>OY725187.1:9732937-10932937 GCA_963241965.1 Tortrix viridana
TTGGGAAGCGCTGGTAGATTTTGACGTGTAAAAGTGCCCGTGCTGTATATATATATTTTATCTTTTTTTATCTTTCCACCCGTGCCAGTTTAATTCCAGGGAGTACTTGGGTAATTCATCGAGCATTTCAACCGCCCTCATTCCCCTGGTCGCATTAATATCGAATTTCCTGTAGATTAGGATAGCATTTTCAGTTATTTTGTAGAAGTCAGCGCACTCTACAAGATAACCGAAAATAATATCTAAAGCTATTGGAATTTCGACATTAACGCGACCAGGGGAATGAGGGCGGTTGAAACACTCGAAGAATTACCCACTTAAGAATGGAAGTTATACCTGAACAAAGTAGAGACTACATTTATTAACTTGCATAACATAATGTATGACACACAAATGAACTTACAGAAATTGCTGTTTACATCATAGGGCCTTCTCAAATGTGGTTTATGATGAATCAGATAAATCAGATGAATCAGATGAATCATCGTCGTCAGAGCTGTCTCGGGAGGCAGACGTGTTCTTTATATCTTCATTTTTCTTTTCTTTAATATGTGCCTTCCGGAACTCCATGAAAGCAGCCATTAGTTTTTTCTCTATGTCATGCCGGTTGGCAAATTCTTTTAGCTTCTTCACTTTCTTAAATATTAACCGAAATATAATTCTTGATTTCTTTTTTATTGCAACTCTCTTGTTTTGACCATAACCGGAAAGATAAAATATATAATCGTCCATTTTATAGTCATCTGTTACATCAAACATAGGATTCATTGCCTTAAAAAACTCAACCACCGTCGGCCTTCCTCTGTCCAGAAAAGAAAGAAAAGCTTCAATTTCCTTCTTCAAAGTTGATTTCCTTCGGGACATCCGTTGCAATTTTTTCTCGAAATATTTAAAAAACCGTTTAAAAGGTTTGAATGACAATTGTTTCAAAGTGCGTCCTAGTATTTTAAGATATGTTGGTATTTTGTAGATTTTGAATTTTTTTACAATTGTTCTGCAAATATTCACTAAGAAATTGTATAACGGTCCTTCAGCGGCGACATGTTTTTTAATTGGCTTCTTCTGATGATGTTTGACTTGGTCCATTATCGGCTTGTAAACTAGTATATCATCTTCATTTGAATTAACATTTTTAGTGAACGAGTACAAAGTGAATAGACTTAACAGTAATCTTAGTACATTGTTTAGACTGTTCATGCTTTCGGTATCGACTCGGCGCACACGCAGTTGATTGAACTTGATCGGATCCAGTAAATCTTGATTGATTTCGGTAAACAAGTGTGCGTTACAATATAGTTTCAACGCCAATACGCTGTTTCAGATTTTTATCGCCAAACCACGTTCTCGTTTGTTTTGAAAACTGAAAAAATTGAAAAATACTAGCTAGTGTTGTAAATAAGTAAATTTTATTTTGAATCAATCTTCAAAGAAGTTACAATTTTAAATTAAGTATGATGTGAATTAATCATAAGAATAATTTCTTATGTTGCTAAATTATCCCGTGCGACTGTGCTGGCCTCAGGACCAGCTACGTGCTGAGCTGGGACCATTTCCCATCGTCTCCGCATAAGGTCAGTCACTTAATAATAATTGGCAACAATACCTGTTTGTTATCAAATTAATCGGAACGGTGTCTTAGTTTGAATCACCAAATTAATGTACATTTTGATCTCAAATAAAAGTTTGATCATCATTTTCTATGCTCAAATATAACACTCTCGATTATAAGCCGGACCGATCCGACATGTTTCGGACTCGTCAGGAGTCCTTCATCAGGGGATGAGTGCGTTCTCGACGGCGTGAGTGTTAACCGTTTATCTGTTATATTTGATTATGACTATGTCTCAAGTTAGCTTAAATGTTATTATTTTCTATCCTCTTTATAAAAGATTAGCCCCCAAAAAAAATACTCACGAACTTAAATGTAACCTATTAAATCTTATCCTATTCCATAATATTATTTCACTTATAATTGTTCAGGTTAGGTTAGTGTTGTGCCTGACGCGAAGGGCCAAACTACCCGGAAAAGAAGCCCCGCTCGGCGGGGATTCGTCGACTTTGTCACGGAAGCTTTTATCTAGGGTACAATTTTAATTTAATTTTTTCTTAAATACTTTTAACCTTTTTTTAAGATCAAATTATTATATGACTGATATTATTTTCCAGTGATTTTAAATTATTTTTTAGGTAATGGTTTTGGTATCGTTTGGTGATTTGATTCTGGTCACAGAAAATGGGTTTAATTGGTGACAGTTTAAATTCTACACATAATTATTTTGTTTTGTTGTTTGTCCGTCTGTTAGTCCTTTTGCTAAATGCACTTAAATAAATGTTTTACTGTCTTTATCCGCCTCTGCCTTCTGTGCAGCATTTTGGTCGGGATTGGTGGAAGAAACTTGCCCATCCAGTCAAGATTGTATAGATAATTGATCGTTAGCTTACGTAACTTAGCGTAAAATATCTTGGGACGCTTGGGAAGGCTAGAGTGAGAGCTGTACCTGCCACATAACGAGGGTGACTAGAGCAGCTAGGAGCCAGTCTCCAGTTGCGAGGAGGACGCAGCCGAACAGCATGGCGTCCAGAGTAGCCAGGGTCCACTCCTCGCCCCACCTGTTTAGTTATAAATAAATACGTATCAAGGGACTATCTCGCACAAATTGACCTAATCCCAAACTAAGCTCAAAGCTTGTACTATGGGTACTACGCAACGATGAACTAACTTATATAGAGAAATACATACTTAACTACATAGAAAACGCTCACGCTCATCACACAAATATATGGTCATATGGATTCGAACCAGGGACCGCTAGCTTCGTAGGCAGGGTCACTACTTAAGTCGTTGCAGTATTTAAAAAAAGTTAAGTACTGAATTTAGTGTAAGGATTCGTGTCGAATGCTGAGGTTAAGTGCTGGTTAAGTGCTGAGGCAAGTAAACCCATTCTATATTTTATAACGGTGCTACGAATAACGAGCCCCAAGGCTGTAATACTATGCTTTCCCGGTTCGGGATGCTGGCTCTGTATTGGCAGCATCCCGAACCGGGAAAGGATAGTTAATTTTATGAAAAACGGTAAAGAAACTGTTTCCTTTTGCCATACGTTTTGATCACCATAGTCATAGCTTTGGAGATAGTAGAATATACAGGATGATTAAATTTAGTTTTTCTAACTCAGGTAAGGGTTACAACACAACAACTTCATGTTAGGTTAGCTTGGTAAACAAGAGTTTGGATAAAATTCAGTTTTTACCCAAAAACTGCTGCTTATTGTAGTGGCAGCACTTGAATATATTGTAATATTAAATGTCACCACGTCAACCTTTTTGCTACGCTATATTTAAAGAGCCAATTTACGTATGCTGTATAGGGTGTTCTTATTGTTCTTAAGTATTTTCTCGTTGAAGATGTTCCACTGATGCATTTTCTTCTTATTTAATTTGAAGGAACAGTAATTTCATTTCTGTGTAATGGCAATGATTCTGACAAAATTATTATTCTCAAATAGTTAACATTCTAATGCCCAGTTACAAAAAAATTCATTCAATTTAATGACGCTTTAAGTCGCGTGTTGTCACTTCCTATTCTCTCTCTTTCTACTAAGATGACAATTAATTAACGTTTGTGCAACTGGGTGTAGTGTTATGTAACTTTATATTATGATCTTTCATCCAAAGCAATTGCTACTAGTTAAGGGGTCAATATATCTTACCAGGTCATAGCGAAACACGAAGGGGTGCTGTTATTAGGGTCGTACAACAACGCGCTGGTATTGCCAGCCTCCCGCGCCACCAGCTCTATGTCCAGCAGTCGCTCCAGCACCGTTCGTTCGCTGGCAACCCAACTAAGACCATCGAGGGCCTAAAACAACGTAGATATGCATGAAGGGCATGTAATATTTTAAGAGTGTCATTAAAAAATGGATTAATTGCAAATAAGTAGTATCATTCGGAGATATCGCGTAACGTAAAATTCAAACTGTGATTTAATTTTCTATACTTATTTATATCGAAATTACGTTTGAAACGTCAAGTTCGATTCTTGTCTAACAAGGACTAATCAATTAGGTATATAATAGACGCTGATAAGAAACCAAGGGTATCAAATATCTGAGCTATTTTTGAGAGGACAGCTCTCTTAGTATTTTGAATTAGCTCTGACGGCCGCACTCAGAGACGTCAATTAATTTTTAAGTTTCATTAAAGTTGCTGCGTCTTACTGCCGCACTCAGAGACGTCAATTAAGTTTTAAGTTTCATTAAAGTAGCTGCTGTCACATTCTTTGCTATAGCAATAGACCCAATAGCGTCAACATTTTTACATCTGCTGGGACACCCTGTATGTGTGCAGCTCCTTGCCCTTATCCCAATCATTTAGGGTCGGCGTAGCTAGTCTTTTTCTTCCATACATCCCTATCAGTCGTCATCACTGCGCGCTTAACACGCATGGAA
Organism: Tortrix viridana; assembly: GCA_963241965.1. Lineage (NCBI taxonomy): Eukaryota > Metazoa > Arthropoda > Insecta > Lepidoptera > Tortricidae > Tortrix > Tortrix viridana. The sequence goes on from OY725187.1 coordinate 9,737,386, forward strand.
GAGATAAAATTTGACAGGTGCTAGGGAAATGTATACATCTATTCCATATTCTAACTTAACACTTAAGATTTAAAATTAAAGTGTCTCGTCCTGAATTTTATTACCTTTTATTACTAAGCGACTATAGCGATTTTCACTTTTTTATAGCGATTTTATCAAGACGGAACACTTTTATTTTAAACCTTAAGCGTTAAGTCTTACGTTAGAACATGGAATGGATTTATTTCCCTAGCACCTGTCAATTTTTATCTCGTGTAGGTATGCATGCTAACCCCGCTGAGATGATTCACTCTCTTGTTTCTCATATTAGTCTTCACAGTCCATTCATCTCATTGAACATTGTCGGTTAAAAACAAGGCACATAACAAAATCCGTTAAGTACGACAGTTTGTCGCACACGACCCAGTGAGGACCAGCCCTGGGTTTAGCTATTTCATTTTAATTAAGTAGAAATACAAATATTTACCCTCTCGAAAAACGCAGCCAAGAACCTTGAGAGCAGCGCCTCTCTCGAGTTATTCTCATCCAAAGCTCCTGAGATTAAACCGCGAGTATTATTATAATAAAAAAAGCCGGTCACGTGCGAGTCGGACTCGCGCAACGAGGGTTCCGCAAAAACTTGTAGGCATGTAAATAGTCCGTAAATCACGAAAATACAATATAAAAAACGTCCAGTATAAACTGACACGCACTAAGTATGTACTTTCGTACTTAGTGAGTGTCAGGTTATACTGGAGATTTTTTTTATGTGATGTAACTACAAATTAACGGTTTTTGGATTTTTTCCTTTACTTGTGCTATAAGATATTGCCTCTTGCCAAATTTCATGATTCTAAGTCAACGGGAAGTACCCTATAGGTTTTGATTCCCTAGAGATTCCCTTAAATATGCGGCATAAACGGCCGTATCTTTTGATTGCGTTGACTTAGATGTTTGAGTTTTTCACTGATCCAAGGGATTGCAGACCTTAGTATTTGATATTAATTTCAACTTGATACCTCCACGCGTTTCTGAGAAAAAGGGTCTTGACAGACACACAGACAGACAGACAGACAGACGGACAACAAAGTGATCCTATAAGGGTTCCGTTCTTTTCATTTGAGGTACGGAACCCTAAAAAAATCTCAATTTTAGCTACATCATGAGACACCGTAAAATAGCTCTTTACTTCACGGGTCAAATGTTATTTTTCTAAGTCCTTACCTATTCCAGGGGTCGACAACTGCTTATACACGGCCCTGAAAATATGAATACATTTTTCAGCAAGATTTGATCTCAGCGCATGTCGTAAAGTTTGAAATGTAAGTATGTATGTTAAGTAATTATTATTATGTTAAGTAAGTATGTAGAGTTTAAATACCAATTGTTTAAGAGCCACGTGGCACAACATGGCTTTCTTAAATTCAACTCCAGTAAAGTAATAGCACCTGTCGTGACTAGTTGTTCTGTTGCTGTAATTTTTAAGCTGTATGGTACATCCTGTATTTAATCATATCGATCAGTCACTTTACTACACAAGGGCAAAAAAAAACAGGGCTTGATTTAACGTTAAAAAGTTGCTAACGTTACCCGCTGATCGACAGTTAACGTTAGCAAAATATATCGTTAAAATTTTGTTAATATATGTATTTTAGCGTTATTTTTACCGGTAAATTGAGGTTACGTTAAATATTAACGTTATCCGCATCCGTCATCAGTTTGATTTAACGATATTTTTAACGGTATTCAACTTTAAATTAACGGTAGTTAACGGTATTTTATGAAATTACTGTTAAGTAACGTTATTTATTATGTTATCATCTAGAACTAAAATTAACATGGGCAGGACTAACGGTAACAGTAAAATTAATGTCAGTAAGTTAACATCATAATAAAATTACTGTACCAAATAACATTAAAATTTATACCGTTACCAAATTATTTTTAAGAAATGGCAAGCCTGCCTCGAAGTATCTCGGCGAGAGTGTACAGCCGCCGTAACACTTCACCCGAGCCCCGAACATCTTAAAAACCTCTTCTGCCCTCCTAAGCTAAAAAGCCGTATCTCAAATTCAATAGCTAAAGCAGATTCAGCCCTCCCCTGTTAGTAACGTGGTTGCAAATGCTACGTGAGTTTTGTCTGAGATAGCACCGTTTTGCTTAGCAGGGCAGTCTTGCACAGTATGTACTTTCTTATCGCTTTGGACAGGCTAACTGCCACAGGTTTCCTGACTCCTGGTAAATGGACTCTAAGGCTCATGGACGTTTACATGGAATTATTACTAAGTAAAGTATATTCTTTTGTATTGTAATGGCGACTGACCTGAGCTGCGGCGCGCACGCAACCCGGCACGCCTCCAGCGGCCCCGCCATGCCCTTCGTGTCGGGGGACCCGTTATTTCTGCAACATTTACACTAATAAATAACCAATTATTTATATTATAGATTTTGCCCGCGACTCCATCCACGTAGAAGTCGTTTATCGCTATTCCATCGAGAACTGCCCATTTTCCAGGATAAGAAGTACCCTTAGTCCGTTTCCGGACTGTACACTATCTCTGTACTGAAGTTCACGTCGATCGGTTAAGGTGTTGAACCTTAAGACTGAACAGACAAACACACACACAAACACAATAACTGCCGCACTCAGTGACGTCAATTAATTTTCAAGTTCCATTAAAGTCGCTGCGTCTTATTCTATCGCTATAGCAAAGAAAGTGACAGGAGCAATTTAATTAATTTTATCTTTAGCAATATTGTGAGTCCCGTGCCAACCAAGTACCTAATATTTACATTCACTCATTGATATAACACATAACGTGTTCTCATCTTGAAACAGCGTTTATTTCTCTAGCTTCTGCCCGCGACTCCGTCCGCGTTCCAGTCGTTTATCGCTGCTCCCTCGGGAACTTTTACATTTTTCGGGATGAAAAGAAGCCTATGTGTTAATCCAGGGTATAAGCTATCTCCATTCCAAATTTCATCCAAATCCGTCCAGCCGTTGCAGCGTGAAAGAGTAACAAACTTACACACAAACTTTCGCATATTTAGCCATAGACTGTAGTGGAGACCCAACGCTGTTTTGAACATAAAAACAACGGTAATTACTAATGATTTAACAGTTTAGCTCTTTGTTTTTAATTGAACATGAAGCTAATAATTGTTCTGTGGATAACACACGGAGCGGCGCGCGGCACCGCGCGACCACGCGGAGACAATAATTTTGAATCATGCTGTAGGAGTGTAGGTAATCCGTAGAGTCTTACTTTACAGACAATATTAACTAAAATATTTAAATCTACCGTTGTTTTAGGTTCCAATAGGTATTTTAGTAACTTGAATAACATCGGATCCGTGTATGATAAACGGGAGAAGGAAGACATTTTCCTTTTAAATATGAGACCTTTATTTTTTATATTAACAAGTGAGTATAGTACTATAAATAATTAAAATAAACACAATTGTACAATTCTAGTCTGAAATTTTGGATTGTGTATAATTAGGCTAAGACGCTGTGCTTTTTGACGGCCGCTATTATAGTGCGAGAAAACTATAACAATGTACTACAATATTACAAAACAAAAAGGAAAGCCCGGGTTATATTCGGCAGTCAAAGGATTATAAAAAGATTATAACAGGCGATAAAATCCGCAAAAGTAGTTTATATACAATCCATTACTTTTCCAGGTGCATTATTAATGGACTCATCCCTGGCGAGGATATTTCCTGACAGAGTCGTCTGCAGTGGCTCGTATGACCTATGTGGATCCAACGGTATCACTTACTTAAACTACTGTCATTTTGAAGAGGCATGGGCCTTTGATCCGTATTTAGAAATAGAACACGAGGGCCCTTGCAAATGTACGAAAGAGGAAAAGTACGAATGGGACCCGATATGCGGCACGGACTTGGAGTCTTACGCCAACTACTGCGAGCTCCAAAAGGCCAAAACCTACGATAATAATCTGCGGTTACGGCATCGCGATCTATGCCGGGATTTCTTGGAAAGAAAAGTGATTTCTTACAGGGAACTGCAGAAGGTAATGAGGTGGAAACATTTTATGCCGAGGGAACTTTACAGCGAATTGTCGAAGAGACCCGTTTATGATAAGCCTGTGTACAACGCGTTTATAATATTTTCTGACCAAAATGTAATGAAAATTTAAAGTTTGGAGTTTTTTGCACCAACCGAAAAAAAAAAACTGATATGGCTAATAGACTACGAACTGAAGTGCGCATCTGTTTAGTGTGATCGTATCACGAAATGAAAATGAACTAGACAAGTGGCTATAGGTACTGTTTAATTATGTATAATTGTTATCTAGAAAAGGTAGATACTATTCTATTAGGAACGAGCGCAAATACCACCCCTAGCATGCATGTAAGAGATAAAATTTGACAGGTACTGGGGAAATGAATACATCAATTCCATATTAACGCTTAACGCTTAAGATTTAAAATAAAAATGTCCCGTTTTGATAAAATCGCTATAAAAATGTGAAAATCGCAATAGTCGCTTAGTAATAAAACGTAATAAAAGTTAGGATGAGACACTTTTATTTTAAACTTTAAGCGTTAAGTCTTACGTTAGAATATGGAATAGACGTAGTCATTTCCCTAGCACCTGTCAACTTTTATCTCGTGCATGCATGCTAAGCCCGCTGATGGTCAGTGGATTCTGAGGGAGGACCAAGTAAATTTGAATATGTGCCCTTTACCAAGACTCATCCTGTATATTATACGGTTGTCCTTATCCTACAACTATTAATTATGTTATTGTAAATATGAAACCTCTTTGATATTAAAGACATAAAACCACAGACAGCTCTCACTTTATAGCCTGTGGTAACTCGGTCAGCTCTCCAGTGAACAGCCCGCCTTGCCGACAGCAGTTAGGGTAGTTTACGATCTGTGAACTCGATTGTTACCGCGCACTATTGACATAGTGACCCCGAGATACCCGCTTGGATTCAGCGAGGTAGTGCCGACGCCAAGATATATTTTAATCTCCATCGCTGTACACGAGTACACAGGCTAACTTATAGAAGGGTATCTGTCTACTGGTTTGTAGTCACCACCGTTAAAAACCACCGCAACCATGTAGTTTAGTTATACCATACATTTTCAAAACAAAATCCTTGTTTCAGCTTTCAATAATCCTGTTTTTAAGCTCAGCTTTTATTTTTATTTTTTAGTTATTATTTCTTAGATTTTTATATTTATATACTTAGTATTCAAAGGTCCCATAAGATTGCTATAAAACTCGAAGCCTCGTACCTACTTGTAAAATACAAATATCATAGATCTAAACGACTTTGACAAATGATCTAAATTTAACTATTGAAATATTACTTTAGTAAGATAGCGTTGATTAATGGCTTCTCAAAATCACCGTCTCTTAACCTTTTTAAACCCTAAAAGTTACTGCAAAAGTTAATAGTCTGCCTAGACTGAACCTGACAGGATGTGTACAGGTATAAAATTTGGAAATAAAATATGCATATAAATACCGTAATATCAGGGGACAATCTAACACAAATTGAGCTTGTCTCAAACGAAACTCTAGGTCATATTTATATAGAGAAATAAATACTTATAATACAATTTAAATACGCAAATACTTTAAAACTAGATTTAGTCGCTTAATTAATGATATTTAGCTCTCGATATTTCAACTGTGTTACAACAGCCGTGGTAACGAGAAGACTACAAACAATGCATATAAAATATCCAAGACTTAGAAAAAAGTACTTGCGATCATCACTCAAATATTTGCCCTTATTGAGAATCAAACACGGGATTGCTAGCACCGCCCGCAAGGCTGACCGCGTCATAAATGCGTTGTTTTAGGAACTTGGCCTGTTTTCGCAAATGTGTTGCGGGATGGCGAGTGGGGTAGCTGCAGTTAAATCGCGACCAGTCGTCCGTTATTGCCGCTTGACTCGTGTTAATACGGTGCTCGTCGCACCATACACTACACGACACGTTTACACTACTTACTTATAACTGTATTGTTAGAGATTTTCACAAACGATTGTTTAGTACACAAGTACTCTGGATGCCAGGGTTACTTTTTACTCGACTGCCCGAAGGAGGGTTATGTTATTCGAGCTTATGTATGTATGTATGTCTATTTTTTTCTCGCCCTCTGTAGCCTAATCGGCGGGACGGATTTCCACATGACATAGGGTATATAATATTTGAATACGGCGTATATGTATATAAAAAAAATATTTTTGAACTTGACAATATGGGTATTAAATGAAAGCTAATAAATAGCCCGTTCCAAATGTACATACATTTTAACACTTCTATTACATTATAACATTTTAATAAAAACTAAAAAGTATGAAATAAAAATAAATTATAAAAAAAAATCAAAATACCCGACTGCTTTAAAAATATCAACTGAAAAGCTAAAAACAAACCATAATCTAAAAAATATAACTATAATGTTGGAAAAGATATCGCAGGCGGGACAAGCAAATAATTGGACAATTTAAGTTGCGCAAATTTAAATATTTTCAATTAAAGAGCACCACTTGGACTATTTGCAATACCTTTTCCAACATTTATGTTATATTCTTTAGATTATAGGGCTTGTTTTTAGCTTTTCAGTTGATATTTTTAAAACAGTCGAGTATTTTGATTTTTAATTATTTTTTTTTACGCTAATTGTTTAATTTCAAATGCAGCGTATTTTTACCAGACTGCCGAAGAGAACAAGTTTTGACGTGTTATGAATACATGTCCTCCTGAACTCCTAACGTCCTTCATAAAGGACAATTGTCAAAGTGACTTTTAACTTTTGTTGACTGACATAAGATTCTGTTCCGAACTAGCGAAATTTTGACGTAAGCCTCGGGAGGTTAAGTATGTAGGTATGGCTCTTTGTTCCCTCGTAGGGACAGAACTCTGCCGTGCTAAGCTAAAAGGCGATATCTCAAATTCAATAGCCAAAGCAGATTCAGTCCTCTCCTGTTAGTAATGAGGTAGCAATTGCTACAGCAGTTTTGTCTGAGATATCGCATTTTAGCTTAACAGGGCAGAACTGACAGCCCGACTTCGTCAAACGAGGTGTCATTCGACAGACAGATTCGGTTTATACAATGTCATTGGGTTGTAGAGAAAAAAAAAATATCGGATAGGTACTGTTATAAATCTAAAACAGCTATGTTATTCTGTTAACGCATCGTCTCGTTCAGTTCTACTCAGTCGATGAATAGCCGGCGAATTTACGTCGTCCGTCAAGGTGGGTAAATGACATTCAACTGCCTGCACATTCATTTAGTCGCTGGTTTCATAGCTGGTCGTCTGTGAAACCAGTTGAATGTCATTTACCCACTTTGACGGACGATGTAAATTCGCCGGCTATTCATCGACTGAGTAGAACTGAACGAAGATTTGTTAACAGAATAACATAGCTTAACTTAATCGCGTAAAAACATAATGCATCGAGGTTTCGATCGTGTTGCAACGGCGTGGACACGACTTACCTCCCATGAACATAATGCGCATAATGTTCGTGTTGAAAAACCATCAACGACAGTCCAACTCCATCACACACCCTGGATATGGCAGCAGTGGGGGGGTCCATCAGCCTGTCCTTCACCCATCGCACCAGGAGTACGGCGGTGTACCCGGACCACCACGCAACGGTGCCCACTGCCCAGACGTACCCTGGACTCTGGGGCAAAGAGGTCAGCCAGGAAGTAAGCAGCTGGAAAAGAGGGGTGGGGGGTGATTTTCGCGGCGAATGGTAAACGGCCGGCAATAGGGAATATGCATGATTTTTTTTTTATTTAATAAAATTTTATTAATGTAACAAACAGTAGAGAAAAATATTCGAATAACTATAAAAATAACCAAGATATAAGCCATTAAAGATTTGTTTCTATCTGTTTCTAGCAAAACATAATTTAACATGGAGTTTATGTGGCCGTAGCGTACGTTGACGTCATAGGTTCCTAGTTAATGTCTATGTCTAATTAATTAGTAGTTTTTAAATGCTTATTTTATCCGTATTTTCTGGCCAATTTTAATTTCACTCTTTCTCATCTCTTTTACGGTATTTTCATATGTTGTTAAGAAATGCGATAAAAAAAATTCATGCATATTCCCTATTAATAACATTTTTTAACAAACTCCTTGAGATCGAATTTCAAAATATTTAAGTTCAGCCCTAATATTATTATTATAAGTTTCGGAAAATAATACATGCCATATTAACTCCGTACCCTTTGGAAACAGATCAAAATAGCTAAGATCAAATTTCGTAAACATAAGTAAAATTTCGAAACAAGATCCTTGAAACTTCATCACGAAGAAACACTTACTATTTTTATGGTTTGCGCAACTTTATTTTTTATTTTACCACGCTTTTACAAGATATTACTTTGGCGTAAAATATCCAATTACGTTACGGCTCGGCGTTTTAGAAGTCAATATTGTAAAATAACGTTTTTCTTTACGAAAAATACAGTCTTAGCTGGAGTCTTAACTATAAATAAATAAATACATAAATAAATATCAGGGACAATCTCACACAAATTGACCCAGTCCCAAACTAAGCTCTAGGCTTGTTGTTGGTACTAGACAACGATAAACATACTTATATAGAGAAATACACACTTAAATACACAGAAAACATCCATGACTAAGGAACAAATACTCACGCTCATCACACAAATACTTGCCCACACCGGGATTCGAACCCGGGACCGCTAGCTTCGTAGGCAGGGTCACTACTAACTAGGCTAACCGCGTCGTCAACTATGTAGTACTGTTATACATAATATTCTGTGCTGCGACTCGGAATGCACTCGTTTTCTACTTGAGCTACTGCAAATGAGAGTTCTCCTTTTCTTTATATCGACTGCCCAGGATGCTAAGCTGACGTTGTTATGTATGTTTTGTATATCAATTTATAACTCTTTGTGACTTAAACGGCATAACGTGTTTTTAAGTGAGGGGTATCGTAGGACATGATTTTATATTAGGATTATTATACCTATATTTTTTACTAGGTACTAACATGAATGAGTAGTTTACAAAAAAAATATCAAGAAAGGCTGACGGGTTTCAAACCTTGCTTCTTGTTAGATTTTTTTACTAGTTTCTGTAAAGTTAATGTGTGTATTTTTTTTTGTTGTGTTTCAAACTTACGTTTAAAATAATAATAGTTAGCACAACAGTGATCCCGGGGTTCGCTCTCCGTCGCGCTTGCATGGCAGACCACTGCTGGGCTAGCATCTTGGTTTTCCACGTTTTATTGTCTTCAGTAAACCCATCTGGAAACACTCAAAAATATAGTAGGCAAGAAAAGCACTCTTTAAGGCTGCTTTTACACAGAAACCAAATAGATGTTTAGATGTTTGATTGTATATCTTTCAGTTACGCGTAAACGGATGAACCGATTCACAAGTTTGGTAAATTTCTTGAATTAAAATAAAGAAGTACTTTTTATCCTAAATTATAGCTAGTTTAACTAAAAAATAATATTAAACGGGTTCTATGCGAACGCTAAATAGGTGGCAAATAAATTTATGAATTTTAATAAATTTTTGTTTTACACAAAAAGAAAGTAGGTAGTAGGTAATAAAATTACCTTTGATCGGAGGATTGTATTCCGACCAGTCCAGAAAGAAAATGTCGCAACGGCACTGATTACAGTTCACCCACACTGCTTTTATTGCCTTTAGAACAGAAGATACAATATTAAATTAATTTCCAATTTACAAACTGACTACGGAACACTAAAAAAAGAAGAAAGCAGAAAACTATCGATATAGACATTGTTGTCTGTGTGATTTATGAATGAATTTCTTGCTTCATCAATTTAATTATACAAAATTATTTTGCATACTGTTATTAAACTTTTTAATCAGCTTGAAGTTTTTTAGAAAACTGAAGATATAACGTTATTTAAGGACAGCCGATGTACTTAAGGTCTATTAGGATGATACACTTAAGGAAAACCAGATGAGCAAATACTTGGAAGTATCCACTCACAGCAACCAGTCTCTTGTTGGATTGTTCTAGAACCCCATATCTCTTTTCGGATGGACAGTCTGCCTAAAGATATCTTTACCTTCAAAGAGATGGCTGAGAACACAAAAGCCCTGATGATATGCTCCTCGGCCCCTGACGGCGGCAGCGTCAGGCCGAATGACCCGGCTTCTACCGCCAATGCGTGTAGCGTTGAAAACCACGCTGCCTGAGAGAAAGGAATTGAATAAACCTTACAATAATCATTTAAAAAGCTCAGTTTGTACTAGTATTGAAGGTTAAAAAAAACAGACCATTTCAAGATTGGAACGTATTTCATGTACAGTCACGAACGACCCATTTCAAAAAAATATTGCTTCACGGAGAAAAAAATATTTTACAATATTACCAGATTTTATTGTAGTTATGATTCTGGTGTAGGAAAACAGATTTCAGCTATGGTTAACAGATTTTATTTTAATGACAACAAGTCATATTTTTGTTAATACTAAAATATTCTAGTTAAAATATTTTAGTACACGAAAACTTTGATATTGTAGTGGTTACTATCTACCTAATAGTTACAGAGTAAAATATGCATTTAGCGTCCAACAGGTTTTGTATACTACACAAAATTTGTTTCCTACGATACTAGGTAAATGGTAATAGGTACTAGAAATTATGTTGTACAGAAGTAGAATTTTATATTAATGTGTAAAAATGTGTGTATAGTTGTCACATATAATAAATACAATATTCTGTTACACGAAACTAGATTTTTTTTCCGTGTTGCAGTTGCCAATGTCATTAGAGATGCCAAGTCATTGGCAACTTACAGTAAGCTCCGCTTATTGCTGTAAAATGTCAGATTGACTTTGGACCTAAAGTGGGTCCCAAATTAAAGTTCGTGACTGTACTTATGTAATTTACTGAGTTTCTTGCGGCACTTGTTCTCTGCGGTTTCCTCTTGGGAAGAGCAGATTGACTCAGACATGTAGAAGCGCCTACAAGACCTACTTACAGAATAAAGATTTGTATTTTTGTGTTCACTGAATAAACATTCAGTAAATTACACAACTAGGTATGATTGAAATACTGGGTGTTTTTTTATTCGTCTACAAAATTTTGGGGGTTAAATCAGTAAGTCATACTGACCAACTTTCACTATGGGACCAACACCGAAATCGCGAAAAAAAAATTGAGCATCCCATTCATTTTGGCTAGTCAGCTTACGATGTTTTGTATGGGAGGGTAAAATATTTTTTTTCGCGATTTCGGGGTTGGTCCCATAGTGAAAGTTGGTCAGTATGACTTACTGATTTAAGCCCCAAAAATTTTAAGACGAATAAAAAAACACCCAGTATATATATAAAGTTGGTTTGTGTGCTCTCTCGACGCTATAATAAATAAATAAATATAAAAGGTACCTAATACAGTAACATCTTACAAAATACACGGCATCGGCGATGGACCCCGCCAGGAGTGGAACCAAAGAGGCTCGCAGCCCGCCCCTCCTCAGCACCCCGCGCCACTGCACGACGGCGTAGCACGACAGTAGCGCTCCGAGAACTCCTCCCCAGATCTAGCAGGAGATACACTTATAGTAGCATCTCTTCTTGATAGAGACCAGCATGTTGAGTGTTTAACAAATTCATGTTATATATTCATATAATAATATTATAAATAATAATAATCCAGCCTATACACGTCCCACTGCTGGGCACAGGCCTCCACTCACGATGAGAGGGTTTGGGCTATAGTTCCCACGCGAGCCCAGTGCGGATTGGGAACTTTGCACACACCGTCAAATTGCTTTGCAGGCGTGTGCAGGTTTCCTCACGATGTTTTCCTTCACCGAAAAGCTCATGGTAAATTTACAAATTATATTTCGCACATAAATTCCGAAAAACTTAGAGGTGCGAGCCCGGGTTCGAACCCACGACCCTCTGTTTAAGAGTCGGCAGGTCAAACCATTAGGCTACCACGGCTTTTTTTTCTTATATATGTGCTCGTCCAAATCGAAAGGGAACCTATCGCGGCAGGTGGTTACGCCTTTTTTCACACGACTGTTACACTAATGCCAAGGCAATGAAAACTACGACAGCGTAAGCGCCCGCCGCCATAAGGGCCCTCTCGTTTTGGACGACCACATATAATTTATATGCATTACTTTCTCGATTTTAGCTAACGATTCATTACCATCCTGAAGAAGACCGTATTTTCCCATCTCACCTCGATCCCCCGCAGCACACCGGCGCTGGGCATCTCATACTGCACCACGAGAGACGTGGTGACAGCCCGGGTGTACGCCGGCTTGGTGGCGTACTGCGCCTCGATCGACAGCCGCACGCGTAGAGAAGACTTGCTCCGCTCCATGCTTTAAAAAGACCCTCAGTGGCAAGATTGGGACACGATTAAATCCCAAATTTCAAATGCTGTGAGCAAAACGACCCATCATAAAAGAAAGACTAATCGGCTCGTTCTCTGAGCGTGACCTTAGGTGGCATCATTTTATTTTATGGTTATGCGAATTTTCATGTCGATTTTTTACGAATACATCGAAAATAAGTTTTTATTTCAAACGTTTCGCAGAAGGAGGCATCATTTTTTAATCCTAATAATTAATTTAAAATTTTCATATGCCACCGAAATCACAATGCTAGAATGACCCTCCATCACTCGCCCACTCGGCGCTCTTCAAAATCCAACAAGCTGTTTACCCTGAAGGGAGAAAGAAATTAAAACGAAACAGACAGTGTTTTCAATCCACAAAGGCGTGCCCCGCCACTCAAATTGTTGTTGTTGCAAGGTTGCGTCAATTTACTGTAAAAATAAAATTGTGAGGCGCGACATGAATTGAAAAGAGCGTATATATACTCGTAAACACGTACAGTCGCCATCAAATATATCGGAGCATACAAGGTACGCTCCAACGCCTTTTACATAGACTTGAGTTCAGCGTCTTATTCTGACGATGTGGTTAGAGTATCTAGATTATCTAGAGCTTACTTTGGGACTAGGTCACTTTGTGTTAGATGGCACGCATCCACAGCACGCATCCAGAGCACGCATCTTTCCATATAAAAAACAGCTTAGTTGAACCCGTTTCCACCAGTGCTATGCTATGTGGACCAATGAATATGATTGGTGGATATCAAACGCATCCATAGCAACAGTATAGCACATCTCTGGTGGAAAAGTACCCTAAAAAGGAATAGGTTCTTAGTATGTAGTATGGAAGCGGAGCACAGTTAATATTGTTAATAATATTAATTAAAATTAGGAGACAGTCTAATACCTGACGTAGTCTCAAACTACTGCGTGTCTTTGGGTATAGATAACGATATAATAAACTTACTTAACAAGATCAGACAGTTTTAGCAACACGATATGTGTTGATATTTTCGATTATGAGTAATCGAATACAACATGGGTATGTTGTATTCGATTACTCATAATGTGATAGACGAACGTATCACATTATGAGGTTTTAATCAACCATTATTAGACTATTTTGTGACACGTGCGAAGATGAATCTAACGACACCGTTCGTCCAAATCGACCCATGGTTTAGCCTCTACGATGGAACAAAGGACCATACAGATAAAAAAATGACGTTCCTTCTAGAACAGTCTGTAAATTGCATATTTACTCCCTCCGTAAATAACGTAGTTTTACTCGACCGCTAAAAATCTTTGATAAAATTTCAGACACAACATATTCGGGTTTTTCTTGCGGTGATCATCCATCACACCCCTCGTAGATATGTCATAACAGACTTTGATACATAGAACACTATACTGGAGCCAACATCCCAGAGAGCAAATTATTGTATCGACGCTCTGGTTTGGGTGATAAAAGACCGAATTACAGTGAGTCAGCCTTATTAATCGTACAACTGAGCCGGCTATCGTATGCTTGTTGTTGCGTGATGTGTTGTGTATATTTGTTCGACAATAACTTTAGCATTGTTGATCCGATCGTCATGAAATTTGGTGGAAAAGTAGTTGAGGTCAATGCAATTTTAAAGTTTGAACATGAGCAGGGTTGGTTTTGGGATAACGAAATTAAGCGGGGAATTCGCGAGGTCTGTTTGGGGTGAAATTCTAGTTAAATAGTGGTTTTCAATACACAAAGATGTGCTTCACTAGGTGCTTAATTTTATTTACAATCAAGTTTGTGGTAGTGCGAGTTTTTGTGGATTGTAAGCATTATAAATACATGGTTTTTCACATGATATTTTCTGTTAATTCTGTCTTCGACTTAATCAAAAGCAGCGGTGGTTGAATTTTAGCAAAATTACATGAAAATCGGTGGAGCTATTAGAGTTATCGTTCTGAAAAGAGTTTACGCGTCGGCCTAGAAGAGTTTCCTACTCTTTTAAACTTTTACTTACAGTTAAAGTGCGGTGGCTATGAAACAATAATTCGGGTTCGGGCAAAGACGGTTGAACTCGGATAAGAACGTAATCGCTATAAAAATGTGAAAATCGCTGTAGTCGCTTAATAAAAGGTAATAAAACTCAGAATAAGACATTTTTATTTTAAACCTTAAGCGTTAAGTCTTACGTTAGAATGTATTCATTTCCCTAGCACCTGTCAAATTTTGTCTCGAGCATACATGTTAAGCCCGCAGCCTAAGACGGACCGAACCAGCCATTTGACGGGTGGAAATTCGTTACGCATCATCCCCATACCGAACCAGCCTATCATGACCCCAGTAAAAGTCGTATGATTTTCAAGACATTTCTAGTTTAAAGTTTAAATTGCCTAAAAACTTTAACTTTAAACTGCTTGAAAACCGCGCGACTTTTACTGAGGTCATGTTCGGCTATTTCGGTGCGTCTTAGGCTGGTCTACCTATGTCAATGTGACGTATGATTTATGGGACACCTGTATATATTTCGTGATTCTTACCGTAACTGTATTAGAAGTGTTCTCAAGTAAACCGTGGTGGTAGTGTTGCTCGTTGTCGACAGAGTGTTCTGTATCACAAAATACCGCCTGAACTTGTCGGTCGGCCATGTTGTTCTCTGGAAGTAAAGGCATTTTCAAATACAATCACCATCATCACCATTTTAGCCGAAAGGCGTCCCCTGCTGGGCATAGGCCTCCTCCAAAGTTTCAAGGTTCCCAAGGACTGCTCCTGCGCCGCTTTCATCCATCGGTTTCCCGCAATACCACCAACCACGTCATCGGTCCACCTTGTTGAAGGTCTGCCCACGCTGCTTCTTCCGGTACGCGGACGCCACTCGAGAACTCTTCGGCCCCAACTGCCATCTGTTCTGCGAGCGATGTGACCCGCCCATTGCCACTTAAGTCTAGCAAACACAATAGGCTAAGTTTTTTATAAATGACGACGCGCTCTACTACTTGTCATCCTGTCTGTACTCTCAAATTAAGCGATGGGGGTAAGTATTCGTAGAGTAAAAGTATTTTTGAAAATACTCCCATTGTCCACGATTTCGACCGCGTAGAACTCGTTTAATGCTATTCCTACAGGAACTCTAACAATTACCGAAGTAAAAATTATCCTGTGTCATTGAGGACACCAAATGATATGGGTATCAAAATGAATTAAAATCCATTCATCCGTTTTTATGCGTGTTTGAAAGACAAACATCCTTATACCCTCAAAAACGCACATTAATAAGAAAGATGTACCTTAACGGGATATCCATTAGGTTTCCTCAAAGCCACGGGCAGCGGCCTCAATTCGCCCCCCATTTGGAGAAAAGGGGATAAAGTATCACCATCCGATAAAGGATATTCCGAGATATTGTATTGACAATCACGGCTGCAAACAAAATATGATGTTATTATCAATAAGTCTAGTAAAAGTTATATGATCTCGCTATTTAGTAAATTAGTTATAATTAGAGTCACTAGTTGCTATCAAATATATTACACCATACAACCTGCTCAATAATATCTGACCTCAACCTACTGTTAAAGGCGTTAGAGCGTGTTCAGGTATTTTAGAGGACTTTGTAATTTTCCCGATATATAATGGTGACTGGACTCTTTAACAACTTTTTGGCATTTCGTCATACGTAATTTTAAAAGACGGACTAATCGATATCTATAAAAAATATATCTAAAAGGATGATGGACCGAGCGAGCGAGAAGCGTCTCCGTTTCAGCTTGAGCAAAAATTGCTTATTTTGTATGTCCGGATGTCTGTCCGTTTGATTTCCTCTACAGGTCGTATTTCTCAACCGATTCTCGTGAAATTTTGTAAACAGCTTCAATAATTACATATATGGATTTTAAGTTGGTTCAGATTTTCAAAATTTTTCAAAATGGCGGAGATATGGGAGTAATTGCGACTACAAACTTATGTGCTGTGTTGGTAAACTGACTGCGACCTATGTCGATGTATGGGGATAACAATTTTCCAACGGCAAAGTTAAGTTGGTCGCGAGGTCTACAACTCCCAAAGCCACTGGTAACCAAATTATTTGCCTTCCATCATGCTAAAAACATTTGTTTTTCTAATAAACTTACGCGAAATCTTTTCCAATTGATATTTCTACGGAAGAAAAACAGGATGAAATGGCGTCACTTGATTTTCGTAGCATTTTAAAACCACCATCTGATGTGTAAATGGCTAAGGCAAGTTTCAAAGTATCCTGAAACAAATATTTAATAATTAATAATTGGAAAATAATAATATCTATAATGTATATATAGTCGTCCTAAGCCCTCCTACGCGTTCACCTACAACTTTGCAGAGAAAGAGTTCAAAATGTCCATACCCATTATACATTTGTTCGCAAATGTGTTTACTGTATAATTTATAAACAACCATTATCGGAACATGTACGTAATGCGAGAGTACACGTGTAATTGACGTACCTTGCCCCGGGGTAAGTCGATGCCCGGGTCTTTGTCGCCCGAGTCCAATAGCAGAGCCGGTAAACCTGCGGGAAACAGGTGGTATTACACAATAACAGTACATAGAAGTGCTGTTGAATAATAATAGGTGTCTTAACTAATATTGTCAATGCAAAAGTTTGTCTTGCTTAATATTTTAGTAGGCTTAAATATTTATTAAAATAATGAAAACAATTATAAAAAAGCCGGTCAAGTGCGAGTCGGACTCGCGCACCGAGGGTTTCAAACTTCATTATTCTAATAAGTCAACAGGAAGTACCCTATAGGTTGATTTCCTTGAGATTCCCTTGAATATGCGACATAAACTTTGATTGCGTTGACTTAGAAGTTTTGTTTTTTACAGCTCCAACGGATTGTAGACCTAAGTATTTGATTCAACTTGATATCTCCACGCGTTTCTGAGAAAAAGGGTCTTGACAGACAGACAGATAGACGAACAACGAAGTGATCCTACTTATAAGGGTTCCTTTTTTCCTTTTGAGGTACAAAACCGTAAAAATAGGCAAATAGTTTACAAAAATATCGGTTTTTTTTATTTGGGCTTCGTCTAAGATTAACTAAGTACTTTTCGGATCACTTTACTAACAAATACACTCGAGAGTCGAGAGCTGAGGCCGAGAGCGATAAAAACGTGACTGTACTGAACTTACGAATTTGTATGAGCCACACGTTGTGTGAAATAGAAAGTCAGTTACGATTGTATTCTATATTTGTTCTCTCATGTAAACGCAGATCTAAAATAAAGTTGATAAAGATAACGAATTGTTTTTAATGGATTCAATTTCCATCACTAAATACCTTTATGCGGCACTAAGTTGGGCAGTAGCCACAGCCGGCACGGGCCAGCTGCCTCATTCGTGTAGAAATTCTTCACGCATTCTGCCGCGAGCGCACGACACGCTCTGTAGTCGTGTTGCTGCGAAACATAAACAATCTTAATAGATTAAGTCCCAATTTCACCAAACGGTGCATGTTAATCGACCGTTAGTTCATACATTTTAAAAGCTGTTAACACTCTAATTGTCTGTTAAGTTGTTGGTAAAATTCGACATAAAACTTTACAAGTTCTTGTTGTGCCTAGAATTAACACCACATAAGCGGTTTGCACGGCTGCGATAGTATAATAGGAGCAGGGTAGACTGCCCCTACATACGTCATTGTTGTAGGCTAAATGCCCCCTAGCAATAGTGTAATAGGTAAATAAGTTACTAACAATTAGGATTAACACACTACTAACAATAATATGAGTTATAATTTTCTCGAAATAAATGATTCTGATTCTGATAAGAGGCGGCGACAAGCGGCGGGCGGTGGGAACTATAACTAGGAAATGTATGCACCATGTCAAGAACCGCCGCAGTCCACCACCGCCGTGTAAAATCGTGTTTAGACCATTAGATTAAGACAACGACGGACAGACAGAAAGACAGATTGTTTTTCAAACGTTGACGTTAATAAATGTGATTTTTAAGGGTCTTCGATTCGTATACAATTCTTAATCGTAATACATAGGCAAATAGCATCATATACTTAATAGCGTAAGATTCAATAAGGGAACAGTACACACAAACCCAAAGGTCCGACTTTAATAACAAAATTCATCTGTACTTTCTGTATGAAAATAATGAAATTTTCAATCGATTTGATTCTGATCCCTTTGATCCCGCTACGATCGGGACTTAAATAAAGCTTCATGTAATTTGCCATTGTATACAAAGGACAGTGAATATAAAGTACTGTCTTTAAACCGTGCCGAAACGTAATGGCCCGGATTTATTCTAAAGTTACAAAATACTTTACCACAACTATCCTTCACAGAGATATCCGTATCATTAATCTTAATCATAAAGTTATCCCTGTTTGCACGAGCGATGCGTATACGCCCAAACTAGACATACGACTTCTCTATTAGCATAATATGAAGCTGATACGCGTTAGAATTATGAACCTTATTTCGTACGCAACAAGATGTAAGTTTCGTAAGTCAAGCTTGGGAAGTCATAAGTGGATATTCCGACACTCACCACCTGCGCCAAAATCGTGATGGATTAAACGCAAATATGCTTTTTGAAGTAACTTGTAACGGCATAACCACTTTTATTTTCTGTTATCACTAAGTTTTTTGCTCGAGTTTATTCAATTTTTATTATGAATATTTCAACTCCTTGTCATTATTACATAATGAGACCCAAGTTAAGTATGTAGACGACATATGTATACAGGGTGTTTTATTATTCGTCTACAAAATTTTGGGGCTTAAATAAGTAAGTCATACTGACCAACTTTCACTATGGGACCAACCCCGAAAACGCGAAAAAAAATTTGACCCTCCCATACAAAACATCGTCAGCTGACTAGCCAAAATGTATGGGATGGTCAATTTTTTTTTCGCGATTTCGGGGTTGGTCCCATAGTGAAAGTTGATCAGTATGACTTACTGATTTAAGCCCCAAAATTTTGTAGACGAATAAAAAAACACCCAGTATAGGCACAGTAAACATCATACATTGATGTGGCCAAGGGCAAAATACCGTTGAGTGTTCGTTTTTTTTTGGGCAAAATATACTTATTATTTACTCGCATTGCTTTATAGTAACGGTTGTATATCTACTTGGAGTAAGGTTTATATGAAGCCAATTTTGCCAAAAAACAGGTATGAACCACGTCAAGTAGTAGTTCTTTTTTATAAGAGAGGGAGCCAAACGAGCATGATTATCTACTTGATGGGAAGCAATCACCACCGCCCATGAACACTAAACTCAAGAAGGGTGGTCGGTCCGTTGCCGGCCATTTAAGACAAGCTATTTTATTGAAAGCCCATGTCATAATTGGTTGGAAATACCGCAGGGAGTCGGTTCCACAGTTTCACCGAGCAAAGCAAAAATTAAGTGTCTGATGAAACGCGCGGTCTAAGAACACCATTCATTAAGGTGATGTTGATGAAGTCGTTTTCTTAGAGGTACTTACTATACACAAATATTCGTATTTGACCACATCAAGCAGTGCGATCGGATGCAGCGCGCCCTCATACTTCTGGCGCGCGATGACGAACGCCCGCGGCACGCATGCGTCGCGCACCACCACCTCGTTCCGCGCGCAAGCGCAGGACGCGCACCGCGCGCACACGTTGTTGCGCGCCTTGAAGCCGCGCGCGCACTTCACGCAGAGGACCTCTTTCATCGGAGAGCCATCAAAGTTTTGAGTCACTGAAATATACTTTGGTATCATTATGTTCGTTTATTACTTATATGAAAGTGTTTTCTATCGATGAAGGCGCGCGCCGCTAGCCAGATGACATTGCACGGTTGCGTCAATGTACTTACATAAAATTAAGTAGTGGGGCGGGACTTCGTGGATTGAAAACACTATACTAATTTCACGTTAGCGTAAGTATATTACGATTTCCCCGTAATTTCTTCGCGCACTGCGGCAGCCGTGCGATATTATACCCGTAACAGTCGCTCGAACTTGGTCCGGGCCGGACAACGGATTTGGTTCGCTCCGAACCAGATCCGGCCGTCCGTAGAGCAGTCTTCGGACCATGTCGGCTGATATGGTCAGAAGACTGTTCTACAGACGGCCGGATCTGCTCCTTATTTAGTAGCCCATTCAACAGTAGTGATATACTAAGACATGTAAAAGAATCTAAATGATTATTCAAAAATAATTTATGCTAGATTTAGAATTTACTATTAAATTAAAAGGTATTTACAAGAATTTATTGAAAAACAAAAACTACAAAAATGAAATATTTAGAGTAAATAATTTGTAACAAAAATATTAAATCATATCTACATAATAAAAAGCTGATAAACTTTTGGTTTATTTAATTTTATCTTCCTGTGCTAACCCTACAAAAATAGGTAATTTTTTGCCCGCTCTTTAGAAGCTTTGTCTCTGTTCCGTTTCTTTAGGTACTTATGTGACACTAATAAATCGCGGCGAGTCACTACTAACCCGATATATACTCCGCGGGGCACTTCCTACACGTGGTGCGGCCCGCGCTGCTCTGGCAGCGGCGCGGCACACAGGCTGAGCCGTCAGTAGACACCAGCGTGGTGTCACCACAGCGCTGACAACGCCCTGGCGTCACGGGCACGGCGTGCTCGACGCAGGAACACGCGAAGCCTATAAAAAGGGGTTATTGACATTGATTGCGAACTACCCAAACGTTAAGGTCTGAACTGACAACTATCCTATGAATTTAAGTGATTAAGTAAGAGAGGCACATTTAAGTAGATAACATGCCATTACAAGGTACTTAAAATGTAACTATGGATAGATATTATTAAATTCTGGTTAAACTTTGTCCTTAAGGTATAACTTGTAAGGCTAGGTTTCTGTGCAGAATAAGATAAATTATTACATGTTATCGTAGAAACGCAACAAAAATCTGTACTAACCGTCTTTGGATGAAACCATCGAATCATTCACTGGGCAAGCCTGACACGCCATCGCACTGGGTTCATAATACTCATCGTTTTTACAAGATACTGGCAGCTCAAAAGCCATGAAACAACTCGAGCAAACCACAATTAAAAAATATCTAAAAGCAAGGGCTCTCATAATTCCAATTAATTAATAAGACCTTAGCAACTCCACATTCAGCTTTAAGGATATTTTATGGAGAGGGTTAATGTTCTAGAAATTGTTAACAGCGGCATTACTCCGGTATAAAATGACGTGAATAACGGACTATGCGGAGATTAAAACGAGCTTGAATTTGAATTTAGAATTAAATAAAAACAAGTGAGCGTTGCTGGCGAGAGTGAATGTTGTTTGTATGTGTTTATTCGTTGCTAAGCAACCAACCCTTTTTAAAAGTGCAGCCGCGCTTGTCTGATTGCAGAGTACCACCAAATTTAATAAATGTTTCAAATTACCTTATTCATTCTTGTCCTTACTTACTCAAATGTGTTTGTTTATTTGTGTGTACTTTCTTCGCGGTTCAACGCCTCAACTGAAATGTCTTGCTTGCCAAAATTCTCTACCAATTGACCAGTGGCCGGACATAAAATAACTAACTTTAATAATAAAATGCCGGTCAAGCGCGAGTCGGACTCGCTCGGCTTGTAGTTAAGTACATCACATATAAAATCAAGTCCAATATAAGCTGACACTCACTAAATATGAGAGTGCATACTTAGTGCGTGTCAGTTTCTACTGGAATATTTTTTGTGATGATTCTAAGTCATCGGGAAGTACCCTTATAGGGTTTGCTTCCCTTGAGATTCTCTTGAATATGCGGCACAAACAGCTCATCAGTATCTTTTGATTGCGTTGACATACCTAGATGGTTGATTTTTTAATTAATTCAAGGGATTGCAGACCTTAGTATTAGATATTAATTTCAACTTGATACCTCCACGCGTTCCTGAGAAAAAGGGTCTAGACAGACACACAGACGGACAACAAAGTGATCCTATATGGGTTCCGTTTTTTTTCATTTGAGGTACGGAACCCTAAAAATGATTGTTATCTACTTTGCATTTAGGATGAATAATTTCGAAATATAATTTTGGGCACAAACGTGCACTTAAGGTAACTCTTATTTAATCTTTGACTACATACTCGTAGTTAGAACTTTGGTACAATAAAATAATTATGATGTAAGCATCATTAGCATAAGCATGTTCATAAAACAAACAAAAATCTTTTTGACCTCTCAAACCTTCAGTGTGCACGTTTTGTAAAAAGCGTCCATTAATACGTTAATTTGTTAGCGTGTGTGTCGGGGAAATGCATTGCGAGGTTCCGAACAAAGCGTGATTGATGATCACGGCTCAGGCCTGATGGATCCATTATCTCTGGAGTCAGCCTAAAATCTCAGTTCAGTATTTGCTGAAAGTGAGTTAAACTACCCAACTCAAAATTAAATCCAGAAATTTCCAAAAAGATGCTCGGTAATCATCGACTAATATTCCTAACTATAATCGTTTCTACGCTTACAAATTCTGTAACAGGTAAATTAACAGTACCAATAGAAGATAAAACAGTTGAACAAATAACAAGATGCGCTGTAGATGTAGCGAATAAAAATTTCAATTACAGAAAGCATAGCGTTCTGTTGTCACAAGATGTCGAAGAACAAGTTTCTAACAAATTCCTTGAATCGTTCAAAGGAACTGTAGTTATAGAAACGAAGAGAGATGAAGCGCCGCCGAAACACGTCGTGGTTATAATAAAAACTTACATCTCCTTTGTGAGGATTCTTCACGTGATGAAACCTGACCTCAGAGGAAAGACGGTACTTAGCAGCGGAGCGAAGTTCCTGATTCTCGTCCTAAGCCCGACAAACCTCGAAAGAATAACTGCCATTATGTGGAGTTTCCACGCGACAAATGTCATCATAATTACAAGCGACGGTAACAAAATTGGTCTCTACACCTATTTTCCTTACAAGAGCCATTTAAAATGTCACAATACACAACCAGTACTTTTGCAGTATTGGGAGGGAAATTCTTCTCTCAAAATCCAAGCGTACCCTGATAAAATGAAAAATATGAACACGTGCCCCATGTACATTTCGACGAATAAGCTTTACCACCCGTCTACTGAGAAAAAAGTTCCTCTACAGATTATCAAGAAGACTATAATAAAATTATTAAGGGATCGCATGAACTTCACACCCATCATCTCAACCAGAGACTACCTTAGCATCGACTCAAATCGCGCCAATAATTGGTCAGATTCCCTAAACGATGTTATTTCTGGACTCGCCAACATCTCCACTTGCAGCATTCCCCTAGGGGTCGATAGGTCAGGCCTTTTAGATTTTTCGGTGCCGTATTTTCGGGTGCGTTTAGCTTGGCTTGCCCCTCCTATAGGGCAAGGCCCTGTTTGGTGGCGTTTATTTACCCCACTTAACAGCTACTTATGGTTGGTTTTACTTTGTTTAGTATTCTTTGTAACATCTCTGCCCTTTACGCTGAAGTTTCGACGCGTTAAAAAGTTCTGCTACAGATACTTTAAAAATGTTCGTAAGATGCAAGGAGCTGCTTTCAGGACGTGGGGAGTAATGCTGGGCCAGCCCATCCGAGTAGCTCCTAGACGGTTCAGAGACTTCTACATTATCAGTTTGTGGATCTGGTTCACTTTTGTTGTAAGAAGTGCTTATCAAAGCGTGCTTATTGGAGCCTTAAAAACTGACACAATTGTTGGTAATTTTGCAAATTTGAAGGAGACTATTGATCACGGGTACAAATTTGGCGGACGTGGAGGTATTTTGGCTCATTTTGAATACGACCCATTAATAAGAGAGTATTTTGAAGTGATACCTGAAGCGAGTTTTGAAGGAGTGTTCACAGATATTGTGGAAGGTAAAAAGGAGTTTGTGCTCGCCACGTCATTGGAGTACGCTTGGGCGTATTGTTTAGTAAAGGGAAAGAAAGAGAACGAGTGTGGTCACGTCCTCCCAGATTCCATTTTGACAGTGCCCCTTGTTGTTTGGATGAAGATGAGTTCCCCCTTTGGACTTCCTCTCTCTATCTGGCTACCTAGATTTTTAGAAACTGGTTTGCTAGAACGAGAAGCAGGCCAAAAACCTTATAGCTCTCTCCCAAAAATATCTCCCGAGCCCACGCCACTAACTGACCATCAGATCCTTAGCTGCATGCTTTGCCTCTTGATCGGCTATACCATATCTGCTGCAGTGTTTGTCATGGAGCTGCTGAGACCTAAAACTGCAGTCATTAAAGGTCGAATTGTAGTGAGGCGTACTTTGTTAATGGATAAAATTGCTGGTAAACGTAACCCTAGGTTTGTGAACTAGATTTGAATCGTGTGGTTAACACTTTTTGGGTGGTGTTAGATTGGCACAAAATTGTATGCACTGTGTAGATGATATTCTTTCTTTGGCAGTTTATTGGTGAACGTTAGTCACCAAAAACTCATCGCTGTTTTGAATGCCAACTTTTGGTTCTGTGGCAGATTGTGGTATAAACCCGATAGATTAAGGGCCGTATTAATAAACTCGTCTCAACTGTGATCCCCGTCTCAAGATACGTCAAAGTAAACGTCAATCCATAGAAAACTGTCATTTTTGACGCATCTTGTGAAGGGCGTCTCACACAAGATCAGTTTATTAATACGGGCCTTAGATGTTAAAAATACAGAGGAACCCTGGTGATTTAAAGGGGATTAAATAAAACAAGAAGCAGTTACAGATGTTTTTATTCTACGTTTCGACACAAACATCATATAGCTCTTAAGACTTTGTTAAAACACAATAATTGACTGACATAAATGGAAGCTTCTAAGTTAGATAATCCTATGTGGCGATACTACATCTAAGCTATCCTAAGTTGTTACGTAGGAACATTTGTACAAAAATAGACATTGAAATATAAGGACAACCATGTAAAAATACAAATTTGTGATGCTCACGAGTTGTGCAAATATTTTTCAACTTTAGTAAATACTTGGCACGATTTGATATTTTCTAATTGATTATAAACATACAGATAAACCTTTTTTTAAGTTTAAAAAATGGATGAGGATACAACTGTTTTTGGGAAACATATTATTACCTTCTCTTTCTCACATATCTCTTGCACATTCTGCATCGCTATCATCGCATGCCACCCACGCTTCCAGTTCTAGCGTTGCATGTACAAATACCTCGTTCCTTTTAAGTATTTTATTTAAATAGGCAGGCTAGTACACACGCAAAATACATAAAAAATAGAGATACCTTCCCTTTTCAGAGCCCCGCTGTGCGTGGCTAGGAGAATTAATCTATCCTTATTGAATGATCTTTTGGCACGCCCTCCTAATTAATTGTTATAATAAAAAAATACTTGTCCTTGTAGGTGACTTATTAATTTTCAAATAGGTACATTATAATTTCTCATTTAATGTTATGCCACGTATCAGGGTTCTATCGTGGCCTACAAACTAATGACAATATTTAACAGTTTTCAATATGAACGAAATTCGACGTTTAATAAGGCCCTGGCAACGACTTTGATCGACCGGCGAATTAATTCTCTCTTCATTGCACAGTCGAAATGCTCACTGCAAAGCAGTTAATTGATATTACACGCAGTGTATTAAATAGTCGTGGCCGAGCCTTAAGCTTCGCTGAGTGAATCAACACGTTCTAATTAAAAACATTTTGTCGTGAGTAAAGTTGTAAAATTAAAGCAGATGGATGGTTTATATCTGGATGAGGTTCTTAATAAAATTGCAAGAGTAAGTATCCTCCAGTACAATCATAGCCTAAGGCCGTATTAGGCATACGCTCTCGAAACCTGCCTAGTTCCTGGCAGTAATTGTAATGTAGGTCCATATTTTAATTGACACTGCTATTTGTGACTTATTATTGTATTTTTATTTTAATTATGGGTTTTCTGCCTGCAAATAAAGCTCATTATTATTATTATTTAAATCAGTCATAAAGCTCTGTCCTTTTTGCTGCCTGGAATTAGGCCGGTTTCACCCCTGGTCTTCTTATAAAAGAACTACCTATAACTGAGACTATTCCATTTATCTTAGGTTGAAACTAATTGACTATTTTTGTGTAGATTTTTACAATTTGTTACTGTTTTTAACTAAGGAACAGCACAAACAAACAACAAACAAACTTGTTAATATAACAGACACAACACAATAGATCCATTAAAGCGCTGTAAAGAAATATTCTGCACAGTTTAAACTACATAACAAGTAAAGCCAGTCAACCTACGCGTAACAACGCGATAAAACATCTGTTTGCATAATTCAATCTAGCTGGCTGGTGAAAGCGTTAATAACGGACTATTTACTCGTACGTTGCTTCCAACGTATTCAACAACATTGCACTTTCAGCCAGGACGTCGGATTACAAAAATAAAATCGACTAAGTACATAGGCTTTTCCAGGACATCAAATTAAAAAGAAAAGAAAATTTACACGTTATTGCCCCTTGCAATTACTAATAAGTTACTAACAATTAGGATTAAGATACTACCTACTAACAATAATGTGAGATGAAATTTTCTCGAAATAATAATTGTATTATTACTATTGTAAGTAGTTTGATAGTTTGTCTATGTTTGTTATATCTTGTCGCTTTTTCATTCTGGTTTTGGCATAGAAAGTGTAGGAAAGTCATTGGGAATATGAATTGCTTTAATATAAGTAAATGTCTCAACACGTTTGATCTTTCACTTAAAATGATACCTTGCATAGGTACCCATAAACGGTGCTACACGGCTTTAAACCACAAGGTGACCTTGGTAGAAGCGAGCTGCTACACCGTTTCAAACAAGCCAAACATTTGTTTGAAGCGCACGCCTATCTGCCAAGGGCGTTTAAAATTCATACGAAATTTGGTTTAAAACCACTGTCTATACGGTTTTAAACCGCCTGTTTTAAACCGCGTAGCACGCGCTTAATAATAAAAACAGCTTGAAGTATGTGACCTTATCTTTCATTGTGACAATTGAATCTGACAGAAAGTGACAAAGCATACTTTTACTAAAATAGGCTTGTTGTGCGTTGATTCGCGGTAAATCTCATTATAGGCTTATTTTTAACGGGGTGTTGAGCGATTATGATGAGGTTTAATGTTGAGCTCCCGGTAAGTACGCAATTCTATCCGTCGTGTTAAGTACTCGTACTCACGGGAGAACTGACGAAATTATTTGAAACCTAAAGCGGTCAATGTCACGTTAAAAATAAGTCAACATAAGGCTGTTTACAACAACAACAAGTCAACATAAGGACATATTATATTCGTGTTTAGCGATGTGAATAAACTTGGAAAAAACATCTGTCACTTTCTGGCCAGAATGTAAGTGAAAGGGTGACGGATGATTTATTCCACATTTATCCATCGCGATAAGCGCTAAGGCGCTAACATAGTTTGGGGGCAGTAGTTAATGCACGCCGAGCAAAGATGCAGTGCAAACGAACTATTTATTATCATGGCAGGCGCCATTTTGTAATGCGAAATGTAAATACAATGGCCGCCACGAGCTGTCCGACTGAGTAATCTATTCATATCCAGTAGGGCCGACATATTCTGCTCATATAGGTAGGTATAAATTAATTTTAAATTTTATTTTAATTAGGTATTTTAGTGAGCCTAGACAAGATGCATTCTGTGGACGTTATCGATATCGAATAGGATTGACGTAAGTTGCCGGACGACCGCATCAAGCGGTTATGTCAATTCCATACATTTTGACAGTTTTCGAAAGTCGGTAGCTATCGTAGAATGCCACTTATCCGCTGGTTAGTATTAGGTAAATGTAGTAATGTAAGTTCTAAAAACTAATCGTCCAACATCTGTAAGGTACAAAATGATATACCTACGAATAATTTAACAAAAACAATTGTATTTTAAAAATGTAACAAATACGAAATCATTACAGGACATTACCTATTTCGTTTACTTTTAAATTCATCCGTCTGCGCTGGGCATTTTCGTGATAATTAAATTTCACACGCTTAGGGTTAGTTGGGATAGTTCGATCGAATTTTATTGTTGCCGTTGCTTGATAGCCGTTTATTTTAGAATACATTTTGGGATATTATATTAATAACACACTGTTCAGATATAAGATCTAAACACATATTATTATAATAATATTAATAATATATATTGTAGCGAATTTAGTTGGGAACCAATATGGAAAACAAAACAAGTAGGTATTATAAAATACATTATTTAGGCCATATATTTCAACCAGGAATTTACAAAATATTTTAAATAATTTTACATATGGCTAGAGTTTGAGTGAGAAAATTTAATAGAGATAATGTTACAATACGCAAAAGTATTATTAGGCGCTTTCCAAAAAAAGTACCTACGCATAGTTAAAGACTCAAATTACATTTATATACCTACCGCCCTCATGCGCCAATAGGCGGTATCTCAAATTCAATAAGCGAATCCTCACCCGTTAGTAATATGGTTGCACTTGCTACAGGAGTTTTATTCATTTTTGTGACGTATTGGAAGCAATTAGCGTTGAGTCTTTAACTATTCGTACTTTTTTTTAAACGCCCCATTACCAACAAACCTTCATATTTTTGAGTACTTACCATCGCTGCCACTTGGGTAAACTTGAACAAATAATATGTAGTCGGCCGCGCTAAAGTTGAATTTCGTTTGCCCGTTATAAAACAAAGGTTAATTTATTTTAATGCATCTGTTTAACTGTTAAACTCGACTTAGTTTAGCGACTTTTACCTTTCATAGTAAGTAAGTTGTGTCAAAATTAACACAACACCTATTTGGCTGATTGTACCCATAAACCTAATGTCACACACACAGTGAATCACATGATCGCTTAGGTGTAGGTATTAGTTGACTGTCCTGACGTATGTACAGTTAATAAAAATGTTGAGCAAATTCGAGCCCTGTCATATCACCCAATTGCACAAATGTTAATTAGCACAATGTCCCATTAGAAGTTTCCTTCCCTTTTATACCTGCCGGTGTAGAAAGTGACAGCACGTGACACACTACATAATTAACGCTAGTGCGACAGGGCACAAAAGAAAATGTCATTGGCTAAATTGTATATGTATATCTTTAATTTGCAGTTCGTTATGACAAGGTACTAAACTGTTCAACATTTTAGGTACAGTCAAGGTCATAAATATGTGTACACGTTTAGTACCTTGTCACTTTAATCGCTGTGACATATATGGCAGTTTAAACATTAACTAGACTAGGTAGGTGTACTCAATTTATGACCTAGACTACTGTACTGCCGCACCTGCCCCGATGCCGTGCCTATTATACCTTCCATCAATCTAACCTCCCCATTTACGCGACTAAAGTCGGCGGCTCGACCACCAGATAGGAGGTGTGCAGCGATATGGGCTGCGGGGGCAGCGCGGGGAAGAGTATGGGGTACTGCGGCGGCGGCGGCTCGGGCGCGCGCGGGCGCGCGGCGGGCTCCGAGCAGTGGTGCAGCCAGTGCGTCACCCGCCGCCCGCGCCCCTTCAGCTCCACCTCCCCGCGGCACTCCGTCGCGAACGTGCCCCACTGCTCGATCAGCTCGCGCGTGCTCTCGCTTATGTGGATCCGAAGAGCTGAAAAAATGGCGTCGTAAGTCTGCCGTCCAAGCAAAATTGTAGAATGCGTTTATGGACTTCATACAGTTCCCCTTTTGGTATTGGTAGCACAGTGAGACGTTAATGTTGTCGCTCAAAATGTTTTCTGCAGTCAAGTGACGTCACACTAAACAGACTTGTATAAAAGTAAAATCTTTGATACCGGTAATTAGAATCTCTTCAGGATTTATTAAGGACTAACGGACGCGCCTTTTAATTAAGTACCTACTCATTACAGAAAGGAAAACATTTTTTATATTTAGATACCAAGTGGTACTTTAATTTCTTCCTTATTAACCTTTTCAACGCCAATGACAGCTAAACATCAGAGCTAATGTCAACCTTATCTCATAGCCACTCAGGTATATTAAATGTGAACCATGACGGAAATATCCGTCGTTGGCGTTGAAAAGGTTAAAAGTGAGTAACTACCTAGTACTTTT
The DNA here is from genome assembly GCA_963241965.1 of Tortrix viridana. Classification (NCBI taxonomy): domain Eukaryota; kingdom Metazoa; phylum Arthropoda; class Insecta; order Lepidoptera; family Tortricidae; genus Tortrix; species Tortrix viridana. The sequence continues at coordinate 9,767,742 of OY725187.1, forward strand.
TAGATACTGAAATAAAGAACGATTTTTCGAAATCGGTTTGCGTAAGGAATTATTTAGAAAAGAAAAATATCTCATTGAGAAAATACATTCCAATATTTTCTCAACAGTGAAATTCATAAATGAAACTTCAGTTAATCTAGTCACGGCAACTAAATTACGTTTATCGTATATACTTACTTAAGTCTTGAAATTTCATCAGATAAAATTAAACCTTGGCCCAAAATTGCTTCCGAAGGCTTTTGGTCTGATACCACCAAACAACTGAAACCGCTTAGGTTTCAAAGAAAATATATTTTGTTTGTAATCCCATAATAACTTTAACTTTTACGAGAATGTTATCGCCTTAAAATTATAATAATTACAAATTAGGTACAGAATAATCAAAGATTTGAGTTAAAAACAATAGAGTTCAGGTACCACTCGACTTATATCTCTTATGTTATATGATACTATAGTGATGGTTCATTTGCATTGATCTATTTTAATGATCAATTATTGTGCTAAATAAGTATTAAGCGGCATTATTACCATTTAAAGTTAACTACAAACTGTATCGAAACCCTTCTCAAAAACTGAATAGCCTGTCTAATAATAACGGTTATGGTGCCAGCCTTACGTTGTCCTGAAGATTCCATGCGGCTAGCGGTGTTGACGGTGTCCCCGAAGAGGCAGTAGTGCGGCATCTTGACGCCCACCACGCCTGCGCACACGGGCCCGGAATGCACACCCACACGGACCTGGTTTTATTTTAAATGTTTTAACATTAATGTTTTTAAACCCCTTTTGTTGTTACCTGTAGCCTGAGCACTAATCTTTGCCATAGTCATCTCTAGCCTGCGCCATGATCACCTCTAACATGTGCAATCATCACCACAAATCTGTACAATAGTCAGGTGACTAGCCTGGGCCATTGTCACCTCTAGCATGTGCCATAGTCATATTCTGTCTATACCATGGTTACATCTAGTGGGCGCTATAGTCGAATAAACGTTTTTGACTAAGATTGTGTTTTTTGTTTTGTTTTTGACATGCTTTGTTTTGTTTTTGACTATTTTGATATTATTTGCTTATTGCCTGACTAACGATAATAATTACTTAGTATTTTTAGTGAACTTTTATTTTCGTTATTCTGATATTTAATTTGAATGTATACCTAATTATTTTTAAGTAACTTATTAATTAGTGTAAGTGGTTTGTAATCGTACTAATTAATTAAATAAATAAATAGTCCTCTAATCTGTGCCTTGGTCATCCTTAAGCTGTACCATATAGTCACCTGCAGCATGTGCCATAGTATAGTCATGCTATGCTACGCGGTCAAAAGTCATGCCAAGGCTTTTGACCGCGTGGATAACGACGTTTTGTTGGGGAAGTTGGACAAGATTGGTTTTTCTCCCAACCTACTAACCTTTTTCGCCAGTTATCTACGTGACCGACAGCAGTTTGTCCGGCATGGATGCTTCGTGTCAGCCCCATATCATACCCGATCTGGGGTCAGTCAAGGCTCCATTTTAGGACCTCTGCTCTTCGGAATCATGATAGATGACATCGCATTGGTTCCTCAGTCTGCTCAATGTCTCCTGTACGCCGACGATTTAAAACTGGTGTACGGTGTGGAGCAAAACACTGATTGCGAGGCACTACAGGAGGACATCAACTCGGTGGTTCGGTGGAGTGTGGACAACAAACTTCTTTTTAATTTGGCTAAATGTTGTGTATGTACGTTTAGTCGCTCTCGCACAGCTATACGCGCCCAATATATGCTGGGGTCGGAGCCCATCAGCCGCGTTACTTCGGTGAAGGATCTGGGAGTGGTGTTTGATGAGCGGCTTACGTTCCATGAGCATATTTCCTCTCTCGCTGCCAGCTGCTATCGAAGACTTGGCTTCGTAATACGCAACATGCGCTCTTTTAGTGACCAGGGCGCAATTAAATTAGTGTATAATGCGTTGGTTAGGAGTAAGCTGGAGGCTTCTTCGTTAGTATGGCTTCCATACGAAACTACCTATAGTTTAATTTTAGAGAAAATTCAAAAAGCCTTTTTAAGGTTCTTATATAAAAAGACTTATGGATACTATCCATATATGTATCCGACAAAATATCTTCTCGGCTCTCTCGGATACAATTCGTTAGAGATCAGGCGGAATTACAGTTTGCTGACCGTTGTGTGTCGGGTATTGCGTGGTGAGTCGGATTGTCTGGAACTGGTGGGTCGACTCGTGCGCCTGTCTGTTCCGGACGTTCCTAGGATAGCCCTGCGAGCGCGGCCTCGTGCTTTGCTAGCTGTGCCTCGGGCGCGCACCGTGTCGTGCAGGAACTCGCCATTGCGCCGTGCCTTATCGAGCCTCAATGCGCTTCTGACATCGACACCGGAGTGCGACCTATTTGCTTGGCGATGGGCGGCTGTGTGCGAGGTATGTTTGAGATTCTGTGAGGCGATGGATACTAGGTGCTCGTCTATACCAATGTAATTGTCTCTTATTTGTAACTAGCTTAAGTTTCATGACGCATTGGTTCTTACTGTAATGTCATGTAAACGTATTTATCAATAAATAAATAAAAATAAATAAATAAATAGTCACATTAAATCTGTATCACAGTCACCTCTAGCCTGTGCGCGGGCTTGTGGCGCACCACGAAGCTGCGCACCGCCTCGACAATCGCCAGAGCCATAAGACAAATCTCGCGCGCGTGTTGGTCACCGTTTCGCTCTGGCAGACCTGACACCACCATGTACGCGTCGCCTATTGTCTCCACCTACAGAAACCAATTAAAAATAAATATAATATGACAGGTGCTAGGGAAATGAATACATCTATTCCATATTATACCTACGTAAGACTTAACGCGTTAAGTCTTACGTAAGAATATGGAATAGATGTATTCATTTCCCCAGCACCTGTCAAATTATATCTCGTGCATGCATGTTAAGCCCGCTGATGTTTCAAAATTTGAAGTCGGTTTCACACAGATCCAAATACCTTCCTAGCACTAAATAAGTGTAATGTTTTAGATTTGTTAAAAAAACTTTTGCTCCAGGCTAAACTCAACATAAAAGTAAACAAAGTCCATAATAGAAAACCCCTGGATACCGATCGATCATCGTTAACTTCTGTAACAAAATTATAAACGGAGGTATAACCTACCGTTTCGACCTTTATATATTGTGCAAGCTTTCATACTTTTACACAATCTCTCAGTCTCGGGTAACAATCGAAAAAAAAGAAAACAAAGGAACAAACCCGAGATAAAAGCTTTTTATAAAATTCATTGCGAAAGGTTCTGTGACGAAATCAAAAGGAGGTAAGTACCTCCAACATAACATAACATTATGTTATTTGCAGCTTAGTCAAGAAATGTTTTTACCTTCTGATACGATACCAAGGTCAACCTTTTCCGATGTTCCATCAAACTCAGCCTCCACCTTCGATTTTGCCCTCCAACAAGTTAAACAAATTAATGAAAGAGAGGACACCACTTACCTTGTAGACATCATAGAAGCCTATAATCCTGTCGAAGGTGCTGTAGAGGTCATTGAGCAGGTCCACGACCTGTATGGGGGTAGAGGCGGCGCAGAGTTCTGTGAAGCCCACGATGTCGCTGAAGTACACCGTCACGCACTCGAAGCTCTCGGGCTGGACCACTTCACCGGCCATCAGCTGCTGTGCCACTGGCCTAGATAGAAAGAACTCTTATAGGGATCAGACTATAGTGGCTATTTGAGGAAGATATAGGTTTTAACCACGATGTCTCAGATGTTTAGGGTGTGTTCACACTAGCGTTTTTGCCGGCGGTTTGTCGGCGGAGCGGGAACGCGGCGTGCACGCGGCGAACACGCTGCGATATCTTCGCGATTATTTGCCGCCAGCGTGCCGCCGCGGTGTAGTCGCGTGGACGTTAGCTCCGTCTTTCTTTAAAATAAATTAGTTCTCATTGCGTTTCCCTCTAGCGATGCTAGCATCACAGAAAAGGGGCTTCCATAAACAGGAAGATAAGGTGGGATAATCCTATACTTGTATCGATCTTGACGGCAATAAAAGAGTTTTCATTTTTTTTCATCTGCTAAAGCCAAAAACCTAGTGATGATATGGTAATATGTTAAACGTGAACGTTTTTAACCCCTGATGCAAAAAGAAGGGTGTTATAATTTGGACGTGTATCTGTGTATTTGTGTATCTGTCTGTGGCATCGTAACTCCTAAACGGATGGACCGATTTTGATTTAGTTTTTTTGTTACAAAGGTGACTTACCTTCATTTGGTAGTTCTTAATTTCACGTCTGTTAAGAGTTATCCTTTATATTCACAGCACCAGTTACTATTGTGATAAAATTATGATACGCAACTATCAAAAGGCAGCTAAAAAAACAACCAAGACTTCAAATCCTTTTAGGACCTAATTTTAATAACATAAACTATATTACCTTGGCAGAACTTGGTACAGCAGCTCCTCAGACCGCCTCTTCTCCAGCGACAGCTGTTCCGTCTTCTCCTCCACCAACGACTCCAAGTTGTTGGCGTACTGTTCCATGCGGCTCAGCAGGTCATCCATCAGGTTGTCACAGTAACCTCTGGGTGGAAAACCTTTCGTTCACTACGTTTCCGGTCTCCAGTTTCTCTATTGTTTTGTCGTATTGATTCAGGATATTAAATAATGTATTGAGGTTGCACCATTGCAAACTAAAGACTTTAGAATGGATTCTTAAGATGGTTTTAAGAAAGTTTTAAGAAAATTACCGAATTTATAAATGCTTTACGATCATGTTGCATAACCAGCGCCGCATTGTGACACACGATTTGTCTGAGTAGATAGGAATCTACTTGCAATCATCGCCAGACGTAACTATTGGTTAAAACATTCTGATTCTGACTATTTGGCTAACATAGCCAACATCTGGAAAGCTATATCTGTTAGGTACAACAAATACAAATGTTTATATATGAATAATAATGTGGTATACCTACATGAAGATGGCAATAAAGTTGTACAAGATTCGCACATTTAACCAGAAACTGGCATGCAAGATTTATATGTCAAATAAATTCTAAATTGAACTGAGGCTGCATAATTAAAACGAATAGAATAAATGATAGAATTAGTAACAATTAAACAAATCAATCGATTAATAAATAATTCACATGTCATAATTTTTATTTAAAATAGTCAAAATATTCTTCAACTGAGTAAACAAGTGTATTCATTGTCATACCTAATGTTATACAGCCCGTGCCAAACTTCTAGCTCGCTCTGAACACGAGGCGATTCCCCCGCTCACTCATGCGCTATACGCGTCGCAACTTCAGAGAGAGCTAGAAGTTTGGCACGACCTATAAGAGTACTTTAAGTTTAAGCTAAACTTGTTTTATCTTGCTTCGGGTTTTCAGAAACGGCTCTAACGATTTTGATAAAAGTAACTGAACAGGATTTTTCGGGTCTAGAAATCGATCGGTCATGTTGGTTGTCATTTTCGAAATATCCGGTTTCTGCCAGAGCGACGGCTCGGTCGCCCAGTTACTCAAGAACTTAGTCTTGGTTACCTGTAAGTAAGTCGGTTACATTTCGGCTTACTTGATGTAATTGGCGTTGATGGTGTCAAAGCTGGGTCTGTCATCGGGCGCCTCCGCCCAGCACCGAGCCGCGAGCTCCAGCAACTCGGAGGCTGCGCCGGCGCCGCCCGCGCCGCCCGCGCTCACGTCGCTAGCGCACGCCATTGGACGGAAGGCCGGGGATTCGCGGGCGCACACGCGGGAGACTATCTCTAACGGAATTGCCCTTTGTTAAAATTGGATTTTTTTATTAAAAAAAACTTAAACCTTTCTATGTTAACCTTTAACCTTTCTTTCTTTTATTTCTTAACGACGCGGTTAGCCTAGTTGGTAGTGACCCTGCCTAAAAAGCTAGCGGTCCCGGGTTCGAATCCCGGTATAGGCAAATATTTGTGTGATGAGCGCGAGTATTTATTCCTGAGTCATGGATGTTTTCTATGTATTTAAGTATGTATTTCTCTATATAAAAGTATGTTTATCGTTTCCTAGTACCCATAGTACAAGCCTAGCTTAGTTTGGGACTAGGTCAATTTGTGTGAGATTGTCTCCTTTATATTTTTATTTATGTTATTAGCGTAGTAGGAAATAGTAATAGTCCTTTTCCGTTTATTTATAGACAATATGCACTCCATTCTTAGTAATAACTTAGTTACTTAGTTTGGTTACCTTTGTTGGTCATGGTACCGCTGCAATGGTGGAAGGGTCCAGCTCTCAGCACAATTTCCTCCAATATGATGCCAAAGCTGTACACGTCTCCCTTGAGCGACGCTGCCGCCCCAGGGAACACGCTGGCGGCTACCAGCTCCGGAGCCGTCCATAACAGCTCTATGACAAAGGGGACAACGATGCTGGAAATCAACGGCTTCCACATCTGTTCTAGGGTTTTCGGGGACAATAGGAACATGCTTAAGTCCGAGTATACTCGGACTTGAGCAGGGTCCATCCAGATCTTGACCACCACTGGTGCACGGGATAATAATAATGGTATGGAAAAGCGCAAAAGTCAAAGGTGCATGCTTAATATTCTTTGACGATATTGCAACTTGGTACGAGTAAAAGTTACAAGTGAATTAAGTAGCCGCTTGCTGCTTTGTCTTTTAAAACAACTGTTTAACATAATTATAGTGAAGCGCCTTGGGATCAGATTAGCGTAGCGCAAAGCGTCACGGTTCTTAATTAAAAGCAGAACAAGAAAATTTTTAACTTCTAATTCGTTCGAAGTTTTTAAAATTTCGAAGCGTTTTTGCCCGAAGGGATGAATTAATTAATTTCCTGGTTACGGAGTAGTATTTGCTCTTCTTAATATTTAGCACCGGGTTACTGGTTTACTTACAACTTACTTTGAGTCTTGCTGGACCCAACTTTGAGTCGGCGTGGTGTTAAAATTGTGGCCAACTTATTTTCGCCTTAATGTCTATTTACTTTTTGAACGAATGTATATTACGTGTACAAGTATTTGTACGCTTATTATTATTATAATGACTAAACTATGAAATTAAAACGATTTGATATCTCTCTTCTTCCAGAAGTTTTAACTCTGCCTCATTACTACAAGGGTGAATCGCAACAGAAATCGAGTTAATCCAACCCTAATTTTTAAAGTGTTTTATTTTTAATTATTAAAAATCCAAATCTTATAAAAATATTTGCATAGTTAAAAGTCCGAATTTATAGCGAAGATTTAACTCCAAAGTTATCAATGGTATCCTTCGTTGTTATGTACTTATGCAATGCCAAATCGAGTTTCTAGTGACAGTTAAAAGCCAAATTGAGTACTTACTTATATATGCTATTTTAGAAAGAAATAAAGAAAGAAAGAAAACATTTTTATTCACAACAATTTCACATTTTTATAGTAAGTACACTAAGTTAAAATAAATCTCAAATATTTGTAAACATTACACATTATTTTATAAAAACAAAATAATGTAGTTTCCTATTCTTTTACGTTGACGACTTACTGTAATAGTAAGTGTCATCTTTGATCAGGTCAGTGGGCGTGCAGAGCGTGTTGGGGCCGTAGTCGGAGATCTTGAGCACGAACCGTCCATCGATGAGGCAGTTGGAGGAACGCAGCTTACCGTGCGCGCCGAGCCCGCCGTGGAGATAACACATGCCCTTAGAAACGAAAGTTATTTTTGTGTTATATTATTTTCTGTTTTCTCTAAACATTTTTTTCTGATTTGCCCAAATTTCAACTGGTAGGGAATGCCATTAGGCATTAAGTTTTGTACTCAATTTGTGCAATAAAGGTTAAATAAATAAATGGTGTATGTACAACAGGGTCTGTCTCCCCGCATCGACGCAGAACCTGCTTAAGCCGGTCAGAAAATAGCTATTATGTCCATTCAATAAGAGCGCAAAAGACGTTGATAGATGTGGACTCTTCCCACCTGAGGTAGCAGTAATGAGCGTAGAAAAAGTGTTACAATTATTATTATACGGAGTGGGGTTTATCCTAACGCAGCAAATTCTGTAACTAACCTGCACAATATCATGGACCAGCGAGGTCCTGAAGTTCCAATCCAGCTGGATCTCCTCGTTGCCGAGGACGTCCTTCAGGGAGCCCTTGGGGCAGTACTCGGTAAGTACAAACACCAGCGGGCAGTCGACGCACGCGCCGATAAAGCGCGCTGTGTTCTCGTGGGAGACGTTTCTAGCCTGAAAGGGTGATGATTTTTTAACTTATGGTACGTCAATGGCATATTTGCTGAAGAGTAATGAAGAGGAGAGTGCCACGCGCGGTCTCAAGATCGACTATTCAGAGAGCAAAATAATGGCGGTACGAGTAGACAGCGCCCAAATACTCCCCTTGACAGGACGTACCCAAAGGTTACAAAGACAGCAAATTTGTTTACTTCGGGTTGATGATCATACCCGTACCCTCGTACGGAAGAAATTCGCCAAAGATTCTATAGGCCAAAAGCGCGATAGTCAGGCTAAAGTGTGGAACAACCGAAGTACAATTCTTGTCTCTACTATTTCCCATATAGGTCTTGGATGAAAACAAAAAGAGGAAGATACGTGACCGGCGCGCGGGCTTGAGCACCTAAATATAGGCGCTGAGCGCCTATGTTTGAGTCAGTTGTCCGGCCGTCACCGATCTGTCAACACGTGCGACATCGTCATTATTGTGAGACATATGGCTATCTCACTTACGCGCACGACGTTAGTCCATCAATTTATCTCTATTGCTCCTTAGTGCATGTTTACAGCTGTGTATGTGGAATTTGCGAATGTAGGTATAGGTACGCATTGTGTCAGTATCTTGTACGGCGATAACGTGTCTTCCCCTTTTGCTTTAGTCTAAGATAAAGGTATATTTACTGTGCCTTGTGCTTAAAAGCCGCAATAGCAGTAAAATCGATGCTTTTAAAATATAATATCGGCAGAGACTCTTCCGTGTTCGATAGAGTGCAGTGGAAACCGTTAGTTTTCTACAATTTGAAAAAAGTGCGGTCGCTGTTTCTTCGGTCACATCACTTCGGTTCTTTGATCATCTATGCACAGCCTGAAGGTTATTATTTTGGGCCAGATGAATGAGAAACAAGCTCAATTGACGCTGAAATGCCGTTGACGCGGCGACGTACAGTTGCCTCTGCCGTTGGCAGCGTGCCACCCGTGTTTAAAGACTCTTAATTATCAAGGCAAGTTGGCGACAGCATGCACCCCTGGGGTTCAGAGGCAATTAAAAGCCAGGTACCTGTCTGATCTCCCACATGAGTTTCTTGTTGAGGTCGAGTTTCTTCCGGTGGATCTTCTTGACGGCCACGCGGTTGCCCTTGTACAGGCCGACGGTGAAGGAGGACAGGGTCAGCGCCGGCGCACCTATGCCGCCGGCGCCGCGCGCGCTCCAACCCAGGGAGAGCTAGGAAAATACACTTTTTAAACTATCGTAGTTTTAATTCATGTTTTAGGTCAATGTTTTTAATGCGTACATCTAAGATATGGAACGCCCTACCGGCGTCCAGGTTTCCAGGTGCCCGGTGTCCTTAATAGGTGGCTTCTTGGTGTCGACCTGGTCTCGACTCTTTGGTTACGATTTAGGCCAAGAGCAAATAAGCCATACAATATTGAAACATAATGGCAAATATTGACGGTTGCCTTTTCTTGTATAATAACAAAAGAAATCAATTTCTTTTAGTATTTCCTTGTGTTCCTTGTATGGTTTCGCCGCGGCACAAAGCTCAATCTTATATGTGTGCGCGTTAAATACCTGTTTTCTTCTATTATTTAATCAATACCTTAGCTGTGAGTTTAGGTTGAGTAGGCAACGTTAATATTACATCAGATGAACCGCGGACTCGTTTGCCTGTAGCATTTTTGTGCCATCCTTAACTTTTATATTTTGTCGTCATAAATATCCGTCTCGTAGGAAAGATTACGGCTCAAACTAATTACGAGTAAATGACATTGATGATGATATTCTTAATTTCAATCATTAAGGCAAACGGCAATTAGCCTTAAACCTAAATGTGGAATGTATCTTTGAGATAATAACTATATATAGTCCCGCGTGTAATTACTTAAATGATCAAGGTGCTGTTATTTGATTAGTATAGACCCATCTGAAGTCTTCGTTCGTTTGATAAGTCGATCGGATCTTTGATTAACTCAATTAATTATCTGAGTCAAAGATCCTAAAGGAGCTAGTTTTCAGTCAGTTCTTGAGGCTTTACATCACTGTACGTACCTAGATGTTTTTTTTTAATATAAAGAATGATTATTTTCAATCTTTGGTTAAAAATATTTGCCAGTTAAAGTTCTGACTTTCCTTTGTTTGTCATACGCAAAAAAAAGACGGAGGTACAATTTATCTGTCAGATACTGTTTACAGATGGAAAAATCAGCTCTTTCTCAGTTTGATTAATGTGTGGTTACTAGAAATTCCAATACTGTAAATATTGATAAGGATCTAGTACCTACAGCATTGGAATTTCTAGTAATCACACATTAATTAGACTGTGGAAAACCAACATTGCGCCTTCTGGTACGCGTTCGCTACTCTAGAAGCTTTCCTTAGAACGGCCATCGGTTATGGTAGAAATCTTTGGGCAACCCTTTATCTAGCAGAAGTGTTTTGACTGATGTTGACTGTACCTTCAGGACCTCGTTGATGCTGTGCAACGCGGTGCCGGCGCCGAGCCCGGTGCCCACCTCCACCAGCACCTCCTCGGGGCGCACGCGCCACGCCATGTTGTTGAGCTCGGCGTCTATGCGAGCCTGCCTGCGTGATCACCATGAATAGACTGACACTGACGGACAAGTAAGGCTGCGTTTCCACCAGGGCTGTGCGAGGCTGGTAAAGGGTGGCGAGGAAAACCCTCTAATAGTATGGCTTTATTTTTTTTCCCTCACACAGTGCAACAATACAATGTGTGGATTTTTCCTAGCTGGCTCGTACAGCTCTAGTGGAAACGCAGCCTTAATAATCATAATCCTAGGTGACATTTTTATTTTGACGCTGAGGTAATGCACAGCCAAAGGAAAATCCTACCAAAAGAGCGTCTGTAGCCTAGTGGCTTAGTGGTAAAATTTTACAGGTGCTAGGGAAATACATCTATTCCATCGTTCCGGTCTAAAGCTTTGGTCTGTTGATCGTACCGCACAACGCTGCGGTACGCGGTATACGGCGCCGGACACGTAATTTCATTAAAAACGTCGAGAATGGCCTGTTGTCCGTCGCCGCATGGATCAGCGGTTATGAAACCGCTGATGCATGAACAAACACCGCATACCGCGTACCGCAGCGTTGTGCATTGCGATCAACAGACCGAAGCTTAAATCGACGATATTTTTCACTTTAATATAATTTACAATTCTAACATGATTAACTCTTGTATCCAAAAATTATTGAGTCGACTATAGGTAAAGAGGCTAGCACGTAGTTTAGTGAGCAGTAACTTCAAGTCTGTCGCTAACTGCCTTAAGTGTTTTATATTAAAACATGAAGCACTTTGCACCGAGTTTGAAGTGCAAGGAGTCTGCTAGAATTTGCATCTATTATGAATAGGTAGATCTATGATACTAGATTTACGAGATATAAAACTACAAACGTTATTTACAACGTCGTTAACAACAAGTATTCAGGAAAAATGCAAAGAATTACTTAACTAGAAACCCTTATAGTTTTGCCATATCCGTCCGTCTTGTCGTGTCACACTTTTTTTTAGAAATTATAAGTGTCACAAAGTTGAAATTTTGTATATCTACTTATAGCAACACGCCGCGCACAAAAGATCAATAATAAAATTTGTAAGAAAAAATATTTTAGGGTAGGTACGACCTGTTAAAGCAAAGGTAAAAATATTTTTTTACCTTATTAAAATGGATGAGGTTATCATTAGATAGCTAATAAAAAGACATTAACGTGTATGCCATTATCAATTAACTCGAAATAATTAACTCGAAAAGTGTAATTTTCGCTAGATTTGCGTGTCCCCACCCCCTACAGCCAAAACTACAAGTACCTAGGTATTAAAAATCTGGAAAATATCTTAAATTAAAGTACATATAACGAATTTGAAAGGAAAACTATCACGACTAGGTAGACTTTATTGGTTCTTGAGTTACAGACGGTTAAAATGTTTATACTTACCGAAAATCGGCTAAGATAACTTTGAACAGAAAATTAGCTAATATTTAAGTATGGTTCTTCCAGATTGTTTTTTGTATTTGTAATTATGGCAACGGAACCCTACACTGAGCACGGCCCGACATGCTCTTGCCCGGATTTCCCCAAACTCTTTTTGCCAACCTAGGAGTCCTAGAACAGGTGTTATCTTAAGGTGGACATTCACGGTCAGTTAAACTGATCAATTAACTGACGTACATCCAGAAGCTGACCTTGAGTTCGCATAATTTCAACTTAAGATTTCACATTCACGGTCAGTTTTTGGATGTACTTCAGTTCAACTGATCAGTTTAACTGACCGTGAATGTCCACCTTTACCGTCGTCGCTCACTCCGTCCCGGATATCGCTATCATAAATTAAACCTTGTCTTGAGCAACCATAGCGTACAATTTCCTACTTATTGTTTCAAGTTAAATCTGGTACTTAGTATCATCAACGGTTTTGAAAATATGAACACCACATCTATACGATTGTTATAAATGTGAAACTCTTGTTTGTCTTTCTGTTTGTTACGCTTTCACGGCTAAACTACTGAACCGATTTCGTTGAAATTTGGTATGGAGATAGTTTGAGTCCCGGGGAAGGACATAGGGTACTTTTTATTCCGGAAAATTGGGCAGTTTCCGAGGTAGCAGCGATAAACGACTTCTACGCGGACGAAGTCGTGGGCAAAAGCTAGTTATTTAATATGCACATTTTCTTTTTTTTACTTACGTCAAAAATAATTTAAATATAATCGTACAGCTAACTCCAGACGATTGAAGCTCAAAAACCCCTTTAGTTTTACGCAATTTGGTTCCCAACGATGCAGTTAATCGGGTCATTCACCCGTCAATTCGGCTGAACCATTTTGAACATTCGACTCGCGGAAATCTCATTATTTCGTACTTGTAAATTTTGTAGAGTGTGATAATATGTTCTTAGGAGGAATTATTTTTAATTTTATTTGACTAAAAGCTGTCCGATAGCTGATGGTATTTACTGTCATTTTCGTATTTAACGTAATGTCACAGCAGCTAAAGCAGTGAAGAAACTACGAGACCCCTAAGCGGACATGGCAGTGCTGTCAGTGGCGGGTGTCACGTGGAGACGATTGGTTGAGACGTGCGTCTGTGTGAGTGCGATGTTTCGAACGTTTGCTCGTAGTTTCTAGTAGGCAATGTTTTGGGTTGTTCATATTCCTTAAAATTACAAACTTTTTAACACATTTTTTGCAAATAAATAAAATGAAACTACTTACTTGTAGGCAACGCAAGCAGCTGTGACTGCCAACGCTAGGAACACGGCGAGTCCAATGAAACAATATATTATAACCGTCTGAGCGTCTGAGCAGCGTGTAAAAAAACAACCTCGTGTTATCTTGAAAACCTTTTTACCGTGTCCCCTTCTTTTGCAGACACTCATTTCATCAAATGTGTGGTGTCATCGAATTCCATTTCATCGAAAGCTAAGCTTTTTCAGTTTATCTTAAGCGGGTTACGTAGGTTAGGTTAGATTTGTGACCACAAAACAATTATAACTCCTGCACGTGGAAATGCCTGTCGATGAAATTAAAATTCGGCGAAGTAAAACATTCTATGAACTGAGTGTCGGTGATTCAAGGGTAAACCCGTTTTTACAACAACATGATATATAAATACATTAATTACTAAGCTATTTTGTCTTACTCGTATTTTTTTATGACACGCCACATTCTTACGGCAGGCTAAGGAAAAACTACACGAGGACCTGCACATTCCGCTAACTGTAAACTAACCGCCTGTTTCACAATCGTAAAGTAAAGCATAGCTGTCAAATAAATTAAGCCCTTTCCCGTTCTTACACTTGAAAATAGACAAGGAGAGTGCTATTTTTATTTGACAGATGAATTTACTTGTCGATTGTGAAACAGGCCCTAAATGTGTAATGGTATTTGCCCAAAAGATCTTATCGGGTCAAAGTGTATCCGAGAAGGCTTTGGATCAATATGACGACTTGGTTAGCCTAGTTGGTAGTGACCCTGCCTACGAAGCTAGCGGTCTCGGGTTCGAATCCCGGCATGGGCAAATATTTGTGTGATAAGTGCTAGTGTTTATTCTTGAGTCTTGGATGTTTTCTATCCCCCTTACTAATAAACGTTGAGTAACGGCTGAGTAGTTATATAATGCTTTGTCCTTATCTGTCATTGTGACATTTGAATTCGACAGATAAGGACAAAGCATTGTATAACTACTCAGCCGTTACTCAACGTTTATTAGTAAGGGCATATGTATTTAAGTATATATTTCTCTATATAAGTATGTTTATCGTTATCTTGTACCCATAGTTCAAGCCTAGAGCTTAGTTTCGGCTAGGTCGATTTGTGTGAGATTGCACCTTATTAAAAAAAATCTGCTGTGAGACGTCCACTGGAGCCGCCTTCGCCAAGGATCTGGTAAATATCGCGGAAAGCCAATAATAGAGCTTCTATAAACGGGCCACATTTTTCTGATAGCAATAGCTGTATTTATCTACCTGCCAGAACAAGATGCGCCCTTATATTGCCGGCTATAAATTGCAGAAAAACGTAGTTCGTGTAGACTCCTTAATTAGGACAAAACCGACCGTAGCGGACCCTGGAATATATAACGCACCCCCAGTACAACACTGCACTAAGTCAAAATATTTCATAAGAAGAAGAAGAAGAAAAACATTTATTCGTGACAAATATCAGCAAAGGATAGAAAAATACACACAGAAAGAATGTAGTCACGAAATGGTCCCAACTCAGCGTTCATGTTTTCTGAATGAACGAAAAATCGTTATCTTATGTTATATCAAAGTGATCACAATATAAAAAGTAGATTTTGAAATTTTTCGACATAATACAGTGTTGTACTGGGGGAGCGATAAGATGCCCCTACATACCGCCCTGGCACAGTGGGTCGGTGCCCAGGAACCCGCACCGTGGGGTGTCCAGTGGTGGGCCGCGGCGGCCGCCCGGCCAGTGGATCGCCTTGCCCGCCACCGGCCGGTACGTGCTGTTGAGGCCATGGTAGAACGCCACCACCTACACCAAGATAAAACATCGTAGAAATATAGTACAGATTAAAACTTTTTTATATTATCCGGACAAGAAAGCCAGCAAATAAAAATAATAATAATCCAGCCTATATACGTCCCACTGCTGGGCACAGGCCTCCACTCACAACGAGAGGGTTTGTTCGCACGCGGGCCCAGTGCGGATTGGGAACTTCGCACACACCGTCAAATTGCTTTGCAGGTTGTGTGCAGGTTTCCTCACGATGTTTTCCTTCACCGAAAAGCTCATGGTAAATATAAAAATTGTATTTCGCGCATAAATTCCGAAAAACTTAATGGTGTTCGAACCTACGACCCTCGTCTTCAAATCAATTCAATTAAATCAAACCGCACCATATTACAGCATCGTCAAACATAATTAAAACAACATTTCCGTTGTACGGGAACCGTCCCGTGTCATTTAAGGCCCGGGGCTCTCTGACACACCCGCCGTGGGCGACGGGCGACAGACGTTACATTGCGCGCTCTGTGATAAGGCCTACCGGAGAATGCGTGTATTACGACCAATGTAACGGCAATACGGCCCGTCACACGCGGAGATTTGACCTATTTTAACGCGACCGTAAAATATTTTAATATCTGCATAAATTTAACGAACAGCGACTTTAATTACGTACCGACCCATTGATTTTGGCTGTGAAAACGGAGCAGAGAGTTTAGGTAGCCGCGGGAAGTTGTAACTTTCACCCCTATTCCCGAATACCTTGTGAACGCAATTTTCACTTTCAAACCTTTTCGAAATGATGCAACGAATTTGCAGAATTAAACACCTGGTAACGCTTATCGCTACTATTAAAAATCAAAAAAGTTTGCTCGAGATAGAAGAAACGGAAAAGTGGATAAGAGAAGAGGGTTCCTAAGCTCTGCTGGGCAAAGGCCGAGCATGAATGTAGATAAAAGAAAAAAAAAAAGATAAAAGATATTTATTCAGTTAGTAGGCCGCGCGGGCACTTTTATACGTCAAAATCTACCAGCGCTTCCCAAGAGACCACTGCTGAGAAGAAGCGCCGCAAGAAACTCAACAGTTAGTCATTTTTTAAAACAGTTGACTAAATATATAAAACTATAAAAATTATATAAAATATCTGCGTATTTCTGCAGGAAAACATGTCAGAATTATTACGAAAAAAAAAAATAGGCTGTCGCACAAGTAGTGGCCAACGGCTAGGACATCTATTGCTAGTTAAGTAGGCACTAAATACTTTCAATATTTTTTTCAAAGAACTGAAGCGAATACATATAGTATATGTATTTAAAAACAACGTTTATTTTTTTTCCATCGTCTCTCCTAAGCCTCACCAGCCCGAATTGTAAAAAAAATCCCTTCAAAAACGTAAAATGTACAAAAATGTCAAGTCTCGCAATGCTTCCACCGTAAAAAGTTGTGAGATCTCATGTAAAGCCAAGCCTGCATTTAGTGAGTATTAATATTAGACATCATTATTTCTATAATATGTATTTGTGCTGTGCGATTGCCAAGTCAATACACTTAATAGAGATATAGATGTCTAATATTATTGTATTTGTATATATTAATATAAAAATAATTTGTCAACCAAAAAGAAAACAGGACTGAAATTTCAGGATGTTTCAATTTTTCCTTTCTATGTGGGCTAAACACTACCTGAATGCATTTGAAGTTCGTGTGTCCGCTAGAAGTACCTTAGAATTTTGATGATCGGTGAGTCAGTGAGTGCGTCAGTCGGTGACAAAATTAAGGAACTTTGACTTGCAATAATTCCTTTAGTAGTTTAGTACTTGTGGTGACACCCCTACCACAAATATAGGTGTCAGCAGTTTTGGCAATCGACGCGGGCGCCGGCCGCCGGCACGAGTTAAGGTAGTCTGGATTTTCCTTCATTAAAAATTAACTACCAGAACAGTTGAACTTTCTTATTGACCCTAACCACTACAAGGTAGTTAAATACTGGTTCAAATTTAATGTAATTTAGAAACATCTAGCTATGTAATGCGCTTTGGTCACTGAAAATTTAGGCTTCTAGTTTTTTTCCGAAACGAAGTTACCAGGGGGTCGAAAATAGCCCGAATGACTTCGGGAAAAGGATGGTACGGCCGTGCCTTTTTTGCTCCACTTTATCGATCGAAGTTAATCTTTTGTTTATTCCTAGTCCCTACTGCGCGTAGTAATACAAAAGCAAAAGTGAGTCTGACTGACTGTTGATTACGTCTTCAAACTTCTGACGTCAAATCTAAATTGCTACGACCTATACAGCAATGCTAATGGGCTTATTTGCAATGTTTTTAGCCCAGTCAACTAGGGGTCGAAATTCGGTAGTTTTCGAGTTTTTAGGTTTAGTTGACTGGGCTAAAAACATTGCAAATAAGCCCTTTTCAAGGAATAGGTCGAATTACCAGTCACCAGGAAGTCACATAATCAATAAATAATGACAGTTTCATTTGCAAAAACCAATTAGTATATAGAAAAATAACAATTCTTAGCTATTGTTGATTGACTCATTATCGTTGCCTGGGCGCAGATAAATAGCACTAGCGGCATCAGTCTGATGAAGTCTCATCACAGCCGCTGAGAGAAAACAACCAAAATGCTCGCCAAAGTGGTAAGCCATAGTGGTAGTCACGTGGTAGTCACCAAGTAGTTTAACATTTAGTTGTCTGAAATAATAAATAAGAAGCATAAGAATATTTCATTTGCATAAATGTAGTGGGTAATTACAGTTGGAAAATATAATACAGTACTTGAAAAAATAAAAAAATAAAATATTTTCCTTGATGAAATCACATGTAGTTTCACCCTTATTCGTTTGTTCGCTTTATCTGTATAAGATTATTGTAGGTAATTATTGATTATTTTACGATTATATGTGACTTATCTACTATAAAGCTAGGCTTTAAGAGTTATTTTGATGATGACTCAATATTTTTTAGAATGCAATAACTACGAGTAGAATCCCAATATTTTATTGGCTATTAGTAATTATAACCATTGACTTATTTCTCCAGTTGATTATCGGGACGGTAGCCGTGGCAGCACTCGCCATCGAGTACCCGGAAGGCGTCGACCCAGCAATGTGCCCCAACTACCCATTCTGCGACGACTCGATGCCGAAACAGATCCGCTCCGCCGCCGTCATGTCAGCCCTATACCGCACCCGCATCCACCCGTCTTTATGCCCCAACTTCCCCAACTGCGACGCGGAAGTCTTGAAGCGCCACACGCCTGAAGGCATGCCTATTCCAGAATGGGAGCTTTCCCTCGCCAACGCACCGTTGTTCGCTGCTGACAAATACCCGCCCGGCGTGGACCCAGCACTGTGCCCCAACTACCCCTTCTGTGACATGGAAGTCCTGGCGCGTCACGCCCGCGAACAAATCCTCAGCGCCACCGCCGCCGACATGAAGACCGCCGAGAAAAGGTCCCACTTTTTTTTAAGTATTGCGTATCGAGATGACATTTTTTAAAAGTGAGCCTTCAAAAAGTTTTATGCCACTTTGGAACCCCGCTATTTAAACTTAGAGCTTGCGCGAGGCGGTTTACTAATGATTCGCAACCGCACGTTTCGCAAACTGTTACATTTCGCAACCGTTTCATTTGGCCAAACGCTTTTTTTTTTCAGGACCATCGTGTAGAACCCTCCTATACCTAGGTTAGGTTAGGTTAGGTTAGTTTTATAAAAATCCTGAAATATTTACAGTTAAAAAAAAAAGCGTTTGGCCAAATGAAACGGTTGCGAAATGAAACAGTTTGCGAAACGTTTTTCGCCCTAATGGAAGGACGCCGCGCGGGGCTCAGTGCATTGGTATTTTACTGTTAAAAATATGCCGATAGTATTGTACTCCTCTGATCCATTGCCGTTATGATGAGTTCATTACCATCATCATCACTAAACTACTGCTGAATTATTACACTGAGTTAAAAACCTATAAATTTAGCACAATGATGACCACTAACCGACTAGGTACTTGTCACTTGCAGACGCCGCCGCTAGTGCGCCGGCGCCGCCACCTTGCTGGCCTCTACTCTGCGGTCAGCTCAACCCGCACTGCCGTTAATACAACTTACCAGCAGATGGTGCTGAACCGAGTTATATTATAATACTTAAATGTTTACACATTGTAATGATGTTTACAATAATAAAAATATTAATTAAAGAAAATTGTAAGATGTGTCATTAAAAAAGATAATAAAAACAACCTCCTCCTTTTTTTTAAGTTGGTTAAAAATACTGTATATATATATATATATGTAATATATATATATGTAATATGGTGCCCTAGTCAAAAGGGATACAAAGTTTTCTGAAGATGAAATAAAAATTCTGGTATACTCTGTTTATGAGACATACATAGGTGAAAACCTTAGGTAAGTAGGTAAAGGACCTGCGGGCCTAATATGGCCGTGTTTATCGCGTGACAAAGCGTGGATAAAGCATCCGTCACTCTCGCGCTTATATACGTGTCAGAAAGTGACGGATGCTTTATCCACGTTTTGTCACGCGATAAACGCGACCATATTAGGCCCGGTTGTATTTATAGTGTAAAGTGTCTGTATAGACGCCTTGACGTCCTAAATTTGAAAACTGACGTAAATTCCATATATGTTATGTACACTACTACATACAACAGGTCATTTCCTTAAGTTACTCACCTATACTAGCTTTTGCCCGCGACTCCGTCCGCGTAAAAATCGTTTATCACTTTCCCCTTGGGAGCTTAAATGTTCCGGGATAGAAAGTATCCTTCGTATCAATCCAGGATAACGACTGTGTGTCGAATTTTGTATTTAACGGATGTCTGAAAAAAAGAACAAAGAAAGAAAACAAAAGCGCGTCACAGACTATATTATATTATTTTTTTAGGCATATGTTTAATGGATCACCAGATTTAGTCATAAATAACGTACAAAATAATACCTTTGACCACCAAAAATAGTAAATGACCACCAACAAAAAATAACCTAAACCTAACCGACAGAATTCGCTAAGATTTAGTGATCATTTATTAAATTTGATCTACAGGTACAATCTAATTTGGTGATTGTTTTCTGAATTTGACTTTCAAATATAATTGTGGTGGTCATTATAGTTGTTGCCATTTTATAGCCTGTTTCGAGGGCAACACAAATTAATAGCCACGGCAGTCCCAGTCTGCCCGGGGGCCTGCCGGCAATATCTATGAAATCGTAGGAGAAACTGATAGCCTGCGACCAAATACGATGAGCTGCCAGGCCGAGGCCGGCCGGCGGACTGTTAGTCTGTGTTACCCTTTAGGCTGCCTTTCCATAGAAGCGGAGACGAGCTGTGTAGGAATCGACAATCACATTGGTTGTAATCCACATCTCGTCTCCGCTCCGAGACACACAGCTACACAGCTCCTCTCCGCTTCCATGGAAAGGCAGCCTAAGTGTCACACTGCTGGGTAAAGGCGGCCTCTCCGCGGCCTCCCCTCTTTACCTATAATATTTTTTACTTGTAGTTTTGGCTGTAGGAGAGGGGGGGGGGGACGACACTCGACTCTAACAAAAACAATGAAGGAAACCATTTCCTTGGAGTGCATTTAACTTTGGATACAGTAAGAAGTCAATATTAATTGTGGTATATGCAAATGTTGTTGTAGAGTTAGACATAGCGGTGGGAGAAGGCAGGAGATCTCCAGAGCCATTCCGGGTGTGAGTGGTGGAAGGGGTATCCTAAAAGGTACATTTCCGGAGCATTTCTTCATAAAGTGCTGCGTTTTTAGGTTTTAGTAAGTGGCTGTGTGTACGGGTAACTGCTTTGACGACAAAGAGCTGCCGCACTCTCAGCAATTTTGTTTCTAGAAACAACTGATCTGTAGAAAAGCCAAACGGCTTTTTCAGCATTTTATTACCGCTCTTTCCTTACCGCACGTTCCACGCAATATTTCACAAATTAATCCCTGAATAGAAAAATGTTCTTAACATACCCCCACTATTTTTAAAAAACTTACCCAATGACACCCCACACCATGAAATAGATGAGTAAAAAAAATCATCCCCATTTTACCTGTGTGGGAGGGACCAGAAAAAAAATGTTTTTCAAGATTTTATTTTACATTTTGTTGGCGTGATTAATATGTATAACCATGCCAAATTACAGCTTCGTAGTACCAAGAGTCTCCGAGTTAAGACGTGGACAGGCCGGACAGACAGACGGACGGACAGACGGACATGGCGAAAGTATAAGGGACTACGGAACCCTAAAAAGCAGACACTATAGTCCTAGAGGTAACTTTTTACAAGAAATATGCTTTGTCATTCCTAAAATTCCTTGCTTTTCCCCGCCTGCAATACCTTTTCAAGTATTCAATTTAATATTATATATTACAATATGGCGACAATTAAGACGAATCCAATAGGCTGCAGAGTGCCAAAGAAATAAACATACATATATACATACATACAACCGCTCGCAAAACCTAACCCTCCTTCGGGCAGTCGGGTAAAAAGAGTGGTTTTATTAAGAAAGTAATATAATATAAAACGTAAACTGTATTTTTCCATTGTTATTTACTTAATTAGATAAGTACTTACATTCGAAACTTAATAAAATAACACTTCATTGTTAAAAATTGCCCAGTTTAAAATATAACAATGCAATTAACAACTAATCACTTAATAAGTTTTGATTTAACGACCAATTTGTTAATTTAATGGATAAACAAATTTATAAGACGGACCTCGTATGTGAAAAAATAACAGGAATTTATTATAAATTATTAAATTAATTATTCTTTATTTTTTCCCTCCAAAATTATTCTGCGCATGTTCTAATTTTTTGTAAGAAAGTACTTTTAGAATTTAGGAGTCGGTATTGCATTTTGCCTGTTTCTTAAAATGCTTTTCGACGTAAGTAATTATACTATAATATTTAGCCACATTATGTACACCGATCAATCGATTAAAAAACAGTTAACGCTAAATTAGTGAACTTGAATTTGTATCCGTTACTTTAAAGTTCCGTGTGTTATCCATTACCATTTATTCCTGCTCAGGCGCAGATAAATAGAGCTGCTAGCCTGACAGAGCATCAGTTTCGTCACGACCGCTGAGAGGAAACAACCAACATGCTCACCAAAGTGGTAAGTCAAGGAGTTGGATATTTCCTTACCTAACAGCAAAGTGACTTGGCAAAGTGGTGAATAGTATTTATTCCGTCACCAATAAAAAGATTAAACGTTCAGTCATAGGGCCCTATTAATAATTTTTTTTTGCCTGTGTCAATTTTTAGTCATACAAAAACTGTAATGACGCATCGTGAAACGGGTATCTCGCTCAAGATCAGTTTATTAATTCGGCCCTAAGTTTTAATGCCATGATAAAAAAAGCCTTATTTATCGAGACAAGATAATACTAGAAAAGTTATGAAGCACATTGGTCAGCGATAAGGGTGGTGAGTTCGTACAGGATGGGTTTACATGGCGGCTAAAGTTCAGTCAACATCTGTCTCTCGTACGGTGCGGACGCGTGTTGAGTGCTCTCATTTGAATTGATATTTTAAACATTGACCTGGCTTGTTTGTTGGATTGTTTCTCGATTCTTTTGTGGCCTGGCGCGTTAATTGGACTGTTTCCAGTTTGTTCTGTGATTTGGCTCGTTTATTGGACTGTTTTCCGTTTACTCTGCGACTTGGCTTGTTAAAAGGACTGATTACAATGATAAATTCACCGAATAAATTGTCAAAGCGGTATTATCCAGTGAAAAACAAAGATAAGTAATATGTTTTGATACAACATTTTATAAAACGTTTTAAATACAAAGAAATTTTGAATAAATTATTATATTTGATTGATTAGACTTTTTAAATAACTTTTTTAATGTATAATTAATGTAAATTCTACAACTATAACAAATATCAAAAAGCACATTAAAAAATAACGAAATTGAAAGTTATAAATATTCCGGAAGACGGCCGGCATGTAAGCGTGTCTCAACATTCGGGTACAATTGGTTCACGCCCACCGCCTTTCTCTTGTCCCTTTCATATGCATACAAAAGTGCAAAAGTGAAGACGCTATATTACCTTGTCGACGATAAATAAGGTATAGTATTATTAACCTTCTTACTTTACATATTCAGCCATTTGCCATCCACAGCTGATCATCTGCACGGTAGCGGTAGCTACGCTCGCCATTGAAAACCCGCCCGGCATCCACCCGGCATTGTGCCCCAACTACCCCTTCTGCGACAATAAACTTCTATCTCGCTTCACTCCTGAAGGCATGCCTATCCCAGAATGGGAGCTTCCTTACTTCCCTATGGTCATCCCTTTACGTTACGCTGACAAATACCCGCCCGGCGTCCACCCGTTCTTGTGCCCAAACTACCCCTACTGTGACAATAGACTCCTGGCGCGTTTCGCTCGCGAAGAAACCCCCACCACCAGCGCCACCGTCGAAACCCCTACCGAATGAGTGAGTATACAGGGTGCTAAGCCACCCCGCATAACGGGTGCGCATTTTTTCACATAACTTTTTAAGTCCTATTATCGTAAGGTCAAAAAGATTTCTCATACCATTTTACATCATAATGATCACTCTTCATAAAAATATTTAATAACGACAGAAGCTCATAATCATCAGAATTCATAATATCACTAATCATTCACCTTGTTTATACTAATATTTGTTTTCATATATTTTCTTATACAAACGATCGAAACTTCTAATAAATCTAATTCATAACGAAGGTCTCCGTTAGGTACGACGACGAGCGAAGCAAGGAGGAGTGTTAGGTAGAACTGCGACCCAACAGCGCACGAGCCGAGCGAGCGAGCTGCGGTCGGTCGGCGAAGCGCCAGAACCGAACATATTTTTTAACTAATGTCTGTTATATTATGAAGGAACAGCTATGAAAATTTAGTTATTTATGAATTCAAACATGTTCTTAGTAAAGACAGTATTAATAAAAATATTTGATAACTGTCTGTTATGAGTTCCGTTGGTAGTAATAAAAAATTATGAACAAAAAAAGTATGAATAAAAAAATTATGAAGAGCGATTATTATGAATACAAATCGGTAGTAAAACAAGAAATAGGAAAAATTAAACCGCTGAATGGATCTTAATAAAATTTGACAAGGAGATAGATTGACTGAGGAAGGACATATACTTTTTATCCCGAACAGTTGCGCAGTTTCCAAGGAACAGCGATAAACGACTACGCGGCCAGAGTCGCACACAACAGCTAGTAATCCATATATCCAACGAGATTCTTTTTACAACACCACTCTGCCTGATTAGAGTGTAAAATAATTCCTACCCTGATTCAAATTCACAAACAGCAGAACTGAATTTACGACTGTTTTACGACTTTTTGACGCTGATGAAAGGGAAATATTTATTATAACAGTTATACACCTCCACCAACACTAATTACTACACATATTCATATACATAGCACAATCGTCACTGATCATGTGATAACTAGGTACCTTTCACTTACAGATGAGAGCGCCCGCCCCCCGCCGTCCAAACCGTTCGCTGCGCTATCTTCCTGTATTGCCACTAATTATTTAGCAGCTTATTGCCGCTAAAACCACACCATAAACAGCATTAAAAATGATTTTCATTTATTTCCTGATTATAATTTAAAACCTGTTCGCCTACTTCTAGTTTTTTGTAATGATAGGAAGGAGAGAGAACATCCAGATCGTCAGTGTTCTCATTGTGTTTCGGTGTGGTGGTAAGACCACCTGTAATCCTCTCCTAAAAAGTTTCCACGGGCGTGATGCGCTTGGAGTTGACAGGATGCACTAACCTCAAGTTCGCACGCGTGATGCGCTTGAAGTTGACAGGATGCACTAACCTCAAATTTCCCCGTGACCGGGTCCAGGTCCAATATGGCGTAGTCGGCGTCTCTATCGCCCACTGCGTCTATTCGCACGTGGCCTGTTATCCCTGAACAAACAATTTCTTCGTTATTACTTATTAGTGATCGTTATCAACGCTCGGGTCAACTAGCTCTCCGCTTCAAACGTAATTTGGACTACACACTTAACAAAATGACCCCATTTTTTTCATCGAAACAAATGTTCTTAAATAAGAATCCTTACTAATATTATAAATGCGAAAGCGAGTTGGTGTGTTCCACGGCTTAACCGCTGAAACGATTTCGATGAAATTTGGTATGAAGATAGTTTAGGTTTTGGGAGAGGCCTATGTCCAGCAGTGGACGTCTTTCGGCTGAAATGATGATGACGATAGTTTAAGTTCCGGGGAAGAAGGTAGGATACTTTTTGTCCGGGAAAATTGGACGGTTCCCAAGGGTGCAGCAATAAACGACTTCAACCCGGACGAAGTTGCGGGCAAAAGCTAGTATACAAGGAATTAATATCATTCATTTCACATTTCAATTATTTGGAGGTCTCCGAGCTCCGTTGTGTAAGTACGAGCATTTAAAACTTGGGCAGAAATACTAGTTCACCCTATTCTCCTTGGCATTACGCTTACGAGTACTGTGCCGGCCCATGATGGTGAAACTGCGGCTATACATGATTTCACTACGCTAGGGCTCCCCCTGTGTTCCCCACGGGAAGTCCCGGGCCCATATGCGGACGGTGAGGCCGAGTCTATCCAGGATGCCACTGCGCTAGGATTCCGCCAGGGTAAATGTTTGTTGGGTGTTAGTCCCCATGGCACCCATCGTAAATATCCCGGCTTTATTAGCGGCTGGTGACGGCGCGTTCGTCCCAAATGTCTCCCCAGTCCGCTAGGGAAAAAGCGTCTTCCTTGCACGCACGGAGAAAAAAATATTTTACAATATTACCAGATTGTATTGTAGTTATGATTCTGGTGTAGGAAAACAGATTTCAGCTATGTTTAACAGATTTTATTTTATGACAAGTCATATTTTTGTAAATTTTTTTATTCTAGTTAAAATATTCTAGTACACGAAAACTTTGATATCGTTTTGGTTACCATCTAATAGTTACAGAGTAAAATATGCATTTAGCTTGCAACAGAATTTGTATACTATACAAAATTTGTTTCCTACGATACTAGGTAAATGGTAATAGGTACTAGAAATTATGTTGTACAGAAGTAGAATTTTCTATTAATGTATAAAAAACGTACAGTTGTCACATATCCATACTAATATTATAAATGAGAGTCTGTCTGTCTGTCTGTCTGTCTGTCTGTCTGTCTGTCTGTCTGTCTGTTACCTTTTCACGCTTAAACCGCTAAACCGATTTAGATGAAATTTGGTATGCAGATAGTTTGAGTCCCGGGAAAGGACATAGGATATTTTTTATCCCGGAAATCATCCCTTAAGGGGGTGAAAAGGGGGGTGAAACTTTGTATGGGGAATCAGTCATTTCTTCAGTAAGGTATATATAATTTAGTATGGAGATAGTTTGAGTCCCGGGAAAGGACATAGGATACTATTTATCCCGGAAATCATCCCTTAAGGGGGTGAAAAGGGGGTTGGAAGTTTGTATGGGGAATCAATCATTTCTTAAGTAAGGTATATACAATTTATTAGAATGGAGATAATTTGAGTCCCGCCCGGGGAAGGTCATGGGATATTTTTATTCCGGAAAATTGGAGTTCCCGAGGGAGCAGTGATAAACGACTTCTGCTTTGGAAGCGTTTTCAGCAGGCTGAAACATCGTTTCAGTCCGTTTCAGGGGTATCTCTATCACATACCAGATTATCAAAATTTCGACCAAGTTGCCGTTGTTTTCAGGCGCCTGAAAAATGTTTTCAGGCCGTTTCAGAGGTAGCTCTATCACATACCAGTTAATCAAAATTTCAACCAAGTTGCCGTTGTTTTCAGACGCCTGAAAAATGTTTTCAGGCCGTTTCAGAGGTAGCTCTATCAAATACCAGTTAATCAAAATTTCAACCAAGTTGCCGTTGTTTTCAGGCGCCCGAAAAATGTTTTCAGGCCGTTTCAGAGGTAGCTCTATCACATACCAGTTAATCAAAATTTCAACCAAGTTGCCGTTGTTTTCAGGCGCCTGAAAAATGTTTTCAGGCCGTTTCAGAGGTAGCTCTATCACATACCAGTTAATCAAAATTTCAACCAAGTTGCCGTTGTTTTCAGGCGCCTGAAAAATGTTTTCAGGCCGTTTCAGAGGTAGCTCTATCACATACCAGTTAATCAAAATTTCAACCAAGTTACCGTTGTTTTCAGGCGCCTGAAAAACGTTTTCAGGCCGTTTCAGAGGTAGCTCTATCACATACCAGTTAATCAAAATTTCAACCAAGTTGCCGTTGTTTTCAGGCGCCTGAAAAATGTTTTCAGGCCGTTTCAGAGGTAGCTCTATCACATACCAGTTAATCAAAATTTCAACCAAGTTGCCGTTGTTTTCAGGCGCCTGAAAAGTGTTTTCAGGCCGTTTCAGAGGTAGCTCTATCACATATCAGTTTATCAAAATTTCAACAAAGTTGCCGTTGTTTTCAGGCGCCTGAAAAATGTTTTCAGGCCGTTTCAGAGGTAGCTCTATCACATACCAGTTAATCAAAATTTCAACCAAGTTGCCGTTGTTTTCAGGCGCCTGAAAAATGTTTTCAGGCCGTTTCAGGCCACCCTCTACCAGATTAGGAGATAACTTGAAAACCCGTTTTCAGGCGTTTTCAGGACCCCTTAAGGGCCTTTGAAGTACATTTGAGAATATAGTGAATTTTCCAGAAAAAGTGAAAGAGATAGCATGATTAGAAAGAGATAGCAATACTGAGAACCTTTCAAGATTCGTCGCAATAAAAAACGAGGCAGAGACAGCTATAGAACATTCCAGCAACGACTACTGGAACATTCCCGACGGCGGGTCGAAGAACGTCGATTATTCTAGAAAGGCCATCTGGAATTGTCTTGGACTGGGCGATCGAAAGTCTAACTCTTAGGGCCTGCGCAAACCGGCGGAGCGCAGCGCAAATCACTTTAAATTTATCAATGTATATTCTTTCCTATTACAATTACAATAAGGTATAAATTTGAATGCTCTGAGACCGACCTCGGAGCATCACGGGGGATTTCTACTCTGCGGCTGCGGCTCTAAATTTATACCTTACTGTAATTAAAATAGAAAAGAATATACATTGATAAATTTAAAGTGATCTGCGCTGCGCTCCGCCGGTTTGCGCAGGCCCTTAATTATCGGTTTAATTGTGCATTTCCCACGTACTTAACAACACTTTTTACCCGGGAAAATTTTACAAATTCCTGTGGGGTACCGATAAACGACTTCCACGCAGACGGAGTCGCGGGCAAAAGCTATAATACAATAAAATCAAGCAGAATTTACAATATTCTGTTAAAGGAAACTAGATTTTATTCTCCGTACGGGTACTTACCGTGGAAGTCACGGCCCCACATGCGGCCGGTGATGCGGCGTCCGTCCCGGATGTCTCCTCGCTCCGTCAGGGTCTCGTTCAGCGCCATCCCGAGCAGGTACACGCCATCGTAGAACGCCCCGATGAAGAAGTTTACCTGAAATAGTAACTATTCATTGACCGAGCGAGCGAAGCGAGCGAAGCGAGCGAAGCGTCTCCGTTTCAGTTTGGGCATAAATGCTTTCGTGTATATGTCCGGCTGTTCTCCTCTACAGGTCGCATTTCTCAACCGATTCTCGTGAAATGTTGTAAGAGGTTCGGCAATTAGTTACTGGATTTTTTTGAGTTTTTCAAGAGGTCTACGGTTCACAGAGCCACTAGTAATAATGTGTCCAATAAGGAATAAGGTACAGCGAAAAAGGAATCAATCCGGAAATCTCCATCATTGGTACCATAGATACAAAATTATTTATCTATGGTAGTACTTTACTTCACAATAATTATTCGATTGCTGTTGTACTTGTAACTTGAACATGTCGGCCACGTGTCTTGTGAAATAGATTGCTATCACTGGAGCGTTACGGGACACTTCGATGCAGCCCACGACTTTTCGATATGACTTACTTATTTATTTATACGATGACCTATAACTTAAAGCTTACGCATTCTACGTAGAAAAGCAAAAAATAACACTCTTGTTTTTCTCCAGTTATGGGTTATGGGATATTATACTGCCCTGCTAAGGTAAAAGGCAGTATTTTTACACAAAACTACTGTAGCAATTGCAACCTTATTACCCAGTAATGGGGTTGCAATTGTTACGGTAGTTTTGTGTAAAAAACTGCCTTTTTCCTTAGCAGGGCAGTATAGGTCTTATGCTTCTTGGTTTAAATATGCTTAGCGTGTTTTCCATCAATCCTATTTTCATTTCAAAATGTCAGTCTGAATAGATACTCTCAATCTACATTCCCAATCAAGTTAGAAATAAGCCCAGCTTTACAATCTACAACTCCCTGCGGATCACCGTCTCTTTGTGAAGAATATAATATGGTCGCCAAATCGAAAAGGCCCTTATGGTGGCGGGCGCTTACGCTGTTATAGTTTTCATTGCCTTGTCATAAGTATAACAGCCGTGTGAAAAAAGGCATAACCGCCTGCCGCGATTAGGTTCGTTTCGATTTGGACAACCACATATTTCATTTCTACTTATATCAGCCCTAAATCGACACATGTAATAAAACGCAGAAGAAAATACTTAGCGGATTTTACGATCGAATATACGAAGTGTGACGTAATGTTGCGCCGCCGATAGCACTAATTATCTATAATAATAATGTTTATAAATGATAACCTACAATCTTCCTGAATAATCTTTCTTTCTATTGGTCAAAAACCGTATCAAAATCCGTGCAGAAGTTTTTGAGATTAGCCCGAACAAACACAACGCGGCAGGGGACTTTAATTTACATATAATATGTAGATCTAGTGATAGTCGTTTGTTTTATATCACGAATACGGTTGAGCCATAGTTGTGTGTGTAGTTACACATGCACGTTGTCTCTGTGTGAGTAGCTGTCGCCGCTAAGCGTCACCGTAGTGTGCGTGTCTATACGTGTTCCAACTACACACAAGTATGGCTCACCCGCACTCGTGAGATAAAACAACTATACCAACCTCAAACCTTTATCATACCCCGATATTATGGTTTCAAAAAAGATCTCTCTCCAATTATCCCTTCACACCAAATTTACGGATTCATGCCACAAAGGGCTGTTGACCAAAGAGCTATTATTATCACACAATAGTTCCCCCTCCCCCCCACGCACACCGTTCGAAAACAATCTCCCTCAGAATGATTTATTGAATATTGTTACTCTACTCGAAACGAAGCGGTATAACATATTTATACCCTTAATAGATAAGCGTAACATCTATCGGCTCGTTTACATACCAATGAATTGGAAATAACCAATTTAGTGAATAATAATTAATAGTGACTCAAAATAGACTGATAGGAATCTTGATAATGTTACGTCGATGGATTAAGGTGCCTAAGGGCGGCCGCACATTGAGCCACTAGTCGCGGCCACAGCGTAGCCACTAGTGGCCGCCACAAGCTGCGGACGAGTTTTTTCATACATTTTGTATAGCATCAGCGCACACCGAGCGTTGGAGTGGCCGCGTCTTAGCCTCAAGCTGCGGTAGTCGCCCGCGCTCGCTACTAGTGGCCGCGTTTTGTCGCTCGCCTCGCGCGCACACTTGGCCACAGTCGCCGGCTTCTCCAATAAACAATAGCCAATAGTGGCCGCCACTAGTGGCCGCCACTCAGCCACCGGTGGCCGCGATTGGTGGCCGCGTCTAGTGGCTGAGCCGAACCACTAGTGGTCGCGTTTAGTGGCGGCCACTAGTGACCCAATGTGCGGCCGCCCTAATTTTCAATCTTAATTTTTGGTGTTTTGGCGTTTTCAGTAGACTGAAATATTTCGACTGAAGACGTTTCAGGCACATTAAGGACCCCTTATGGGCCTTTGAAGTACATTTCTGTGTATTATGTTTATTTTTTGCCATGTACCTACGTCGTTAAAAAATATGTGATAATATAATAACAATTAATTATTGTAGTTAGTTGTAATTTATTATGGCAATTTCTCCCCAGTTTGGGGAAGGGCTTTGTCCAGCAGTGGACGTCTTGCGGCTGATGATGATGATTATAGTTAGTTGAGCTACGAGCACTACGCAGCTACGCAGCTACGCCGCTACGAACCAGAGCGTAGCAGACACGGATCGCTGCGGCGCGTTCGTAGCCGTCTGTAGCGTAGGCCCGATTCGCACGAGCGCTTTTTTAACGCTCAACGCCTGTTTTCTGCGATCCCATTCGTTGACCTTGAGAATCCTACCAATAGGATCGCGGAACGCAAGCGTTGAGAGTTAAAAAAGCGCTCGTGCTAATCGGGCCTTAGACTTATTACGTGGCAATGACGACGTAGCTTGAATGAACTGGCCTAATTTGACCCTCGCACGCTTTAGGACCGTGCGGAAACTGGTGTCTACGACGGTGGTTTATCGATAGTTTATTTTTTGCCTTGTGTAATGGGAACTAACCTAACCGCGTCGATTGATCTGACAGTACGTCCAACCAATGAAGCCTAAGCTAAAAAAAACACTGACCTCTTCTGCATCGGTGAGGTTGTATTCGGATAGCGTCAGGAAACTCGTCGAACCGGACGCCAGTACCCATTGGGTTTTGATCCCATTTAGTACTATTATGTCATAGAGTACCATCTATACCAGCAAGCAAACGACGTAATATTGACGTAAACTTTCCATTTCCTGGTCGCATTATTAACAATTTTCCTGTAGGTTCGGATTACTATTTTCAGTTGCTGACTCCTAGAAAATAACTAAAAATAGTAATCCGAACCTACAGGTAAATAGTTCATAATGCGATCAGGAAACTGAAAGCGGTTGAAACTCTTGTAGAACTACCCCCGACCGTTTTTTTAGCCTGTGTTAGTGTCCCACTGCTGGGCAAAGGCCTCCCCTCTTTTCCGCCATTCGTCCCTATTGAGCGCATGCGCCCGCCACTCGCTCCGAGACGCGTCCAAGTCATCCCGCCATCTCCTTTTTGGTCTGCCTCTTACGATTTTACGTGTGTATAATAACATCGTCAAGATATACAAACATAAAAAAATCTTAAACAACGTGCAATCCTGGAACCTCGTGGGTTATTTTGATTTTTTTTTTGATCACCTACACAAGTCCGAAATTTTGTTTCGCAATTTCTCAGGATTGTTATGAAATCAACCTAACCTAACCTACTTGGGTTCTATACAAAAAAATCTTGTTAACAAATTCAAAAGAAAAAAGTTTTCGGTCAAATTACAATTCGGCCAAATTAAATTACGTGAAACAATATTTCGGACCTGTACACAACCTGCCAGCTTTCGCATAAGCGAACCAACCTTTTTTTTTTTATTAATTTGGGAGACAAATAAATTGTTTAAAAAAGTTGGTAAAATAAGACGTGTTCACTCAATCCGGTAGCCCTCCGGGCCCTCTACCAGTACTCACCTCTTCCCCGTCAGAGAAGGTATAGTTGTAGTGCTGGCGCGCCTTCCCGCGGACGGCGTCGGCGAACTCGTCGAACCGGTCGCCGGTGGGCAGCTTGAGCGACACGCGCAGCAGCGCCTCGTAGGCGGCGCGCGCGGCGGCGTCGCGCCCGTCCCCCGCCGCCCATCCCGTCTCGTCCCAGAACCCACCCTGGGAAACGGGTCTTTTAGAATGCAAGGTCAACGGTGGAATAGTGAAACAGGTATGGATCAAGCGAAACCGTTTACAAGATTAACAAATTAACTGCTGCACTCAGAGACGTCAATTAGTTTTTAAGTTTCATTAAAGTTGCTGAGTCTTATTCTATTGCTATAGCAAAAAAAGTAACAGCAGCTACTTTAATGAAACTTAAAACTTAATTGACGTTTCTGAGTGCGGCCGTAAATGTTTAAAACCCAGAAGAATGTTTTAATAATAGTAAAATTCTTTATTTCGGAACAAAGCTGCATACAATACATTAATCAATTAATAAAATTAAAATAAAATAAAATCACGATAAATCACAATTATAAAAATCGAAATTGAAACTTGTAAATCAAAATTAAATTAAAGGCAAAATTTAAATCATATTAAAATCAAATTAAAATTCAATTCAATTCAAAATAAAATAAATATCAGCCACACACATTTCATATCATTTTATGACACCAAAGCCTTGATAATAATGGACATTTCATACGGTATGTAAACACTTTCACAGAATGGTATTTTGGCTACCGCCGTCTAACCTTTTGATTACTTATGTTGTATGTTAATATAATTTAGAATCCGCAATAATGTAATTTTATTAAGTTTAGCATCTACGACGGAACAAAGAACCGTACAAACCTACATACAGGTCAAATATTATACCGTCCTTCTTCGGCAATAGGCAGAGTATTTACAACTCAAATTGATTTTTTTTTACGTGCTTCCACCAATAGTTCGTAAATGAGCAAGTTCGTTAGCGCGCCAATCATTCGTTTGTGAACTATTATTACATTGCGCCCACACTAATGTTCGTAATATTAGTGCGAATTGAAAAAAGCTAGTT
Source organism: Tortrix viridana (assembly GCA_963241965.1). Taxonomy (NCBI): domain Eukaryota; kingdom Metazoa; phylum Arthropoda; class Insecta; order Lepidoptera; family Tortricidae; genus Tortrix; species Tortrix viridana. The sequence continues at coordinate 9,801,397 of OY725187.1, forward strand.
AAAAAAATAATTGACGTGGTGAACTACAATATTCCTAAGTGGTAAGTAAGTACCTCTCTAAGATAATAAGCCTTTTGAAAAGTAATAATTTTTGCGTAGCCAGCTTCCAGTTTTATCGTATTTTGTTGAAATTGTATTTACCTCTCTCACAGCACAGGTACAAGCAAGGACCTCCGAATCGATAATTATAATTAATTGTTTACGGATTCAATCGCGAAAGTTTAATTCAGATCAACGTCTCGACGTATTGTACCCTTCTCCGTAAAAGCGTCTTCTATTCAGTTACAGAAACTAAAGATGACCCTCATGTTCTCGAAAGTTCAGGAGTCTGGTCTATTTGTATATTCGGAAGGAGTAGTATAGGCAACTATCAAACTATGATAATTAAAAACTCTTAACGCTAACCATTCGGAACAGAAGAAACAATAGTTAAAATTCGAATAGGTTCTTTTCGAATACTTTTCGTTAAACGCCACATACATACATACCTACTATTAGTAGATCGGAAAATTACTTTCCGTTCTAGTCATCTAGGATATGGGTATATTTATCAATGAATTCAGTATGATATCCTGAATATACAAGAGCAGTTCAAAGTCAACTCTGAATTGTGAAATTTTTAGACGTTTTCTAATAATGTGTAGTAGAAAGTATTATAGTATGTTATATATTTGTAATCTACTCACAGAGCTCTTTCATTCGATACCCCACATGTTTGAAAGAAAATATTGTTTTTCTTTGTGCTGCCGTCGTTATGACGTCACAGTGTCTACCCCCACCATTTGCGCGCTTGTCATTTCATCTATTTATATTCAGGATATCATACTGAATGCATTGATACCATATATACCCATATCCGAGATGACTTGTGCGAAAATCGTTCTAAGCGTCATTTTGTAAGCCGTGGTAGCCTAATGGTTTGACCTGCCGACTCTTAAGCAGAGGGTCGTGGGTTAGAACCCGGGCTCGCACCTCTGAGTTTTTCGGAATTTATGTGCGAAATATAATTTGTAAATTTACCATGAGCTTTTCGGTGAAGGAAAACATCTTGAGGAAACCTGCATACACCTGCAAAGCAATTTCCGTCAAATCAAAAAGCAATTTGACGGTGTTTGCGGAGTTCCCAATCCGCACTGGGCCTGCGTGGGAACTATAGCCCAAACCCTCTCATTGTGAGTGATGCTGGATTATTATTATTTTGTAAGCGGACCTTTTGCCGACCTACTTACTATATGTTTTATAGCAAAAATACAAAATGAAATGGTTGCTGTGCTCACAAATAGCCCTAAATCTTTATCATTGAGTGAATCAAAGTTATTCCATTTGCATTATGGTCGTGCTTATGTTTATAACCGTGGAAAAAACATCCATCACTTTCTGACAAGTATGTAAGTGTGAGGGTGACGAATGCTTTATCGACGTTTATCCACAGCAATAAAGGCGACTATAATACTGCCCTCTTAAGCAAAAAAACGGTATCTCAAAAACAATAGCCAAAGCAGATTCAGTCCTCCGCTGTTAGTAATGAGGTTGCAATTGCTACAGGAGTTTTGTCTGAGATAGGGCCATTTTGCTTAGCAGGGCAGAATACGGGAGCAGGAGATCTTGAATCACATTGGTTTGATGTCAGCACTCACATTCAATACAAATTTCTCTTATTTAAGCAAAAGGGTGAATTTCAGGGCGTTTCAACCGCCATCATTAGTGTCACCAAATATATTTACGAAATCAGTGACACTACAGCAACTTCTGTTGCTAATAGAAACTACACCCCCGGTTCTGGTAGGTGTCGTTGATTTCGTCAATATATTTGGTGACACTAATGACGGCGGTTAAAACGCCCTGAAATTCACCCAAAACCGACCCGATATGAAGTCCTCAGTTTTCACTACGTTAAGGTAACTTATTCACTCATAAGCAATGAAATCGGTTCAACGTTAATACAAAAATACGTACTCGCTGACCCGTTGTCCTAGCTCTTGAGAGACGCAAGCTATCTTGCAAGGTTTAGCTGTTGCGTCAATCAGAACTTATAGTTCCGATTGAACGAACTATAAACTGTTAAGCTCTTCAACGTATTACCATGAAGTTTAAACTTTATGTTATCTCTATCAAGAACGCTTTTGCAAGTTTATGCTTGAGTAGGTAAGATACGAAGTTGCGGAAGTAAACAGTCGCAATAATATACTAACTAGCTACTCTCCAAACTTTAAAGTCGTATATCGCTAACGTATAATTCGAAATCTAAACTTTATATCTTACATTTAATGGTTACGAGTAGGTACATTCGCTATGAACTGGCTCGCGTAAGATACGAGTTTGCAAAAGTAAACTGTCACGTCGATATTATCATCTCAGCTTCTCGAAAATATACTTTAACTATTATGTATTAACCTACGTTAACGTTCGGGAACATACCAACTGATACAACTTCTTGGCACTGAGTAGTTTGCCTCTCGGATTGAGGGGATTTAGTTATCTTTCAGCCTTCGACATACATATAGGTAGATAAGCACATAGGCAAGGTCTTGACCTTGACCGTGTCTCCGAGACCTTTTGTCGGCCAGTTCTCTGTAACTCACGGAGCGCTTTATAATGTTTATTACAAACATACTACTAACATACACGTCAATAAATACAAACTTATAAATAAAGTGAAAAAAATAGGTAGAAACATAAATAATAAAAATATATATTTTTAAAATTTGACTCACCTGGAAGATCTCGACGTCGAGGAAGGCCCAGTCGCCGCGCGTCATGCCCAGCGCGTGCGCAGCCAGTAGGAACTCGCGCACCAGCGGCCCGCGCACGCTCAGGATCACCACTGCCGACAACAATATGTACTTTATTATAATAGTAAGTAAAGCTATAGTTATTTATGCAATTAACACATAATGAGGCATCTTAAGATACGAGTGGCGAATTGAAAACACGAGGGGAACCCGACGGCGTAATAACATTACTAGTTACACGATGGTTAAATTATGGGTGGCATTTTGATACCGTTAACGATATGAAAATCAGCGAGTAAAATAAAATCAGTGACAAACCCATCTCATGTTGCAATAAAGCATGGATCTTCTTAAATAGACGGTTGCAATGAGGTGTCGATCTTCAATCAGTATATTAGTTAGCTCCGTAACATTTTGGGTGACGTGATGTGACTGTTCAGTAACTCTGCGCTCCCCCGCCGGCATTGCGGGATCCGAATATCAACTTCACATATAAGTAAATTATAGAAAATACTCAATGACACGACCACCGTTATACCTACGTCAGTTTATCCTACTGATTGAAAGCTATTCATATCAATTCACAAGTTCTATCTTAATTGAATCAGATAATATTAAACGCCAGTAAAATCGTCCAAGGAGAAAAATGAGAGCAAAATTCATCTGCCTCCGACTGTCAATTGCGCACAAACCACTGAACACTGTGATTTTCCATTTATATTACAAAAAGAGTTGAAAGCGAACAGATCTAGACACTACGTTTCATATTAAAAGGCACGCGAGGCAATTACTGCATTTCAGCAGAGTATTTGAACAGTTTGTTTCAGTGTTTAACGTACTCGGGAATGCACTGTCGAGCAGAATAATTAAGTGCATGTTGAAATTATTACATTATCACTTTTAAACTACAACAGATTTATATGATCTTTAAGCTTAATAATACTAATGATCTTTTTATTACCCGACAAAATGGTAAGCCGAAAAAAGTTATTTTCGATTTCTAACTTTTCTAACACCCTAACCTTGGTTGGTATCAAATAATCTTTTGATCCTCAATAGAAATGTGATCGATTGGCATCAAAGTTTTATTTTGCCAAAACTGTCATTTTTCTCGCGGAAGATATTATTTTGCCCTTACTGACACATCTCAACTTTCCCCCGATAATATCCACATATAGTCGGGTTTTCAAGGCTTGCATTTCATTAGACTTTTTATAACTCGATTATAGCACTGTTGCCTTTGCATTATTTCAATAAATGAAACTGTGATTTATGTCATATAATTTGAATCTTAAATGAAAGAATACTCGCCAAATATGATCGCAACAACAAAACATTACAGACATTTCTCGTCGCAATCCCAACTCCGTCGCGCCGCGCACGCAATGTTAATTTAAAAGAAAAATCAGTGCACTATATCTAACGCAATGTACGGACCTACCAGTTTCTCGGCAATCTTCGTATTTCTATGACACACGAATGACAAATATCCTGTCAGATGCGAGTGCGAATGTAACAGCGATAACCAGCCGAACGCTATTTAGAATTAGGGAGTATTGTACATTTCCTTAAATTTCCAGGCAGAATAGTTAGAATTTAAGATATTTCCATTAGTTCACAATACGCTCAGTGGTTTATTAATGAAAATAGTAACAACGAGAAGTTACTAGTGCTGTAAACTTTGTAGTTACAATGTTTTCCATTCTTCACAGAACCTGATGGATTACATTGCTAATATAAAACCCTACTCTGTTTCGTATTACGTCTAAAAGCAATCCCAATAATATCCTTTTGATCAATATAGGAAAATCATGAAGGCAGAAACCGAAGAATCACCAACCTAAATCAAATATGTATAGCTTTTCCGCCGCCGTTAGAAAAACAATTCCAATTCCAATATTATTACATGCGCTATTTTTTTATATCTCAGGACATTAGCGAGAAATTTCTCATCGGTTTTTGTGTTAATTCAAAACTACGAGAGAACGAAAAACTATAAGTAAGGACATATGTACACGTAGGATAAACATATTACTCTCCTCTTTAGGCTGTCGAGTAAAAAATCGAGTCTTGAGTTAGGATCCATGCGACATTTTTACTACGAGTAGGTCCCGAATGTTTGATGTGGCGTAGCCTTTTTTTCATGGTATTCCGCATTTTTCTTATTTTCAAAAATGCATTTTAGATGTAAAAAAAAATTTTTGCTATTTTTAGTAAATGTCAGATATTGTACATTCCAACGCTGTTTTGAGCGTTTTCTATTCCTCGTTATTCTGTTTACTTTCACAAATGGTGCACGTGCACCAGACTTACCCCGGGCGTACATGCTGACGTCCCTCAGCAGGGCTTCGCAGGACTCTCGCTCGTTCCCGTCCAGCTCCCTCACCGCCTTCAGCACGCCCTGCTTCCGGAGACCCCACTCCAGGCTCTTCCCTGAGGGACCACACAAAATATTAAAATTTAGAGGATTTAAAATTTGAGGACTTATGATGGTTTTATCCATAAGGCCGACTTCATTGAGTGTTTTTGATTACATGTCACGTCTACATCACATTACACGTCGGTCCTGGCCCGGCAGCCGGAAGAAAGTGCCACTACGACACTATTATTTTCTATTTTAAATCAAATCACAAACCAGTCACTTACATAATCTTAGCGACCGGGTGCGCCAAAGTTCATATAAAATTGCAAATTAGATTATTGGAACTCCGAAAATGTATCTCATACAATTTTACAACCTAATGATCATTGTACATAATTTTTTTTATTACTAACGATCGAAACTCATAATCATCAGATCTCATAATATCACTAATTATACACCTTGTTTATACTAATATTTGTTTACATATATTTTCTGATACTAACGATCGAAACTCCTAATCATTCTAATTCATAACGAAGGTCTCCATTAGGTACGACGACGAGCGAAGCGAGGAGTGTTAGGTAGAATTGCGACCCTACAGCGCGCGAGCCGAGCGAGCGAAGCGAGCGTGCCGCGGTAGCGGCCGGCGAAGCGCCAGAAATGAACATATTTTTAACTAATACTTACATATAGTAGACGATGAGCGAAGAATCACCCTTCTTTTTCTAAGTCCATGCTCCGTTTGTAGTAGCAAAAATGTATGAACAAAAAAAGTATAAGAACAAAACTTATGAAGAGTGATTATTATGAATACAAATGAGTATTAATAAAAAAAATACGATAACTGTCTGTTATGAGTTCGGATGGTAGTAATAATAAGTTATGAACAAAAAAAGTATGAGGAAAAAAATTATGAAGAGTGATTATTAGGAATACAAATCGGTAGTAACCAAAAATCGGAATATGAATTTTGTATGAGCCAATATGGACCCTTAGCGACCCGCCCTCGCTTCGCTCCGGGTACTATTATATAACTACATAAACCTTCCGTGAAAAATTGAAAAAAATGGTGAAAAACGCATCAAAATCCGTTGCGTGGTTTAGGAGGAGTTAGCGGACAGACAGACAGACGCGGATAGCGACTTTATTTTATATGTAAGGAAGGATTTTGTCAACTGAAATCTGAGCAGGTGAAAGACATGAAAATTAACCAAATATAAATTAGGAACAGTAGAATAGGTTCATTAACATTCACTGCCGGCGACACGCAATTTCAAACAGTTGCTAGTTTCGCGAGGTGTTAATTAGGAACATAGACACTAGGGAAATAATAAAACTCACATACTGGGTAAATATAGTGGGTATAGTAGGATAAGTTACGTTCTGGAAACGACTGCAGAAATCAAATAATATAATAAAATGGACGAAAGTCCGCCTACGTCAACTCTACATATTGCCAGCTAGCCGATATTGACAGCTAGATTTCTACAATAAGTTATTTTTGCATAATTAGACATTACAATTTATATGCTTCAATATTACCAATCCAATTTTCTGAAATTATTTTCTGCTCAGACTTATTACTTAAGTAACAACATATTACACAATAGATATTTTATCTCTATATTTACGAGTATCTCTAGCCATATTATAAAAAGGCTCAAGGTTAAGGTTTAACAAAAGAAGCTTTAAAGATTATTGTATTTATATACAATAAAGACTCGTCGTAACTCTTGTAGCTAGCAGAAAATGCTAAAATGAATAAGGAGGCCACATTAGAATTTTAATAGATATGTATTTAATTTCATTAATTTACTCGTATCAAGTAATCTAAAATGCAAACAAGGACTAGATTTGACATAATATATTTGTCGATAATCACACTATCCACTGCCGCTTACCTACGGTGAGCGAGAACAGGTCCGACTTGTCGAGGAGCAGTGCGACGTGCGTCCAGCCGAAGCGCTCGAACACGCTGGTGAACACCTTGGGCAGGCGGCACTGGCAGTAGGACATGCGCGTGAGTGTGGGATACTTGTCCTTGTCGTTGAATAGCGTCTGGGGCTGAAACAAACGCTGGTATTAATAACTTACCTAGGTGATGGCACCAGTGTTGGACACTGTAAGTTGACAGGCACCAATAATGGACACTTAAACCTTAATTCAAAGGTCTTACGGTTATAAATGTATTGTTGCAAAACAAATGAATAACCCTTATCTTCTTCAAAATGTCCATCATTGGTCCTTGTCTATTACTGGTGCCATCACCCTAACCGAGTTAAAGAATCCCGACAAAATCGGGACCTCTACTTTCAGAGATCATAACTTTTAAATGGCTTAACGGATTTTAATCAAACCAAACTAAAAGCACTCTCGATTAAGTCACCTTTCTAACAAAAAAAAACTGAACCAAAATCGGTCCATCCGTTTAGTATACTAGCTATAGCTATAGCTACGACGCCACAGACGATACACAAGTCAAACTATAACACGCGCCGTGGGTTAATAAAGAGGTAAAATCGTATTTGCTTGTTTATTTGTTTGTATGGAGGCAACCTATGGAACTACGGAACCGATTTTAAAAATGTTTCAGCAATAGTAAGGGTACTTTATCCCTGACTAATATGCTATTTTTTTTACCGGAGTTTAGCAAGGGCGGGTCGCTAGTGAATTATATTAAAACAGATAATTTGTTTGGTTACTAATTAGCAGCCTTATTTATAGCGTCGCTTAAGTACGGTTTTTGAAAATAATATGACATCGGACAAAGCAACGAAGTATTTTTAACGTACTTATAAATATTAGGTTTATCCGTGCCCTCATTCTAAATTTAAGTTGAGTTCAGAAATATGTACACATTTTTACACCTTATTACAATGGGATAAGAGGCCAAAATATTTACATTTTTTATAGAAAACACTTCACTATCATAGTTATTCTATTTTTTGATAACTGCGTTCATATTTTTGCATAAACTAAGTAGGAAATATAAAAAATAAACCTCAAAATACACAATCCTAATCCGCCGACTTATTTCGCCAGCATAACCACGAATTATCTCCCTTATTTATCTTTCTAGATGAATCGGGATTACCCGGCTGCCTTGTTCCGCGCGTGTACTCTGAACTTTATGAGCGGATGAATTACCCGCGGAAAATTTATATTAAGTTCGCTGCAGAAATTGTACTAAATTTTAAATTGATAGCAAGTACACACAATGTAGCAAGCCACACGAGGATAGCAGTTTTGTTGTGGATGTTTCTGTTAACCCTTTGAATGTCCCAGTCCGCAATACACGACAACGGGTGTTTGTGCCACTGTTAGTCAGTTGTTCTGTTTCTTACATTTTGTGTCGGCATATGGGGACTGCCAACTGAGGCACGTAAAATTAACCTGTTAGATTTCATATTTTTCCCTAAACTATATGAGTAACCTCTAAATTCCTGTGTCCTCGGTGTGAAAATCGACAACGGAACCTAGAGAGAGAGAGAGACATGCGGTATGGTTTTTAGTTGCTAGTAGTTTTGGACGGCAGTACGATAGTATACAGGTATATTCTTACATTACATTTCATTAGCCTGCGTCAATGCTGCTGGACAAGCCTTTCCCAGCAGCATTGATGCAGGCTGATGGTACTGTAAGAGTACAGTACCCTTTTCTGTTGGTAGAGAGACGATATACGCAGCGAAGGGAGAAAACAGCTTAAAAATCGAGCTGGCGTACATAGGAGAAGCCTGATGATGATGATGTGCGTACACGCACGTTTGAAAAGAAAGAGAAAGAAAGAAAGGCCCAGGCCAAATAAAAATCTATCAAGTCATCACGCGCAGCCGATTTCGAGAACGCGACTACAAGCAAAGAAATAAAGTAGGTAATGTTGCTCGTTTATTTATTAGTCAACACAACGAACGTGCCTCGACGCACGCCTCAATGTTTATAAGCTATGACCACACCAGTGCGCTTTCAAGTTCAACTTGCTTTCCTCTGACTCATGCCTCTGCAACCACAGCGCATGCAATAACGCATGCGGTCAAACTGGTTTGATAGCAGCGCATACCCGTAGCGCACGCTGATCCGTCACCGTTGGGTTGACGTGCAACATTTTGCATTTTAAAATGGCGGAAGATAAAGTCAAAACATTGGATTTTATTGAAGATTCAGTGTCACCTTCGTATTGCATGCGCTTGACGCAATACGAATGACGATGAAAGCGCAAGTTGAACATGAAAGCGCACAGGTGTAGGCGTTGTATGATCGGCTACCCACTAGTAGTTCCATCCGTTTCCGTACACAGTCGCTATTTAATTATCTTTCGAGACGCATCGAGATTGCCCGACTTCCTTGACTCCCCGTCACGTATACAATCAGTAATATAGGGTCTCAATAAGAGTACACTATTACATAAAAAATAAAACAAAATAAAAACACTTATTTCTGTGATATTTTTCTTGTTAATGGTGTTCTTTTGAATAGCGCTCCATTTTTAATAATCGGAACAATCATAGTTGACAGTTGCTACATGCACGAGAAAAAAAATCACACGAAATTTAAATAGTGCACTCCTATTGAGACACCTTGTTGAGCTACCTATGAGCATAAAAATATTTCCATGCGGTCTTACTCACCTGAAGAAAGAGCATATGGTGAGGCATAGTTTATCTAAAAAGCACTATGTAGTGCTCCTTACATGTCAATTATGGTAGAAATAAGACAGAATAAGAATTAGTTTCGGTGCATTAGGTACTTTGAACACGAGACATTCTTCATAAGAAAATATGTTTTTTACTAACTCGAAAGGCAATTTCGTCATGACTGAAATTAACAATCTACCAAGACCTAAATATGTTGCATGAAATCAAAGAATATACAGATTTATTCGTTGTCATTCCATACATTTCGATAGGTTTCTACAATCGTTAGCTTTCGCAGAATGCAACTTAGCTAGCCTAACTGACCAGACACTTGTTACCGACTGTAGGTACTATTGGAACTTTATGTTTACGAGTAACGAGTTGAATTATGAGTGGTCACTGCAGAAATTGTATTAAATTTTGAATCGGAGCGTGCAACGTAGTCAATATTTGCTTGGATTTGATCGGAACTGTGTGCACGTGTTTGTAGAGTGGATCGTATTGGATCGGTAGTCCGACATGTCCTTGAAGGTGTAATGATTTTGATATTGAAAAGAGATGTCAAACAGTTTAATTTATTTACACATATTTTCTTAAGTAAAGTATTGGTGGGCCTAAACGCTTGTTTTTAGCATTTTCACGAACAAAATCGATCCGACTTACCCTGGTCCCTTTCCTCAAGTTCCGCAGGCGATGCATGCGGCTCAGCACGCCCACCGGCGCTGCCAGCTCGCCCTCCGAAGGGGGCTGCAACAACAAACATCACATTATTCGATATACCAAAATTTTTACAAGCTTTTTTTTAAGTTCGCCAGACCGAATCTTTTTTGCCAGACCGAATTAGAATCCCGGTATGGGCAAATATTTGTGTGTGAGCGCAAGTGTTTGTTCCAAGCATGGTGATGGATGTTTTCCATATATTTGATTATGTATTTCTCTATATAAATATGTATATCGTTGCGTAGTACCCATAGTACAAGCCTAGAGCTTAGTTTGGAACTAGGTCAATTTGTGTGAGATTGTCGCTGATATTTATTTATTTAAAATGCATAACGCTAACGTTAGCGAATTTTGAAAACTGTCAAAATGTATAGTATTGACGTAAGCTACCGATCGTCGCATCAGCCGGTTATGTCAATCCCATACATTCTGTAGATTTTTGTAAATCATTAAGGTCAGTGTTCACCAACAGTTAAACAGGCGATTAGAGGTCTGACGGCAGTCAAAATGTATTGACTAACAGCCCATTAGGATTTAACAGTCCGTTAAATTGGTTGGTGAACTCCGATCTAAGTCAGCGTAATACATCTTAGCTAGGCCCCCAGCTGCTAGCTTGGATTTTCTGGATTTTGACTGAATGCGACTCTATCGTAATTCGTAACAGACAAGTAAGAAAGAGAGATTGACAAACAAGCCACGGACAACTTGTGCTTGCCGTCCAAGGCCTCTATTATCACTTTTATCACCTTGCAACTATAATAGTATTCATATTGATGACGTAATGGTAGCTTTATTCACTTGACAGTAAGTGCTACTGTCCACAATATGACGAGATGATATAGAAGCGAGAGGGGTTTATTATAGTCGAAACAGATCGTGTGTGCAATAAATCGTTTTTTTTCTGAATCTTAACACGTCTTGGCTTGTTTAAAATATTTACAGAAATTTCACAAACTTACTACGTTCAAGAACAAATTATTGCAAAGAACAGTCCAAAAAAGTATAGAAAGAAAAATACTCCAACAAAAACATGTCTAGCACAGTTGACAAGCGACTCGCAGCACTCGACAAACCTCAGTCCAGTCAGCTACAGATTATAATAAATAAACGACTGTCGAAATATGACATGTACGACTTGCGCATCAACCATAGGTAGGTGTTATACGCAGCTGGATTAACACTTAGTTTTATACTCGATGCAGAATACGTACGAGTATTAGGTACTTAAAATTATATTATTTTTCTAATTGTACAATAAAAGTGGTTGGTAAAAAAAAGTTAATTCCGTCAGGTTCGCCTCCTGGTAACAACGCTCCTTTAGATGCCAACTTATTTATTTGAAAGGCAAGACTTATTGTATTTCAAAGTATCAGTGAAACTTCGCCATTCGAATTAAATACTAACATTTCCTCTGTGGAAAACTAGTTGGAACTACAAGGCCGTTAGACAATTAGTCTCGACTCAGTGAGAGCAATACCACGATTGAATTAGACATTCCAGCAACTATTTTCTTCGTTGTTTTACAAGATTTCTACGCTGACCCTGAAAATAAATTAAATTTTTAGGGTTCTGTACCAAAGTGGTACAACAGGTGAGACTTCGTTGTCTGTCTGTCTGTCTGTATGTCACAGCAGTTTTTCTCAGCAACTACACAAGCTATCAACTTGAAATTGGAAGTTTGAACTGGAAATTTTTAGTAAAAAAAAAATGAAATTAATTTTATAAATAATTGAATAGGGGTCTAGAATGGGCAGATTGAAAAATGAAAGTGATTTGATTATAGCCAAATTGGGTATATGAAAGGGCTCAATCTGCACATTTTAAAACTATTTTTTTTATAATTTTCCGTGACGTACTTTTTGATTTATAACCAAAAATGTTATAAAAATTACCGTTCCCCCCTTATCTCCGAAGTTTATGAGCCGAAAAATCTGAAAAAACTTATAGATAATTACGAGAAAAATAAAACGAAAGTTTCAAAATGTATAGTTTTCGTGAAATTGACAAAAAAAAAGATCTGTACTAAAATGTAGGCAAGTCAAAATGGACCTTATTGCATACAATTAAATATGGACTTAAATACGGAACCCTCGGTGCGCGAGTCTGACTCGCACTTGACCGGTTTTTTCTAAATGCTCTCTTTTGCTCTTTATACTTTATATATTCACGTGAAAAGGGCCTCTAATTTCTTGTTCTGAAATAAGTAAGCCCTCGAGACAGTACATTTTCTAGATAACGGTGTAATTTAGGTGCGACAAAAAATAAAAGGTACGACAAATGGTTTAACTTCTTTTGCAGACAGTTTTATGGACATACTTTACAGACTCAGGAAATACTTTTTCTAAGAGCTTGTGATTTCATCCTTAGAATTAAACACCTACAACTTTTAAAATTACGAAATGTTAAGACTGAATTTGATTATATTTGGAATAAGAAGTTGGAACACTGAGCATTAAATTGCCACGCGTTCTCTGATGTCTAAAATGTCTACAAAGCAAAAATAATTGATTCCCGTACATTGAACTCTTTTTGATTGCCGCGGATTTAATTGCATATAAGTCTAAGATACATAAGATCAAACAAATAGGATGTCTTGAACTGAAACTTAGGTTAACGTGATGTGGTCTGTCATTTCGACAGAGTTCTCCGGTGGGACATAGGCCTACCTAACAGAATTTGTTGATTGTACGGCCTTTACGGGTATATTAGTACTCCCAACGACGCCTTAGCAAGTCACTTAATCACATCACCTCTAACCTAACCCATTTGTCGGGTATTCACAACTCCGCCGGGACAGGTTAACACTACACGTGTCACGCGCGTGCCCGATTACGGCTGCATGTCACAGCGACGAACGGGTTAATATTAATCCATGGGGAGACCATGTATTGCGATTGTCGAGATATAAACATCACATATGTTTCTATTTTCATGTTGATGTATTGCAGTATGTAAAATTATGTTATTGGTAATGTCATACATATAAGAATTATATTATAAAAGAGGCTTGAAGCGTGGCCTTTCATCATCATCATCATGGTGGCCTTTCGGTGATCCAATCTTGGATGTAGGCCTCTTCTCTCTTCTTCAACTCTTGGCGATCTTGTGCGATCTCATCCAGCGCTACAGTGGTCTGCCACGCCCTCTAGTATCCGCTCTGGATCTCCATTCAAGGACTCGTCTCGTCCTGCGACTCTCGTCCATTCTCGCAATATGTCCTGCCCATGTCCACTTTTTCTTTCAGCCATGACGTCTTTCACTTTGGTCTTATTTCGGATCCATTCGTTAGGTTTCCGGTCGCAGTGGCTTTTACCCGTAATTAATTCCACGTTCGGACTATTCAAGTATGTCTGTGCAAAGGGATCCCTTTGTTACCCATAAAGTTGTTGTATCGAATTTTGAAAGTCAGAAATTGATTGTCATACTATTTATGCTCATAACTATCGATAGTCATAAAAATTGTAAAGCATAACGCTTAATAATGCTAAAGTGAATAGTCCATAATGTTAAGGATTATAATTTTCATAAGGCATAAAAATTATATCTATAACATTCAAAGGCATATTGATGATTAAACAGAGATATTTTTAAGCATATATTTTAAACTACTAATTATTATTATTCATACTGACTGTTTCATTGTCTTAGTACATATGTAACTTTTATGAATCCAAATGTTCTTTTTTTTTAAATTTCAAATTGATATTATGAATATGATGTAGATATATAAGAAAGGTCTCCATTAGGTACGACGACGAGCGAAGCGAGGAGGAGTGTTAGGTAGAACTGCGACCCTACAGCGCGCGAGCCGAGCGAGCGAAGCGAGCGTGCCGCGGCAGCGGCCGGCGAAGCGCCAGAACCGAACATATTTTTTAACTGATACTTACATATAGTAGGCAAAACTTTGTATTTTACTTTTATGATAAACAAGTTTGGACCTTATAATCACTATGTCAAGCAATATTATTACCTTTAACATTATGAGGTGTAATACATTATGATGTAAAAAGTTATAAATAAAATTTTTATGACTATCGACAAATATGACCAGGAAAAATCGGAAATACAAATTATACCCTCAAATATTATGACAATCAATATTATGACTAACAATATTTATGACTAAAAACTTTATGGAATCTTAAAAACGGAACTAAAACTTTATGGAAGACAATATAGACCCCTGTGCAAACCATGTTACTGTTGTCGTGTGTTACTGTCTATATATATATATAGATCAGTTAAACAAATATGCTCTGTCATCTCATACTACAAGAACTGCAAAACACCTTACAATGCCACGGAATGTGCGACCGGAGCGCATGTATCATGATAACATGAATTCTAAATGCGCCAATAACACTTTCTTCTTTCTCAACGTAGATTCATGGTGTAGAAATCTTTCTTACATCATTAAAGTTTAAAAACAAATACCTTTATCGCATTTATCTCGGTCGCCACGCGCCATAATCAACTCTATGTGACAGTAAGCTGTAGGGGATGCGAGTGCCGCGCCTCATTACATTTCAATCGCATCAGCCACCTCAATGCCAAGTTCGTTGTCTAACCGCCAATATTCCGGGGCTTTCACGTTGATTTGTTTGTACCCTTGACCAACGGCTCATTTCACAGCCATCTATGTCCGCTACAAATAACGTCATTCCTCAAGCCAGTCACGCGTTAGCGAAAACGCTTTTTCAAATAGAATATGGACGTTCGAAATTCAATTTAGAGGTGTAACGGGGAGGATTAAATGTTGCTTTGTCTGTAGAGTAAAAAATAACGGTCTATTTGAATTTGATATTTGAAACGTTCTGAGGCTTTGATTCGAATGAGTAAAATGTTTTGTTAATGAATTTTTGAACACCTTTGAAGATTGGAAAAGTAATTACTTGGTTTAATTTATTAATTTCGGTTTGTTAGATTTGCCACTAATAGGTATTTTAATTATCTTTTAACGGCTCTTTTACGGCTGTTCCAAATTTCATGTTCACGAAGGTTCCCCGACCAATTACTTAGCTCGGAAAAAATTAGGGGTTTTTGAATGCAGAAATTGATCTGTCGTTATCTACCCAAGCGGCGCGATGCTCAGGTTCCCAGGTAGGTGCTAACGATGGCTAATGATTCAAAATAGTATCGACAAGATCTTAATGGAAAACAATCCCAGCAATTTAAGATGACATCGCGTGAATCATCAGCCAGTAGACATCCTGGGAATTGGCCATTAGTGCCCGAACGAGCACAAATCATGCGTAAAATGTCGTAATGACGAAGCGCGATGGCGCCCCGAGGAGGTAATCCCACAAAACGACAGTAATTAGGCTTTATTAAGTAGACACGTGTCCGGTTTGTCGATAAAGTTTACAATCTTATTAGATTGCTATTGCGTGCTAGTAGTTGTAAAATGTTATTTATAACTGTTGTAAAACATAACAAAACGTAACAGAGTTATAAAATATTTTAAAATTATAAAAACATAATGATTTAAAAAAATAAAAATGAAAATAATAATGATAAATAACTGCGGGGAGGAATATGGTTATACAATGTCGTGCGGTGTTGTACAATGTTATACTCGTAAGTACAACATTTTGCAACATTTTTATCTGTTGTGGGTTGTGTAAAGTAACTAAATTTAACAGATGTTAGAGATGGTCGCATTCAAAAACGTTTTATAACATTTTTAACCGCAGTGTTAGAACCATAATGAAATATATACAATGCGCTGAAGGTACAAAATATAATGCAGAGCTCTAACGTGCGTTACAAATTTTGCTGGTTAAATATGCAATATTTTATTTCCTCACCTTCATTCGTCCACGTATGCTATGTACAGTCGAGGACAGAAAGATGTTTACACTTTTGGACCTTATTACAATGGAATAAGGTGAAAAAGTGTAAACATCTTTCTGTCCTTGACTGTACCTACATATATGTAAATCCTTGAGTTCACTTTGAAGCTACACGTGCACGGTAAATAAATAAAAGTGAAGTGTCTGTATGCGATACTAGAATTTTCAGGTGTATATTCATATTTGACCAAACACAAGCTTTAAAGAAATGTGTAGAGAGTGGTTTAGTAATAAATATTATTTACAGACTAGACCTTTTTGCTGTACTATAACGAATTTGTCAAATAACTAGAAGACTGTTTAATTACATAATTAGTATTATATAAATTTTAGTTCAGATTGTTAGTTATTAAGTAAAGTTATATGAGACTCAGTGATCCCGCAGTCACACTGTGCAAACAGTTTTGTGGGACAATGTTTTATTGCAATGTTGTAACCATTTCTTAATAAATAAATAAATAAATAAAAATAACCAATCGCCCTGTAGAAAATAATACCCGTATTAAACCAAGTAGCACACAAGCTGTATAAGAGCTTATGCAACCCTTAAAATGCTGAAACTAGAGAGCTAAATCCTAAAATAAAAACATCCTTCCAAAATCCATTCCATTAACGTCGGAAGATTAGAATTCTATTCTGCCTGAAATTTGATCTCGGCGAGACCGTTGTTTTTGCTTAGAAGTTGTTGCACTTTGTTTTATCGCTTTAACTTTTCAATGTCATCGTAGAAATGAGAAAAGTTTATGTTCTTGATTTTATTAATAGGTAAATGGTATTGGGGCAAAAGTGGAGCAACGGTCCATCGAGTACGCGTGAGTTTAAGTATTTATTATACGAATACAACACAATTAAAATACATATTCAAATATAAATGTTACATAACATTTATTAAAAAAAAAACTTAAAAAAGCCACTGTTATAATCCTACTAACCAATTTAATAGAATACACTACAATATTTATTAACAATACAGTAGGAACAATACAAATACTCTTTATTGAACACCATAAAAAGAAAACATGAAATAGCACAACATACAGCAGCGCGTGAGTACTTAGAATAGTTAGAATTCGGATTCGGATAAAGTCGATTCGACTTGCATAACTTGTATGAGAGCGAGTGAGAAGGAAGTACTAACCCGAATCCTAATTCAAAGTGCTCACGGTCTGTATATATAGAGGTATACAACAGGCGGAATTACTTATAGCAACAAGAATCTCCGGGTGGGTAAGTGTTACGTAATGTTTAGTTCGTTATTTCTCGTTTTGAACCGGATTTATTGTTACAATGTATTAACAAAGATCTATGACGGTAAAGATAAACAATAAAAAATTCTATAGTGACTATAGAAATCTGTCTAAAAGTGTGGCATTCCAGACGAACGACGAATGCCTGACAGGTTACGTCAATCCCTACTACTTAATCCCTACTAATATTATACTAGTAACTCTGTCTGTCTGGTACCTCTTCACGCTTAAACTGCTGAATCGATTTAGATGAAATTTCGTATAGTATAGAGATAGTTTGAGTCCCAGGGAAGGACATATAGTTTTTATCCCGGAAAAGTTGATAGTTCCCGTGGGATACACGATAAACGACTTCTACGCAGACGGAGTCGCGGGCCAAAGCTATAATAAATAATAATAATAATGGGCTATAGTTCCCACGCGGGCCCAGTGCGGATTGGGAACTTCGCACACACCGTCAAATTGCTTTGCAGGTATGTGCAGGTTTCCTCACGATGTTTTCCTTCACCGAAAAGCTCATGGTAAATTTACAAATTATATTTCGCACATAAATTCCGAAAAACTAGAGGTGCGAGCCCGGGTTCGAACCCACGATCCTCTGCTTAAGAGTCGGCAGGTCAAACCATTAGGCTACCACGGCTTTTTTGTATGTACTTACATTGATTTCTGCAGCCGTCAACGCTTGCGACCCAAGTAGCACAAAAGCTGTATACGAGCTTACACAGCCATTATAACTCTAGTTTCAGCATTTTAAGAGCTGTATAAGCTCTTATACAGCTCGTGTGCTACTTACCTATGTCTTAATCGATCGTAGTTGTCTAGACGACCGTGGCCACCGCAAGCCTGGATAACTTACGGTTTATCTAGTATCATCTGAACTGCAGAGTTCTAGACGGCTGAACAAGCCGGGCTCTTGCCGAGGGGGCTATTATTACTATGGTCGCATAACAATAGTAATGCTACCTATATTATTTACCTACCTATTAGCCACGTGTGAAACCTTGCTAAAAGTAGACAACTACTTAACTAACCACGTCGTCGGTCCACTTTGTAGGAGGTCCGCCAACGCTGCGTCTTCCGGTACGCGGACACCACTCGAGAACTCTTCGGCCCCAACGGCCATCTGTTCTGCGAGCGATGTGCCCCGCCCACTGCCACTTAAGTCTAGCAATTCTTGGGGTATGTCGGAAACCGATGATTACGATGTGCGGGAAATGCAAGCGGCGCAGGACCGGTCATTGTCGCAAACCTTGGGGGAGGCCTATAGGTCCAGCAGTGGAGGTTTTTCGGCTGAAATGATGATGATGATGATGATGACTTAACTAAGCAACTTCTTGTTAGTATTAACAACAGATAACATTAAAAATTGATGGCAACACTAACTATTCGGCGAAGACCTTCGATGACTCTTGGGCTCTCAAATGATAACCATTTTACATTTTAGCCCTACCACTTAATTTTACGAATTTCCTGATCCTGCAACGTAAAATTTGAAATTAAGTGGTAGGGCGAGTCTTCATGGATTAAAACACGGGTTCGGGTAAGGTGACAGGCTGCGTTTTCAGTAGGGCCGGCGGAAGTAGCGGTGCGTCAAATCCGCCAATAGGATAACTCACCGCTGTAAAAATCTAGGAAAATCAAGCCATCCTATTGGTGAAACATATCCTAAGCTGCTATTATAGAGATCTCGAAGTTTCGAACTTACTAGGGAATAATACGCTCACGGCTTCTCTGAATTAATCAAACAAACCTGGATAAGCTTGGGATCTTGCACTCCGAGTAAATTAAAGAACAGAAACACACAGAGCCTTTAAGCTTGGATAACTAGAAAGTCGTTAAAATCGTGTTTTTTTTTAATATCGTGAAGAAGGCGAATTAAGTCTAGTTAATGGTAAGTGGGCTTTGGGCACCATGGACAATCCCTACTAATATTACTTACTTATACTTAAATGCGAAAGTGTGTATATATGTTCCGTTTTCACGTCAAAACGGCTGGACCAAATTCGATTAAATTTGGTATGGAGATAGTTTGAGTCCCGGGGAAGGACATAGGATACTTTTTTATCTCGGAAAATTGGACAGTTTCCGAGGGAGCAGCGATAAACGACTTCTACGCGAAGTCAAGAAGCAGAAGCTATTTTAATATAAGTAAAGACTGCAAATGTGAACCCTGGTGACAAATATAGAACGGGTTCACTAATGTTTTAACCAATCATCACTGGGCAAAATATTTTCGTTTTACGAAGTTCATTTCTAAAGGTCCTTCCCGTCACCGCTATTTTCTTTTTAACTGACTTGAAAAAAAAATAAGGGTTAAATAATGACTGGTCTCCTAGGAGTTGCCTATTCGGTGCCTATTACATGAAATATATCTAAGCCGCTGTCAAGTAGGGATACACAATAGCAATGTCACATGAGTCTTGCCACCGATATATTTCATGTAACTACCACCAAATAGGCATTTCCTAGGAGACCAGTCATTATTTAACCCTTTTCAGTGGGTTTTTATACACAGATTTTTTTTCTTAACATTTTATTTTTATTTTTAGTGATGCAGTGTTGGTGCTTTTTGTTAAATGAACGGACCCTGAGACCCCGATTGGCAGCAGGTTACCCTCACCGCACACTGCCCACTTTTTATTGTCCTTATCCATTTTTAGAAAGTTTGTCGTCAAAAGGACAAAACACAATCAACCGACTAAATACTCTGCAGTCTGGGCAACGTATCTGCGTAGGTAAGGTGGTAACCATCCGGACGGACCTAGTGTGAGGTCCACCCGCTAATTTATATGTATATCTTGAAATTGACGACGCGGTTAGCCTAGTTGGTAGTGACGCTGCCTACGAAGCTAGCGGTCCCGGGTTCGAATCCCGGTATGGACAAATATTTGTGTGATGAGCGCGAGTATTTGTTCCTGAGTCATGGATGTTTTCTATTTCTCTATATATGTATGTAAATCGTTGCCTGGTACCCATAGTAAAAACCTAGAGCTTAGTTTGGAACTAGGTCAATTCGTGTGAGATTGTCCTTGATATTTATTTATTAAATAATGTTGACTTAAGTAACTAACTGAACATCCTTTAAAACATTGGCAGTTCGAGTGATATTACCTTGTTATTAAATGAGCTCCTTGATCATGGTGCATGTAACTGCGTCGGATTATCGGGAGCTCATGAAATATCCCGTTGATATTATGTCAAATGTAATAAAGCGTGAATCATTACAAACTGTTATTGTATTGGTCTCTAAGACCCCTTAGGGTTCCGTAGTCAAAAAAGGAACTCTTATAGTTTCGCCTTGTCCGTCCATCTGTCCGTCCGCAGCTTAGCTCAGAGACTCTCAGTACTAGAAAGTACCTATTTAGTATGAATACCTATACATATTAGTCACGCCGACAAAGTGGTAACTTGAATTTATTTTTTTTGGTTACCTCCCCTACACGTAAAGCGGGGATGGTTTTGTTTTACCCCATAGTGTGGGATGTTGGATAGGTCTTTCAAAAATATTAAGCTTTAAAGTGCTCATTTATGTTAGATTCGTCCCCCCCCCCGCCCCTACAGCCAAAACTACAAGTACTAAAAATCTAAAAAATATCTTAAATTAAAGCGCATGTAACGAATGCTAATATATATGGTTTTTGCAGACAGTTTTTTGTATTTGTAGAAATGGCGACGGAACCCTACACTGAGCATGGTCCGACACGCTCTTGTCCGGTTTTTTTCGTTTTTATCTGGCTTTATTAAGAATGGATAGGGATGAAAGGGACAAAGTATAAACCTTATAAACTATCCCATTACATTGTAAACTTTCAATACAGCTGAGATGAATGTAGGCCAAGGCCGTTCATACAATATAAATTTCTTAACAAAAGACTCCTGCGCGAGAAATAACTCTGCTCAGTGCTCAGTATGAATCAGTAAAAAAACTTGATATTGTTTTGATTTGAGAAGGAATAAAGAAGGGAAAGAAACAGCTTAATAAAAAGGTAGCCTTAATGCTGACTGCCTGTATTTCGATTTTTTCTTATAACTGTTTCGAAAGTCTTCATCCAAATTGCGCTGAATTAAATATAATTAAGTTTAGTACTTGCTTACTTATTCAATAAACATCTTAATGTTTAACTGCCGCACTCAGAGACGTCAATTAAGTTTTAAGTTTCATTAAAGTTGCTGCGTCTTATTCTATTGCTATAGCAAAGAAAGTGACAGCAGCTACTTTAATGAACCTTAAGACTTAATTGACGTCTCTGAGTGCGGTCGTAAGCTAACAGAATGGTAGGTATATCCCCAAACTTAAGAGGGGATGACTTAAAGGGGAGTTTAATAAGTTTTCCTTCAGAGAATCTTGTTTGAATCTAAAATCAACATAATTATTATAAGGTTCCTAATTAGTCTTCCCACAATGTTTACCGTAACCACTGAAGCATAATCCCAATATCGATAAACAAGCAGACAAACAAAACTCACTGAGCCGTCGTAATTAAGCTATGAATAGAGTAAATAGTTAGTCTAATAATAGATATCGCGGATTGCTTTTAGGCCAAAGACTAATAAAATGTTATAGCTAAAGAATCCGAATTATAAAGAGCAAGCTTAAAAATCCGAATCCACAGTGTATTTTTAAAACGGACAGTCGATTATCGTCATTGTTTTGCCATCGGACCATTCTAGCTTTAATATAAGTAACGGGGAGACCGAGCGTCGCTCGGGTCGAAACCGAATTTTCATCGATTTCTATACAAAAAAAAAACAATAACAAAAGATTTACCCAAATAAGAACAAAAGGAAAACAAAAAAAACCTGTCCATAGCTGGAGTATAATCAGAAAGCGGCAGCCGCATCGAAATTGCGAATCATATTTATTGCGCGAGCAAATCTTTTTGCGTGAAAATACGGGGAAAACGGATTTTCCCAGTTATGAGACCTAGCTATATCGATTTTTCGCCCCCGTAAACCGCCATATTGCAAAATTCATCGATGCATTATTTGTGTTAATCCAGGTAATAAACTATCTATGTGCCAAATTACATAAAAATCAGTCGAGTCGTTCTTGAGTTATAAATGGTGTAACTAACCCGACTTTGTTTTATCTATTTATGTTTCTCGTTTTATTATTCTACTTATTAGTAGGATAAAATACTATTTTTTATTTTACTGGAGCGAATCGAGGGCGGGTCGGTCGCTAGTATGTAAACACTAAAACGCTTCACTACATACTGAAAGTATAAAACAGTCGCTTCCCGCCGTCTGTCCCTTTGTATGTATGTACGCTTAGATCTTTCAAACTACGCAACAGATTTTAATGCGATTTTCACCATCAGTTAGAATTAATTCACGGAAGGTTTATGTATATAATAGAACCCGGACGCTTCGTTCCGGGCGGGTCGTTAGTGTAATAATAATGTTGTTGTAATAATGTTAAGTAAACTTAAAGAAAGTCTAGAAGAGCACAAATTTTGATCAACCGTAAGAAACGAAGGCTAAAAACAAGAAGTTTTAACAAGATTAAAAGCAAAGAGCGAGCACGGAGATACAAAGACTAATAAAAATGTTCCAGTACCGTATTTTAGATTTGGTTATAACAGATAACAAAATCAACGACTTCATTAACTTCTGTTTGATGTCTTTGGACCCTCTTTCTCGGAGTTTTGGGTCGCCGTGATATTATTACTACTTACTAACTTTAAAACTTAATTTACTTTTTTTAATGCCTTAATCTAGTAGGTACGAGTATATTTGAAGTGCCACATTTTCGTTGCATCTCTTCCATGCTACGTCAAATGGGAGAGATGTAATTCAATGATTGGCATATACTGTCAAGCGTCTAGCCGCGCGGTAGCCGACGCCACACCGGTTCGTGTGTCATTCACCGATAAATGATATCGTCATCATCATTTCAGCCGAAAGACGTCCACTGCTGGACAGAGGCTTCCCCCAAGGTTTGCCACGAGGACCGGTCCTGCGCCGCTTGCATCCATCGGTTTCCCGCAATTCTAACCACGTCGTCGGTCCACCTTGTTGGAGGTCTGCCCATGCTGCGTATTCCAGTACGCGGACGCCACTCGAGAACTCTGCGGCCCCAACGGTTCCCTAATGTTTGATCAAATAACGTTTCACAAACTGATTCATTTCACAAACATATCATTTGACCAAACCGCTTTTTTTCCGAAACTAAATATTTCAGGATTTTTATAAAACTAACCTAACCTATAGTGTTCTACACGATTGTGCTGAAATAAATCCTGAAATATTTACAGTTTCGGAAAAAAAGCGGTTTGGCCAAATGATATGTTTATGAAATGAATCAGTTTGTGAAACGTTATTTGGTGAAACGACAGGCTTCGGGCCCCAACGGCCATCTGTCTGCGAGCGATGTGCCCCGCCCACTGCCACTTAAGTCTAGCAATTCTTAGGGCTATATCGGTGACTTTGGTTCTCGTGCGAATCTCCTCATTCCTTATTTGATCACGCAGAGAAAAATAAATGATAAATGATATATCATAGGCTAACCTGGTCTCCCATTCCGGTGATGATGGGCGTGTTCCAGTAGGCCGCGAGCCGCGCGACGGGCTCCAGCGCGAACGCGCACGCGGGCCCGATGAACGCGATCACGTCGTCCTTGAAGTGCATGTCAGCCGCCAGCCCCGGGGCCATAGCGCCGGAGCAGGACGGGTAGCTGCGGGAGAGAGACGGGTGTTACTTTGAGTAAGAACGAACGATACTCACTAAAAAGGACGCACAAATATAACAAAAGGTAAAACTACACGAGATGTGTCTTCCTCACGCGGATTTGCAACCAGTGTGTATCAACCATTGGAGACTCAAGGAGCGCCATTAAACATACTCGTAAATAAAAACGTAAGGAAAAAACATAGGTACTGACAAAAACACTGATATTATATATGCAGCTAAGTTAAAACAGAGCAACAAGGGCCCTAGCCAAAATGCATAACACTAACTTTAGCGCTTTTCGAAAACTGTCAAAATGCATAGGATTTACGAAAAGTAACGATCAGTCGCGTCAGCTGTTTATGTCAATTCCATACATATTGTCGATTATCGATAATTGTTAAATTAGCGTAATGCATCTTGGCTAGGGCCCCAGGTTGGAATATCAGTGTGTACAAATAACGAACGAGTGTTATAATTTCTAGAGCGTCAACAAAGTACCTATCGTAGTTATTAAAACTTAAAGTAAAATCAATATTAATGAGGTAATCGCCATTCAGAATCTCTGGTTACAGTGTTAAGTGGCCTTTGGTAAATTACATCATAGGTGAATCCTCTAAAAATATTTTCAAGCTTTAACGTTGAATCAGGATATTACTTTGAAAGGAAGTGTTGACACGTTGCCACCGTCCACGCAGTACCTACAAGTTTTAACTTTAGCTGACGCCTTGGATAAGAGGTGTGGGAAGAGAAGGAAAACCTCAAAATTTCTCTATTTTTTGGTAGAAAATCACCGCTACCCACCGCAAGGAACACCAGAGAACACATGGACGAAGCCGCTGATGGCCAGTAATTAAAACGAGTAAGATAAACAACCTACCTACACCTACCTAAGTATTATACCTATTATAGCGAAAAGTTTTCTTTTCACGAAACTGCGGAGTTAAATGAGCAATATTTTTTAATGAATTCCAAACTTATTCCAAAAAGCATATCTTCTTTTAAGTGTTTTAAATTGCTGTTAAAAATAAAAATTAGTGAGCAAGAAACTTTCAGAGTTATAGTTTAGTTTAATAATTAAAATACTTAATACACCTTTTTTAACTTGTTATTAAAATGAAAATGTTGCCTAGCATAGCATTGCGTAGCCTAGCCTAGGAAGTACACGTACATACTTATATATACATATAAACGGGTATATTTTACAATAAACCCTCTCAATGCCAGGTTCTTTACTTTCGAACAAAGAAGTTTCAGTGCTGAGTCCTTGAAAATACAAGGGATTCACAACTTTTATTCGTTCGTATTTAATTCAAATATTATCTTTGAGAATTTGCGTCCCCTCCCCGTACGGAAACGTAGATCGTTTTAATTTTTGATTGCCTCGTCGGGTAAGACAGGTTGTAACGGGCTAGTTTTTCGCAACTCAATGACTTAACGTCTACATCGGTTAAAATATTTGGAATTTGGTCAATTGAAGAAAATAGCTTAATCTATATTGGAAATGAGTTATACTTACACATACCTTCACGCCCGTCTCCCAACGAGGCAGGCAGAGACTGTGGAACGCCAGGTCCAAACATACCTCTTTCGCTTCCTCTACATTCATCAACCTCTTTATGCATGTACGTCAAGTTTTATTTATATAGATAACTAGCGACCCGCCCTCGCTTCGCTTCGGTTACATAAGTTAAAATATAGGCTATAGCGACCCGCCCTCGCTTCGCTCCGGATTCTATTATATACATAAACCTTCCGTGAAGAATGATCTAACTGATGGTGAAAACCGCATCAAAAACAGACAGACGCGGAGGGCGACTTCATTTTTTACTATGTATTGAAGAAGCATTCATTTTTAACGTGTTTTATTTTAACCGACGTTAAAAATTACCGTTCTTTTTTACCTGTACCTTACCTGTTTCACTTCACTTGGATATATCGTTTTGAAACTAAAACATTTATTTTGTACTGAAGAGTGAGTTGACACGAGCGCACTGAAAACTCTTATCAGTCCGTTTAGTTTCAAGTATTTCCACTTACAAACGTATACCGTAAACATAGAACATGGACAAGAGAAGCTCGGAGTAGTCCCGAAGGTTAAGCGCTTAGGATCTCGGCACAAGGTGAATCTGGAGTCCTTTGTGGTAAAGATCTCGACTAAAGGTTCTATTCAATATTTGTATTCAAAGGGAGCAGTGGTAGTAACCCTGTCTACGAAGCTAGCGGCCCCGGTTTGAATCCCAGCACGGACAAATATTTGTGTGGTGAGCGCTAGTTTTCTATACATACATATACAGGCATTTAAGTAAGTATGTATATCGTTGCCTAGTATACTTAAAGCCTATAACTTAGTTTGGAACTAGGTCAATTTGTGTGAGATTGTCCCCTGATAATAAAAAAATATATATGAGAATGTATACTTGTTTGTTTGCGTGTTCGTGGTTTAACGCGTCAACCAATCGATGTGGAAATTAGTACAGATATAGTTTATAACGGAGGTGAACACGGGTATTACTCGATATTTATAGAACGCTATTTGTTTTCTAATAATGAGTGATCAAACAAAGCTCGTTATGACACAGATGTGGCGTGTCCGCAATAATTACATTTGTCCATTACAGAGACCTCGGAGTACGACAACGATCTAAATATAACGTAATATTATACAACTTGACCGAAATCGGAACATTGGTCGCTATCCAGTATTACCTCTTTTGAAAGGCAAATAAACCAGAACGTACCAACGTAGGCAGAAGCCTATTTTCTTCCTCTACACACCCGTATAAAATTTATTGTAAATATATTTCTTAAAACAAATACTTCAATTCCTTGTTTCCTCAAAATTGACTGTTATATTTTTTGTTTTTGAGTATTTTTATTTTTAATTTCTCGTGCTTGCTTTTTTTATTACTTTCATAAGCTTTTTAAAAACAAACATTTTTCAAAATTAATCTAGTAGTTTTGGCGTGATGTTGTAACAAACAAATAATAAAACAAATGATCATACAAACAAAGCTAAAGTAACTGATTCTTGGGACAGGCCTATACTTTGCCCATACAAGTATTCACACTCGGTCTGCATGTAGGCTGCTTATCCATAGAAGCGGAGACGAGCGGTGCGGAGTGGAGCTGTGTAGGAATCGACCAATCACATTAGTTGTAATCTACATCTCGTCTCCGCTCCGCGTCAACGGAAACAGTCAAGAATCAGAATCAGAAAAATTATTTGCTTCAAAACGTGGTGGTTACAAGGTTCTTAATACTAAATAGCAAGTAGGCGAGTGTCACATGTTTTGTCATAGAATGACATGCAAAAAGAAAGCCATTAAGGCGTACAAATAGTTTCTCCAATGGTACATTTGATATGTCATGCATTTTACATTATGCTTAAATAACTATAAATTATTTATTACATCAAGCGGAGAGATGTGGATTACAACCAATGTGATTGGTCGATTCCTACACAGCTCCTCTCCGCACCGCTCGTCTCCGCTTCTATGGATCGGCACTCGTAGGGCCCTAATACGCGGACTGTTCTAAATCACACGAAATAAACCTGATCCTAGATAACTCCTAAACTCACGCCCGGAATAAATAACTTTAAGAAAGAAACACACGCGCTGTCTTATAAAACGGGATTGGGCCCCGTTATGTTATTAGGTACATGGTACTTATTTAAAAATGACACTAAGTAATGATAAGTTTCTGTCGAAAATTTTATTTTTTGGACAAGATTCTCTTGTCGAATGCTTTTATTTTAAACGATAAGCGTTAAGTCTTACGTTAGAATATGGAATAGATGTTTTATTTCCCTTCTTCTTCTTCGTCGTTCCCTCACTGTTGAGGATCGCGACCAGATATATGTCTCCACTCAGTGCGGTTGTATGCTGCGTGGACCGCCCGTGCATGCTGCCGCCCACCGCCCTCTTCAATGCGTCAGACCATCTCGTAGGTGCCCTTCCTTGCGCACGTCTGCCATCAATTTGCCCGACAATAATCTGCTTCTCTAGTCCGTGCTTTGGGGACCGCATAATATGTCCAAAGAAGCTCAGGGCTCGTTTCCGGCATATTCCGGAGAGTCGCGTCGTGATGTTGAGCTCTTTAGTATCGACTCGTTTATTTCCCTAGCACCCGTCAAATTTAATTTCGTGTTTGCATGCTAGGGGGCCTGATGGTAAGCGGGCACTGATTGCAATCGCAAAATTGCTTGATAAATCCTTACTAATATAACAAATACGAACGTGTTTGTACCGTACTCACAGTTTAACGTGATCAATCGATGTAAAATTTGGATAAAAGGCACCTTTTTTTTATTTAATCCTTTAGATAAATCTAAACGCAATGGACTAGTCTGACGCGCAATTATGTTTTTCTCTCTCGCTCATGAGCAAAGACGTATTTTTTTCTTACTGTATAAAGAACGTTTTATGATACTGTAGGGGCTTCTAAACGGGCTACATTTTTCTGCAATTTATAGCTGGCAATATAAGGGCATCTTGTTCTGGCGTTCGCAATTAGAAAAAAATAGCTATTCTTGCCGGTTACAAATTACAGAAAAATGTGGGCCATTTAGAAGCCCTGTCAAAATACGTAAACACTTGCCAAGTTTTAGTAAACAAAAATACTTTTCTTGCGCTGGTACTTATTTTTACAACACAAGATACCGGGCAAAGTTCACTTAATGTAATTGGGTCAAAAGTATGCTAAAATGGAACTGCACTTAAACCCATAAAACGTTTAACACACCATTAAAATCCTGTCTTTATTCAACACAGGTAAACTCCTACAGTATTAGAAAGGAAGGTGAAACCCGTCAGTATAACGTTTTGGTTTTGGTAAGAATTAGTGTCCGACCGAAATTTCAGTTTCGGTTTCGGTTTCGGCCAGTTTCGGCCAAAAGATCAAGTTTCGGCCCGAGTTTCGGTTTCGGCCAAAAACGGCCGAACCCTTCGGCCGCGCCGAAACTTACAACATCGTACCTTCGGGTAAATTTTCAAACAGAACCTCTGTAACTGTGCTGATCTTTGAAAGTAGAAACCTGTAATAATAGGTCGGCGAGATATTAATTTTAGAAAAAAACGGGCTTATTAACATTTTTTCGACTTTTTAAGGACTTTTTTTTTATAAAAGGTTCGGTTTCGGTTTCGGCCGAAACTACAATGAAACCGAACCTTCGGTTTCGGTTTCGGTTTCGGCAAAATAACATGTTTCGGTCGGGCACTAGTAAGAATTAAACGCCCGGGCTCGTAGGCCGTAGCGGCGTAGCACGTAGCGCCAAAGTATAAAGCGTAGCGCTTAGGCGTAGCGCGTAGGAAGATAATAACGCCGTAAAAAACAAAGGTAATATTACAAGTGTTTTGTTCGTTAGCATATTCCTTTTTTTTTTGCGAAACTCTCTGTTAGGTATACAATGTCACTTAGACAAAGTCGAATATAATATTCTCAGGTCCCTTTATGGGTATGGTAAGGTGTGTGAGTGTAGGGGTAAGTTTGTATGGGAATTTCGTAATTTGTCAAGTTAGGTTCTTGACAGTTGGTATCTAGACTGTTTAATATAAATAAAGAAAAACAAGTTCCAGTGCTTTTGTAAAATCAACCCATAAGAGGTTGAAAAGGGGGTGAAAGTTTGTAATCCTAACTTCACTTACCGTGACATGTGATAATATTAATCGTTTGTCCTTACTAATTCAAATAGCACTTTAAGAATAATTACAACTCTAAATATTTTGACTTGTTTTATTTTACATATCGCTATAAGTGCTGTAGGAGTTTCTAGTAGTTTAGGTAAACAAACTGTCCTTATTGCCTCGTTTTGTAATGACTGGACAAAATTAATTATTTCCTTTTAGAACAAAATTATTATTGGATTGTCTTACTAAGCCGCGTCCTGCGCAATGTTCTTTATAAAAAAACACATTAGATTTAGTACATTCTGCCTGGTCATTAAATTATCCGCATAAAATGTCATTTATAGAGGACAACTGGTAAAAATCAGAAATTGCTTAAAAATTATTGGGCGAGGCGAGGATATGTTATAAAATAATAATAATAACATGATTGATTGTAATGTCTCTGTCTAAGTTAATTAATAAATTAATACCAACCTGCCCTGAACCTTCTGCAATTCGACACCATGATGCGCCAGGAACTTCTCATTGACTTTATCCAGGGCTAGGTCCACAGCTGGGCCACAGCGCTCCAGGTCAAAGGGGGAGTCCAGACGAGACGCCATTAGCACCCCAACTTTATAAACCGTGTGTACGGGGGTCAGGGAAGATGACAGAGCCGGTAGAAGAAGGAGCAGCCACATCTTAGAGGACTTAAAAACTCGATGAGGAAGAGTCAAAGTTTCTTTACAGTGTTACACAAAAAGTTTTTCGTATTTATAAACTGGAAAACGACTTGGAATTTTGCGAGAAACTCTACGTAGTTTCGTGTGTTCGCGTAATTTCCTCGCAGCAGACGCGCGGCCCCGCCTGTTGCTGGAAGTAAACTAACCGGCCTGGGGGGTGGAGGGAAGCAACAAGTCGTTTCCCGCCATACCCCCCATTAACTCTTCACGTGTCGCTAAGGATTGCTCTCGGACTTGAAAGCTTCATTCTTTGGAGGCCAGACGAGTTGTAACAATTGACTAACTAATATGTGGTCGAACAAAAAGGCCTTTATGTGTAGTTAAAAAAAAAATGTACATTAGTTAAGGGGTTTATTTAAAACAAAACTTAATTGATTCCTTTGTGTAACGAAAGTTACCCATATAGTTTGTGTGACTAAGTTTCGTTACACAAAGGACGCGATCGTGATTTTGTTTTCATTATCGCCTTTTTGAAATATTTTTTTTTAAATCGACCCTTATGGCAGTTGGCGCTTATGCTGTTATAGTTATCATTGCCTTGTCGTTAGTAGGTATAACAGCCGTGCGAAAGGCGTAACCGCCGCGATAAGGTCCCTTTCGATTTGGACGACCACATATTATAAAGAGAGAGTACTCATTTTGTAAGTTTGTGTGTATGTGGACGGTAACCTCGGGAACCTCTGGTGCATCCATTTGAAAAAATATTTTTCTTCTTACATTGAAAACCGAAGCGCAGGCGGGTCGCTAGTATTAGAGACCCTAGAAAAATTTCAAGATAGACCATTTGAACGAAGTTTGCATTTTAATGACTCAGTTAAATTTCTAGACAATTATTTTGAAGAATTCCGACGCTGGAGAAATTTTAAACAAATTTTATAGACAAGTTTTAAAGATTAACTGCCGCACTCAGAGACGTCAATTAAGTTTTAAGTTTCATTAAAGTAGCTGCTGTCACTTTCTTTGCTATAGCAATAGAATAACGGTCGCACTCAGAGACGTCAATTACGTTTTAAGTTTCATTAAAGTAGCTGCTGTCACTTTCTTTGTTATAGCAATAGAATAAGACGCAGAAACTTTAATGAAACTTAAATCTTAATTGACGTTTCTGAGTGCGGCAGTAAGACGCAGCAACTTTAATCAAACTTAAAACTTAATTGACGTCTCTGAGTGCGGTAGTTAAATGTAAAAGTCAAGTATACGAATAACTTATCACACCAAGTTTAAATTTGACAATTGAATGCAACAAAATCGTATTTATTGTTAAAATATGCTGTAGGTGCTGTATCTCAATCTAGTTGGCCAGGTGCAAAAGTATTTTGGTCTCCATGAAAGGTTTATTGGATTATCTTGAGAAGGGTCAAACTTGATCACCTGCCGAGCAGGGTTCGGGCCGATTTCGTTACGTATAGATTAAAATATGCCTAAGGCGACAGACAAATCCACTTTGGAATCTGATCAGAGGACAATAATAATCGCGGGTAATAGCTAGTATACTATAAAGCAAAGTCCCGGCTGCGTCTGTCTATACATTATAATAGATAATACTCCTTGTAAAGGGATCTCATAACCGATAAAAGATTTTATGAATTTCGTACGTTATATGATACCTATGGGTTTATGTATTCTGAACGTCAGCGGCGGCAAGAACAAAGGACTGGCGACGCAGCAGCCGTGTGTTACATTTCAGGATTATCTACAGAACTTGGCATCCATTTAGATCTCAATTCTTTTGTCGGCGAAATCGATAACCACGCATATTCTTAATGTTGAACTTGGCTCCCATTTTCACATTTAATTCACTTATTCAGTTTCAAATCGGACATATTATGTAGCGGATATCAAATTATTACCCGAAGCAACTAAACCTATCCACGGTTTAAATATTATTACGAACATAAACAACTTTATGGTCAAAAATTCTACATTTTATTTAGAGTGAGTAGGAGGTTCGTAGTGAAATAACAAAATTCAAAACATGACATTTATTCAACAAAATCTACACACTGCTTACAATTTTTGCATAAAATATATTAATCGTTACAAATTTCAAAAGATAAATATTGGTGTTATATATAAAATATTAGGTACATTTAACAAAATACTTAATGCACGGTTAGATATTTCACCGAACACAACTAGTAAAGAACAACAAATATAATATCTATCAAATTTTGTAAGTACGCAAGGCGGACGTGGATTGACGTTTCACAGAAATATTCGACTTTTTTTATCAAATGTTATTGAGTTAAGACTCCCAGGTGCCAAAACAAAGTCTAAGGGCCGTATTAATAAACTTGTCTCAACTCTGATCTTCGTCTCAAGATACGTCAAAATAAACGTCATTCCATAGAAATCCGTCATTTTTGACGCATCTTGTGACGGGCGTCTCAGCCAGATTAGTTTATTAATACGGCCCTTAGTTTGCGGATGTTTATGAAAAACGAAAAATCTGCCCTTTGTCATTGTAATTATTATTTTCACCTTTTCTAGTCTATTTTTATAATGTTGGGGGGCACACTACGACATTATTAAAAAAAATCCTTCATTTATAGATCTCGCTGTCTTATTCAAATTAAGATGTTTTTATATTTTAGACAAATTATAAACTCCGATCCATGTCAATCCACAATTAACCGTCTCGTACACATCCAAAACACTACACAGGGCAAATCGCCTACGTGACCTAATATCATTATTACTACACTATGGAATATCATTTAAAACGTTAAAAAACTTTAAGCGTTAACTTTAAAATACTATCGTCTGACTACAGGCTCGCGGCCAACTAATGTGCGTTTATACACCAAAGGAAAACTAAGGGAGCTATCTGCAAGGGAATGAGCCCACGGCAAATGTGCTAAGGCCGGCCACAAATTGTATAAATTTCTGATGGAATTAAATTGATTGCCAGACGATCAACAGCAAGCTGCAGTCCCGAAAAATTCAGGCACCTGCGGGGTTTAGTACAAATTGGATGCGCATTGCACAGAATGCCTTATGGCAGAGATACTTGTATTGTATTTCTGACATACATATTCTGATAATGTAGGACTGGCCGTAATTCTTAAATAATTATAGTGAAATCATGCCAAAAGAGCTCTGTAACAAAATCTACAGCTCCGCTTTGCTGAAATATTAAAATATAAGAAATTACTAGGGATATTTAGAAGGAATTTTTTCCTAATTAGGAAAGCGTTTTACATTTTCCGATCACTATAAAAGTTAATAATTACTTTAAATGTGTGATTTCTATATCTAAAATCGTGAAAGGCGTCATTGTATTCAATATAAGGTTTTCTTCAATAGCATACTTTTTTCCGTTTTCCAATATAGTGTGAAATAAATTCTTATATCCTCAAAGAATTTCATCTCGGTTCATGCAAAGTTGGTAATTCCCGAACTCCGACTCCAAACATTTACATAATACCCGTAACCTCATTCCCTCGCAATAGACACACGTGTGGTACTATCGCACACTGAAACGAACTTATTGTCAACCTTATTCACTGGACATAAACATACAATTAGAATGGTCAATCAAATTAAATGCAAATATATTAGGATCTCTGTACAATTATATTACTAGTGACCCGCCGTACGTTAGACACATAGAGTTACACAAAATAATGACTAGAATTAGAACCTATCGGTGATACGTCACTTCCAACTACTCGTAACACTACTAAACACTACACCGAGCCGAAGAAGATCATTTGATTATTTCAGGACAATAGTCCTTAAAGAAAACACAAGACTGAAAATTTCCTCCAACTCAATGTCTTCGTCTAAGACGAAACTAAAGTAGTTTGTACTTTGTTAGTACATTAAGATCTTCATTAGATTGACATTATAAACTGCGTTACGACCCTTGGGGATGAATAGGCATCACACGCCGTCGGCGCGGCAAAGCTCAAGTTGCTTATGAATAGTTTAAATAAATGCCGTGTAAAGGCGTGTTCACATTAAGCTCGCAGTACGCGGCGTGCTAATGATACACAAACAGACATCGCTGAATACATATTGACGTTTAGTAAAGGTCAACTCATGGAGAACTATCACGCAGCCATCTTTTGTACCACTACAATTTTTTTGCAAAATAAAGATATTTGTATATTTGTATTTGTATCTAATAGTGCAGTTATACAAGCAATTTTTGTGTAATAGAACGGTACGTACGTAGTTGTCCGGTGGAAAAAATGTCGAGGAATTTGCTCGTGTAACTAGACTTTAATATGAATGTAAAATAAACCTATTTTAGTTAAAGTGCTTTCTGTCAAATTTAAATGTCACCATGAACGATAAGGCAAAAGCATATTTTAAGCACACTTCATTTATTGTTAGTTTATAAATAAAAGGGGAAGTTTTTCATGGTAAGACCGTGTGCCGCAAGTCATCGACTTATCGCTCGGCGACCGGCTGACTAATGCCAAGATAACTGTTATTTGTATAGAGTATAAATGTTCAATTCCATATAGTAGCACACAACAAGGGTCACAGTAACCCACAGACTGCAACCTTTATGTGAACATGCCCTTCGGCCAAACGACGCGAACGTTCGCTCGGTCTTTGACTCAGCGCGGCAGAAGGTGCCCTAGTTTGACACGGCCTTATCGAACTAGAAATTTGTTGATCGTACTACTTGCCTTTATTACTTGCGATGCGACACCATTTCATGAGAGCTCAAGTGATATTGGCTTAACTGTAACTTCAAGTTATTCTCGTACAGAATTCGTCGCCGTAACCAGCTTGAATTGAACTTGTTGGTTCGAAAGTAAGAAAGACAAGTTGTATTTAGTGTACAATCCAATAGTTAAGCGCGACGACATTCGAAAGAGACGAACAAAAAGTTATTCCACTTCCTTTGTGCTTCAATATAAATATTTTTCAAACGTAACAGATAAGAATAGGGGTTTACTTTAGATTTCGGAAATATTAATTATTATAGGGAACATCCGCTTTGAACGAAACAAAAATTAAGAAATTTTTGAAACATCAGATCATGATCCCTTTGAAATCATTGTAAAACGTTATTTACGTAACATTATTATTTATTTTTTCGTTCTTCAAAATCTTTTAATCCAATAATGGCCCAACTGTGATGGACATTTAGTTTCAAAAAATTAAAAAACTGTGACATTGCACCCTGGTTCCCTCGTTTCTTCCGAACACCGTAACACACATATACCTACGCAATCATTACAGACTAGTATTTGTGCGTCTCGACCTAATAATAAAACCTCACACACACCACGACACTAATTAGGTACTATTACATACACCGAACAAGGTACTAAAGTTACAATATAATTATATTATATTCTTTATATCATATACTTATTGCTGTTTCTGTCACACAGATTACAAAGAAGAGCTCGATGGATCTCACTTATATTACTAAAATTGTACTTTTAATTCGAAATGGTAATGTGACTTTATCAAAATAAGCCATAACATTGGATGGTTTTCTTCATCATATAAAATGCGTTTAAAAGCAAGACTAATGCCTAATTTAAGGTCGTTATACCGTAGGACTAAAGCAAGGATTGTTGTCCACGTTAAGGTGCGTACGGACTGAGGCAACCTCGGGCGAGGCGCGCACGGCTCGCCCTAATGCCTCAAATGCGTAAGCGCCTCAGCCCGAGGCGTGCCTCAACCGTAAGCTGCCCTTGGTCTACACGCACCTTTACAATACGTATATCATACTACAATCCCGAATTAAAAATACAGCTTTAACTGGCATTTATAATAATCCGAAGCTTATATATTTTAATCAGATTAAAATCGCCGGTAGCTGTCACTATTAAACCTAAAACGTCAATTCATATTTTATGGCTTTAAAACTTTTGAAAGTGTTTTACACACTACTTAATATAAAATATATAATATATAAATGCCAGCCTCACTTGTACTTTAAGGTGTGGAGTCCCAACACAACGTCGATGTATTGTAAGGGTCGC
Organism: Tortrix viridana; assembly: GCA_963241965.1. Taxonomy (NCBI): domain Eukaryota; kingdom Metazoa; phylum Arthropoda; class Insecta; order Lepidoptera; family Tortricidae; genus Tortrix; species Tortrix viridana. The sequence continues at coordinate 9,837,922 of OY725187.1, forward strand.
CTACATACAGGAAAATAAATATTTTGACCTCAGTGCAAAAGTTGTACGAATTGAATCTTACATAATCTGAAGGTTGCTATTACATTAGTCGATCTTGGTGTCATATCACAAACATTACAGGTGTCACAATTTGACAAAAATGTACGGTTTTCTATTAAAAATGTTATCAGTTTTGTCCATTTCTACTTTTGAATTTTTGGTAGGATAGAGCTCTGTGGATAACAGCCAACAGAGGCGGTCAACAGGTTCAATTTCGGGGCAAACATCCAAATGTATAAAACATAGGAGGGAGATTCTACGAGCGTTTCAGCAGTCCCGTGATCGCATTAAAGTCGAAATTTCTGTTGAAACGCTCGTGGAATGACCCAGGACAAGACGTTTGCATCTCGGCCCACATACAAAACACCGACTAGACCAGAACTACTATGATAAATATAAATTTCAAATTATGGCCCGTTTACGAACTACTTTTAATTTGGTATTGATTCCTACAAGGTCCCCTAAACACGATATAAACCCACAGTTAACTACTATACTATGTCATCTATACATTAAAACTCTAAATTAATGAACATGATTAACGTAAGGTACTTCAATATCTATATTTATTATTGCTTTGACGGGTTCCATTACGGAAGACATGTGCTTCGAAGCCTATGTTTCAGCTCCACACTCACCAAACGTGGAATACAGACAGTGCAGTGCCTTTGAACTATCTGTTACTATCCACTAATCTAAACAAAACAACAACACCTAAATATCTTTAAGGAACCAACGACATATTGTTACCTCCCCGGAACCTAGCGCTATACCTACCTAAAACTAGAATACATTCCTAGAAACCAGACCCTTAGTCCACAATTTTACCTGTTGTTAAATTTTCCACTCGTAGCTAACTTTTTCAATGTTTACAGCAGCTGCTCGATCAATGTCTTTATTCTTAATATTAGCGCATGCATGTTAGTTGCAAACCAATTGTTGGAAAAACAGTGGTCCGTCAATGATTTACATTCAAAACGTTTTTGTAGGTAAGTTTGACAAATAAACTAATATGATTCGATCATTTTGTATTACGAGATATTTTTCGTATCGACGTGGCCACATATTTCAACTGGTTTAGCCATTTTTTAGGGTTCCGTACGTCAGAAGAGAAAAAGGAAACCTTTTTGGTTTACTTCGTTGTCCGTCTGTCTGTCGAGACCCTTTTTCTCAGGAACGCGTGGATGTATCAAGTTGAAATTAATATCAAATGTTCAAGTCTGCAATCCCTTGGAGCAGCGAAAAAATCAAGCTTCTAAATCAACTCAATCAAAAGATACAGCCGTTTATGCCGCATATTTTTTTATACTCGCAAGGGAATCAAAACCTATAGGGTACTTCCTGTTGAATCCGTCCTTAGAATCATGAAATTTGGCAAGAAGCAAGAAGATGTCTTATAGCACAAGTAAAAGGAAAAAACTGAAAACCATAAATTTGTAGTTACATCACAAAAAAAATCGAACTACTTATATACCTACAAGTTTGTACGGAACCCTCGGTGCGCGAGTCCGACTCACACTTAGCCGGGTTTTTTTTAGTAATAAAGTAACTTCTCCGTTTTCCAAATCCCCAAAATCCAATTTTCCATCAATCTCTACTAAAACGACACGTCTCCTTACTGTACATGTAACAATATGAGTTGTAACAAAACTAAAGGTAATTTATAGCTATGAGTAGACCAAACTCACTTGATCTTAACATTAAACAAATAATAGATAGAATTTAAACACTCAATAAATAAAAAGTTTTAAACTTGTTTGTTAAAATAGTAGTCTAGTTTTATTTTACTGCGGATAGTAAAAAGTTTTACCACCTATTTAATAAAGTATTAACATATTTACTCAGATTGGTCCTCAAAGAAAAAGGTTACACCTAATCAATTAAAAAAAAACAGTACAAAATAATACATTCTCACTATTATTAGTGCTAAATTAAATAGGCCCCGCTTATTTTAAGTGCTTTAGGAATAATTATAGTAATTCATTATAAGAGGTAGGTCAGTTAGTATAAACATATTTGGCATAGAGGAGATGTAAAAAGGGATTTAGGAAAAGGTATAAACAGATTTCCATTTTAAAACTAAATGGTTTTAGAAATGTATCGTCTACTTATAAAATATTAAATAAATGAATGGCCACTGAAATCACTAAAAGTTATCAGGTAGGGGAAAAATAAATACTTCACAATGGTTATATCCTCCTGAGACCTAACGTCCTACATATAGGACAATTGTTAAAATGACTTTTAACTTTTGTTGACCGACATAAGATTCTGTTTCGAACTAGCGAAATTTCGACGTAGGCCTCAGGATGATAAAATATAACTTCTGGATATGCTTAATAACATCTTAAATTTAATTTATAGCCCATAATATCTGTCGATTTAGATGCTGCCATACAATGAAAGCAGTTATTTCAATACATAATAATTCCAGGACTGTCCAGCTTTTTCTTAAACTTCAAAATAAATTAGTAAAGGAATAGTAGCTGGACATAAATAAATATTACGCATTCCAAGTCAACCGCGCATGAAACTGCATTTCTTGTTTAACATGACATGTCTAACTTTCAACAAATACGTGTACAAATATTACCAAAGAAGTCGGGTCGGTCGCTACCTTTTTTAAGGAGAGGCGGATACCCGATGGTCAGTGAACACCGGAGGAATCGCAAGCGCGTTGTCAGCTTTCGAGTAGAGTAGGTATTTACAAATTATTATTATATACATTATTTATACTCGTCTCCGTTCACAATCAACCTATTGACAGCACAGCCTATTTATTAATGATCCTGCCTACGAAACTAGTGGTCTCGGGTTCAATCCCCGGCATGGGCAAATATTTGTGTGACGGTTGCGATTTGTTCCTCTCGGATGGATTCTCTACGTATACACCTTCATCTGGTTAGTTCGGGACAAGGAATTTTTTTATATAAAATCGTCCCCTTTTTTTTAGCGGCAGCAACAGACCCAACTCTCCGATCACAATCAAATCCAAACCTTATCCCAAAGCCATGTTCGGTGTTGCGCCGAATTCGGTAGTGCATGTAAAGTGTGGTCCTCAGTGTCACGGCTCGGTGTGCCGGCGGCGGCGGCGGAACACGAGCGCGAAGATGCTGCGCAGGCGCCGCCAGCGCCGCCGCCCGCCGCCCGCCGCCGCGCCCGCGCCCGCGCCCAGCAGCGACGCCTGCAACGACGCGACTGTTACGGGGAACTGCCGTTGTTGCCACCCTACCAATTACTGGCACAAGGTAATAGACGCGATAACTACAATCACAGTATTTCCAATGAACCCGAGCTGCTGGCCCACTGAGGACCAAACTAACACATAAAAGGGCAAATTGGAAAAAGCTTGGACAGGTATATACCCAAGGTAACAGTGGGCGTTAAAATAAAATGCCGCGGATGAAGGAGATAAAACTATACCTGTCTCTGCCTCTCAAGGCGGCGTATTTCGCGCACGAGCGCGTGGAAGGCGTCGTCCACGAAGTGCCGCAGCGCCGCCGACGTCTCGAAGAACGGACAGCCCAGCTCAGTCGCTAGCGCCAGACCCTCCTCTGTCGTCACCTGTAGACACACAATGTGAAAGATAATGAGGGATGTTGCAGAGACAAGGAAAAAACACTATTTTGTATAAATTTTCACTTAAAACTATTAACAACCCTGTTTTTATCAATATATCTAAATATAGAACTATCTTCTCAATTGTTTTGACGCGGTCTGTACCATCATTTAAATAATTACTTGATGAACTTTGTTCCCGAGTTTTGGGTGTTCTATGAATTCCTCTATATAAGTAATATAAGTATGTTTATCGTTGCCTAGTACCCCTAGTACAAGCTTAGAGCTTAGGTTGGGACTAGATCAATTCGTGTGAGATGTCCCCCATGATATGTATTTATTTACCTTTAGATAGTAATTGAAATTTCACTCCTGTATACAGCCCGTAAGCACTTAAGCCGCGTATCGACTGCGCGCTCCAAACCCTCGAACATTATAAAGGCATCATTGGAAGAGAGAAGAGAGGCAGGGTCGACCCCACCACCCGTCTTCCCGGTCGCCGCGCGCGCCAATGTTCGAGGGTTTCGCTTCAGAGCGTATGACAGCGAGTGAGAGAGAAGTGCAAATCCGAATCCTATTCTAAGAAGCGAAAAATCTCACTCTATGTCATACATTTAGACACTTAGTAATAGGCTCGATCAACTTTTTGTTGTGGTTATTCTGTCCCGTAAGCCAGGAAACAACAGTGATAACGTTTCTTAGAAAGATGTTTATAATATATACTACTAACATGCTCAGAAGAAAGCCCACAAAAGAATGGGCTTGTAATTGCCACAAAAAATCATGTAATGTAGATTTATATCCTTTAAATTTATAGTTTTAAAGAGTGACCCAAGAGACATAACCATGGCAAATAGGTACATCAAAAAGTTGATTGTCCCGATTAATAGTTTAACATCTCAAACGGACTCCAGCGCTAGCAATGCTGAAAGCCCTGAAACAGTAAATCCAAAGCTCCCATTTCTATTGTTAGACCTATTTCACATTCCTTCTTGTAGTAGTGAATGGATACCGACCTGCCGGCACCGCGGCGCCAGGTCCAGCTTGTTCCCCACGAGCACGAGCGGCAGGCGCTCCGTGGGGCGCGCGGCGGCCAGCAGCCGGCGGTACTCGGCGGCGGCGCGGAATGAGCGCCGGTCCGTCACCGAGTAGCACAGCACAAAGCCCTCTCCACACCGCATGTATTGCTCGCGCATGGCTGTGAACTCCACCTGAAGGGTAACATAAACTGTATAATTAACCTATATACATCCCATTGCTGGGCACTGGCTCCTAAATTGACACGTAGCAAAGTTAAGATCAGAACACCTTATTATCAACTGTATGGTACGGTAAACAAGTAGTATTATGAAATAGGCTGAAACCAGGTTTACAAGGGATAATCAAGATTATTAAACCCAAATGTTGATTGTAACTTTTAGGGTAGATTTTTCAATCTTCAGGTAACAGTATCTGTCAGAAAAATTTATGTGCATGTTGACATCTTTTTTTTTACTTATCAGAAGAGCAATATATGAATACCTAGTCTTGGAATTAAATTAAATATTTTGTTAGTCTATGCTAGGGTGTTATAATAAAAACTAATCTCCTCATTAAACAAATGGAATAAGTGAATAAAATAGGTATTCATGATCATAAATAGGACTTCACATACCTGTCCTGCTGTATCCAAAATGTCTAACAATGCCGGTTCCCCATCAATTACCGCCTGCTGTTGATACGAGTCCTCTGAAAACAAAACACCACACATTAAATCAAAAACAAATTTACTTTAATAACAAATCAAAGTATTGTATACAAGCAACAGATGTAATTGTTGAACTGAGGAAACAATCTTCAGTTCAATCACACATTGTACAAGCCAGAGAGTAAACGGTATCTATTGTAAATATACCTATAGTAGGGTCATGGTAGTCCAAGAAACTGTGACTGACGAACTGCAGAGTTACGGCAGACTTGCCGACTCCGCCGTCGCCCAACACCACGATCTTGTAGACTCGAAGGCCGCGCGACGTGCCCGAGGCCTCCCCGGCCATGCCGACGCATGCCTGGCCCTGGCGCTCTCGCTTCGGACCTCGCCCGCCTTCGCTGCCCCCGCGGTCACTCTCCGAACTGACGCCGCGCCATCGCCCCACACCACACAAACCTAATATCACCACCGTGATTGCTTCTTCGCAAAAAACAAGCAGGTACTCACTTATTAACGCGCATTGTGTTCATAATAAATTATTGCAATAAAAATCGACAGCTGATTATTGTGCACGATTGACATTTCGACGTAATTGTATCAATAGGTTGGTACTTCTACAATAGCGTTCTAATTTGATAAAATAATCGGGACACAAAACGTCATAAAATCCAATTATTAACAGTAGCTGAGTATAAAATAAAAAACTATTTCAAAAAGTTTCGTTGTTAGCTGTCTCTAAATGCTTGTTAACTTTTAGCTTATCCCTTGGATAGAAACTGTGATGACGGAAATCAAATAATTCGGAACGCACTCATTTTCCCTATATTGGTGTTGTATTCAAAAACCATCTTTCTCGCAAAACAGGCAAAGAAAATACATATTTTTAAAATAATTTCTACATAAATTCTAAGAAGATTTTTAAAGTTAAAAAGAAAGAGTATTTATTATATTTGTAAGGTTTTAAATAAATCGCTTTATTCATCAATTTTTAAGGCCTAGATATACACACAAAATGGTATATTGGAAAGCTACGGAACGAAAACGTCAATGCTGTCTGGTTCCGTTCCGATTCCTTTCTAATTGTGTTGTAAACAAAACTTAACTTTAAATAAATATGGCTCATATACAATTTGTTGACGAATTAGTTAGAGAATACCTGCTGTACAGAGGATTTACTTCAACCATAAAAGCGTTCGACAATGATTTGAAGGCTGATAAAGATAAAGGTTTCAGGGTGGACAAGATTGTGGATCAAATACTACAATACATCAATGTTTCTGATCTCATCGGCTTGAAGGAGTACTGGGGTCACCTAGACAGCTTAGTATTTTCTAAATTGGAGGTCCACGTTCAGCCAGGTAATCTTTTATACCTCTGTAAACCATGTATGTATGATAGATTTCTTGCTAAAATATTTACGTCTGTTACAGCTGTTAGGAAGTTAGAGTACAGTCTGTACAAGCTTTACTTGGTGACGGCTACTCAGGGGACAGGGGGCGTCAAGAACGAGAGAGTTACAGAATTCTTTGCTAAGATGCTGCCTGAATTACAGGGGCAAAATGAATGGAGGGATTGGTTTAGTGAGTACACAACTTGTCTTATCTTTTGATAAATTCATAAGGAAAGATGAGAATAGTAACTATGTAAAATTTGAAACTTATGGGAAATTATGTTAGGTATATATAATATAATATATATACAATATAATTTCTGATTATTAATTTTTAGATTTTAAATTATAGACAGACAATAAAAACATATTTACCAATATCCCCAAAATCTTGTTACCTTATCAAATTAATAAATAGCTTGTATAAATTGCTATTTTTTTTTCAATGTGTCAAATGAAATATTTATATTTTTATGATTCTAATCTTGTGTGAGTCCTTTTGTCCTTGTGAACTAGCTCCTACTGCCTTAGACAAAAATAATAATACACAATAACAATAAATAAAGCTAGGTAAGCTTATCTACAGAGAGAGGAATTTTCAATTGTCATAGGGATAGAACATCATATTTTATCAACTATTGATTAGTAACTTTTATGTAGCACAACAAAGTTAAGTAATAAAATTAAAATTATTACATATACTTTAGCAAATAATTAAATTTTTGCTATGAAAATTCCGCTCTCTGCATATAATAGTTAAGCACAGCCTGTTTGAAATGCTGTATCAGCTCCATAATATTAAACAATATTATAGATAATTATAAATGCCTTTACAGTGCTACCATACATCCAGAAACCGGAAGAGAATCCAACATTCAGCCTGTACTTCACCCGAGCTTGGCAGGATAGTGTGCTGGTGTCCCTTCACAACCTGCTGGCCACTGTGTTCCAGTGCATGCCGCAGCCCACCCTGACGAGCTACGAGAGTGACGCATCCATGGTGAAGAGGCTGCAAGATGAGGTTGCGGCACTCAGAGGGAAGGTATGAAATACCAACTACTATACATATTTTATTTTGTTTTTTTAAGAAAATATGTAATGGATTTTGTTAAAATTGGCTCTTTAGTTGAGATCATCATTCAGAACATTAAAAAAGACCTTCCTTCAAGAAGAAGAAATGCATGGAGATGGGCTTTTGTTACCAAAATATGCATTGGATTGGAACATGCCATTATCTTCCTAAACCTGTTAAACCATGCTATTTTTATCAAACTCCCCATGACGTGAATTTTGAATTATGGTTGTGTTGCCAGCCAGTCTTTTTTACATACTAGAAGAAATGAAAAAAAAATGGGCTGGGTATAAATCCGGGTTTGGCCTCTTTAGTCTTACTGGTCACAATACATTTTTTCTACCCAATCTTGTTTGACCATACACAAAGACACATTTTAGTTGTAGGCATTTTAGTTGTGTTCTGCGCTCCGTGAGCTATTTGCCTAGAGCTCTTCTACTATTGACTAATATCTTTTTTTAGACTATCCAACAACCTTTTGACAAGACATCACCAAGCGGCCACCAATCCAGACTGGCCCAATACTCCGAGCGGCTGATCGGCCCCCTACCCTTGGTCGACGACTTCTGCGCCGTGCCCTCGGAACACCTGGACAGCGGAGTCCGAGAAGCCAAAGGCCTGCGAGGACTCATACGGCAGATGGGCGGCAGCCCAGTCATGGGGAGGAAACCTGGGCGTTCACAAAGCCAGAACTAACAGCCGCTTAACATAACATTTACATAATAATTTAGGGTGAAGAAGCCTCTACTCCGTCATCCAAAAGGCAGTTCGCGCGTTATGGACTTCATACTATCATCGTTTTCCTTATGGACAGTGGCAGTATAATTTTACGTCTTGATGCTTAATGTTAAGGTTTAAGTAGATCTGTTATTGTTATTTAGTTCAAATAAAAAAACAAAAAGGTAACTTAAGGTGATCTATATACCCAGCAGTGGGATAAAAAAAGTAACTTGATTTAAATAGATTTATAATCCACAATAAAGTGCTTTATTTAAATTATGGTAGTATGTACTAGTACCCTTAAATGCGACCAGCGCCGTTGGCAAATCTGCAACATTACAGTAGACTCCAACTTGGAAGGCTTGTACCTATCCTGAAAAAATAGCGGAGTGGTTCCTCCTCGTGAGCTTGCCAGAAGTTGACCAATCAAAAAACTTGTAAACCTCGAGGAAAGGGTCATGGTTTGGTATCGGCTCGGGTCATTTGCAACTTCTGTAGACCCTACTATTCCACAGCCTCTATTTTTACCCGATTACCCAAGAAAAAGGTTTTTTTTTGGTTGTATTACTATGTATGTGTATCGTTGTGACTGTTTATTGGGGACCTCCTGTAGACTTACATCCGGTTTATGGTATTGTTGGGTTTTATCCCAGCAGTGTTAAAGGCGATATTGTTCGCTATTAACACTAACACAAACATTTCAAAACACCAGCAGTCTAGCAGTTTTTTAACTTTATTTCTGTTAGATTTGTGTGCCTGTGCTTTTCGCATCGCCTTGCACCGGAAATCGCATAAAAACCCTCCTTGTACAAATAAAATAATTAAACATGTTCCCAGAATTTACAGTAAACTCTATGGCTTCCCAGTAACGTTCGTTTATTTGACAACAACTGACAACAATATTCTTGTGTAGGTATATTGTCAAAATTCTTAATTATCAAAATTTTCCGTTTATCCTAATTTCTCAAGATGGTGACTTCTCCTGGGCTCTGGATAGATTCTCTGAAAAAGCAAAAATATCGGCAGCGGGTGTGGCAACAGAGGTACCTCATGCCTATGCTGGAACAAGGCAAGGAGAGAGGGGATCGCGAAATCGACCAGTCTCTTGCCATGGGGAAAAAACTCGTTTCGGTAAACAGCTTGGTTTTCACGGGCGTTCATTATCATGAACACTCGTATGTGAATTCTTAACCGGCGTGCTTAGTTATCCGGCAAGCCAACGGCGGGCGTATATTGTGTATGACGTTGTTCGCGGTTTCGTCGACGAAACAGCTCGGCCAATATGGCGTTCCATTCGTGCCAGCTCTTGTGAATTGACCTGACCTATACCTACCATATTGGCGGAGCTATTTCGTCGACAAAACCGCGACTTGTTCGATAACAAGTGAATGAAAGTTTACATGTGTGTAGAATAAATACAGGTTTTCGGTTTGAAATTTGACAGGTCCCTTAAGTTCGAGTCAATAATTAAACAAAAGCTACTTATTTTATTTGCACCAGTGGATTTTTATTCTCCGTGAGCCTCTTTCACGAAAACTTTACAAGCGGAAGTCTCTTTCCAATGCATATTATTGGAATGAGATTTCGGCAGTTACAGGCTCTCACGAATCGGGCCCCAGGCCACAACTTTGGACTGACAGCGAAGCGGTTCATATGTAGTTGCGCTGAGCACACACAACACAACAACACTTCAGTAGGTACCTACTCACACCTACTCGTGACATCCGGAAAATCTTGAACGCAACGGGTCATCGCAGTAAACAATATACGTACTTATATGTGTAAACAGTAAACAATATACGTACTTATATGTGTGTATAAGTAGTATCATTGCCATAAGTAAGTTCTATTAAAAAAATGACTAACTGTTGAGTTTCTTGCGGCGCTTCTTCTCAGCAGTGGTCTCCTCTTCGGAAGCGCTGCGCTGGTAGATTTTCTGCCGCACTCAAGAGACGTCAATTAAGTTTTAAGTGTCATTAAAGTTGCTGCGTCTTATTCTATTGCTATAGCAAAGCTACAGCAGCTACTTTAATGAAACTTAAAACTTAATTGACGTCTCTGAGTGCGGCAGTTTGACGTGTAAAAGTGCCCTTGCGGCCTACTTACTGAATAAATATCTTTTATATATGACATGGGGATCGAAGCTAGATTAGCCCTGTCTGGATATTTCGTGCTTGAAGCAGAGTTGTAAGTGTTGTGTAACATGCCTATTTCAATCCAGAATTTACCAGTGGAATAGGGATGATGAATGGGTAAAGAAAACGAAAAAATATATTTAGTCCATCAGTTAGATTATCAAAAAATATTGGACACGTATTTTTTCTTTTGTCAATCAAACAAAAAATTACAAAGATAAAGCGCGTCATATTTCGGGGCGTCACTTTTGTGTAAAAATTTTACCAAATTGTACCAAGACGTGATATCATGCGACATTTCAACTCAATAGGTATATAATAATAATAATAATAATAATATCAGGGGACAATCTCACACAAATTGACCTAGTCCCAAACTAAGCTCTAGGCTTGTACTATGGGTACTAGACAACGATAAACATACTACTCTGTCAAGAAAGTACCGGGAAAAGATCAATAATACACAAACTGTTTGTTAATCATCCAAATTTATTTTATCACCTTCAAAGTATGCTCCTTCAGAAACGATACACTTACGCCAACGAATAATCCAATCATCAAAACATTTTTTAAACGCTGTTTCCGGAATTGAATTCAGTTCTCGGCGCGAATTCTCCTTTATGTCTTCTACCGATTGAAAACGGGTGCCACGAAGTGGTAATTTGAGTTTAGGAAAAAGAAAGAAGTCGGCAGGAGCCATATCTGGTGAATATGGTGGTTGCTCGATGGTATTTGTTGAGTGTTTGGTCAAAAATTCTTTCACAATGATGGCCTTGTGCGAAGGCGCATTATCGTGGTGCAAAATCCAAGAATTTTCATTCCACAAATCTGGCCTTTTTCGTCGAATTTGCTCTCTTAAATGCCGCATAACGCTCAAATAATATTCTTTATTTACCGTTTGACCTTCCGGCAAGAATTCCGAGTGCACAACACCGCGATAGTCAAAGAAAACAGTCAACATGACTTTGACTTTTGATCGACTTTGGCGTGGTTTCTTCGGTTTCGGTTCAGTTGGAAGGCGCCACTCCGAAGCTTGTTGACTAGTTTGCATGTCAAACTCGTAAACCCACGTCTCGTCACCAGTAACAATGCGTTTCATGAATGTTGGGTCGGAATTGACTCGTTCTAGCATGTCCTCAGCGACTCTCATGCGATTGAGTTTTTGGAGAAAATTCAGGTCTTTTGGGACTAGCCGAGCGGTAACATGTTTCATACCCAAATGATTAGTTAAAATAGTACGGATCGACTCGTGAGATACAGAAAGTTCGGCGGCTATCTCTCTCAAAGTTGAATGAGGATTTTCAGTCACTATTTCCTTCACTTTTGCGATGTTAACTTCAGTTGCAGACGTTGATGGCCTACCAGAGCGAGGCAAATCTTCCATCACATCTCGACCGCTTTTGAACGCTTTGTACCACTCATAAACACGTGTTTTTGATAAAGTCGAATCACCGTAAGCCTTCTGTAACATTTTCAGTGACTCCGAACACGAAATTCCATTGGCGATGCAAAATTTAAGACAAACTCTTTGTTCAATGTTTTTGTCCATTATGAAATTCGCAATACACACTAGATATGATATAACTAAAAACAGCACTGTATTTAATATAAATAACAGATGCAACTCAAACTCCGCGCCAAAATAGAAAACAGTTGTGCCAATCTAACAACAACAAAAAAAACAAAAATTTGAATTTGGAACCATAAACAAATCATCCATTCCCGATACTTTGTTGACTGAATGTACTTATATAGAGAAATACATACTTAAATATATAGAAAACATCCATGACTCAGGAACAAATACTCGCGCTCATCACACAAATATTTGTCCATACCGGGATTCGAACCCAGGACCGCTAGCTATATCTCCGTAATAATCAAAAAAATTAAAAAAGAAAAAATACGTGTCCAAAACTTTTTGATAATTAATCTACCTGATCGACAAAGAAATAAAATTAGTCATCATACCTATTGTAGATAGGTTTAAAAACCACTCATGACCAAAAGTTTCCAGTCCAGTCCTTAATTTGTACTAGTCCTTAATTTGTGTAGTTCTAATAATTAATATTTGTTACTTTATGACCTTGTAATGTAACTTACTTTTAAGTATTATTGTATTTTATATTTGAAAAAAATTACCTTCTGCTGGAGTTTCTTGCGGCGCTTCTTTTCCGCAATGATGGTCTTGTCCGAAGCGCTGGTAGATTCACTTTATATTACCGACGTGTAAAAGAGCCCGTATGTGGCCAATTTACAGAATAAATATTCTGATTATTTTTTTTGTACTTGCTTTGCTTTGCCATTGTTGCTAGATGCTGGAGGAGAAGCTCCCGCAACAGCGTGTGGTGCCGCCGCGAGTGCTGACGATGCAGGAATCCGACGACCTGATGAGGCCGGTGGAGCCCGAGCTGCTGGATATGCTGTACGGCAGCTCGGAGAAGGGCGCCGCGGACCGCTACCTGAATGAGAGGTACAAGACGGCGCCGGAAAACAAGTAAGGGTAGCAACTTTCACGAGCGGTCCGAAAGGTCAGTCCAAGCGAAGCGCTTGTCAATAAAACCCCCGGTCCCGGGTTCGAATCCCGGTATGGGCAAATATTTGTATATCGTTGCCTAGTACCCAACGTCAAAGTCATAAATATATATACATTCCCAAGATGACATAATTATCTATACACCTCTATGCCACTGATAATAAGATCTATGTATACACATTTGTCGCGATGGCCGTATAGATATTAGTGCTTTGGACTGTACAAGCTCTAGAGCTTAGTTTAGGACTAGGTCAATTTGTGTGAGATTGTCCCTGATATTTTATTTTGTCAATGAAACGGAACGGAATTTCGTTGACTGCGATTTGACAGGTGATGCTAGCTCTACACTCAGGCGAGGCAGGCATGCCATCCCTCTCAAACATATAATAAGTTAGAAAAGGACGGCATATCCACCTCGTCCAGCCTCGGCATGAGTGATAGCTAGCATGAGACTATAATGTAGTCAATTAAGTGGCCACCGCCACGTTAAGTGGCCGTTTTGAGTAAGAATAAATTGGATGATGTTACAAATTCATAGAATATTTACTAAATTAAGTAGGTACAAATTTCACTCTGCGGGCTCAAATGCATGCACGAGATAAAATTTGACAGATGCTAGGGAAATTAATACATCTATTTATTTATCTATCTATCTATTTTTATTTTTTATTTATCTATTCCATATTCTAACGTAAGACTTAAAATCGCCAAAAAAATGCGGATAATATAAGCATTTAAATCTACTAATTAGACGGAGTGATCCGACATGTACTGTGACGTCAGCGGGCACTACGGCCATATAAACTCCATGTTCAATTCTGTTTTGCTCTAAAAAGATAGAAACAAATATTTTATGGTTTAAGTATATCTTGGTTGTTTTTATAGTTATTCGAAAAATACCGTTACCATTTCTTATATGAATGACTTTTTAATAAAGCAAAAAAACCATGCATATTCCCTATTGTACAGTCAAGGTCATAAATATGTGTACATTTTAGTACTTTGTCTATTTAATATCATGTTTAAACTGCCATATATGATTGTCACAGCGATTAAAGTGACAAGGTACTAAAGTGTATACATATTTACGACCTTGACTGTACCGTTTTGCGCTCTCCAGGTATTACTTCCGCATCCAAACCTCCTGGGACTACGGGTGGCAGCAGAAAGCCTCGCTCGTGCCCGCGCGCGACGTCAACCGCGGCCGCCTCGCCATCCTAAGGGACACCTTCTATCGCAGGAACAACGCGGCCCCCGACCCGCCGCACTACAAGCAGCCTAGCGGCGCGGAGTTCTCCATCTGTTCCGAGTACTCTTGCAACTAATAACCCTTCAAATAGCTGATAAGCAATAGCAAGAACTTTGGGAGCTTTCAGGAAACTAGCGTATGTAAAAAGAACTACAAAAATGCCTTAGGTTAGGCATTTTGATGTGTGCATGAAGCACAATTATGATTGTCTTTTTCTAGCTTAAAAGTAAAAAATAAATCATAAATGCGCTAGGAGAGAACCTGTGGGGCTAGCAGGACTGACGTAGGGATGAATTAAAACAAGCGGTTTATTCAAAATTAAATTCAAGGCGAAATCTGCGTTCTTCAGTCTGTGACTTTTGTACAGTTTCAGGCTCTACATTTAGAACGTGCTATCTCACCTTGATTATATTCTTATAAGTCGTCTTATAAAAGCTGTGCTGACAACGTCGCATATTTTCGTTATTCCTGATTATTATTGAAGTGTAATTCTTTGAAAAAATGCGTTGTCAGCTTAGCTTCTGTGAGAGGCCTCTCATGTAATGTAACGTAAGAAATAACTGTTTTAGAGTAAATAAGTAGACATGTTTATAGCAAAAAACATATATTTTATATTTTTATTATTTACAATATTTCAACTTTTATTTACATATTAACAACAGCAAATGTACCTCCATAATTTAAGGCCACATCTCACTGTCAATAAGGTAATTATTACAAAATAAAAATGTGTACAGTTACAAGGGTTGTTTAAGATCTAGTTTAATTTACAATAATCTAATCGTTGCCCCGCCAGAAGCGCTAATATGATGCATGAGGTCAATGGTAAGATGTTTCAACGGAGGCACTGGCGCGGCGTTCAGTACCTCGATCACTTGGAGAATACTTTTACATATGTGTGTGAACATGTACGAATACACGACAATAGCAACTGATATTCCATCTTAATACAAGTGTCATCTGTATGTGTTAAGTACGTTCACATTAGTACCAAATAAGTATCCCCAAAGTGATTTGAAATACACATGCACAATCTGTGAACGCAGGCGACCAATACGCCCGTCGGCACACGCGACTAAACGTATAATGCTAGAGCTAGATGTTACAATAATTAAAAAATAATCAACCATCATTATCGTCAACAACATCCTCTCGCTCTAACAAATTAAAATCTACCAAATAATAAAATTACTAATAAATATGAGACGATTTGTTCATTCTCAAGTTCAATATTTGACACATTATGTACAATAATTATCAGTCCTTAGAATTTCGCATTACACGTTGTAATTTACAACACATCGGCGTAATTTTCCTATAACATAATTATCTAGGATACGGCAATATAAAAACCACGTCGTTTTGTAAAGGAAATAACTAATTCTATTATCTTCTCATGCTCGTACAGTTCTTATTTAAGCGGAGCGTAGTCGTTAGTCTACTATATCGGGTTTTTATGCATTAATGCATAAAAGTGTTTTTTTTTTTACAGTCCGACACAGAACTAAACAAATGGGTTTTTCCAACTTTTTCGGGCCATTCCCAGTTGTCCGCACCCCTTTGTCCACACTGCGGACAACTTGGAATTTTTTCCCAGTTGTCCGCACCCTAGAAATTAGGTGTAAATAAAAATTCCTTCGAGGGTACGGAAAAAAATTCCCAGGTGCGGACAACTGGTAATAGCCCCTTTTTTCTATGTAGTTTATTTAGTAAACTCCATAGAGAAGTCATTTTTGATCATTATAACATAACTTAACTATTATTTGCACCGAGTGATTGCAAAATTATCACGTCTGTTACCTTGAAATAGAATTAAAGGTGCAATCATCGTGCCAACAAAAAGTAGTTACTTCCTTGTTAAAATGTCATAGTTTTCGTGTCGCTGACTCCTAGTATAAATGGTTGTGCGGAATAAGACATTATTATGCTCTCTCCTTTGGCGATGTCTTAATTCGCGTGTACTAAGCTACGCACCTTACACGGGACAGGGTTTCCAAACACATGGAAGTTTCAGCTTAACACCACTCGATTTGTTTAGAAAGCATCAAGTCGGTAGATAAGGTGACACTGAACCCTTGTTTTTTTTTTTTCTCGTTTTTATATCATTTATTCGCGATATCCTTTATCAAAATATGACGAAATCAATTCGCAACATCTGTGCTATTCAAATTAAGCTAAATTGTTTTAAATAAAATTAAACTTAGAACGATACCGGACCATCTGCCTTTCTGAAATCAATTTCATTTTGGGAGAGCTGGTTTAATGGAAAATCAATTTCATATCTAATCATATTTAATGAGTGATAGTTTTACTTGGCAATAAAGTTTTTGTCTCTCTTCTATTAAAAGGCTGTTTGTAGACAAATAAAAATAAAAAAATAAAAACGCTAATGCCGTAGACAAATAAAAATGAAAAAAAAACGCCTCAACTATTTTTCCATAAAATTTTATCAAGTCCAAATCTAACAGTGCCCTATACACGGCTCGCTAAAACGAAAAAATGCCTTCATGCTATAGGCACAAAAATGGTGTCCATGTGCGGTGGTGTGGTTTTGCAGACACTCATTTCATCTAATGTGTCGTTTCAGCTAATTTCATTTCATTGAATGCTAATTTCTTTTGAAACCTTATTGTTTTCAGGTTATCTTAAGCATGAGTTACGTAGGTTAGGTTAGGTTAGACCTGTGACCACCAAAAAATTATAACTCTGGCTGTCGATAAAATAAAAATTCGGCGAAGTATAATAATCTATGAAATGAGTGTCGTTGATTCAAGGGTTAACCTCCAAAAATATATAATAAAATACCGAAAGAAATAAATGATAATCCTAGTAACCTTGTATTTATAAAAAAAAAGTTGAAAGGCAATGCTGCTTTCTAAAGCATTTTATTAATTTAGCGAATTTATAAATTAATATATTAGTCTTTTAACCGGTTCGCTTTTCCATCGCGAAATACAAAAATGTACCGTCAAGTAGTAAATGTGATAATGATAAATTACGATAATATTATATTTATATTTTTTGTATAACCGAATTTGTGTAGTAATTAATTTAAAATGTAATTAAAAACTGACATGTAAAATTTTATTTTGTTAATAATAATTTGAATTTAATTGAATTGAATCAACAATACTCAAGGTAATCGTCGAACAAAGATACAAATGCCGGCCCAGTTGACTTACAAGACCTCACTTCGCTCGGTGTGCAAAATTGTCCGCGAATTGTTTGTTTGTCTTTCTTACTAGTCTATAACGACAACAAAGCGCTATTAATTTTTGTTACATTGTCTACGGCCTATTTATTTTTGATCGTAGATTTGTGATGGCGATGAATGAGATCTGACGCGATGTGACATTTTATATACTCATTCGCACATGTCTCATACAACCTATACAACTTTGCCTTTTAGTTAGAAAAGTTGCAGAAGCCAAGGAAGAATTTACTGCCCTGCTAAGGTAAAAGGCAGTATTTTACACAAAACTACTGTAATAATTGCAACCTCATTACTGGGTAATAAGGCTGCAATTGCTACAGTAGTTTTGTGTAAAATACTGTCTTTTACCTTAGCAGGGCAGTTCAGCATTTTCTACATGACAACGTATTTCAGTATAGTCAGCCAACCAAGATGCATTTACCCCACAAGAACATTAGTTGCAGTAAAAGCAATTTTCCCAATAATCCTCAATGCCACACACTCGCTGATATGATGTTATTGTCATAATTATACAATGAAATGTTTTTGACCTTCATACATGTTTTTAATTTTAACTACTTAAGCGATCAGTTCTCATTAGGCAGTATAATACGTGTTTTTTTTTAATAAGCCAATACAATACATAATAATATAATGTTCAGCAGCAACTGACACAGGTCGGTATCCTGGTGCAAGTTAACATAGCCATAGGCCACTAAAATTAAATTGTACACTGACATTGCCCCTTATAATTTGTTACCGATTTAAACACATTTATAACCAATTATATCAAAATAATTTATTTTGCATTGTATACACGAATATATTCAAAGCCATAAGCCAATCATAAATTAACTTATCGCCAACACTGCACAGTCAAGGAATTTTGCTAGCGAACAACTTTGACGCATAAGCAAATGAAATTTCCTTACTGTGCGTAATATATTTGCAACTTAATAAACTTTCAGTGTGTCCTGTTCGTGTCAGTTTAATTCGAAAGAGACACACTGTGTCGCAGATATTTGTTAACCCGCAGATCGTTTTAATGTCTGTAATAATTAAAGATAATTAAAATTAAGGCGCGTTTTAGTCTGTAGTTATAATTTATTTAATTATTTACTAAGGATAATAACAAACCTTGTCATTCAAACATCACAAAGAAATTATCTCTTTTCCCTGAGTCATAATTTAATTTCAAACTTCAATGCTCATCGTCTATTGCCCAAAATTAACATACATCCGTTAGGTATTTTCTTTTTATAAATCTGTTCTAATACTTATATTTTGTTTGTTTGCGATGAACCATTGCTATGCTCAAATTGCTCAATATGATTAGTGGTAACTTAAGTAACAAGTGTGATATTACAAGAATAAGGGCCGATTTTTTTCAAACCCCAGATAAAATTATCTGATAGTTGAAGTTATCGCTTTTCTTTTCTTTGTCATATAAAATAAAAGGACCGCTAAAACGTATCTGACAGATAGTGTTATCTGGAGTTTGATAAATCAGCCCAAGTAACTTTTTAAAGAGTCATCACACAGTTGAATGAGAATTGGTTGAAACGGGCGCCACACGGGTTTGGAGTAGCAACTCATTTTGCGTTTACATAAATTGTCATTTTGCGTTTACAATTCAACAGCAGGTTGTCTGTAACAGATCGCTACTTAGCGATTACACCGCCCGTTGTTTATCTTGTTAAAATTGTGTGTGTGTCTTTTTTTCGTTATATTCTTTGTGCTGTGTTCAAGTAATGTGTATTACATTTCTATTGCATTGTTGTTAATTAATGCCTTTTAAAAAGTCTAGTACCTATTACGGAGTGGAGATTTCTAAAATATGTGCCATACAAATTAGGTTTGCAGTTGAGAAACGCTGCCTAGAGTACTATTCTTCATTTTACAGTAAATTGTGGCGTAATAGACATTAAAATTGCCGTTTTACAGTTATTTATTTATTTGTGCCGTTAAATAAGTTAGTGATTGGCGGCACCTGTACATTCAGGTAACACAATTTACACGCGCTCTTATTCTTTTGAAAACAGAGTCGCGGGTTTAGAAAACCTTCTAATTAAAATCTAATAAAATTGCAATCACTTATGACTTAGGCTGGTGTCGACAATTTGAGTTGTTAGGAAGTTAGTTTAATTTTTATTAGCCGTATTTCATAATGATCAGTACAAAAAATTAATTATCGTCAGTTCACAATCAAGTTGGGAGTGTCAATATTATTTTATTTATTTATTTTGTCAATATTTTATCACTACAAGAGTAGATTATAATTGTAATGTTAACCAAAAATATGCGACAATCAATGTAATCAATTTGAATTGATCTAAATATCTGAATATCTTGATATTGGAATTATAAAAAAAAAATTAACAAAAAATAAAACCGTCTTCAAAAACCCACTAAAAAGGATTAAATAAAGACCGGCCTCCTAGGAGTCCTAGGAATAGCCAATTTAGTGCCTAATAGGTACATGAAGTATATCCAAGCCGGTGTCAAGTAGGTATACACAATAGCAATGACACCATTATTCTTGCCACCGACTTCCGATATACTTCATGTACCTATTAGGCAATAAATTGGCTATTCCTAGGACTCCTAGGTGGCCGGTCTTTATTTAATCCTTTTTAGTGGGTTTTTGAAGACGGGTTTTTTTTTCCGCTTTTTAGTGAGTCACCTAATATTATTGTGTGATTGACGGAGTAATCGAGTAACAAACATAAAAAAAAAAACATACAGACGAATTGAGAACCTCCTCCTTTGTTTGAAATCGGTTAAAAATTGTGACCACTCTAAAATAACATATTACACATAAAGGTCCTAATACAACTCAAAATTTACAACCCGCTTTAAACTAAGTCACCGTTACATTGTTATCTTATAAATCCAGAAATATAACACACACATATAATCTTCGAATACCAATGAATAACTCTATATACCATAAATGAAGGAAGTGAGATAGATGAGAAATACTAAACATTTCGTCCTAGTTGCGTTTTTAACCCCCGACGAAAAAAAGGCGGGTGTTATAAGTTTAGTATCTGTGTGTCTGTTTATCTATCTGTGGCATCGTAGCACCTAAACGGCAGAACCGATTTTGATTTAGTTTTTTTTTGTTCGAAAGGTGACATGGTGTTAAGTGTGGTGAAAATCTGTTGAGCCATTTTTTGTACAGTTAGGAGCTCAGTAAGCACGGGCCTCAATTTTGTCGGGGTGTTTATCCACAACGTTCCGTCCCTGTATTTCATATTTTATAAATTTACGAAACTGTTCAACGTCAATTTGACAGGCGGGGCGCGCCGTCGTGGACTGAAACACTATTTGTTGTAAGCCTTAATAAAGCAAGATTCCATTACTATTAAAATGATCAAGCCGTGGTAGCCTAACCTGCCGACTCTTAAGCAGAGGGTCGTGGGTTCGCACGTCTAAGTTTTTCGGAATTTATGTGCGAAATATAATTTGTAAATTTACCATGAGCTTTTCGGTGAAGGAAAACATCGTGAGGAAACCTGCACACACCTGCAAAGCAATTTGACGGTATGTGCGAAGTTCCCAATCCGCACTGGGCCCGCGTGGGAACTATACCCCAAACCCTCTCATTGTGAGTGGAGGCCTGTGCCCAACAGTGGGACGTAAATAGGCTGAATTATTATTTTATATTATTTATAAATAATCTGCTCAAAATATAAATATAAAATATTAAAACAAAATAATGTTTGTGTTTCTCAAACATACGACTTCCCTTAAATATAATATGATATTACAAACAATTAAGTAACTTGTTAGATACGATGAGACACAAATTCGACAAAGAAAAAGTATGTCGCAGCCGGAGTTTGAAACTTCTTACTATTTAAATTAGAGGAGGGCCGGATTTAGGGGAGGCAACCGAGGCTACGACAGCCCCCACAATGAGAATTTCTAAATAAAACTCCATCCGAAAAAAATCCATCAAAAAAAAAATGTACATAAATATATATGTTCATATATATATTATGTTCTTAAATAAGAAGAAAACAAAAATGTGCAGTAATTAATTTTTTATGAGACTTTATAGCTGTAGAGCGGAAAAGCGTCGCTTTGTGGTCAGTATTTAGTGCAGTTGTGATGGAATTATTGCGTAGTTGGAAGAAAATTCCAAGCCGGAAAATTATCATCTTATCCGACAAACTATATGAAATCATAAATCGTCCACTATCCGCACCGGGCTTTAGCATTTATGTGTAATTAGTGTCTTAGTGTCGATTTGACGTCTGGGGGAATAGCTAGAATGCAATAACGTAACGATTTTCGAAATTCAAAAAAAAATTTATAGGTTCGTCGTGAGGTAACGATCAGTCGCGTCAGCTGTTTACGTCAATTCCATACATTTAGTTGATTTCCGAGAATCGTTAAGGCTAGGTCCCTAGAACACTCAGACGCGCGACTCACCGCATCATGACATCGGAGGGTACCCTCGGGTCTGGTGGAGCCCTTGGTGGGGAGCGGCGCGGCTGGTCCAGTGCACGAGCGCGTGCTGCGTGTCCTAGGTGGGGAGCGGCGCGGCTGGTCCAGTGCACGAGCGCGTGCTGCGTGTCCTAGGTGGGGAGCGGCGCGGCTGGTCCAGTGCACGAGCGCGTGATGCGTGTCCTAGGTGGGGAGCGGCGCGGCTGGTCCAGTGCACGAGCGCGTGCTGCGTGTCCTAGGTGGGGAGCGGCGCGGCTGGTCCAGTGCACGAGCGCGTGCTGCGTGTCCAAGGTGGGGAGCGGCGCGGCTGGTCCAGTGCACGAGCGCATGCTGCGTGTCCAAGGTGGGGAGCGGCGCGGCTGGTCCAGTGCACGAGCGCATGCTGCGTGTCCTAGGTGGGGAGCGGCGCGGGCGGCGGAAGCGCGGGCGGCGCGCCGCTGGTCCAGTGCACGAGCGCGTGCTGCGGAAGCTGCGTGGCCTGGAAGTGGTCCTTCAGCAGCGCCTGCGAGAAGTTGCAGTGCATCTGGTACGCCTCATTCTCGCGGTCCTCGTCGCCCGCCAGCCGGTACAGGTCTGAAGAAAATATACAGTTACGTTTTACGGATAAATATTAAAGAACACTATACAAGAGCATTTTAATGAGAATTTATAGACGGTAACAGAACTGTTTCACTAATTATTAAGTGTAATTGAACGAGTTTACCGATAAAGATCGCTCCTGTAAAGCGTGTAACTACACCTTAATAATTGAGATTCCAGTAAATCGTGTAACTACAGCTTAATAGTGACAAATCAAAATCAACGCACTTCACATGATATTTGTAAAATTTAATATTGTTTGCCATTTTCGTCTATTTTAACAGCCAATGGAACGTATTCCCGTACCGCAGAATCCAATCGCAAAAAAGTATCGAAGTCTTAAACGTTATATCACTATACATATATAACAGGTTTCTACGATAAAACATGAATACATGTTTACTGTAAATGCATACATACCCTTAAGTATGGCGGAGGCCCACAGCTGCACGTGCACGTCTGGTATCTTGCTGGCGAGCTGCATCGCCGGCGTCACCATGTTCATGCTCTCGCGGGAGTTGTTGATAGAGAGGAAGATATGCCCGAGCAGCACGAGCGAGCAGGACGTCAGTCGGTTCAGGTCCTCGGCGTTCGCCATCTTTAGCGTCTCGCGAAGGTACCGTCTGGGGGATCAATATTATTAGAGTAGAAAAAAATCTTTACATGGCAAGCACTTTTACTACTTTTGGAAAACGAATAGAAAGCCTCCTCCCGTCCCCCCCACGCTCTGGAGATCGCAAGATTCTGCTGGATGCGAGCGGACGGCGCAAGAGCGTACAGCGTAATAGCTCTCGCTCAGGTTTGTACTTCTTTCTCACTCGCTCTCATATGCTCTTAACTGATTTACCAGAACCCGGAAGAGACATAGTGTTAGAAGTTACTGACTTGGCTTCGTTGTAGCGCGCCTGGAAGAAAGCTTGCAGCCCCAGGACGTAGTAGGACGCGGCGCGCAGCCCGTGTGCGTACGCTGGCAGGGCTTCTGGTCGCACCTGTAGGGATTATTAAATTAGTTAAAAAAGTATCTATTGGTTAAATTTTGTCTAGATTCGGTTATTATATTACATACAGAAATGGGAAATGGGGCAGTATGTGCCTATTATGGATAAATAAAAATGAACATACCTGCTCCATAAGCTGAGCTAGCTCGGTGTCCCTCCGCCCCCGTAAGTATACGATGGCCAGGTTAAGTTTCGCAAACATCCATAAGTCTCTTTCTTGTGACATCTGAAATAAATTTAAATTAATATATTCATCATTATTATCATCATCAGCCGCAAGACGTCCACTGCTGGACAAAGGCCTGATTATTAACTTCTTCACGCTCTTACAGGATTTAGTAAATCTAAGTGATAGTCCAAAATAATGTATACGTTTGTTAGTGTGTGTGTCAGTGACTGTGTGAGTGTGTGTACACTCACGTGTATGGCGGTGTGGAACTGCGCCTCGGCGGCTTCCATACAGTTCATGGACATGGCGTACAGCCCGAGCAGGCAGTGCAGCTGAGGCGTATGCGCGGCAGCGCTCGCCGCTGTAACAAACGGACAAATCACAATGTTGTTCACTCGAGCTTCAGACCAGGGGCCCAGGCGATAGGTAAACGTAAAGTGCACCATGTTTTCTCCACACCACTGATGATCGCTCGGCCCTTTAAGGTCGCGGGTCGCGTTACTCACTGTTTAGTACGAATTTATATGGAGCACCGACCATTGCGAACGACCGCAGCTGACGCTAACGTCAGGAGGGCCTTTAGTATGTGCAATGTGGGTACTGACTCGTGGGCGCCACGGCCAGCAGCCGCGCGGCGCGCGCGATCTCGTGCAGCGCGTGCGCCTTGCCGCCGCACACCAGCCGGCACAGCGCCGCGTGCTCCACCAGCGCCATGCGCAGGCGCCACGCCAGCGTCGCGCCGCTGCGCGCGCCCACCAGCGTCGCCGACTCCGCGAACCCGCTCGCTGGAACGGTCATGGCTAACATTAC
This sequence comes from Tortrix viridana, assembly GCA_963241965.1. Lineage (NCBI taxonomy): Eukaryota > Metazoa > Arthropoda > Insecta > Lepidoptera > Tortricidae > Tortrix > Tortrix viridana. Next base: position 9,862,515 of record OY725187.1, read on the forward strand.
TACTCAACCGAGTACTGCTGACAGGACTGGGAAAATAACTTTATTTTCAGATTAAATGTTGAGATTCTGCGATGAGGGAAGATAATCGCGTAGATTATCCCGTTGAAAATGAACAGAACAGAACAGTATCTACACCGAGATTTTCATCTAAATTGTTAGAGAGAACCGTAACTGGCAACGCGATAAAAAATCCTAATACAAGTAATATTAATAGTAATATTTATTGAATGTAGTATAACAATGAGATTGATAAATACCTGTAAGCTTGTCGATCTGCGCGAGCGCCTTCTCGGTGTACTTGTGCGCCTTGTCCATGTAGCCGGCCTGCGCCGCGTGCATGACGGTCACGAGGTACACGAGCACGTACAGCTGCTGGCGCGGCAGCCACACGAACGCCTCGCCCGGCCCGCCGCCGCACACCGCTGCACATTACAACATTATAACGCGACAATGTAACATACACTGCCGATCAACACAAAAGGTTTGCACGTTTCAACTTCATGCTCTTAAACTGCCTCTTTTCTTTTGGACAGCAGCAGTAGACTATTGAAAACCAGAAATGTTGGCAAAAAGCCTCCTTACCCAGGTATGTACTGTAGGCCAAAAAATCAAACAGAAAAATTATTCTAGTTTTTGTACATGCTAAAATGTATCCTGTTTTAATCCATTTACAGGATAAAAACCCAAAAGCAACTTGTGGTGATCCTTAGGACCTAAGTCAAGCACTAGATATTGTTTGACTGATGATCACAACTATATCGGCAATTAGTAAAATTTAGACAGACAAATTGAAACATTTTGCTTTGGAAGAGACATGTCATGTGACACACTGTATCATACACATTTTATTCAACTGCTTTCCTTATGCTAATTAATTAACTCACTATCGTCATCCGGCCAAGAAGGTGCCATGATGGTCTGGATGCTTTGCTGGAGCTGCTTGAGGCAGGGCTTGACACTCTTCACTTGACCAGCCATTAAGTAGTGGCATACCTGAAAATAAATAAAATGTATAGTTTAACAAATAACTAGCTGCTACATTTGTATTGACCTTGCAACAATACCCAACATCTAAAAAAACTGAGATACTACTGTTAGCTCTAATTATACCCAATGACTGTGTGAGTTAAATTACAGGTTTTACCTTTTTTTTAGAAGTTGTATTGGTATCGCCCTCAAGAATAAGTATATGGCCCTCAAGAACTGTTTGATTATCCTGCATAACAAGTGGAAGTGGTAGTATTTGACACAAAACTGTTATTGGGTGGTAGTATGTTGTTGCCTCATAACCACATTTTCATATTGAAGTTATACAGGCTGTAATTTTTTCAGAATACCAATGATTAATTTTGAAATTATGACTTTCTTGTGATTTATTTTGTCTCATAAATTGGTACAGATATTGGTTTGACCTAATAGACATCTGTAGTTATAACGGCTGACTAAAATTATCAACATTCAACTTTATCTACAGTACCTAGTTCAGTAAATACCTATTAGGGAATATGTGCAGACTGGAAGAATAATGTCACTGATATGACTGTATGCTCATTGCAACTCATATTCACTCTTTTAGAATGACTTTTACTTCAAATGCATTTTTTTATAAGAAAATTGGAAAACAAGAATATGTGTTGTTATTTTTAATGCTCTTTCCAAAGGACACCTAAAATACAACAGAGAAAAAAATTAAATGTTGCCAATTCTTCTGTACTTACTTGTAAGACTAAGAAGAACACCTTGAGGTATTCCTTCTGATGAAGACTTCCCGTCCAAGAGTCCACCAGATGCCCTGCTTGGTTCAGTAGAGGTAATACTTCTTGGATTTTCTTATCTATTAACAGCAACTGGAAATAATGTAGAATCATTTAAGTACAAGTCAAATACAGTAATTCAATAATATACTTTAACAGGTCTCTAAGTAATAAGCACTATTTCTATTATATGAATTTAATTTAGCCATACATAAATAGAAACAAATTATAATTCCAAGATGAAAACAACACTGCATTGAAAACAATTATGTACACTTATTCTATAAAGGAATTTGTTAAAATTTGAAACACAAATAGAGAAGAACAATGGCCACCAGATGGTAAAAATCTGTGGTCAATCTCAAGATAGCATCAACAATTTAGCCCCAAACCAGAGCACGCCTGGTTAAACACCGCTGCTTGATGGCAGATAAGAAGGTGGTATTGTTATTTTATAATTCTAGTATTGTATCTATAACGGCCGCACTCAAGAGACGTCAATTAACTTTTAATTTTGATTAAAGTTGCTGCTGTCACTATCTTTGCTATAGCAATAGAATAAGACGCAGAAACTTTAATGAAACTTAAACATTAATTGACATCTCTGAGTGCGGCAGTAAGTGTCATAATTCAACTCACCATTACCCTACTGAGTAGGAAAAGCACCCTAGTATATGCCGCATTTGATATCTGAGCGTAATCCACCCCTACACCCAAAAGACTGCTGGCCACTTCATATTCTCTTTCTGTCGCATGGATTTGCTAAAAGAATATTAATAAATGCTGGTATTTATTTTCAAGTATACACAGTTATATTTAAATAATACTCGAGTGTTACATTGATTCATATAATACAAACTTAGCAAAAAACAAATATGTAAATATTTATTTAGTAAGTTGACTACTCAGGAACTTTGATACATATTGCAATCCCGAACACCTTCAAAGCTAATTTATTTTGTATTAGTATAGCAATACAGCATTAATAGGACTTACCGCTAATTGGAATATTAGCCTGCAGTGCCAGTACACACTGTGCTGAGACAATTCAATGGCTTTTCGGAGTATGGGTTTAGAGTGGGTTGGCTGGCCCTGCTGTTCAAACAGCTCCGCCAGTACGCTTGCCGCCTCAAATTTAACGTCGTCGAACCCATTGATAGTCTGGGATAAACACCACTAAAACCAAAACACAAAAATGACCCACTTTTGTATCATTGTTTACATCCTATGGAAAAGTTGTCACCACAAACACAAAATATCATGATTAAATAATGTTAAGGTTATACAAAATAAAACCCCTTGATAACTTGTACGTCCCTACAGGATTTATCTCTTAAAATATCCCAAGATATACTTACACTCTGCTCTAAATGCGTTCTCGCCAAGTCGATGTTTTTAGTGTGTGTCAATAGGATATTTCCGAGTTGTAAATGAGTTCGAGCTTCGACCCTTTGTGGTGGTTTAAAATTAAATACGGCTTGTAGGCACTGAATACAACTTTTTATGTCAGGAGGATTTGATGTGCGGAAATGTTCTGCTAAACCAAGTAAAGAAATATACCAAGCGTCCTGCGTTGACGCCATTTTGACATTTCTGCTTGGAGGGAACTGTGTTGCTATGCTTTGCAAGAAAAATACATTGTAGATAATGTAATGGCTGCGTTCATATATTATTTATATTTTATCTGTTCAAATAATAACAAATATATATTGGCCAATATTTACCTATAAAATACATGATTTTAAATTGAATAAAACAAACATGTTTCGTAACTTTGCAAGGAGTATTACATACCACAGTAAAATTAAGAGGTAATGGTGGTCTGCCGGAATCTGATGACAAATTTAAAAGTAAAAAGAAAACGATTTTTATATGGCAAATTAATTTAATTAATTTAATTTTTAATTCAAATTCTGCGGATTGTGTTATTTTTACCATACATACAAAACTACAAATTGGCTTACAAAGTGCTGCCATCTACCGTCCAGCTGCCGAAATATAACGCATCAACGAGTTCAACGACCATCGATTATTTAGGAAAGTAGTTTAGCTACTCGACAACAGCTGAGGGCCTAGTGTAAATTTTGCAACGTTTTTTACGTCTCGATCGCGTTTGCGTAAAAGTGTCACTTTGTATGGAACTGTCAAATGTTTCGAATACGCGCCGCAAGGGGCGCGGTCACACTTCCATACTAATTGAGACTAAACGCAAACGCGATCGAGAAGTAAAAAACATTGCAAAACTTACACTAGGCCCTCTGACTACACTTTTTTGATCGAAAGTCAAGTGATGTAAGTGACTGACTCATTGTATTCGTTCAGCTCGTTCTGTCGATATAATATAAAATACATATTATAAAAATAAGTAGCAATTTTTTTTTCATGTTATTAGTCTTATGAATTATCCGTAAAAGATTAAAAATACCGTTTTATGCAACAGGTATATAAATTAGAGGTTTAAAAACACGAGAATGAAAATTATGTCGAGAAATATAATCTTTGTACTTCTGAGATGATTCTTAGACGGTATATGACTTTCACGCGGCGTTGCTTGTGGCAAGAACCTTTTGACCGCCGTAGTCTGATATATAAGACACTACACCATAGCTAATGTCAACCTTCCTCAAATAAACTTAGGTCTATTTTAAGCTGTCAACCATGACGGCTATAGCCGTCAATGGCGTTCAAAAGGTTTGTGTCATTTTGCCGTATCAGATATCCGTCGCGTAGCACCGACGCGTATCATGATCGTTAGTGTGGAGGCTAAAAGATCGCGATCATGCTACGCGCCGTATCTGATCGCTCACGATCCATGTTGCTACGCGTTTATCAAATACCCCATACGCTCGCGATCGGATGCGCGTATAAAAATCGGTAAGTATGGATGTATTTTGATACTGTATCATGATACGCGGTTATGATTTGATACATGATACGCCGCGATCCACCTCGGTTTATGCTCGATCATCAAAGGGGATACGAATACACTCTTGACAAGTTTGTACGTGTACTCCGAGCATCGATCAGATCAGTGCTAACTGCGTTCGAAGTGGTCGCAGCAACAAGTGTTTAGTGTTTATACAGGTGTCCCACGATAAAGTGCACAAACGAATAAGGATGAAACTATATGTGATTTTATCAAGGAAAAAAATAAAAATAAATATTTGTTTTTAATTTTGTATGGGGTTTACAATAATAATTATTGTAAACGCTAGTATGGTCGCATTTTTTCGCGCGACGATGCTAATGATACTTACAGTATGCTAAAAGTGAGCGACCATACTTAGGATACGCGTGCTCGATACGGTACTCATGATCGTGTTCGCCAAAATGATACAAATGTAGAGCCAGCTCTTTCCGCGTGATTTCATTCACGGAATAAGTACTTGCATAGAAACCAGACTAAAAGAAACAACAAATGACTTATTTTTGGCTAAGTAAAGACAATGACAGATATAGATGTGACAGTTTTTTTTCTTTTTCATTAAGTACGAAGGCAACAAGCTTGTCGGTCATTAAAGTTTACAAATGACAACTCTAGCGTGCTCATCACACATCCTTGTTTCGTTGCACGCAGCAAGTCTTCAATCAGTGGCATTGGGTAGGTGTCAGATTTAGTAACAGAGTTTAACTTACGGTAGTCCACGCAAAATCTGAACTTCCCATCACGTTTGGGTACCAGCAATGCAGGTGCAGCCCATGCAGCATCACACTCCTCAATGATATCTTCGGCGAGCATCCGGTCCAGTTCCTTCTCCATGGCTGGGACGTTACCCCTGGTCACCCTGAGAGGGAGCTTACTCTCAGCCTACGCCGCGCCGCACGCTATCACGGCGTCAGCTAGGCTTTCTTTTGTGACAATTTGTAAACTTTGATTGTAAACCTGTGACTGTAATAACTAGCAACTATTAAAATAACGTGAACCCCATTATTCATCATCGTCCTGCTCACCCTCTACACAACTTAATAAGTAAAAAAAATATTTCTAAAATATTAGAGGAAATAAAAATAAAAGCGCCGCAGTTCCTTGATCTTTAGGATGAGGACTATCGAAAAAAAATATAATTTACATCTCTTCCAAAAACTTTACTTAGCCATAAAATAACGAGTTCGAAGGTATTCTTTCGTTCCCACAAAATCTAATAGCGTTATGAATATTGGTACAGCCCTTGAGATCTTATAATAGATTCGGGTTTGTACCTCTCACTCGCTTTTTAAGTCTAGGAGACTTTATCCAAACCCGAATCCTATTCAGTGCTCACTGGCTGTATCAAGCTCTATTGTGCAGTCGACGTCAAATATAATGTTTACATATTTGAACCTATTTCAATGAAGTTGAATATATTTAAATATATCTTTGACGTCAACCGTACTTATTTACTACAAATACCCGTGACCAATATTCAACTAAATGAAGGGTACAGGGAAAGAACATGTTTAACCCTTTGAACGCCAAAAACGCCTAAACGCGTCGTGTGCTGTCGTGCCTACCACGCCACCGACGCCGAGTTGTCATAGGTACAGCTGAAAGAGACTTTCCGTCATATGAATAAGTTGAAATTTTGCATAGCTTTTGAAACATGTTTGGCGTTGTGAGTGACACATCTGTATTTGCCGTAAGGCGTTGAAAAGGTTAAGTACATTAGAATAAAATAGACATGGACACGTACTTTCCCTAGGGTAGAGACCCTTACCTTACCCTTCCAATGATTGTGGTACAGCAAACAAAAGTATGTTACAATAAGAACTTGACCAAAGAAAGCTTTTCAATATTTTTTCTGCATTCAAGAAATAAAACAACAGAATAAGCAGAAGTCCTCATTTAATCATCAATGGTGAGTGTCCCACTGTTGATATCGTTGATGAGGTCGTGTGGGGGCCTGCCCTCTACTGTGCAGCCAACGGACTGTGCGGTCCCGAGGATCTCCTTCACTGTGCCGGAGAGGTTACGGGCCATAGAGCGAGGCTTCATGACCTTGGCAATGCCCACTACATCTTCAAGAGTGATGTTTCCGTTGTGCTTAACTGGAAATTGAAAAGAAGGAATTTAACAAAGAACCAATATCATACTGCAGGTAAATTCCCCTCATTTTCATGGGTATCATTCTAAGGTAACAAAATATGTAGACAAGAACTTTTATACCCACACAAGGCATTAAATAAAAATTCTAAATTTGAGAATGACTTGCGAGGCAGCACCTAAACTTGTATACTTATATCAGATTAACATTTACATTATGTTTTGTTGGATGTTTTACAGTGAGCCCAAGACAGTGATCAATAATAATAATAATAATAAATCATTTATTTCGAGTAAATTACAACTCATATATTGTTAGTGTTTTCTTAATCAATGTCCCTATGGTAAACACTTAACCTTTTCAATGCCATTGACGGATATATCCGCACCACTGGTTCAACACCAACGACGGATATATCCATCACGGTTGACAGCGAAAAATAGACCCGAGTGTCTATGACGTAAGGTTGAAATTAGCTCTGGTTTGCAGCTGTCATTGGCGTGTGAGTGACGACTTTTGTATTTGACATGGCATTGAAAAGGTTAATACATACATACCTATATCACTTTTTGGCCAAACCTATACAATTGAGCAGAACTTTACAAAGATATCCAATACTCACATCATCATGGGCTCACCCAGTAATGGATATTTTAAGGAGCCCTGGTATGTCATGCACACCATCTATAGGTTAAAGTGTTTGCTTAATAAGGTAACTTTTGCTCACCATTCTTCTGCTTCTTGCGATCACGTGGGGGCTCCTTCAGGGCTCTGATGATGAGCGCTGCAGCTGACGGCACCACAGAAATTTGAGCCTGCCTGTTCTGCACGATGAGCTGAACTGTGATCTTCAGACCCTTCCAGTCGCTGGTGGCCTTGGCAATATCGTCACCAACCTTTTTGGGGGACTGTGGCGGGAAATAAAGTTAATGACACATCAGGGTGGCCGCTTTTTACAACATTTGAATTTCCCTGACTTTTCCCGGTTTTCCAGGCACTTTTTCGGTTTTGTCCCTGATCATCCAAGCAAAAATAAAAAAATGTCTCATAAATTATATTTTATAAAAAATATTTTTTTATTTTGATGCCCTGCGAGGATTTTTACATTTTAATCAAGACTCGTAACATATATTTTTTGTCAAAAAGCACCGATATTTTTTATTTAGTAAATTTATTGAAATTAATTTATAGTTTTTCGTAGTTTAGAATTAGTAGATGTTTACAACTATAACTTATTTCATAGTTGTTATTACACCGATTTTTGATTTTTGTACTTAGTGACTTTTTTCTCCCAATAAACGAAATGCAAGTTATAGTTTTAGTAAGTAATGTATTTTTCCCTGACCTTTTGCAATTTTCCCTGACATTTCCCTGATTTTTCCCTGACCAACGAATTTCCCTGACTTTTCCCGGTTTTCCAGGTTTTCCAGAAAGTGGCCACCCTGCACATTAAAGTTTAAGTTTGTAAGTTAATTTTAAATACAGCAATAAAAAAAAACTGTCATTTCAACTCACCAGTCTTCCTGTTAGGTTATTTACTACAGAACTGGTGAAACTTCAATCTTATGAATGAAGCTGTGGAATATCTTTTAACAAGGAAGTTTGTGGTTATTAAAGGAGTTTACCTATCAATACATTATTTAATAATAGCCAAAAACCACTTGCAAGGTACAAATGTATAAAGTACAAATTTACTACTCAAGGTCTTATTAGTTAAAGATTGATATATTTATGGCAATGATGAAAGTAAATTTCAGATAAACATATACAAACCCAAAACATGCGCTCACTGAACCTCAAACTTTGTAATTTAGCATGGCAGTCACATTGCCTGGTCCGCGACTCCTTATTGGGCATTCGGAGTAGCCGCGACAGGGAAACGAATCCTGAGTCGCGGGTTCCTTCCATCCGCCAACCGGAAGGACGCGCTTGGTAGGGAGGCACCCCCCAAGATCATTCAGTCATCTTAATATAACAAGGCAACTAGGAATAAATGGCATAATACATAGATAATGATCACATTTCTTCTAGCCTAGTTGCCTCTAAAAGCGAGGAATTGTTGAACAATAGTCGCCAACGACAGTGCCTAAATAAAGCGCTGCCGTATGATAATAAATAGTTTATGACTGCCACGCCGAAGTTTGAGGTTATGATGAGGTGTTTGAAGTTTACTAAATTTTATAATTAAAAAATATACTTACGAGACCAAGGGGACCGATCTTAGGAGCCAAAGATGATGTGGCACCAACTTCTCCACCAACACATCTTAAGTTAACTGCAAAAATAAGCACTTACTTTTAGACAACCTCACTTTTAAAAACTATAACTTTTAAAAGTATTTAAGATCTTACCGATTTTAACTTCATTAGGATCGAACTTAGGCGGCATGGTGCTGTGATATTATGGAAATATCTCGCGAATTAAATTAAATTCCAAGTAGATTAACTTGGATTTTAAAAGGCGATCCGCCACAGACGTTCCGGGAGTTCGCCGTAAAAGACCTCTTTTAACAATGACAGATGACAGCTACAAATGAAATGGTTGCCAATCTAAAATATTTTTTATAAATTATATTTAAACTACAACACATAACAAAAGTTCGCCATTCATTATAAAACATATCTATTAAATGTATTGATAGATATGGAATATTCATTTAAAATATCAATTACAGTCTGTCAAGAAAGTCATAAAATTAAAATGATTTTATAATTGATCCAAACAGCTAAATTACAGTTTATAAAAGTATAAAAAAATACAGCAAAAAAAACAATATTATATTACTGTAATTTTTTATTAAAATTATACTATTTTATACTGTAATTTAGCTCTTTGGATCAATTATAAAATATTTTTCATTTCAAGACTTTCTTGACAGACTATATTATTATGCTTAAGCTTAAGTTCCTTTTTACCATTTGGCCAAAAAGAGTTCGTAACAATGGCAATCGACAATTGCAATGGTTGTGGCAATCGACAGTTGTAGTTTTTTGGAGAAGAAAAGTCACAAACCGTAAAAAATAAGTGCTTGTCGATTGATATAACTCAAATGGCAAGTATCACATTAACTTTAAAGCCGGGTCCGCTCAAGTCCGTTGCACCATGTTACGAACATTGCTGACATGTTAGTGAAACATGTTTAGCAAACAGGCCATCCACTGCGATTTTCGAGTATGTTTTCGTGTTTTTCTAACACCTCACATGTTAGCAATCAATAGAGGAGAACTGGCGGGCACTCCACCGTCAAGAGCATAGCTCTTAAGCTATGAAAAAAAAGAAAACACATGTTTACAACCAGGTCCACTGTGCCATGTCTGTGTATTGTCCCCTTCGGCTTCCCGGCAGGCGAACGCAGGGATATTAGGCCGCGCCCCTATTTTGTTATGCACGTATTACACTAACCTGATCCTTACCCTAACAAGAGGAACGCCGCAATACGTTGGAATGAGATAGAGGTAGGTGAGGGTAGTGTAATACACGCATTATGAATACCTGTCCCGTGGCCCCGGCTAGACACCGAATAGCTATATAGCTATGTCCACACCTATTCGCTTTCATGTTAACTCGCGCTTTCAACTTTCAAATCGTCTTGCGTCAAGCGCATGCAACACGAGGGTGACACTGAATCTTCAATAAAATCCAATGTTTTGACTTTATCTTCCGCCAACCCAACGGTGACGGATCAGCGTGCGCTACTGGTATGCGCTTATATCAAACCAGTTTGAGCCCAGGCGTTGTTGCATGCGCTGTGGTTGCAGAGGTATGCGTCACAGGAAAGCGCAAGTTGAACATGAAAGCGCACAGGTGTAGACATAGCTTATCTACACCTGTGTGCTTTCATGTTCAATTTGCGCGTTCAACTTTCAATTCGTATTGCGTCAAGCACCTGCAATACGAGGGTGACACTGAATCTTCAATAAAATCCAATGTTTTGACTTTATCTTCCGCTATTTTATTTGCAAAATGTTGCACGTCAACCCAACGGTGACGGATCAGCGTGCGCTACGGGTATGCGCTTATATCAAACCAGTTTGAGCGCATGCGTTATTGCATGTGCTGTGGTTGCAGAGCTATGCGTCAGAGGAAAACGCAAGATGAACATGAAAGAGCACTGGTGTGGTCATAGCTTATAGGCAATTCCTAGGGGACTAACCGGTCATTATTTAACCTTATTTGTGGGGTTTTGAATGCGGTTTTTTTTGCTAAAGTAAAGGTTAAAATTAATATCTGGGACATATGATCTTTTAGAAAAACAATCGGATCAAAGTGAAAGAGTGAGATAACAACTCAATTTTTCATTTAAAAATTGGCGCTTTTGGGGTGGACACTCGAAATTTCACGGTTTTTTTTTTGTTTTTTGATAAAATTTCTATCCAGTTTATTAATAGTTATTTTTAATGTAAATAGTGACCAGTTTATTAGTTTCTTTATCATTATATGTAAAAAGAAAACTGATTTGAAGCAAAGCCTTTCGGATATTCAAGTCAGAATTCGTAGGACACGGTAATTTCCCGCGAACAACGTTCTAGAAATTCGCCCAGCCCATTTAGAATACGTCAAATTTACGAGATATTCTATGGTCACCCCAGGATCGAATCCGACCGATGACAAATTTCATCACAAATTTTGACTGATGTGTTTTGTGAAGTGATTGCGTTTATTATAATTTAATTGCATTGTCTGGCTGTATCTGATAGTGTAATTGAATATTAAAACTTCAATATGGCTAACGACGAGGCGATTTTAAAGCAATACTTGTCCAAGTATCAGCATCGGGATTACACAGCTCGAGAGGTAATAAATCTGATACAAGCATACAGGAGCCTCACATATCGCCTAGAGACCTTTGTTTTCAACAATGGCGCTAGGAAAGAGCTGCTTAACTTGGAGGGGACAATCCCAGTTCACTACAAAGGTGCTTATTACAACATTCCCGTTTGCATTTGGTTGATGGACACTCACCCGACTAATGTGCCATTGTGTTTTGTGAAACCGACACCGGACATGTCCATCAAGATATCAAAATACGTTGACAGTAACGGAAAAGTGTATCTACCATTCTTACACGAGTGGAATCCACAAAGCTCTACATTGTTGAAGCTTATTCAGTGTATGATTGCTGCATTTGGGGAGCTACCTCCAGTGTATTCGAAACCGCGAGGCGAGGCGTCCAGACCCCCTTACCCCATGAATACGTTCATGCCACAGCCTTATCCAGGCGGGCCTTACCCCCAGGTGTCACCCCAAGCTGGATTTCCACAAGCTACTCCATATCCCACTACCTCTAATGTGCCTTACCCTAGTTATGGTTCTCCATATCCTGGTGCTGGTTCAGTTGCTACCAATGGGGTTCCCTACCCTCCTGCACCATCAACTACTCCATATCCTCCTCAACAAGCGGGTTACCAGACAGGTCCGGATAGCAACAGTGGAACAATCACCGAAGAACACATTAAGGCATCCTTGCTCTCAGCTGTTGAAGATAAATTGAGAAGAAGGCTGAAGGAACAGTCTCAGCAATCTCAGGCTGAGCTTGAGACCCTGAGGCGTACCCAGCAGGAGCTTCAAGAAGGCAAAACAAGGCTAGAGGATATTATGGGAAGATTACAGAGAGAGCGATCTGAACTGGATAAAAATGTGGCTATCTTACAAGAAAAAGAGAAGGAATTGCAAGCTGCAGTGGAGAGGCTAGCGGAACAAGAAGGAATTGATGTAGATGAGGCTGTTGTCACAACTGCACCATTGTATTCACAGCTTTTGAATGCTTTTGCTGAGGAAGCAACTCTAGAAGATGCAATTTACTATATGGGAGAGGCTTTACGTAAAGAAGTTATTGATCTGGACACATTTTTGAAACAGGTGCGTGCTTTGGCTCGCCGTCAATTCACTCTGAGAGCTCTAATGCACAAATGCAGGCAAAAGGCTCAGTTGGCCTGCTAATGATCTTGGCATTCTGAAATGAAACTGATCCTACAAACTGCAATACTCATTTTGAGCCTGTATGTTCTTGAATTTGAGATGTCTTAACCCTGGTTAGCGGTGAACACATTGAAAATGTATATAAGGTCACCATTAGAATGTAAAGACCTATTTTCTGGCAATTGATTTATAGGAATCTAAATAATGTGTAATAATATTATGTAAATTTGTAACCATTGTTATATAACTTGCATGTGCCCACAAATTTATTTAACCCTGTCTTTTGTGAGCTGATGGTCAAAGTAGGCTTTAAAATATTACTTTTGTTAGTGTTTAATGTGAAATGAAAAATAGGTGATCACAAACTAGAGCATGTTATGTTGTGGTCAACATTGATACAATACAATGCAAAAATAATTTGTTGTTTCATTGTTATGTATCAATCTGTTTGTTGCGTATCCCTGGAGCATGTGAAATCAAGCTGATAATAGAACATCCTCCTTTATTGAAGTCTGTTAAAACCAGCAGCTTGTGTGCTTCAAAAATGTATGAACAGAGTTAATTTTCTGATACTGGTTTATATGCACCTTGATGCTTTAGGATGTGTATTGAACTATTAATATACCATTACATCGTTTATTTAAATATTATGCCACTCATGTAATAATTTAGCTTGCTTCTAGAGATACATTTACACATAATGTTTATATTTTACACTTTTTTAGGCTTAAGTATATATTCACATAACTTGTTATTGTTAGAAGTGTTTCTATGTTCGAAGCTCAGTGGTTTTTATCTCTGTTTAATTATATTTATTATGAAAGTATACTTTAGTGAAGTATTTACTAGATGTATGTCTGTTTCAGTGACTGCATAGGGGACACATCTGAATTCTCTTACTTTATAATCTATAGAGAGTGCAGAGAAAACATTGGCTTGAAGCTAGAAAAATTACTTTGATTTATATCATGGATCTTTTGCATATCTTTCCTTATGAATGAAGAAAAGAGATGCTAATTAATTTTGTTTTTTTTCTTCCTCTTGGAGAAATAGATGCAAAAGGGTTGTGACATCATTGAAGTTAATATTTTCTAGCTTCAATATAATGTTTGCTCTGCAACCGGAGATGTTAGTATTTGAGTTTCTTGGTCTTCCTACTATAATTGAATGTCAGGGTTTCGGGGTTGGTCCCACAGTGAAAGTTGGTCAGTATGGCTTACTGATTTAATCTCCAAAATTTTGTTACTGAATTTAATTTAACCAGGTGTATGTTTCTAGGCCGCCAAGTAGTTTGTTACAAGGATGCCAAAGTGCTTGGCTATGTTATTTATTCTTTGGTGCCTAACATTATTGATTAAGAAGATAAGTGCCTTTGTCGATGATGAAGAGGCTAATGCAACATTTGAATTTTTAAAAGTGGTCAGTGTGGTCACCAACTACAAAAATGTTATGATACCCTTTTAAGTCACCCACATATTCACTGCGAACCTTTTTTTGGGTAATGTCATTACTATGCCACATTAAATGACACATCTCATCAGAGTGTACTGGCATAATAATATCAGTAGGAACTTTGAAGTCTGAGTTGTTTTATTTTATTAGTTAGTAATGATATAGGCAAGATGTTTTAAAGATGGGTTAGCAGATGTGTCCCCTGCTTCAGGGAGTAAACATTATATGTATTAAATTATTTATGTTACACCTTATAATGTGGTAACACAAGATTTTTTAATTTATCTGCATCTCATTCTATTACTTATACAAAGTCAGAGGAAGCCAGCTGTGGTAGCAGTTTAAAAGTAAAGGATCTGTAAGTGGCACTCATACTATAAAATCGTTTTAACTATTTGAAAATTTAGTTTAATATATTTAGGTGCCATTTAGCAGGAATAACGATTTTACCAATTTAATGTGATTACAAAGATAATTTCGTATGTTTAAATAATTATGATTTGATTTGCAATGGATTGTGAGGTTGCACTATGATATAGGAAATTAATTGTAATTTATTGATGTAACTTGGCTGATTAAATGCAATTTTATGAGGATGTTATAAATATTAAACAATTGACATCAGCCTTCTTATACACGTCATATAAATAGAAGAATGCTGAACACGGTCAACGCCCTAAAACAAAAAGTTAGGGTGTTTTAGATCGTCCATAGACGGACTTTTTGGAGCAGTTATAGTCCACATTGGTGGTCAGTCTAAATGGACTCAGTCCAGTGAACTGAATGAATTTCATTGACTACGGATAGGACTACGCCCAATAGGGGCCTATGCCCAGTTGTCCGCAGTGTGGGTAAAAGGGGGCGGACAACTGGGAATAGCCGCCAATAGGCTATTTGACTAATCTTTCGAAAATGACAAGGAAAAACCTAGCTATCGCTTATTTTTGGAATTTAAAAGATTTTTAATTTAACAAAAACTAAGGGAACACTGAAAATTGTGACGTCACACGACGCGTCACGCGTCCCGCGACGTGTAGGTTCCTATTTTCATACTAACTTCATACTACCGGATCGTTTTGACGTTTCAATAAAAATTGCTGATTTGACCAGTCAGTCAAATAGCCTATTATAATGTATTGATTGACCCTAACTATCCAAGTTCAGTCAGAGACATTTCTCGGCAGTGTACTGTACGTTACGTGACTGCTCTGTTTATATATTTGATGCTGATTGTGTAACCATATTTATGAAACAATATATTTATTGGGTAATCTAATTATAATTACTAGTATGTACTAGCATGTACTAGTTAATAATTTTGTTTACCTATATTTGCTTATAACATAAATTATCTCGAAACGGTTGTTTGTCTTACGGCAACTGTTATGCTTTATGTAAATAGAGAACTGATTATTAAGTGGTTAGAAAATTCATAATCATAGTAAAATTCAGAGCAAGTAATGTCTAATACTTATGCTAAAGGTATGTAAATGTTCCTTTCTATTAAAAATAATGTAATGGTAGGAAGTAACAACATATTTAGCAAAGTTTAAACATTTCTCAACCTTAGGTAAAATGCAATTTGGTTTATTTTAGGATATCGGGGAATTTACTGTTCCTGTTGTACAGTTATATATACTATTGTAACTATTATTAGCCATTGTTAGGTCTCTGAGGTTATTGTTAATGATTTTTATATTTTGACAAGGTTAGTGTAAGTTTTGCATCGCCTATGATACTTATGCAGTTTCATAGGCTGTCTTTGTCACAATAAATATCGAAATTGTATTCAATTTGCGTTTTAATTCCCAACGAAGACTAATCCTTTTTTATTATAGCGGGATGGTTTCCCCAACTGAACTGGGTTGCGGGCGGGTGTGCCCCGCATCGCCTATATTTGCTACTGCGACGCGATTCGTACGAAAAAATGACGGGTCATAAAGTTTGACGCGAACTACTCCGTCTATTTTGCGTGTGGAACGCGGAACGTTACCGTAGCCTTTTATGCGGGCGGTGCGAGCTTCATAACTGCGCCCATGCATGACCCAAAGCTTGGTCCTGATCTAGTAATTTCTGCGCCCTGTTCCTGGGCACCGCTACTGTTACATGTCTAGTTACGTTAAAGTCTCTTTGCACAAGGGCTTGAAGAATCCCCACAACACCCAGACAAAGTAATAGTCAAGAAAAGCTTTAGTAAAATTAAATTCACGAAGAAGTGTTCATGAAGTAACTAATAAATAATAATAATATTCCATAATCTGCACAATAATTTAATAGTCAATAAAAAATAGAAAACTATTCAGCTTGCTTAAAAATAATCAAATGCATTATGCGCCTCAACATATGAGTAGGTAGAATGTGCGTAAGAGAGGCTATTTCTTTTCTTTCTTCTCTTTCTTGGCGGCGGCGGCGGCGGCCTCGAGGTCGATGGGCGCCGGCTTCACGAACGGGATCAGCTCTTGGTACTGCTCAGGCATCCAAGTTTTCAATACATCCGGTACCTAAACCAGAAAAGTAAAAGTTAGATACCTGTCAAAATAAAGCAATGTTTGAAAATTTGCTTTTGTTAAGAAATACGGCTATCGACCCCTACAGCTTTTAGACGAGTTAAAATTTAGTGGAAAAGTGCTTGGTTGTTTAAATATTCAACACGAAAATAGAATGAACAAACAATCAATCTGAGAATCATAGGTATATAGGTATGTATGTAGGTATTATAGGTATAGCATACAACGCTCCTTGTATAAAGTGCTGTCTATCTGTCTGTTTGTGCACTTTTAACTCGAAACCGGCTAGATAAATTTACATAAAATTTGGACCCTGGTCTGGACTGTTTGACGATAATACAAAGCAGAGACTTAGAATTGTGTTTATTTTAAATAAATAAACATTTTAACATACAAAGAGAATGGTGTCGCCAGATGAAAAAATAAAACTAAACCCTCACGGTCAAACAATTTATGTTCAATATTAATTTATGTATTGAACAATTATTTAAAACACATCAACATTTCTGAACCATGTAAAATCACTGTGGGTACGTTACACTAAACGCCCGCAACCGCAACCAATATTTTGTGGGCGAAGTGGGCGCAATGTGGTTGCGAACAGTGACGTCATCTATGACGTCGAGCGATCGCTCGCGACGACCACGGGCCTTATATAGGTGGAACGATACAGAGGGTGTTACGATCGTTGCGGGCGTTTAGCTCACATAGGATGGCTAAAACTGGTCGATCTGCGTATGTGCTTGGTCCACGGATATATAACTTGCTGCCAGACCATGTCAGAGATGCAGCTTCCTTCAATAGCTTCAAAAATAGGCTTAGGTTGTGGCTATTAGAATCGCAGTTCTACAATCTATCAGAATTCCTCTGTGATAAATAATAATATTTTTATTATATAACTTAATTAAATAAGTAATTATTTGCGACTAATACTTTGTAATAATGTTATACTATAATTACTATAATAATAATAATTTCCTATTGGAAAAAATTAATTTAATTTGTAAAACCAGACCTGTAACGATGTTAACAATAAAATTTCATTTTCATTTTTATTTCATTTTTATTTTAGTGGAACATACCCTGTGTGTTTATTCATTTCCAAGCCCGTTGAGGAGACTGTTGTAGAACATTCGATATAATATCACCGGGGTACAGACCGCGATTACCTTGATTATTTAATGAGATCCCGACATTTCAACGCAGTTACATGCGCCATGATCACCGGTATACTGAAGAAAATGCGGGTACAACCGTGAACCATTAACTGTTGTTGCTATAGAAATCGACATTAACTTCCCCGCAGACGAATTCACAGGTACAGCTGGTTCTTATAATAATCTGAAAGTTTTCTTATAAAAGTATTACCTTGATGCCCTCCTCTGTCTGGTGCACTTCCAAGATGGCGCAGATGACGCGGGTGGTGGCGCACATGGTGGCATTCAGCATGTGGACGTACTCCGTCGCCGCGTTCATTTTCTTCGTCTGCCCGTACCTAAATATAGAGGATCGTTCTACAACAACCTATATCATCACATTCATCACATATTGTCTTGGGAAGGGAAAGTAAGATCAAATCATACCATTAAATATTATAAAACAAAGTCCCCTCGCTGCGTCTGTCTGTCTGAACGCGATAAAATCAAAAACTACTGAACGGATTTTCATACGGTTCTCACCAACGAACCGAGTGATTTATGAGGAAGATTTAGTTGTATAATTCACTAGCGACCCGCCCTCGCTTCGCTCCGGGTACTATTATATACATCAACCTTCCGTGAAAAATTATCTAACTGATGGTGAAAACCGCATTAAAATCCTGTTTTGTTTTGCTAGAAATAAATAGAAACAAATATTTAATTGCTTATATCTTGGTTATTTTTATAGTTATTCGAAAAATATATTTTCTCTACTGTTTGTTACACGAATTAATTTTTAATGAAACAAATATAAAATTCACGCATATCCCCTATTACTCTGTCGATTGTGTTTTGTCTCCACAAACTTTTTAAAAATGGATAAGGACAACCGTATAATAGGCCGAAAGAAAGTCAGCAGTTCAGCCGGAGGGTAAAGGTTCTTACCTAACTAGCAACCTCCTGGCCTGGTACTCCAAGCAATTGCTGCACGACACCAGCTCCCGATAGGCCGCGGAGCCCGGGAACCAGGCCTCCAGGTCCAGCTTCTTCGCCGCGGCGTGGTTCAGCGCGCCGGAGACGATGTTTACGACGCGGTACGGGATACCTAGGGTCTGGTAGAACTGCTCCGCGTTGGCGATCATCTCGTCCATCATCAGCCAGGACGCGTTGTCGTGGGGGGAGGTTAGGACGAATTGTTCCACCTGGCGATTTGGGTTTGTTTGTTAAAGTTAGCACAAGCAACACACATAGAAAAGCGTAAAAAAAGAAACGATAGAAATATCACATTGATAACGCAAGAAACTTAACATATAGACAGGGAGAGTTTCAGAAAACACTTAGAAATTATTGTGTAAAAAATATTCAACTAGAATTCTCCGCACTCCGTCCGCGTAGAAGTTATTTACCGTGTATACCACGGGAACTATCATGTTTTAGGGATGAAAAGAAGCCTGTGTTAATCGAGGGTATAAGCTATCTCCATTCCAAATTTCATCCAAATCCGTCAAGCCGTTGCAGCGTGAAAGAGTAACAAACTAACACACACACAAACTTTCGCATTTATAATATTAGTAGGATTCAGCTTTTGGCTTCTGGTGGCCTCGCAGACGTTTATACACATACTAGTGGCATAATATATGGTATGACGGTACAATGCAGTGGGCAGTAGCGGCTAATATGATTAGCTTATTTATTTACCTTTTCAAATTGATGTACCCTGAAGATACCACGCGTGTCGCGGCCGTGGGAGCCCACTTCCTGGCGGAAACACGTCGACAAACCGGCGTATCTGTAATACCATTCTTTCTACAGGTCAGGTAACATACTTGTGGAAAGCTAGAAATAAGTGAAACCGTTTGTTATAGAGAAGTGAACGACTCCGGGTAGATATGACGCTAATTATTCGAGGATAATGATTTCTAAAAGTGCAGTTACACCAGCAACCTTTCTCGGCAGTTTCAGCCGTTCTCATTCGAGACGATATTGTGGTTCAACAATGCAACAATATAATGTCATATGAAACAGTTGAACAAATAAATAACACAAAATAAAATAGGGAATAATTATGCATGTTTTTTTTTTGCTTCATTAAAATGTCATTCATGTAACAAACAGTAGAGAAAAAATATTTTTCGAATAACTATAAAAAAAACCAGATATACGGCATTAAATATCTGTTTCTATATCTTTTTAGCAAAAGCGAATTTAACATGGAGTTTATATGGCCCTAGTGCCCACTGACGTCACAGCACATGTCGGATCTCTCTGTCTAATTAATAGTTTTAAATGCTTATATTATCCGTATTTTTTGGCCGATTTTAATTTTAAATTCACTTTTTTCCATCTCTTTTACGGTATTATCGTATTTTGTTAAGAAATGCGATAAAAAAAAATTATGCATATTCCCTATTGGATATTGTTGCTGGCTATAAACTGCACTTTAACAGACCACTTGCCAGCAAATACAACACAATAATCAAAGTGTACCTAATGGGGAGTGAGGCCTCCGGCAGCCACTCGTCTCTGTGGTAAGCGGCTATGGGCTGCTCCGAGGTGGCGATGAGGTATTTTTCCTCGACGGCCGAGTCCCCCTTATTCTCAGATCCTTTTCCCACCACCTTGTACAGTTCTTCGTCGAACTGAGCCAACTGCGCTACTTCTTGCATCACCTTTAAATAAAAAGGGGGAACTTTTGTAGAATTACGCTTAGACCATTTATAGAATTTAAATGGTCTAATTTGGACGTAGGATTCAACCATTTCACACTTGTAGAATTTGAAATAATATTGACAGCAATAAAGTTTAAATTTGAATACATTTTGCTTTGTAGGTTGGATCCTTTTCCCTAAACTACGTCCATTTAAAAGGCACACAATCGCAATTTGTGGTATTTCTTGTGGTACTTTAACGATGATATGCAGTGGTCGGAATAGGTAGAGCTAATTTACCTAAATTTGACGCATGTTCATTCATGCGTGAGACACATTATTGAATGAACATGCATCAAGTTTAGGTAAAATAGCTCTACCTATTCCGATCACTGATGATATGATATGATATTTTTATTGGTACAAAACAATATTTTACAAGTCACACTTATATAAATACTTAATCGATGGACGTGTGATTCTATGTATTTATGTACATATTTTTCTATATATGTTTATCGTTGTGTAGTACCTATAGTACAAGCTTAGAGCTTGGTTTGGGGCTAGGTCAATTTGTGTGAGATTGTCCCCTGATATTTACACTGCGCCCCATCAATGTGACTTCACTGGCATTAGGTTTACCATTTTTAGGGTTCCATACGCGTGTGTCTCCGTCTGTCACAGCCATCTCCGGAACCCTCTCCACGTAAGTTTAACTCGGTTTTTAAATTAGTCACACTCTTCTAATTTGTTTAAACAACATACTATGCAGAATTTAGTCCTACCTCTTTCCTCATGAAGAACGGCGTGTACAGCGGGGTGTAGCCCTTGTTGAGCAGCATCCGCAGCGCCAGCTGCACCAGCGCCTGCTCGAGGAACACCGCGGCGCCCTTCAGGTAGTACCCGCGCCCGCCCGCCACGGCCGTGCCGCGGTCGCCGTCCATGCCTGGATCACACATTTACTTATGATTATAGGGAGGCCAGAAATGGAGGTACTGACAACATGGTACCCAAGAGGCTGTAAACGAAAGAGAGGTAGACAATTTAAAAGATGGGAGGACGAAATAGCAGATATGGTCGGCAGGACCTGGACCAGAGTGGCCACAGACAGAGAGGAGTGGAGAAGACTGGGGGAGGCCTTTGCCAGAAGGCACACAGAATTATAATCACCATTGCGGTTACTGTAGTTTTTAAGTTTCTAATTGTATTTATTCTGAAAAGAGGCTATAAAATAAATAAAATAAATAATAGGGAGGCCAAGGAACAGTCAACTCATTTTTTTTTTGAAGTCAACTAAAGACTCGTAGAGGCATAGAATCATCAATAGCAAAACTCAAAAACGAAGCAACAATCAAATATAATCATTTTCTGTATTAATTAAATTAAATGTGAGCAATACAATTTCTTACCGTCAATCATACAAATAAGGTCCACATGCGAGTACTTTTTCTTCAAAGTGCAGTCACCGTAAGTCCGTTCCACTTTGTTATGGTCCTCATCATCATCCACCGGCACAGACTCATGCAGGTGGTTGCCAACCTCCCGTAATGCGGAGGAGCGGGTCTTTTCGGCTATTAATCGGCCCTCTTCATTCTTTGTTATGGCTTCATCTATTAAAACTCGCACCTGTTGGTACGATGGACAAACCAGTTAATATATGGATGCCAGGATAATAGGAATTTTAGAGACTCATACATGTAACATTCCTGTAGCAAATGCAACTTAATTACTAACTGGAGACGTTTAAATCTGCTTTGGCTATTGAATTCAAGATATGGCTTATTTATTAGCTTTGAAGGGCCTTATAGTTGACATAAGTAATATCACCAATTTCAGTTATTTTTATAACTGGTTGTTTAATCCAATATCAAAACCATTGGGTACCGTAGATGAGGGAATAAATTAACAGCACAGAATTCAATAGTAACTTTGTTCCACTGGGGTGAAAGAAACAACATAAGGAGTTACGGCCGCACACAGAGATGTCAATTAACCTTTATATTTATGTCACTTTCTTTGCTATAGCAACAGAATAAGATGCAGCAACTTTAATCAAACTTAAAAATTAATTGACATCTCTGAGTTTGGCAGTTACATAAGTAACTATTTTGATGATACAACAAAGTTCCATACAGGAAATTTATGCCCTACTCTGTTACCATACTACTGTGATATGCCAGAATGTTTTTGTTATGATTATTGAAAAGTTATATTTAAAAAAAAACAAGCCGTGGTAGCCTAATGGTTTGACCTGCCGACTCTTAAGTAGAGGGTCGTGGGTTCGAACCCGGGCTCGCACCTCTCAAGTGTTTCGGAGTTTATGTGCGAATTATAATTTGTAAATTTACCATGAGCTTTTCGGTGAAGGAAAACATCGTGAGGAAACCTGCACACACCTGCAAAGCAATTTGGACGGTGTGTGCGAAGTTCCCAATCCGCACTGGGCCCGCGTGGGAACTATAGCCCAAACCTTCTCATTGTGAGTGGAGGCCTATGCCCAGCAGTGGGACGTATATATGGTTTTTTTTTTTTTTTAATATTTTTTAAAGATTTTCAGAAACAAAACAATACATCCAAAAAAATAAAATCTAGTTTATGGGGTCAACAGCAGCATGGTAAAGATTAGAGATGGGCGGCGGGTAAATACCCAATTCACCCACCCAGGTATTTACCCGGTAAATACCCATCTACCCGGTATTTACCCGTATCTACCCAAATTTTCGGGTAGATATTTTTGTTACTGGTGTATTGTTTCAAGATTGGAATACAAGTTCATAGTAAATTTAATTGTATAATTCAGAGTTAAAGTAATCAACAAAGCAAACTAAAAACATAATAATAGTCATAGTCATAGTCACATACATTTATTGCTTTTATGTTGTAATGAACATTCGACAACCTGACATCCCAAAAATAATCAAAATTTACTTCTTTAATATTTTACGTTAACATGTTATAACACAATTGACAACAAAACAATCAACATAATATGTTAATAAATATTATTATTAAAAAATATGCTTTAGTTACTTATTCACTATCACTACAACTAATTTATTAAGCTCTACAAATTGGACTTCGGTAGTTCGACTACTATTTGTAACGTTTGAACTTAAGGAGGACGGTAGTTCTTCCATCATTTCATCAGTATCTTCCATCATTTCATCATTTTTAATAATAAAATCGTAATATTGACCAAATATATTAAAATAATTAGCATTTAGTTTGGAAGATAACTCAACGCATATTTAATACACAGACAAGAATAAATACCCGCGTATCTACCTGTGGGTAGGTAAATATATTTACCGGGTAAATACCCGGGTAGATGCTCATCTCTAGAATAGATCAAGCTGTTAATGGTGCCAGAGAGAGTGGAACCTCCTGACCTGACTGCAACATCATAGTAAAATTTACACTACCAAATAAAAATCTTACTAAAAAAAACTATTGTGAACTGAATTGAGAACCTCCTCCTTTTCTTTGAAGTTGGTTAAAAAATAGAAACTTAAAAACTAAACATGACGAAATACTTCTTTTTAGCTGACTCTCTGCAAACATATGGTTGATTCATTCATATAAAAAACAAACAAATAAAAACTTTCACCAAAAAGTTCGACACTTAAAACAAAACACGACGAAATTCTTCTTTAAAAACGTAAGTTAGCTTACCTTCTTGATCTGATTTACGGTAAGCGGTTTTAACTGATCACCCACAAGATTTGATAGGTTATCGGCGAGTTCCGCCGGGACAGCCGTATCCTCAGCACCCGGCGGCTCCTTCGCCTTCATCTTCAACCCAATCTCTTTGCTACACACATTCTTCAGCTTATTCAAGTTGTCAGCTTCGTGGCGCAATCTCCTCCATAGTAAATCCTGTTCCACCACTGTATCCACCAATGCGACATCTTTGTATCGCTTACGTTGGTTCTCTCTGATTTTATCTGGATCACCGTCTTTGTCGCCGCGGAAGAGGTCTAGATCGAGGACCATGGTGCTGTTAAGACGTGGCAGATAACTTTTAATTTAACTGCAGCGGTTCCACGCGCCTGCTGAAATTGCAGAAGAAAACTGCTCAAAGTGAAAGATACGTTCACAACACGTTTTACTGTCACTTAGCAAAGTTTAATATGGTGTATGTTATTTTACAAAGCTTATAAAATAAAAAAGCCTGCAAAACTAAAACAATTTTTTTAATATATTATTTAATTTGATTACTACAACGTTCAAGATAATCAAGTTTATTAGCATTTCCAAATTAAATAATACATACCCGCAAACTAAGCTTTCGAACGATTCCGTCACTTCTGACTCTGACACATGCACTGTCATAATTTGTGTGTTGCTAGAACAAAAAAAAATATGTTGACAATGATTTGCAAACAAAAAAATGCTTTTGAAATTTTATTTTGATCGAAATTTGCCTCAAATTGTTCTGAATTACGACCTCCAAGTTATTATTTAAAGTTATAAAAGTGTAAAAAAAGTTGTAACTAAGCTTTTTGTAGTGCCCTTTCATTTTGCAAATATATTTTTTTCCTAGGCAATCTAAAAGGTGAACTGTCAAATTCAGCGATCTGTCGGCCCATAAGCCAGCTCCCCTTATTGTTGAATTTTAATCAAATTGTGTATAATAAATATGTGGTTCATATCGGATATTAGCTAAAATAGTTGAAGCTTGACTAACCGTCTCTTATTTGTAAGTATAGCAGTAGTCCTTTATGCATTCTCTGCTCGAGGAAAATATGTTTCGCGATACGTTGTTTACACGTCTTCTCAGAACTCTATTTGTTTCGTGCATATACAAAGGGGAGGATTCGACGTGAAGTAGTTTCAGGAAGTGAAAATAATAAAGAATTATAATTTACTAGAATTAGGTGCTTGATCTCATGAAATACCGGAAAGATTGAGCGCTGTAATGTGATAATTAGCTGCTTTGTCATAATGTCATAGTTTCCGATAACACGGTTTGTTTTTCCGACTCCCTCGATACCTGCAATCGTTAAATTACTCCGTACTTAACCGTTGCTTTGATTCCAGGCGATGCCAAAATGATCCCATTAAAAGACAACCAGGATGTGGCGTCATTCCTCGTTACGAAACATTCATGGAAGGGGAAATACAAGCGGGTGTTCTCCGTGGGCACCCACGGGATCACCACATACAACCCCGACCGGCTGGAGGTGACCAACAAGTGGTTGTACTCGGATGTAGTCACCGTTGCCTCAGCCAAGCACTCTAACTCTGCAGCCAACCACGATTTCATGCTTGTCATGAAGAAAGACAAAAAAGTGGATTCTATGAAGTTCTCCTCTGAACACAAGTGTCTGATTCTGACTGAGGCATTCAAATATAGGCACCTCTTTGCAGAGAAGAAAGATGTTCTTGTGAGTGTGCTAAATAATATTTTTTTATAAGAATGCAGAAAAATTTGTGGGGATTATTTTTATTGCTTCTGCATTTAATGTAGATCTCATAAAATATTGATGTTTTTTTTTGTTAAATTCCATCCATATTAATTGTGTTAAATATCCTATTACCTATTTTAGAGATATCATGCCTACAAACACCATTGGAGCGGCACCCGCTTACCCATAGTCCTGGAAGTAGGGCCCTGTGCTTTGGAGCAACTAGACCCATCTTCCCATGCCCTACTAGCCAGCTACCCGTATTCCGACATTCAAGGAATCCTCCATGTGAGGGATGTTGTTGGAGGCTTTGTTCTTGCGGTTGGAGGATACAGCCGCCTTCATCTGTTCTCCCATGCTACGGATCACCAGATCATCATTAACAAGATGCTTGAGATGGCTAATCTAACATTAAGTACTAGTATAAAGGTGCTAGCTACTACAACTACCTTGGATGAATACCATAATCAGAGATTTGGGATGTACAGGTATTTAATATTTTTTATTTACAAATTAGACTGTAGACAAATCAAGTTCTGATTTATTAGAATCATAACATTGGTGATAGAGTAAAACCGCAACTAACAAAACAAATAAAGTGATATATTGCATAAGTTCACTTAGAAAAGTCTTTAATTTTTGTACACTATCAATCACCAACAATTAGTTGTCAAATAATTATACCATATAACTTGCAGAGTGTGACTTGGCTTGGCTTGGATTATGACATAATTTTTCCTTATAAATGTACTTATTGTTGATTTGGCTATTTCCTGTTTGTATGATTTCATCAATGAATTTTATTTTTCTCAATTATCATATAATATATCAATTAATTTACAGTGCAGTTAAACAATGTCTGTATTGTGCAAAAATTGAGATGGAGCATAGAACATACCTCTTATCAGTATAACTTTTTTTTTACTCAGCATTGTCAGAGCTTGATTTATTCTCATAAGGCTTATTATCCAAAATCAAGACCATTTGAAAAATAAATTCAACCTAGCTTAGGCTGAATTGAAGAAGAAATTCAACATCACATTAACAGATGTTACAAGATGTGCTCCTCACATCCTGCCGTGACGTACTTACGCACAGGCGCTCTCGACCTAATCTATCTTTCTTTTATGCGTAACCCTAGCCGTATCTCTCGTTGCCGTCCCCTCTCTGGCCCATCTGATGTTCTATCACTTTTGCTATTAAATTTATTGTGCTATCACAAAAAATGATCTGTGGTTGGTTTATGTTCCGTTGACGCATCTTATTGTGTGGGGCCTTAAACGATAAAAGATAAGAAAATAAAAGGATTTATTCAGTAAGTAGGCCGCACGGGCACATTTAGACGTCAAAATCTACCAGCGCTTCCCAATAGGAGACCACTGCTGAGAAGAAGCACCGTAAGAAACTCAACAGTTAGTCATAATTCTGATACATTTACACAAGTCATCATGAAAATGCTCATTGTCCGTATAAGCCTTCCCAAAAGAGAACCACAACAACCAGTCTCATGTTTAGTATGTCCAGGAAACCCTATAATGTTTAACTAAAAAGTTAAGGTGTAAAAGATTGAAGCCGTCTACTGAGGTCTAGTGAAAACTGTTGTAGCAATTCATAAAATTCAAATAAATTAATAATACATGATGTCAACAACCTTATAAAAAAACTAATTTAACATTAAACGACTTCACATGCTGTGTTTAACTGTTTATGCCAGTGACTCATTTGACCTTGTCATGTGTTTAAAACACAAATTTTATCTAATGTCGTATACATTTACGCTGGTATCAAGAGAGCTATCATACCCACAATAGTGTTACTGTCGTATTTATTAACCGTAACGTCACGTTACGTCAATACAATATTAAAAATTCAAACGTTATAACTAGGTACCGGTACTAAAATCGTTTTGCGGTTACGTAGTTATGTATGTTAGAAAGTGTCTTTTTTAGGATATTAGTCATATCATAAAAAAGACATATTTATAAACTTTATTTATTTATTTATTTAATCTTTATTGCACAAAAATACAAATTTGAGTACAAAAGGTGAACTTAATGCCTAATGGCATTCTCTACCAGTAAACTTTGACTCAATAAAAGGGGTGTCGTGAATTTAAAGTCTTTGTCTTCCCGTACCACTTTGTGTTCCTTCTCTGTGTTTCTGTCCATCTGAGCCGCTAGCAAAACCTTTATTTTTTCGTTTGACTCTCAGTGTGTCTTTATCTGTAAAGGCTGTTTAGAAAGGAAGATACGAGCGATAAACAAGTCGCGGACAACGTGCTAGCCAACCTGATTGTCAACGGTCGGAAGGGGTCAAATGTTTTCAACTCTGAAGCAGTTATGCTCGATTAAGTTGGATGAAAAGAATCGGTGTTTGCAAATATTGTAAAGATGGGAAAATGGGAGTTTCAATTTTTTATATATTAAACCGGCTGGTCAAAAACTTTATATAACACGATTATTTTCGATCACAGATGAAATTAACCGAGACCTAGTAATGTATATAAAACATATAAGAACGATAAATATGGCATTCAAGTAATATGTAAGCACAGAACCGTATTTGCTTCGGTGTCTTCTTAAATTATTGAAAATACGTCATGATAGCTTTGATTACTTAATCAACATTTAATTATTTGTTTTAATTGCATACATAACTATTTTAAGCTTTATACTAATTAACTTAAATCCGGAATCACGATTCGCCTTAGGTACGTCCTGATTGAGCGTTACGTCAGCTTGCCTAATGGCGTTCACTTTACTTTTACTTGACGGAGTCGCCGCAAAAACAGTTACATTCTCGTATGTTATTTTTATAATTGTATGTGAACAACTTCACACATTAGCTGCAACTAGCATTGTATGTTATTGGAATACGTCAGAAATTTTGGATTTCTCCAGTGTTAGTAGTAAATAAAGTCTTCAAAACAAGGATCATAAGCTCACGCCTCGATTGATTAATTAATGTTTCAATTGTTAATGTGTTTACCTCAATTATTTATATTAAAGAAATAAATTTTATGAAATAAAAATTATTATTTCTTAACATTTTCGTTCTTAATTGTAAACTTAAAACGGGGCCTGCTAATTAATATGTAATATACTTGCGGCGGACACTCACTGATACGTATCAATGGGTTACATAAGATTTGAAATCTTTATTGTATATTGCCCTCAGTGGTGACCAGCACCAGACCTCCTTAAGCGAGTTCATAGTTCACAAAGTGAACCCAGCGCGACATATGGAGCCCATGCGCAGGACCCTGTGTCTCTCCGACACCTGCATACTGGAGCGAGACCCGCAGACTTACTCGGTGAGTCCATAGTGCATAATACCTCCTTTTTAGTAACCTAATACCTCGAAATAAAATACGTAAATGAGGTTCTTATGTTTGCAGGTCGTGTGTCTTCGCCCTTTAAGTGACGTCTTCGCTTTAGTAAGGGACACGGAACATCCACAGAAGTTCTCTATTGAATATTTGAATGGACAGACTCGCCATTACATGGCTGGCGAAAGGTAACTAGTTTAATCACAATTTATGTCAGTTTTTTTTTTTTTTTATAGCTCTTAATGTACCAGTTCCGATGGTAACAAATGTACCTAGTTTGTGATTATCTCGCCTCACTAAAGGTCTCTGTCCACTACACCGTATCATACCATGACCGTACCATGAACGTATCAGGCACGAACGCTCACTGCTATAGAAAGTGACGATCTAGTGGGCATAGCCTCATATTTTTCAATACATACAAAGAATATTTTTTGTCTGACACGTTCCTCGGTCCTAGCGTTTCAACCGCCCGTCGTCCTTCTAATTAACGAGTCACCTAATTCTCTATTAAAAACTTGGTATAGATACCAAATACTATAAATCATAGATAAGATAATACAGGCCTGTGCAGGGTATAAGCTTTAAAATTTACGTTAGTTGTCTATATAGCTAATAATTAGGTAACTCGTTAATTAGAACTATGACGGGCGGGTTGTAACGCTCGGAGAATGACCGTCCTATTACGGTCATGGTATGATCCGGTGTAGTGGGCAGAGGCCTTAACGGCTTAAATTGAAAAGCACGATGTGTCAGATGCGTGTGTGTGCGTGAGATGCTGAGTAGTGCGCTATGGCAGGGACGCGCTGCTGGCGTCGCTGCTGGACGGCGTGCGCGGCGCGGGGCAGCGCGACGTGCACGTGCGCTCGGCGCCCACGCCGCGCGGCCGCCGGCTCGGCCCGCTGCACCAGCCCGTCGACGAGGAGACCGAGTCCAACCACCTCAGGTACCCTCACTACAGCCCTATAGCCCTACACCTACATAACCCGACAGCGTCAACATACGAGAAAGAAATTACTACAAAATTATAGTACCACTTTGAAGAAATTCTTCTCAGATAACTAAAGCAGAGGACGACTAGATGCGGTTCCCCTTTTTATGACTATCACCTCTGGCGCCCTCCCTTAATTTATTTTATTAATTTATTTTCGGGCTACTAGGTCCATAGATAAGTACCTTACTGACTAAAATACATATATTTATAACAAAATAATGACACCGAAGGTACCTTTTGTAATTCTGACACCCCCATTATGAAGACCAGTTCTGGCATCCTTGCTTTAATGTCACCCACTTCAGGTGTCCGCTTGAATAGTGGCATAATTAATATAAAATATAGCACTGGTTAAATTGCCATAACTTAATTGTTAAGCCTAGTAAACAGACAAGGTGTTATCAACAAAAAAAGGCGCGCCGCGCCGCTCAAGTTGACGTTGAATATCTCGCGATTGTCCACAGGCTATTCCAGAATCCGGTAGGCATGCATCGAGCGGAGGTGATCGAGCGATTCAACGCGAATGTCGGGTACAGCGGCCTTAACTACTCCGTTAGCCAAGACGTAAGACTTCTGCCTTAGTTTTATACTGTTATATATATCGACGGGTCTCTGACTCAACGTCGTATATGAAAATTTATGAAATTAAAATATCTACTTTAGGACGTGCAACTAAAGTGGATATTCGGATTTCGTAAAATTTCATATACGAGGTCGAGTCAGAGATCCGTGGATATGTGCATATTCAGATACCTTTTTACATTCACCGTGGTATTGTGGTATTCCTGTAAACCCTGGTCGGGTGCCGTTGCTAACTAAAGGGCCATATATACTGTACAATTTGTCTTTACGGTGCGTCGTTTCAGACCACTCAGACTGATCGAAACGACGAATCGATAGTGTACTACTCTGTCAAGAAAGTACCGGGAAAAGATCAATAATACACAAACTGTTTGTTAATCATCCAAATTTATTTTATCACCTTCAAAGTATGCTCCTTCAGAAACGATACACTTACGCCAACGAATAATCCAATCATCAAAACATTTTTTAAACGCTGTTTCCGGAATTGAATTCAGTTCTCGGCGCGAATTCTCCTTTATGTCTTCTACCGATTGAAAACGGGTGCCACGAAGCGCCACTCCGAAGCTTGTTGACTAGTTTGCATGTCAAACTCGTAAACCCACGTCTCGTCACCAGTAACAATGCGTTTCATGAATGTTGGGTCGGAATTGACTCGTTCTAGCATGTCCTCAGCGACTCTCATGCGATTGAGTTTTTGGAGAAAATTCAGGTCTTTTGGGACTAGCCGAGCGGTAACATGTTTCATACCCAAATGATTAGTTAAAATAGTACGTATCGACTCGTGAGATACAGAAAGTTCGGCGGCTATCTCTCTCAAAGTTGAATGAGGATTTTCAGTCACTATTTCCTTCACTTTTGCGATGTTAACTTCAGTTGCAGACGTTGATGGCCTACCAGAGCGAGGCAAATCTTCCATCACATCTCGACCGCTTTTGAACGCTTTGTACCACTCATAAACACGTGTTTTTGATAAAGTCGAATCACCGTAAGCCTTCTGTAACATTTTCAGTGACTCCGAACACGAAATTCCATTGGCGATGCAAAATTTAAGACAAACTCTTTGTTCAATGTTTTTGTCCATTATGAAATTCGCAATACACACTAGATATGATATAACTAAAAACAGCACTGTATTTAATATAAATAACAGATGCAACTCAAACTCCGCGCCAAAATAGAAAACAGTTGTGCCAATCTAACAACAACAAAAAAAACAAAAATTTGAATTTGGAACCATAAACAAATCATCCATTCCCGATACTTTGTTGACTGAATGTATGTCAATATTGTTAACAATTTTCGTTACAATGTCGTAATCATTTTTTGAAGCGATCGATAGTCACGATTTTCTTCAGATTGATCGAAGCGACGAATTGTACCGTATTAAGGCCCACTATTGAAGGAGGAGGAGGATCTTAAATTAGTGTTTTTTTTTTTTTTGGACGTATCGTGTTTGTCATTCTTTGTTCATTTTGAGGTTGGTTGTATGACTACGTGTATGTCAAGGCGCTAGTTATTTTATTTATGTAACTGTCACATAACTAACCATCTTACGATTTGAGTTGCTAAAGCAGGACACGAGGATGAGGTGATTTTGATGTATAGAAAAGCAACCAAAAGTGCTGATCAGGATTTACGTTTTCCATGTTTAAAATTGCGTTTGAAAACTAGTAGTAATAAGTTGCTTCTTGATTTAATTTGAAATATATTTAACCACCATATTGCATGATGATAAACTTAATTCGATGGAATTCAAGAAGAATAATAAAAACTAAATAATGATATTCGTAAAGTAAAATTTTGGATATCTTATTACTTTGGATCCTCACTCGGTTTCATATATTTTACGTATTGCCAAATTTCTGTTTTCCAAACGAATGAAGTTATAAATAAACGTATCGATTGTCTCTTTTTTATGATGTCAATTATTAAGTCTCTCATTGTTTGCTATGGATGATAAGCTAAGCTGCTCGTCATACATAAGTATTGAGATAAATCTTTGCATGATCTCTTTTTTTTTTGCTGTATGTTTATTTTGCGCCTCAACACATTCACTGTCACTGTTTGACAAAAAATAAAACATAAAAAAACTCAAGTAATTTCATATAAAAATAGGTGTTACGTTTTACTCATATCTACTTTTCGAACCAGGGCCGCAGGGCCTCTATTCCACATAATTTAGCCCAACTTTACTTAATAATAATCCAGCCTATATACGTCCCACTGCTGGGCACAGGCCTCCCCTCACAATGAGAGGGTTTGGGCTATAGTTCCCACGCGGGCCCAGTGCGGATTGGGAACTTCGCACACGCCGTCAAATTGCTTTGCAGGTGTGTGCAGGTTTCCTCACGATGTTTTCCTTCACCGAAAAGCTCATGGTAAAATTACAAATTGTATATCGCACATAAATTCCGAAAAACTTAGAGGTGCGAGCCCGGGTTCGAACCCACGACCCTCTGCTTAAGAGTCGGCAGGTCAAACCTTTAAGCTACCACGGCTTTTTTGATTTTTGAGTTTGAACTTTACTTATGATGTGGTTATATTGTTGACGTTATAACAGCTCTTATAATAATAATAAATATAATCCAGCCTATATACGTCCCACTGCTGAGAATCTCACGTGAATTGTCCTAGTCGCAATTCCCAAACTATGCTCCAGGTTTGTACTATCGGTGAGGGAAACATGGGGTGATGATGACACCATCAGTAATTGACAAGGGCCAATGTTGTGACGTTTTAAAAATAGTAAAATTTGCGAATGAACTGTTTTAGTTAAAATATCTATAATAAGTAACCAATTTGTTTTATATATTTCAATATTAGTTGAAAAACGTATGAAACGCGTGAGCATTGATCATTACACTCTTGGCTCCGTTACGCCTTCGCTTACAGCTCGGGCTGCAATCCCGCCTCGGCAATACTTTAATCACCAACTTAGCACACTCGTATCTTAATGTACTATTGTGGAATAGAAGCCCTGTTTTTGCGAATTTACATAAAGTTTTTGTTGTTATACAAGAGACAATGAATGTGTTAAGTTAGGCCTATTAATATTATGTTCTGTGGCTTGTAGGCCCCCCTGTTGTGGCTGTTTCTTACGTGGGATCTAGTAAGTCCCCCATCATTTATTATTATTTGCTCTTGACACTTCGGGTCCCACTGTAAAGAAAAAGTTTTGTTAATACATAGTACACAATCAAATTGTGGTCAGTAAATTTGTAATAGAGAAGTGACAGTTTTTATATAATTTTGGAATGGCTAATGGTCAAGTTGAAATATCAAGGGCCTACATAAAAGTATCTGAGCTATTAGTTAAAAGCTTTAGAGCGTGTTTAGATATTTTTAATCACCTTATGTGGTCTAATATATTTGATGGTGACTGTACACCATGAGTCGTAATACGTTTTATTATCAGTAATTAAAGATAAATAATAATGTGTCACTTTTTTACTATAGACTTGTTGATCAATTCTCGATCGAATACATTGTGGATTTAGTTATGTGTCATGCCATGTCTTGATCCTTGTAGATTTACATAAACACCACATATGTTATGAGTTTCATAGCTAGCATGTTTGCAAGTTAGTTTAAAATATTTTAAACACTTTATCATATTGGTTTATAAATGGTAACTGTTTATATTGCAATAAACGACTTTATCTTTTTAAGAATAGGATGTCTATAAATATAAAAAATGGTACTGTGGCACTTGTTTCACGGATGCAAAGTTTTTATTTAGTGATTAGATGGTACACAGTCTTGTTCCGAAATTATCATAGTTCGTACGAAACGTCTTGATCATTGTTAACTTGCTTATCCCCTTTGTTCCGAAAGTGACATAGTTCGTACGAAACGTCTTGATTATTGTTAACTTGTTTATCCCCTTTCTGACAACCGTAGTAACCACCTAGCAACGACAGAACGGACGAACGCGAAAAGAGTAACCGCAAACTCCGGAGCCCACCTATAACTGGCTGTCCAAATAAATAAAAAAAACTGAGACCGTATCATACTTACCGCACAATTTTTAAAACCGGCAAAGTGAAAGGAACTGCAGCCATGCAGCTCTACTTTTTTCGCTAAATTGAACTTGGTCGGCTTTGACAATTTATAATACGGCTTTCGTTTTGGTTATTTACTCCAGTTAAGACGTTTCCCGTGGATACAGATTCATCCTTTAATTAATTACCTACCTTTTACTCATAATCGCAACAACCAATTTTAGTTAATATCTTAGTATTCTTTGTCACTTTCTGTCAAATTCAAACCTTACATTGAAAGACAAGGTCACATTAGTAAGCACACTACCTCTGCCCTGCTAAGCTAAAATGCAATATCTCAGACAAAACTGCTGTAGCAATTGCTACCTCATAACTAACAGGAGAAGACTGAATCTGCTTGGGCTATTGAATTCGAGATATCGCCTTTTAGCTTAGGACGGCAGAGCTGTTGTGCGTATGAATGAAGGTTAGAGTGAGGGTTAGATTACTGTAGATTGTGTTTGTTCCCCTATCGCTACTGAAGCGGAATCTATTTCCAGCGCTTATTCGCGGAGAACAAGGAGAAGCTGATAACGGGGGCGCTGAGTGCGCTGGTGAACAGCGCTTCAGGCAGCACTAACCTGCCGCCAAGAGAGCTGGAAGCGCTGTTTCATGCGTTGAGGAGATTGTGCGCAAGCAAAGTGGGGTTTGCGGCGTTTACTGCTTTACCTGGGTAAGTCAGTGTGGAGTTAATTAAAAATGTTGCTTTTTAATTATATCATGTTTCTGCCGTTAGTAAAAGATTTTTTTAGCAGGAATCCAGTGTGGTATTGGTCTTAAGGCGGTGTTTTTATTTAACAAAACAAGTTTGAACTTCGTTTCCGTGCTGTTTCACATCTAAGCTCTCTAACCTAGCCTCTGTAATGTCTATGAGACAAAACATCAGAGTGCTGATATCACGTCACTTAGGTTAAATGCTGTTAGCACTTGATTTTTCTCAACTGTCGTTCAGGGCGTCTCTTTCACTTTTGGCTTGTTAAAAAAAGACGTACTGTGCGAAAAACAAGTCGCAGGCGAGTTGTGCTAGACCCGCCGTCGTAGACAAGTTTAACTTGAGGACACCATCTTCGTGCATCAAATGGAGCTTCAAGAAGTTTGATTTAAGGCATGGACAAGCCAAACGAGTACAGTCAAACGCATAAATATCTATACAAGCTATCGCGTTCAAATATATGTATTCACGACCTTATTGTTAGTAGCATAGAGGTGTGTAGTTATGAGACTTTGACTGTACATAGGCCAACTGATGGTATGCGGACTCATAGGCATTTGCAAGGCAGGCCAGGAATTCGTTGCCATCCTTCGGTACTAAGATTACTTTTCTGCTAGTCATTTCACAGATTATCTTACCCCCACATTTCGACATTTGGCTTTTGACGAAGAGACCTCGACGTGTTGTTCTCCTAGTCAATACATTTAGTGTAATGTATTTGACCTTACATTTGTAATGTTTTCATTTGTGCTAGTTCTAATAATTAATATTTGTTACTTTATTACCTTGTAATGTAACTTACTTTTAAGTATTATTGTATTTTATATTTGAAAAAATGACCTTCTGCTGGAGTTTCTTGCGGCGCTTC
This sequence comes from Tortrix viridana, assembly GCA_963241965.1. NCBI lineage: Eukaryota > Metazoa > Arthropoda > Insecta > Lepidoptera > Tortricidae > Tortrix > Tortrix viridana. The sequence continues at coordinate 9,898,890 of OY725187.1, forward strand.
TTCTCCGCAATGATGGTCTTGTCTGGATGGATTCACTCTATATTACTGACGTGTAAAAGAGCCCGTATGTGGCCAATTTACTGAATAAATATTTGACTTTGACTTTGACTGCTGCTTGCGGACCCGAACGGCTCCTGAACAAAGTCCAACCACCACTAAGACATTCTTCTTCTTTTTCATCCTACGTTCACCCACTGCTGAGTGCTGTCTCCTCATTTGCACGCCGTTCTCTATCTTTATCCAGGTTTTTCCCAATAATTTAGTTATGTCACCCGCCCATCTGGCCTGATGGCCAACGCTCCTGGTTCCGATCCTTGGTCTCCGCTCACCACAGCACTAAGATATTAAATTGTCGAATATTCCCCAGTTTTCGCGAATGGATCGGCTCGGCGGTAGTCGCCGCGCTCCGCCGCGGCTCGGCCGCGTGCTCCCACGCCGCCCTGGACGCTCTCTGCGCGCTCATGCAGCCCATGCACGCGGAGCCCGACCTGCGCCAGGAGCAGCTGAACAAAGCCAGCATGTTAGCCACGCAGCCGTTCCTGGAAGGGCTACTTGCCATGTGGGCTGAACACGCGGTAGGTATAACATAAGGTAAATTAATTGCCACACAAATTTCCCTATATAAGTATGTTAACCCATAGTACAAGCCTAGAGTCTAGGTCAATTTGTGTAAGATTGTCTCCTGATATTTATTTATTCATAAAAGCTGTCTGACAAAAGGTATTCAGCATGTGGTGCGAGTGAAGTACACGTGAACTTGCCCCGCAATGCGGGGCTCGGATGTGCTTTAAAAGTTATTTTTTCCGTCGTGTCGAACGTTCACCACCGTGTTTATCTTTAATGGTTATGATGGTTGTAAAGTAGTACCTCCAATTTTATTGCGCAGCTTACTAGCCAATTGGAAATACGAAATTAAAATAAAATATAACTTCTTTTTATCAGACTGCAGGTAGCGGTGCATTAGTAGTGGCCGCCATGTTGGATTTTCTCACGTTCGCGCTTTGCGTGCCGTACAGCGAGACGACAGATGGAAAGCAGTTCGATCAGCTGCTCGAAATGGTCGCAAATCGCGGCCGCGTGTTGTTCAAGTTATTTGAGGTTAGTAGTATACGCTGATTTACTTCTATAATTTATTACGAGCTATGGATATATATTTTGTTCAATGTGTATCCGTGTGATCCTTAATATTAATAATAAAATACGGATGTATGAAATAATTTAAACAACTTTTGAATTCTTATTAAGTATTCTAGTACAAGAGGCTTGATTAGAAGAAATTAGACGGCGGTCACCAGTTGTTAACGCCTTGCATATGTGCGCTTAGTAACCCCTCACGCACACATGCATACGACGAACGAAACAAAAGCCGCGAGCACCGCCCGCGGCGTCCACTCTCCCATAGACCTCTGAACTTGCATTACATACTTCGAATTTTTCATACAAAATTTGTAAATTATTTCTTTATATTGAAGAAGTCGTTCACTTATTTATTGTTCCACCACCTCATCACGTGAAACAAAGTACCGGCGTTCCCACCAGTGGTATATTACTCTACGTAGGATTATTGTCTCTCAATCACACATTGTCTATTCAGTCATTTTGTACCTTATCAATACTCGTTTAAAACAAGTAATAATCTATCCCAGCACCCATCCATGGCGATAGTAAAAGGCGCCGGTCTAGTACTTCGCGCGTTAGTCGAAGAAGGCGGTACGGGTGTGGGGTCCCGCATGCAAGCGCTAGCGTTAGCGGAAGCGGCGCTGCCGAGACACTTGCTGACGGCGTTGTACGCGGGCGCGAGGCTGCACCACCGGCACTTGGCGAGACACCTTGTGGCGCTGTGGCTGGTGGAACACGCTCCGGCGCATAGCCTGCTTAGACGCATTATGGTGAGTGTTTATTTAGAAAAACAGTGTTAAAACGGTTCCGCACTGCGTCCGATCCGAATTTGAGAAATGTAGGTCCGAAGAGGCAGAAATACTATTTGTTTGAGAGGCAAAGGTAGCGCACTAAATACAAATTACATCATCATATTTCTCATGACTTTTACGCTATCAAAAGCTCATCTAAAATTAAAAAAAATTGCTTCCAGCCGTCAGGACTCCTTGCGTTTCTGGAATCTGCCGAGGTGCCACCGGCAGCAGCGATAGAAGCGGATAAGATCAATGAACGAGACAATCTGGAGTTGGCCCAGGCTTCTGTGAAGCCCCGGGCCGCGCACTGGGAGGCGCTGGAACGGCAGGTCAAATATGTCGAGAAGCACTTGGAGGTGGGTTTGGAGTTAAATGTGAAATGTTGCCTTTAATCAGTCTATGTGTGCATTTGTCTTTAAAATAGAGTTTTGGGTTCGAGGTTAGATGCCTCTTACGAAAGCTGAGACGTTCTTTCGGATTTTCTTGTTTATATTATTTTTTTACTTAGTTTTTACTTCATGTCCTGCTGCAGCGCAAAGGCCTCTCCAGGTCACAATGAGTCCCTGTTTGATGCCTCTTCCGTCCAGTTGCTGAAGAATTCTCAAATGTATTATATGCGACGCTGTCAGCTCAATTTTTTAAAGAAGCGTCTCAACGTATTATCATGCCATTTGTCTTATGTGAACCTTCTTTAATTGATCGTCTCTCTCCAGCATTACGCTCAACTAGCCCTCCAGCACTGGGCGGCGCGAGGTCTAGTGACGTCACGCGCGACGCGCGATCCGACGCGCGACCGGCCCGTCGTGCTGCGCCGGCGCCGCGAGCGGCTCAAGTCGACCGCCAACTGGCCGCTGTTCTACTACCAGTTCCACCGCGACCACGCGCTGCCCAACCTCATCTGGAACCACACCGTGAGTGTCTAACCCCAGCGCTGGGCACAGTGGGCTAACTTTACTCAGTTTCCTTCCCCAATAAAAAAAAAACCCTAGTTTAAACCGGCTATGGGGCATGCATGAGTATGAATAGATCAACGCTAGTTGGTCGTCTGTCAACAACACTTGTCAACAGACTCGGGAAGAACTCCGCAACGCTTTGGAGAATGAGCTCCGCGCGTTCACCTCCGACCGCGAAGCTGCGGGAGACACCCTGACCTCATGGAACCACGCGGAGCTGGAGGTCCACTACCAGTGCCTGCAGAACGAGGTCAAGATCGGGGACTACTACCTGAGGATACTGCTGGAACAGCGGGACAACGATGACAGTCCGATTCGGAAGTCGTAAGTTGGTGTAAACTTAGATTTTTACAAATACTGATCCTAGAGAACGAGTTAGGACCGCGACGCGCGAGACACCCTGACCTCTTGGCAACACGCGGAGCTGGAGGACCACTAACAGTACCTGCAGATCGAGGTCAAGATCGGGTAACCCACTGCTGGGCATTTGTCTCCCCTTCTTTCTTCCATTACTCCCTGTCCTATAAATATTCCAGACAATCCTTCTGGCAAAAATATCAGTGTAGATAATCTGGAGCGTGTTTGACTATTTTTTTGCAGCTACGAATTCTTCAATGACCTATACCACCGGTTTCTATCAACGCCAAAGGTCGAGATGAAGTGTATGTGTCTACAAGCCATGAGCATCGTCTACGGACGGTACTATGAGGACATCGGACCTTTCGCCGATACCAAATACATCGTGCAGATGTTAGACAGGGTAAGAGCACAGTTTGTGAGTTACTCGATGTCGCTTGCCGAATGTGAAGGAAAATATTGTATTTCATTTTGTTTCTTTACAGACATGTGATAAAATGGAACGGGACAGGCTTGTTCAGTTTCTGTCCAAATTGATTCTGCATAGGAGAAATGTTAGCGAAATATTGGAATGGAATGGTATTAGGTATGTTTTGAAAATATAATATTTAGGGACGGTGCTGTCTTTCTCGGATGATAGCTGTCAGTTTTTGCCTGTTTGAATTTCATCGCCTTAGATTTGAAAGCCATTCGAAGCTCTAAAAATAAGTCGATTGTTCCAGAATCCTAGTAGACCTAATGACACTAGCGCACTTACACACAACGCGTGCCACAGTGCCGGCGCAGAGCAACGTGATAGAAGGGGCTGCGCGCAGCGAGGGGGGCGACCGCGAGTGGTACTACAACGTGGAGCAAGCCGGCAAGGTCGAGCGGAAGGGGCCCGTCAGCTTCAAGCAGGTCAGATTGTGACTTAAGGCGCCATTGGGCGGGATAATATTTCCCTTCTTTTCTATCATCATCGTTGCATATGGCAATCATCCTGCATGGATCAAACTTCAATGTCCTGGTGTTTCAGCCAGTTTACTGCGGCGGGCGTAAATTTATGCAGCTCCTCCATGCTTATAGGAAAACAGCGAAGTGGGCAATCATTTACCACGTGGGAGAGGGTCTGATCAGGTGCTCCGCAGTCGCATTGTGGTGACTCCCTCAATCCCCACTTGTGCAGGTGGTGTTTTGTCTTCCCGTGGTTAGAACGAAACCGATTTAAGCGAGTCCAGGGTTTTCGGTCGGCACATAAGCCAAGCAGTTTGTTCGTTTGTTCTTGATGTATGTAAGGTTTTCTGTTTTCAGCGACTCGACAGCGATTTATGACTGACGCTTGACGTTATATCGTTCACAGTTAAAAGAGCTGTACCAGAGCGGTGAGATAACCAACAAGACGAAGTGCTGGGCACACAGCATGGAGGGCTGGCGCTGCCTGGGCGCCGTGCCGCAGCTCAAGTGGACGCTGGCGGCGCGCGGCGCGGGCGCGCTCGACCTCAGCGCGCTGGCCGCCACCGTGCTCGACCTGCTCGTGTGCGCCGCGCGGTACTACCCGAGCCGGTACCTACACTCAACTACTCTGTTGCCTCATTTACATTCAGCCCCTGCCACTGCCCCTCGCGCTGCCGGCAATCATTCCCTAAATACTGCTGCAGCAGGATCGAGAGGTGAAGTGTAGGGTGCTGCGTTGTAATGACAACTCAAGAGTCGAGAGTAAACTGTTTTATTTATTAGAAAAGGTTCTGCTTATATACTAAAGTTTTGATCCATTTAAGGAAGTCGTAACATGAATCATAAGTTTATAGCATCGTTAAATTAATGGCCTGTAGATAAGTGGATAATAAATCTTAATAGGTATTAATGTCAAGGCATATAACATTATTCAACATATGTTTCATAAGTATCAGCTGTATAACTATCAGCTGTTACAATGGTACCTCACTACAGCTTTCCTCTTTTTTTTTGAGACAAAAATTGTAACAAAAACTATTTTTGGCTTATACTTAATTACTTATGGCTATGGTTTACATATGTTCTTAAACTATCTTAATACATTCTTAAGCTATGTTATTACATGTTTCTTATATGGCTATGAAGTGCATTGTTGCATTTTGCAATGGTTTTGCTGTTTATATGTTTTGTGTTATTGATTTCTCTTTTATTTATGGAGATAGCGGTTCCTTATTTGGATGGCGGTATTTGATCATCTGTCTTTGTTATGATTTTATTATTTATCAATCTTACTAGCTTCAATATAGGTAAATATAATAACTGAAGTGTGCAGCAATGGCATCACTTTGACAAGGTACATATCACACACACTTCACATTTTTATATGTGGTGGTGGTTTTATACGTGGTCCGTCGACCTTACTTTATAGTTCAGGATACAAGGATATTTGTTTTGAGTGCTTGCTCAATAAACATAATACCATTTATTATGTAATACATTCAGGCAGTTCTTTTAACACATCCTTACTTTAATAAACATTCCTTGTGTCCATGTCTCCTTACAATTGGTAACTCGACCAAATCATAATATGATGACAAGGATTCCGTGCCTGCCTTGTATCCGTGTACCTTGCTAATACCTATTCATGTCAATTTGCTCAACAGCGCATCTCGTGCAACTGTTGATAACAATTAGTATCATTAATAAATAATTATTTTTTTCTTCTTGCCATCTCTTAAAACACATTCCCAATCGCTATCAATTACTCATACTCAATGAAAACTTTAGCTCATAAAAATTTCAATAGCTCTTAGGTGACCAGTCTAATTGCTTGTTGAAATACTTATTCAAATTTTATTGTATGACGTGGTATGACGTTATCTCTCCTCCTATCCCATTAATGTGAGTTGTCTTGGATGTCATATGACCACTGGCTGTTTTTGCCGCGTCATATGTTATCGCGCTTAGGCTTGCGCCCGTATCAATAAACCATATGTGCATTGCGCCGTTTATTGCAAACTGAACTGAATTCATATGGCAATACATTAGAAAGTCGCTGTTAGGGGCAATTTAGTCTTAACTTCCTAATATCCTACTACAGTTATTTTAATTGTTTATATAACTTTTGAATGGAAGTTATTTATAACTTTTTTGTTACATTTACTTAGTACAAATTATTTAGGAGAAAGGAACAACAGTAGGGGTAACCTAGTTGTCTTGAATTGGTACCTCCATTCATGTTGTGGTGGTGTGGTGCTGTTGGTGCTGCTGCGTGACCTGTCGCTAGATGCTGCTCCGGCTGGTTCCGCATCGTTGCTGCTACTGCTTGCTGTGAGATTTTCTTACTGAGGCTGCGGTGGATCGGATTTCAGCTGGTTATTTACAGCTGACTGGCTGGACTTGGCTGGCTTGCTGGCTTGGCTGTCTTGCTGGCTTGCTGGCTTGGCTGGCTTGCTTGCTTGCTGGCTTGGCTGGCTTGCTGGCTTGCTGGCTTGCTGGCTTGCTGGCTCGGCTGGCTTGCTGGCTTGCTGGCTCGGCTAGTTGGTTCTTCCTAGCGGCGTCCAAGTTGAAGCTTGGGCTGCCTTGAGCAGCCCGACTGGCAGGGTCGCCATGACGCCCGTATCAATAAACCATAATAATATGTTTATGTTAGTGTGTGTTTACATACTGTCAAACCACTCACTTCGCTTTCAACTTTCGGCAATGGCAGGCGTCGAAATAATTACAGCGACCGCGCTGTGTCTTTTTGCGATACGCAATTATGTATGTATGTATGTAAACTCTTTATTGCACAAATAATAGATTAATAGATTAATAGATTAATTATATTCAATATTTAAAAATAAATCGAACACAAAAAAATAAAGTTCGTCGTAGACGATGATGGATGATATCTATCCATCGTAATAGAACTTTGTAAGTACCTAATATTTTTTTTTAATAATTAATTTTCTAAGTATTTAAGTATTTTGTATATTATACCGGGTGTGGCCGGGTAGTATACCGTTTCCAGTAATTCTAAGAATTGTATTGTAATCTCATTGCTCCATTCCGGCATTTTTGCCGATCTTAAAAAACGAACAACACACGTCTTTCTCCTCCAGGCGCTCGGCGAGTAATGAGCGACGGAGCAGAATGTGAACACGCACTGCCGCTCGCGCTGCCGGTCCTTTGACTTCCGCACAAAAAACCGCCATTTTAGGGAGCGCCGGGCAGCGCGAGTGGCAATGGCAGTGGCATGAGAAGTATCGTGTTTACACACTCGTCCTGCCCACTTCCCTGCTCACTTCGGCTGAATGTAAACGGGGTATATAATATACTACAAGTGTGGAGGTCTGGCGTTGGCTGGGCGCCGAGCCGCAGCTCAATATAATCTCAGCAAAAGACCGCGCAAATAGACTCTTTTTTGTTTAGCTTTTAATTTTTGTGGAATCATACAAAAAAAAACCACTTCTTGTGGAAGTAAAGAACTGGTCTGTTGCAGGGACGAGGAAGACGCGGTGATCCGGCCGCTGCCGAAGGTAAAGCGGATGCTGTCGGAGCCCTCTTGCTTGGCCCACGTGGTCCAACTGTTGCTCACTTTCGATCCCATACTCGTTGAGAAGGTATATATATTTCACAGCTGCATACGGTGCTATAAGATTTAGAATAACATTTAGATTTGTAACGTTTCTTGCGCTAAAACTCTGATTTTACCCAAAGCCAATAGTTATTTATTCAAAGGGAACCGAGGCTCTTGGCGTCCGTATGTCCTAATTACAAGCAAGAGTATCACATGATTTCCTTATATTTTTGTAATTATGAAACTGTTATAATTAAACAAAACTATGTTTCTTAATAAATATAAAATGAATATATTTTTTAAACCCCGACGCTAAAAGAGAGGTTTTAGAAGTGTAACGTGTAAATCTGTATTTGTGTTTCTGTCTGTGCCATCGTAGCTCCTAAACGGATGGACCAATTTTGATTTAGTTCTTTTCGTTAGAAAGGTGATTTAATCGAGAGTGTTCTTAGCTTGGTTTGATGACAATCCGTTATGAGCTCTGAAAGTAGACGTCCGATTTTGTCGGTTTTTTTTAACTCGGTTAGGTTATTATAATAAATAATAATAAAAAAAATATAATAATTTAACTAAATACTAATTTATAATAATTCAACTTAACAGGTACCGTTTAATGTTTTATCGTATTTCAGGTGGCAACCCTCCTGTATGAAGTAATGCAGGACAACCCGGAAATTTCGAAGCTGTATCTAACCGGCGTGTTTTATTTCATGCTGTTGTACACGGGATCGAACCTGCTACCCATCGCCAGGTTTCTGCGGCTCACGCATATGAAGCAAGCTTTCAGGGCCGATCAGGTATGTGCCTATAATGTGTTTGTATGTTTATGAGTAGCGCTAGTAAATAGACCTGACTTTCTTTCAAAACCTAAGTGTCCGTCAAACGTAAAAGGAATATACAAGCTTTTTTGCCAACTGTACACTTTTTATTTAGCTTACAAGTAGGTGACATCTATGACTCAAGCGAGGAGTGTATTCAGACACATTACAAATGTGGTCTAATAATAAAAAACGCATAAAATTGTTTGACCTAATGAATTGTTTGGCCGAAAATGTTTTTGCCTAACCTCTTTTAGGCTGAAATTTCAGGATTTAATAAATATCTGCTGTGTAGATTAGTTAGGTTAGGTTAGTTTTATAATAATTATGAAAAAAAAATACCTTGAAAAAACCGTTTTCGACCAAACGATACATTAGGTCAAACAATAATTATGCCACCCGACATAGACCCGAAAATAAATTTACTACATATCTTATCTAAACTTTTCTTACAGCACCTCGTGCAATTTGGATGACAATTCAATAACTGGTACAGTCGAGGACAGAAAGATGTTTACACTTTTGGACCTTATTAAAATGGAGTAAGGTGAAAAAGTGTAGACATCTTTCTATCCTTGACTGTACCATCGAGCTGGTATGATGATGGGGAAGGGAAGTGGTCATACACAGGAACTCCTCAATGTGTAATAGTAGATGCGTCAAGTTTGGATTCGCTTGACTCGTCTTTGAATAGAGAGTTTATGATCAATGTTAGAAGTACAGTCGGCAACAAAGTGTGTTACTATTTTTTTGTATTTTTGAACTTATTTATTTTTATTTGTCACAGACGACCTCGGACATAATGCAGCGCTCGATCCTGGGTCAGCTGCTCCCCGAGGCCATGGTGTGTTATCTGGAGAACCACGGGGCGGAGAAGTTCGCGCAGATCTTTTTAGGGGAGTGGGATACACCGGAGGCCATATGGAACTCGGAAATGAGGTGATTGTAGAAATTATATGTGTGCAGTGCCTTTTACAGGTTTTTTTGTTCCCGATGGATCTTAAAGAGTGGATAATCGCGATCAAAATCTGCTGTGTAAGTTTAACCTTTAGAGTAAAAAACAACAGAATGAGATTCTTGCTTTAAGCACACAAGTTAGAGACAGCAGTAAACTACTACAATTTTTTTATTTGTATAAATGTGCCATGTAAAAAAGGTAATTTTAATGCCGGTCTTCTGCCTAAAATGGTGTCGGTCTGAATTATACTAATTGTTAACAAGGTTTAACTTTATAAAAAACGTAAATCAAACTGACCATACTGAACATCATGTAATAAAATTAGACGAAATAATAGATTATAACAAGTTGCTACTCGTGTGTGTGCGCGGTAGCTAATATTGGAGTAATTTTCCAGGCGCATGTTAATAATGAAAGTGTCGGCGCACATCGGGGAGTTTACCCCGCGCTTGCGGGCACACATCGCGGCGCGCTACCCCTACCTCGCCATACCGGCCGTGTGCTACCCGCAGCTGCAGCACGAGCTGTTCTGCAACATGTTCTACCTGCGGCATCTGTGCGACACGCACCGGTTCCCCGACTGGCCTATACCGGAGCCGGTGAGTAGTACCTTGTGTCGGCGCTACCCCGCGGTCGCGGCCGGCTACCCCTACCTCGCCATACCGGCCGTGTGCTACCCGCAGCTGCAGCACGAGCTGTTCTGCAACATGTTCTACCTGCGGCATCTGTGCGACACGCACCGGTTCCCCGACTGGCCTATACCGGAGCCGGTGAGTAGTACCTTGTGTCGGCGCTACCCCGCGGTCGCGGCCGGCTACCCCTACCTCGCCATACCGGCCGTGTGCTACCCGCAGCTGCAGCACGAGCTGTTCTGCAACATGTTCTACCTGCGGCATCTGTGCGACACGCACCGGTTCCCCGACTGGCCTATACCGGAGCCGGTGAGTAGTACCTTGTGTCGGCGCTACCCCGCGGTCGCGGCCGGCTACCCCTACCTCGCCATACCGGCCGTGTGCTACCCGCAGCTGCAGCACGAGCTGTTCTGCAACATGTTCTACCTGCGGCATCTGTGCGACACGCACCGGTTCCCCGACTGGCCTATACCGGAGCCGGTGAGTAGTACCTTGTGTCGGCGCTACCCCGCGGTCGCGGCCGGCTACCCCTACCTCGCCATACCGGCCGTGTGCTACCCGCAGCTGCAGCACGAGCTGTTCTGCAACATGTTCTACCTGCGGCATCTGTGCGACACGCACCGGTTCCCCGACTGGCCTATACCGGAGCCGGTGAGTAGTACCTTGTGTCGGCGCTACCCCGCGGTCGCGGCCGGCTACCCCTACCTCGCCATACCGGCCGTGTGCTACCCGCAGCTGCAGCACGAGCTGTTCTGCAACATGTTCTACCTGCGGCATCTGTGCGACACGCACCGGTTCCCCGACTGGCCTATACCGGAGCCGGTGAGTAGTACCTTGTGTCGGCGCTACCCCGCGGTCGCGGCCGGCTACCCCTACCTCGCCATACCGGCCGTGTGCTACCCGCAGCTGCAGCACGAGCTGTTCTGCAACATGTTCTACCTGCGGCATCTGTGCGACACGCACCGGTTCCCCGACTGGCCTATACCGGAGCCGGTGAGTAGTACCTTGTGTCGGCGCTACCCCGCGGTCGCGGCCGGCTACCCCTACCTCGCCATACCGGCCGTGTGCTACCCGCAGCTGCAGCACGAGCTGTTCTGCAACATGTTCTACCTGCGGCATCTGTGCGACACGCACCGGTTCCCCGACTGGCCTATACCGGAGCCGGTGAGTAGTACCTTGTGTCGGCGCTACCCCGCGGTCGCGGCCGGCTACCCCTACCTCGCCATACCGGCCGTGTGCTACCCGCAGCTGCAGCACGAGCTGTTCTGCAACATGTTCTACCTGCGGCATCTGTGCGACACGCACCGGTTCCCCGACTGGCCTATACCGGAGCCGGTGAGTAGTACCTTGTGTCGGCGCTACCCCGCGGTCGCGGCCGGCTACCCCTACCTCGCCATACCGGCCGTGTGCTACCCGCAGCTGCAGCACGAGCTGTTCTGCAACATGTTCTACCTGCGGCATCTGTGCGACACGCACCGGTTCCCCGACTGGCCTATACCGGAGCCGGTGAGTAGTACCTTGTGTCGGCGCTACCCCGCGGTCGCGGCCGGCTACCCCTACCTCGCCATACCGGCCGTGTGCTACCCGCAGCTGCAGCACGAGCTGTTCTGCAACATGTTCTACCTGCGGCATCTGTGCGACACGCACCGGTTCCCCGACTGGCCTATACCGGAGCCGGTGAGTAGTACCTTGTGTCGGCGCTACCCCGCGGTCGAGACCGGCTACCCCTACCTCGCCATACCGGCCGTGTGCTACCCGCAGCTGCAGCACGAGCTGTTCTGCAACATGTTCTACCTGCGGCATCTGTGCGACACGCACCGGTTCCCCGACTGGCCTATACCGGAGCCGGTGAGTAGTACCTTGTGTCGGCGCTACCCCGCGGTCGCGGCCGGCTACCCCTACCTCGCCATACCGGCCGTGTGCTACCCGCAGCTGCAGCACGAGCTGTTCTGCAACATGTTCTACCTGCGGCATCTGTGCGACACGCACCGGTTCCCCGACTGGCCTATACCGGAGCCGGTGAGTAGTACCTTGTGTCGGCGCTACCCCGCGGTCGCGGCCGGCTACCCCTACCTCGCCATACCGGCCGTGTGCTACCCGCAGCTGCAGCACGAGCTGTTCTGCAACATGTTCTACCTGCGGCATCTGTGCGACACGCACCGGTTCCCCGACTGGCCTATACCGGAGCCGGTGAGTAGTACCTTGTATCGGCGCTACCCCGCGGTCGCGGCCGGCTACCCCTACCTCGCCGTGCCGGCAGATGCTACCCGTAACATTTTCTACCTGCGGCATTTGTTCAACATTACCATACATAACTGTCATATAGTCATATCAATTTTTTATGGAATGTGGCGTCTTCGGCACTCTGGGTGTGATGTCCAAACTAATACAATGGATAATTTTTAATTCAATTTCACTAGAACATTACTCGTAAAGCTTGACGCCGGCTTGGTAAGAGCGATCACACATCGTGCTCCGCTGGCGTCGAGCCGGCATCGAGCATCCTCAGGCTTAACTAAATCCTCCTTTAGTACCAACCTACGCAACTTTCGTGCACGTATCATAACGTTTTTTATCTCTTCCTGTAGGTGCAACTTCTAAAAGACGTGCTAGAGGCGTGGCGGCGCGAGGTGGAGAAGAAGCCCCCGTCCATGACGGCCAGCGAGGCCTACGCCGCGCTGGGGCTGAGCGGCCAGCACGACGAGGCCGCCGTCCGCAAGGCCTACTACCGGCTGGCGCAGCAGTACCACCCCGACAAGAACCCCGAGGGCCGGGTGAGTGCGTGGGGATAATAATAATAATCCAGCCTATATACGTCCCACTGCTGGGCACAGGCCTCCACTCACAAGGAGAGGGTTTGGGCTATAGTTCCCACGCGGGCCCAGTGCGGATTGAGAACTTCGCACACACCATCAAATTGCTTTCTAGCTGTGTGCAGGTTTCCTCACGATGTTTTCCTTCACCGAAAAGCTCATGGTAAATTTACAAATTGTATTTCGCGCATAAATTCTGAAAAACTTAGAGGGCGAGCCCGGGTTCGAACCCACGACCCTCTGCATAAGAGTCGGCAGGTCCAACCCTAGGCTACCACGGCTTTTTTTTTTTTTTGACATTACGGTACTTTGAAATGATGGTCGTTAGAAACGCGCGAGCGGAAGCCTTTGTTCTGTCTTCCAAAATAAAAAGGCTGTAGAAGAGTACAATGTCCATATGGACATATTGTATTTTAGCTTTGGAAGCTTAGAGATTTGAAGTGGTACAGTTGCGACAAGAACTCCGAGCGCTGGATAAGTGTGTGGAGATTCCTATGACGTCACCTTATCCATACTAGTCGACTCCGAATTACATTCTATGCAGCGAATGTAGCAATGTCCCTTGGACTATGGTTCCGTAGGTTCTCAGTGGGCCTATACAACTAAAACCTGTCAAAATTAATGGAATTGGCGTAGGCGACCGACGGCACCTTACGTCAATCCTACACCCACATCTTTGATTTCGACAGTAATTAACGTACGCAGAATGCAACAATGTCTAAAACCATCCTAACGCCATGGTAAGCTAGGGCGAACCCATCAGTTGTGGGTGGTTGTGGGCTGTTCTTGTTGTTAATGTCACCATGTGACCGTCTGATTATTCTTATAAGTTAGAGATATTTATGCGAATTGAATCGCTAAAATGAGTGTTGGTTATTGCGTGCACCACAGATTATAGTAAGGTATTAGGGAATTTAGGGGTATTTTAAGTATGCGCTCAGGCATGCGCGTAAATAAGATAGGTTTGCTGCCTGGGCGCTGTATGTAGTTCACCTGCCTGTTGCTTTTTGTTATTTTGTTTTCTTTTCCTTTTTTTTTGCTATTGCTGTTTCGCGTTTTGTCTGTCACTTTAAATGTATTTTTTGTGTCACCTTCCGTGTTGTCACCGAGCGGTCTCAACGGAAAACCAGCGTTTCGCGACAACTTTGCTGTGTACCTTTATGTTATTTTAATTTCTTACTGTGTTCGTTGTTGTGAATAAATGTTTTCGTCTTCTTTCCTTCTTCCATGTGCAAAAATTTTGCTAATTAAAATCAGGACATATGTATTGTCATTTAAAGCCCAAAATAAGGAAGTTAGGCGCACAGTACTGATGACAAGAACTGGTTTGAAATCGATGTTTGTTCCCAGGACTGTTTCGAGGCGGTGAACCAGGCGTACGAGTTCCTGTGCAGCCGCAACGTGTGGACCGGCGACGGGCCCAATGCCAACAACATCGTGCTCATCCTGCGCACGCAGACAATACTGTTCCAGCGGTACTCTGACGGTGAGTTTTACATTTAAATATATTTTAACCATTGTTTCCTTGGTTTGGAGGGGGCAAAGCATAGTTAGTAGAGTCTGAGGCTAATAGACTAACCCTTAGTAATAAAAAGTAATGCCTTTATGCTACTTATCTCACCAGGCTTTCAGTTCACGCCGGGACGAAAGCGAGGAAAGACAGAATTCTGATGAGCATTGTTTTGAGACTTTGATTGCTACTTTAATTTTTTTGTTAACTGTACTGGCCTATTTTTGTATGTCGTGAGAATGAGTATGTAAACGCGCGCAGGGCGTCAAAGTTTGTTTAGCAATTGACGACAGGGTTTTTAATGCATGGAGTCACACCTCACTACTTCATTTTACGTTCATTGTGGCTGGGAGTATGATACAGATTGGTAGGAAGCTTTAACCATCTTGTTTTAGTGCTGGCTCCGTACAAGTACGCCGGGTACCCTCAACTGCTAAGCACGGCGAGGCTGGAGGCCGAGGCCGAGCAGCTGTTCGCTGAGCGGGACTCCGCCGGACTGTTGCCGGCGGCTTGCGAGCTAGCGCACGCTACCGTTCGTTGTTCAGCTCTCAATGCAGAGGAGCTGAGGAGAGAGGGGGGATTGCAGGTAGGTACAAGCTGTTCTGAGATTGACTCTGCCGGACTGTTGTCATAATCTTATCAGCTACAGCTGTTTTGGGAGGGAAACTGCTGGACTGGATTTGATGCTAGTCCTTGCAGCACGGGACCAGAATAAAGCTCGTGACGTTCATGTACTTCGACACACGGAGGGATGGCCTTGTGTACTGACATCTTGCTGAAATCTGTGGAGATGTGGAGCGAGGCTTCACCTGCGTATTATTTAGGCAGCCACTACTAACTAACTAGGCTGACTATGGACTTTTGGTGCATTGTTTTGTCATTATTTGGATTTAATTTTCAGCAAGATAGTGATAACTTAAAGTAGAGTACAAATGTAGTAAATAAACATACGACATTGTTTTTGGTCGGAATAGTTAGTATTTATATTGCTTTTTCAGTCAGCTTTATTACCCATCGATAAGCTAATTGAGAAAGTGAGTCGAAAACGAATTTTTCTGACATAATACGATGTCGTATGTTTATGAAGTACATAGGGGCCGTTCAAGTATTACGTAAGCACTATGGGGGGGTGGGGGGTCTTTGCTTTGCTTATTTCGGATGACATGGGGGGTAGGGGAGTCTAGATGATGATTACGTCATCGGTAGTTATTTACTTTTTTAAATTCAAATTCAAAAATATTTATTTGCTGGAATACGGTTACACACAGATCTTACCCCTTTTACACGAATGGCAACCCTCACATTGTCTATGCTTGAAAACGGAACGCATTTTCGGGGATTCCCGCAAATAATGCATACGTTTAGTGCATTATTATTATAATATAAAAAAAAATACATTTATAATTGAAAAATGTTTACGTAAGCATGGGGGGAGGGGGTAAGAGCTTTGCTTACTTTTGCTGACAAGGGGGATGTGGGGGTAAATAATTGTAATAAATCTGCTTACGTAATATTTGAACGGCCCCAAATGTATTTTAATTTTTGACTTTGAGCAATACTTGATCAAAATATGTTCTGAATCAGGTCCTGCAGGAGGCGCTGGCGCGCTGCGCGCCGGTGGTGTCGGGCGCGTCGGCGCCGGGCGACGTGGCGGCGGCGGTGTGCGCGCACTGCGCGCGCTGCTTCGCCGTGGCCGCGCAGTTCCCCGCCTGCCGCGCGCTCGCCGCCGCGCTGCCGCTCAGCGCCGACATCGTGCCGCTGCTGCGCCGCCCGGTACGCGCGCGTTCATCACACGCACACCTACACACTTGCGGAACTGTTACGATCTAAAATAGAACTTTATTGGACTCATTCTTATCCTGTGTGCCTTGGTATACAATAAAATGTACATAATCAAGGGCAATATAATTTAAACTACTTTTCAATATTAATATAGTTCCTTTTCCTTTGCTTTAAATTTGATACTATTGGAAAATTGCGTTTTAGAATAACGGAAAGTAAACTATACTGCATGACCTATATGTATACTCAAATTCCAGTAGCAAAAAGTTACGTATACGTATGGTGGACCGGAGAAAGTTAAATAGTTGTTACAAAATAAAGCAATAAGAGAAAGCTATTTTACCGTTTCTTTATACGTAATTGTGATCATACCTTTAATACTGAAGATACTCTACAACGATGCTTGTAATATTGGTATAGGAAACATGTTAGCGCAAACAGATAACGCTAAATAAGTCCCGTTCAACCAGCGGCAAATCAGCGCTAGCACCATTACCAATACCATACTAGTTCGGGGCAAATTCGTAACAATTTTTCATAATCGATTTTCATAAGTACATTTTGTATGTTGCCAGCACCTGGGCGACACAGCGTGCGCAGGAGCGGAAGCGGTGGCGGCGCTGGCGGCCGATCCGTCCATCCGCGAGCAACTGGCCCGCGCCGGCGCCATACAGGCGCTGCTGCCCAACGTGCTCCAATACGACTACACGCTCAAAGAGTCGGGCGTCGAGACCGACGTGCAGGCCAACAAACAGGTGTGTTTCTACCAACATTCGGGAAAAGGTTCATTCGATCAAAAATATTTCGCCTCTAACCTATGGGTGCCGCAAAATAGGCGACACAGACGGGGCGGGCCTAAACGGAGATGGCGGGACGACTTGCACGCATTCCTTAGCAACTGGCCGGAAGAAGCACCAAATAGCGACTCGTGGAGATCAAGGGGAGATGCCTTTGCCCAACAGTAGGACACTCAAATAGGCAGCCTATTAAAAAAAAAACACGATTTGTCAAGAACATGTGATTGATCGTCATCGGCTAAAATTACAAATTTGCGTCATACTAAGCGCCAGACGGGATTTCGTGTTTAACCATTGAATTAATCTGAGCAGAAGTGTTCGGCTTGTCCTGTTCTTAGGTCACGTGTCTTATCCTACTTTGGTTTCATTTTTCCAAGTTAAAAAATTTTCCGTACCAGGACGGCTAGCACAAGTTGTCCGCGATTGTTTGTCGCTCTGATCTCCCTTTCTAACTTGACTGTAACGATAAAGACGCACTGAGCGATAAGCGAGAAAATACAAAATGTGCTAACTGCTCAGGCTCAGTCCCAATGTGTTCAGCATAAATCCATACTTAGGGCTATATACTATTGGATGTTTACAGTATATTCATGCAAAAAGATAAATCTAGATTTAAGCTTGAACTCAGTTTAGTATTGTCGAAATGTATGGAAATATTAATATATAATTTATTATTATTATATAATCCAGATTTAAAACTCGGTTTAACTTTTTCCTGCAAGTCGCCCTTAGAATTTTAATAAGGTGACCATTATTTTTTCGTCTTCCAGGAGGTGGCTAACAAACTAGCGGAACTCTGCGTCATAGCCCTCGGCGCCATGTATGGGCCGCACTCCCCGGCGGGGCCGCTAGATGAGCGGATATGCGAGGCGCTGCATTTGCTGCTCACACCCTACCTGTGCTCGCGTCTCGCTCACTCCGACCACCACGAGGTGAGACAACTAGCGGGGCCATGTGTCAGCCCTAGGCGTCATATCTGGCGTCGGGCCGTAGTACTAGCGGATTTTGTCTCACTCCTCTGTTTTTATCATTAAGATTTAAACTTTAAATAATGACAATAATACACGTAGAAGCAAAGAACTGATTATGAAAACAGTTTTGATTGGTTGTTTATTTATAGTGTTTTCAATCCACGACAGGGCGCGCCCTGACAATTAAACGGTTGCGTACGTAAGAGAATAGTGGGGCGCGCCGTCGTAAATTGAATACACTGACATAACCAGGTGAGTTGGTTTGTTTACATTATTTATCATTGCCTTTCTTTTGGCTTCGCTCAGTCAGGTAAATATACCCACTACAGGTCGGTTTTACTTTACAACTATTTTTTTGTGTGTAAAGGAGCATCCTCACAGAGCATTCGCGTGTAATGAGCAATCGGCGTTGATTATTTGAGTAGTGTGGACGTTGGGCCGAGTATACAAAGCTTACAAATTATTGAAATGATTGCTCGTTTACAAATGCTCGGGTATGAATGCTCTCAGTGAGGACGTTTTTTATGTTAGGCAATATCTTCGCCAATAGTGGATTGATTTAATAATTCTTTTTTTAGTGGATCAAGGGTGGATCTATAGAAATTTGGAGTCGGTTCATTGGGTTTTAAACATATTTTCCTGAAATAAATATATTATTCTTATCAACTAGCTTCTCAAGACCCTGACCTCCAACTGGCGGAGCCCAGTACTAGTCTGGGACAACAGCACGCGCGCCGAGTTGCGCGACGTACTCCAGAGCTGCAAGAGCGACGACCCGGAGGGGCCTCTCGTCCCGCCGTTCGAGTATTCCGCCCACGAGGGACTGCTGGCTGTCGGCGGGGTGTACGTGGGCATTTATAACGAACAGCCCGACTTTCCTGTACAGGTATGTGACGTTCGACTAGCGATTTTAAGCCTAAGCATTTTTCAGCAACATCCAGTTCCTGGCAAATTTTTTTTACAAACTTTCATTATTATATGGACGTTGTGGTGTATGTGGCTGTGGAATTAAATCTGTTTCCAATGATTTGCAAGAGTTGAATCGGATTTGAAGTGTTTTTTGTTGCAGAATCCCCAGCAATTCATCTTGGATTTGCTGAAATTCCTGACGGAGCAGACGAAGGAAGACATGACGGCGGAGCGGGTGGAGCACATCACGATGGCGCTCACCGCGCTCGCTAACGTTATCATCAAGAATCCGGGTGAGTTGTTAGTTTGTACGCCTTTCGGTCTTTCAAGGTTTTTGTTTGTGAGAGACAGCGAGTTTGATGTGATGCACGTGTGATGAGCGCGGATTGATTTTTATTTTTATTTAATTTGAAAAAGGGAGGAGTTGTATTTTTAAATGCAGATTATAATAGGTGAAGCTCCTCGACATCCAATCGGGCGACTCGCTTTTAACAAATGACTGCTCAACGTCGGCTCGACGTAGTGATGTGCCGGCAGTAACTTACTCGTTACCGGTATAATACAGTTTGGTAAAATACCAGTAAGTTTCCAATGTTACCGGTAACATTACCAGAAGTTATAAGCGTAGCGATCAAGGGGTTCATATTGGCTCATACAAAATTCTTATTCCGATTTTTGGTTTAACTACCGATTTGTATTCCTAATAATCACTCTTCATAATTTTTTTCCTCATACTTTTTTTGTTTATAACTTATTATTACTACCAATGGAACTCATAACAGACAGTTATCATATTTTTTTTATTAATACTCATTTGTATTCATAATAATCACTCTTCATAATTTTTTTCCAACTTTTTTTGTTCATACATTTTTACTACTGCCAACGGAGCAGGGACTTAGAAATAGAAGGGTGATTATTCGCTCATCGTCTACTATATGTAAGTATTAGTTAAAAATATGTTCATTTCTGGCGCTTCGCCGGCCGCTACCGCGGCACGCTCGCTTCACTCGCTCGGCTCGCGCGCTGTAGGGTCGCAATTCTACCTAACACTCCTCCTCGCTTCGCTCGTCGTCGTACCTAATGGAGACCTTCGTTATGAATTAGAATGATTAGGAGTTTCGATCGTTAGTATCAGAAAATATATGAAAACAAATATTAGTATAAACAAGGTGTATAATTAGTGATATTATTAAATCTGATGATTATGAGTTTCGATCGTTAGTAATAAAAAAAATTATGTACAATGATCATTAGGTTGTAAAATTGTATGAGATACATTTTCGGAGTTCCAATAATCTAATTTGCAATTTTATATGAACTTTGGCGCACCCGCGATCAAGATTGTTGTTTGTTATTTGCATTTCTTGTCATTTTTACTTGTCGAACATATTGGAAATATACACGCACATACTCTTATTGCCAGTGATCGGAATAGGTAGAGCTAATTTACCTTAAGTTTGCGAAAGGACATACTATAGAATATTTACAACCGGGTCAAATATTAATTTATTTTTTTAACACAGTTGCTCATAAAGTGGTACTTTTGGTAGCTGTATATCGTGCGGAAAGTTGGTTTTCGCGAACTAGTGCTTTTTACTTTTCCAATTTTTTTAAATTTATACTTGTTCCAATTCATGACTTCTTGTTGATGAGTGTTAATGTTAGTTTCCTTTAAACATCGTAATCAACATAAAAACCTACTGTTAATGTAAGAATACGAAAAATATACATATTTCATATTTTATTACTTACCTCTTCATCAATATAATAACACGTTTATTTTTTAATATTGGATATTGAAAAACCGTTCTTAATAAGTTGGAACGGAATAGCCGCCGAAACGTCTGTCAAAATTTTTGACATTATGAAGAGGCGTTTTTTCTTACTGCAAGCATTTTTTAAGTTTCCAAAGGCAACATTCGATACTGTTTTTATAAATATACGATACACAAATAATCGTAAATAACAATACTTAGGTAATAATAGTACAATGTTTTATATTTACAATTGTTTATATCTTATAGAACAGGCATTTGAAAAAAAAACTTTCATTGAAGTGGGTTCAATAATATTAACAAAATCCATTCTAGTCGAATAAAAGCTAAAAAAAACACCTCTTCATAATGTCAAATGAAAAAGTTGTTTTTAAAATGAGTGAATCAGAGTTTGAAATTGATTTATTTTTTCGCGACTGTGTTAAAAAACGTCGTTCGATACACGTGCGGAAATGTCATTCTTCACTCGTCCCGAGTCTTGCCACTCGCCTACGGCTCGCGGCAAGATATCTCGGTACTCGTGAAGTAATGACATACTCTTCGCACTAGCATCGAAATGTACTATTATTGAATTCCGGATTACCGGTATTTTTCTTGTACTAGTCTAGTGGTAGTCGTAATGCTAAATATATGTATATTTACTCACAGAACGGGATATTTCATGTTAATTTGTGGTAAAAGGGGCCTGTGGGCCTATTATGCATGACACAGCTTTATCGTGTGGATATGTATAAAACTTTATCATATTCGTTAAATTTATCGAAAACTCTAACATGGTTGACAACGTGGATAAAGATATCGCGTCGATAACGCGATATCTAATGTGTATAAACCAGTGTGACAAGAATTACGCAAAATTACCACTATTTTACAAAAAGGTTGCCAGTGTTATGAAATCAATCCATTTTTGTACATTGTTTGATATTGAATGGCGGACTTTATGTAATGCTTCCGAAATGAGTTGTTTAAAATCAGTCACTGAACGGAGCGGACTCGGGGTACTTTTCTAAATGTATGGGTTATCTTGCTTGACAAGTCAATCAGTTTTATTATCTATGTATGTATATAAAATATTATATTGAAGTTTTGTTTCTGAGTTAATAAAATAATAGAAAATAAAAATGAGATTGGATGGGGACTTTTAAGAAGAAACACAAGTAACACAACGAAGAAATACAGTTGAAACATGAACCAAGCAAGGTAGAAAAGTGTAAGTTTAACATGTAAACTAATTATGAGTCTTATTTAGTCGATTCCTTATTGTACCTCGTTAAAACAATTACTTATGTTGTGTTACAGCCGCTGTACTGTACGGCAATGCAAAAAAGGAAGTTCGTTGAATATATGGCTAGCCACCACTCTTTGCAAACGGAGGATTTAGTGGGCCACTCGGGTCTCGGACACATAGTCGGTCTGAGTGGCAAACTTTGCGGGAGTTTGGGCCAGGCAAACCTGTGGCTGTTTGGAAACTCGTAAGTATTTAAATTTTTTTCCATATATATTTACCTACTCAGGAATATTATTCGTAAAATATTTTATCACAATATTTTTAACAATATAATAATAGATTCATTGAACTCTATCATCGGATGGAGTCACACCAGCCAGTCAAATTACAGTCTGGTAAAACATACAGGTTATAATTATTTTAATGTAAGAGTTGCAATATATGAATATGGATAGCTTCATTCTAAGTATAAATATGGAGAGATTGAGGGAACATAAAAATCAATAAGTTTTAATTACCCATACTAAAACAGTTTGTCTGTTGCACTTTTGCAAAATTTGATTGGGTAAGGAGGTAGCTTGAGTCTAGGCTATTTATTATATAGGAAAAAGTCAGTTTGACATTTATTGTTTATAAAAATAACACTGTTCAATGTGTCTACTCTAGTATGAAAGTGAAATGAAATGCTATAGTATGTAAAATAATTATTTATTATGGCTTCCCTTTTCTCTTGAGCCACTCTTAATAGGAGGCCATTTGCCGGAAGCTGCTGGGTGGCAATGACTGGATTGCTATCTGCGGCAGTGTCCAGCTATGAGCCAAGTGTTCTGAAAAATAACATAACATTCTGTTATAGCAGATTATCATTATAGTACCTACTTAAGTTAGGGATTTGTAATCATAATAACCTATAATAATGCATCATATTATACAGTCAGTATACAACAGGTGTTAATTATTTCAGATTTCTCTAACAAATTTGAGGTACCCATTTGTTTGCTCAATGGTGTTGCGAACCCGACAGTGCCAGTGGGTGTATTTCTTCTGGACTATTTGGGGCAGCACATTCAAAATAAACATCATGAGCAACAGTTCACAAGCCTTCCCCCGAGTCAACAACAAACAATTAATTACATCATGGATAAATTATACTCTTTTTTTCAGGCTCGAGGTCAAGCAAGTCAGCACCAAGGAGGCCATAGAAAACTATTTTAATTTTATTTTTAGGGTACTAGTTTCATATATGTTTAGTTTTTCTTTTGTTTAGATTAATCACAATTTAGTATGTAATACTATATGGAGGAAAGATTTGTTTGTTTGTAATCATAATAATAAACTCTGAAACTAATAACCCAATTTTAATAATTCTTTCACCATTAGAAGGCTACATTATTCAGAAGTAACAGTCAGGCTATATTTTATTGCATGGCCTCAAACAAACAAACATACATAAACAATCCTACTATCCTATTAATTATAAATGTGAAAGTTTGTGTGTGTGCGTGTGTGTGTGTATGTGTCTGTCTGTCTGTCTGTCTAACTGTGTGTCTGTCTGTCTGTCTAACTGTGTGTCTGCCTGTTTGTGTGTGTGTCTGTGGCTTCGTAGCTCTCAAAAGGATGCCCACTATGCCCTCGCCGCGTGTTGCACGCAAATCGGTTTCATACATTTAGTATAGATCTGATTATATTGCTCCCGCCCCGCGTGACGGCTAAATGTATGAAACCAGCGTGTGGCGACACGCGGCGTGGGCATATGTAGTAGCCCTCTGGCTTAACTAAACTGTGCCAGTTAGTTACTGACGGTGGGTGGACTGTGGAATGCATAACCAATATTCCTGCCCTATTCCACGTTGGTAACTTCCATACGCCAAAAAGTGCAACGGAGCTAGAACCTGTGAAAGAGTGCACTTGAACGAGTTGATTTGCCAGTTGTTTTACTAAGCCCTCATAGAGCCTATACTAACGTTATGTAAGTCCTACCGACTTACTATACTTACCGAATAATAAAATTTAACCTAGGTACCTTACCTTTATGTAGAATGTAATCCATCACCGTTGTGCGGCTGGAATTCTGAATCCAGTTTGGCACATAAATAGAGTGCCATAATATATCCTTACCCACTCTATAGGTAGGTATAAGTGCCGAAATTCGGCCTCCGGAAGTTCGAAACGATTTGAGGCATCCCTTATTGTCCTCCGCTGCTGTTTACTTCGTTCTTTTTCAGCTTGCATCGTGAGACGATATTGACATCCTACAAATATTGTTTACAAATTATAATACGAGTAACGCCATTTTTGTAGGCAACTGAGTTGTTTTTGATAAGTAGAACTATTAAAAAAAAAATACTTACGCTTAAATGTATGTATTTTTAAGTTTTAATTACTGCGAGATGTTTATCGTCACCAACACGGAACTTGTATAAATTTATCGAATTGAGATGTCAAAAGTAGGTTAAAATTGGCGTCCATGTTAGGTAAATCGATATAATTATCGTTTTATCATTTACCGCTGTCAGAAATGGATAATACAGTTTAACCGATGCCACCATGTTAGCATACGTCGACAATGATAATTTGTCGATGATCTCGTGATAAAAATGGTTTATCGCGTCGATAAACGTGGCCATAATAGGCCCACTGTAACTCATTTCTTTTGTCGAAAGGGTGTTATTTTGACACCTGTTTTAAATTACTTATTTCATCTTTTGCCATACGATTACAGGAGCGTCTTAAATTTTAAAAAAACTTTTCTCTAAAACCTTATTTTACCGAGATAAGGAATCCGAAAGTATCAAGTATATTGTAAGTATATGAATATATACACTTAAACACTTTGCTAGAAATAAAATAAATAATTTGTGTTGTCTCACTCATTGTTTAGTGTTTCTCAAAGGGACGTGTTAGTGTCCAAAAATTTGCGAGCAACTAGTGCTAGAAAGAGAACGAAGGAGGTAAATGTGTCAAGTACTCAGGTAGGCGGGTGGACTCACTCGCTTCTGAATTAAATGCTTAATATTATTGATATTACTTAAGGCGATTACAAGATATTACAATTTTGGCTAGCACAACTTGTGTTTATAATGAAAAATTAACCGCCATCTTGGACTTTTTAGCTATCCGATCAATTGCTTCCAAAATCGATATCTAGAAATCAATGTGGTCTCCGACAGCGAATCCGTTTACAGATTGTGAAAAAGTAGCCGCCGTCTTTAACTTTTTAGTTATTTGACCGATTGCATCCAAAATCGATATCTAGGGATCTGTGTGGTCTCCGACAGCAAATCCGTTAACAGATCGAGCAACAGCAGCCCCCATCTTGAACTTTTTAGTTATTTGACCGATTGCTTCCAGAATCGATATCTGGGGATCTATGTGGTCTTTGACAACGAATCCGTTAACAGATTGAGAAAAAGTAGCCGCCATCTTGAACTTTTTAGTTATTCGACCGATTACATCCAAAATCGATATCTAGGGATCTGTGTAGTCTAGCGAATCCATTGTCGGCTATTTTTCTGAATCTGTTAACGGATTCGTTGTCGGAGACCGCATAGATCCCCAGATATCAATTTTGGAAGCAATCGGTTGAATAACTAAAAAGTTCAATATGGCGGCAACTTTTTTCATTCTGTTAACCAATGCTGAAGTTTCCAGGCCAAACTCTAGAAGGGCGAATAAGTTAGTTGTTCCAAGAGTAAACCTGGCAATAGTCAGAAAAAATGCATTCTACTCTACGGTAATGATATATAACAAATTACCAGAAAATATTAAAGAAAACCATAGCATGTATGTCTTTAGAGGCAAACTTCAAAAATACTTATTGGAGCATTGCTTTTATAATGTTGGCGAATTCTTGACAAAATAATAATTGTTACATTTAAGTAGTATGTTAAATTTTTAAACTATAGTGGAATATGTAATGCGATAATATATTAAGGAAATGACATTAAAATATTATAAACAAAACAATTATAAAATTCAATTGGTATTAATTAGTTTTCAATGAATATTGTATTTTTAGTAAATAATTTAGTAGGGTTATATAAATTTATATTTATATTTACACGTTGCATATGCGACAGAATATGAGAGCACTGTTTTGATTTTAAGACCTGTTATACTACTGTACCATGTTCTTTGTAAATAAATAAATAAAATAAAAAAAATAGATCCCCAGATATCGATTTTGAAAGCAATCGGTCGAATAACTAAAAAGTTCAAGATGGCGGCTACTTTTTCTCAATCTGTTTACGGATTCACTTTCGGATACCACACAAATCCCTAGATATCGATTTTGGATGTAATCGGTCGAATAACTACAAAGTTCAAGATGGCGGCTACTTCTTCTCATTCTGTTAACGGATTCGCTCTCTGAGACAACACAGCTAGATATCAATTTTGGTAGCAATCGGTCGAACTCTCGTAACGTTTTGTAGAATCTCGGAATCCCGGAACTAATATTTTTAAGAAGCCGATGCCATATTTGCTTAATTTTTTACGGTATTTTGCCAACTTTTGTTAAATATTGTATCCGAATTTCCTATCCCTGAATAAAACGCATTCAGAAGCGAGTGAATCCACTCGCATACCTGAGTACTTGACCCTTTTACCTCTTTCCTTCTCTTTCTAGCACTAGCTGTTCGCAACTTTTTTGACGTTAACTCGTCCCTTTGAGAAGCACTAAACAATGAGTGAGAAAACTCAAATTATTTAATTTATTTCTAGCGAAAGTGTTGAATGTATTAAATATATATATATATTAAGTATATTCATATATTTACAGTCTTCATACTTTCGGATTCTTTATCTCAGCAAAATAAGGTTTTAGAGAAAAGTTTATTAAATTAAAGACGCCTCTATAATTATAAAATATCCCGTACTGTGAGTAAATATACGTATATTTAGCATTACGACTAGACTAGACAGACTAGTACCAGAAAAATACCGGAAATCCGGAATTCAATAAAAATAAATTAATATTTTACCCGGTTGTAACCACTTTATATTATGTCTTTTAGCGAACTTTAGGTAAATTAGCTCTACCTATTCCGATCACTGCTTATTACCTACCTATAATATTATCTCACTTATTATTGCATCGTATGTCTCTTTTACACATCCTGTCTAAAATTACACCAGTTATCTGTCAGAATGAGATACTAATATATCTATTAATATTTTTATGACTTGAAAATAATATTTCGCAATTGGGTACCACATGTAAACACAAAAAATCGTCGATAAAATGTAATTTTATGTCCCTCATTTGAATATGTGCACTTTACCAAGACTCACCCTGTATTACCTACATATTATGAGTAAAATAACATTAATATTATACGGTTTGTTTTACTTTGGTTAGTTGATTCATTCAAATACATTAGGGTTATATTCCCGGTAATATTGGTAAAATACCCGGTAATATTGAGTATTTTACTAGTAATATTGGTAATATACTTTTAGAAAAAACCTTCATTGTTATTTTGGGCCTTAAACGTTTCATCTGTTGCTCATATAACTCAAACATGTATTTAAACATATGCTTATATATTCAAAATTTCAAAGTTACCGTATATTACCGTTTATTGGGAATGTTACTGGTAACGTTACTGGTAAAATACTCGCTTTGAGTAAGTTACCGGTAACGGCACATCAGTAGCTCGACGCAAGTGAAGTGTGACGCTGTATGTGCGACTTACTTACGTGCGCTCGCATCACGCCAGCGTCGTGTGAGGACTCAGCCTTACAATGTTCGTTGCAGGTTCAGAAATCCAATGCATAGGACAATTCGGGCTGATATTCGGTCTGCTGTCGGCGCGGGCGCACCCTGCGCTGCAGGAGGCGGCGCTGGCGTGCGTGTCGGCGGCGGCGGGCAGCCGCGAGTGCGTGGAGGACGTGGCGGCGCGCGGCGTGCTGGGCGCGCTGCTGGCGCTGCTGGCGCGCCCCCCGCGCCCCGCCGCGCTGCCCGCGCTGGCCGCGCTGCTGGCGCACGCGCACGTCGTCCGGGAGGCGCTGGCCAAAGGTCGGTGGACACCAACGCAACTGAATTCGAGTCGGTGTTTGACTGTAGTTTAACAAGTTTGCGCGCGACCGTCTTTTAAAGTGATAGAAAGCGGGGTGTGGTGAAGGAGGAAAGCTCGTATATATGTAGTTCGCGTCAATCTTTATGACCCATCTGAACTTGGTTGCGGGCGGGTGTACCCCACCTCCCCTCCTCACTCAAATCCCGCTAACACCTAATATGTTCTACTGCCACGCGACTCGTACGAAGATCAGACGGATTATAAAGTTTGACGCGACCTATACTGAGTGTCGTGTACTCACTTAGCCGCCCCCGACGTTCTGTCAACCCGCAGAACGGTCGCCAACAAAACTGTTGAATTATAGATTCGATCTCATTAACCGTTATATTACCAATGCATTTAATGGATCTTTGATAAAATATGATTTTTATGAAGCTCTTCTGTTTGCGTTAGAAAAAACATAACTTGCAATCTAAACAAGTTTGTTAAGAATAAGTGTTCTCTCCAGGTGCTGTGATATATCTGCTGGACTTGTTCAGCAACAGTAAGGTCCCGGAAGTGAGGGAAGGGGCCGTTGAGTTGCTGGCGAGGATGATGTCGGACAAACTACACGGGCCAAAGGTAACGGAGAATACCTTTCGTTAATTGGTCTGTATAAAACCTGGCAGGTTTCACACAACATTCGTCACTATACCCGACCCCGATTCCGTACATACCCGCAAAACTAAGTGGCGAGTCGGGTCATAAATCATCAGAATCATCTCTTTCACACCTGCAATAGTGCAGATAGCGTTAGGCATAAAAAGGAATGTCGATAAAGTAATGAAACAAAAAAAAAAAATAGCGTGGTGTTTTTTTATTCCAGAATTGTATACATAACGAGTACTATCGAAATATTAAATTAGGATATTAAATTATTGACATAAAATATTAAATCATCAAATTTATATTACATTACAATAAAATAATTAGTAGTTCGTTCGTCGCCAGCTTTCTTGGTTGTTGAAAATCAATATTCTATATGACACCATGGTCTTCTTTCAACTCTTGAATCCATTTATAAACGTTTAGAATGTCCTGCCGGGCTTGCTGGTTAACATCACTTTTTAACTTTGTCAAATTGGTTTTGCAAAAATCTTCCATTATGACGTAGGATCACAGACATGGTTCGTATAATTAATGAGTTATGCATTTTGATATTAAACCGTTTATATTATATGTAGTATGTTTTGTTATCAATAATACCTAATGACCTACATAGTACTATAAATTGTACGTACTATAATTATTTAAGAAATATCTTATATTTATTTATTTTATTTTTAGTCATTAAATAACTATGCACCTAAAAACAAATTATATAATGATATAAGATTTCATTTAAAAATATAATAATTATATCGACGTTTACATCATAACATAAGTTATCGACATGTTACCACCCCTACGGTAACTAACTTATTGCCCGACTCGCCACTTTGTTTTGCGGATACTATAGTCTGTATCGTTGGCCATTCAGCGGGACAACGCACAATATTATGGGCACATTTTAGTATGAATCGATCGGGATAGTGGGCTGAAGCCTCTTCCTGATTTCTATTGTGTCCCTCCAGGTCCGCCTAACTATATCCCGCTACATCCCGGGCGTGTTCGCGGAAGCGATGCGCGAGAGCGGCCCGGCCAGCGCGACGCACATGTTCGACTCCCGGCACGAGCACCCCGAGCTCGTGTGGGGCGACGAGCCGCGGCGCCGCGTCGCGACGCTGCTCGCCGCGCTCGCGGATAAGTAAGTATAATAATCGAGCCTATGTACGTCCCACTGCTGGGCACAGGCCTCCACTCACAATGAGACGGTTTGGGCTATAGTTCCCACGCGGGCCCAGTGCGGACTGGGAACTTCGCACACACCGTCAAATTGCTTTGCAGGTGTGTGCAGGTTTCCTCACGATGTTTTCCTTCACCGAAAAGCACATGGTAAATTTACAAATTATATTTCGCACATAAGTTCCGAAAAACTTAGAGGTGCGAGCCCGGGTTCGAACCCACGACCATCTGCTTAAGAGTCGGTAGGTCAAACCATTAGGCTACCACGGATTTTTTTTGAGTAAGTATATAACTAGCTTTTGCCACGTAGAGTAGTATATGTCAATTACCTTAGGAACCGTCGAATTTCAAAAAGCAGTAAAGGGTTTTAAACTATATCTGTGGCAATTTTCACGATGAACCGTGAAGACGAAACAAACTAACACTTTCGCATTTATATTATATTTTTTAGTTAGGATTATTCGGGGAAGAAGTGGAATGTTTACCATGCATACACATGTACTGTTTCCCCAATTGTACATGTACAGTTGTGGAGCACTTTATTCGACTATACAATACAACTTTTCCAACTGTTCAATGTATCCGCCCTCTTTGCGTTTGCATCAGATCTTAACTTAAAAATCTGGCACTAAAAATGTCCATATACGGGTGATACTTTTTGTATATTTTATATGTATAAACATTTTTTGTGTAAATAATTAAAATCCAATGAGACTAGAATTCTTCCCTTTTTAATTTTTCCCTATAAAGGGTTAAATTCGCATAACAAAATAATGTTTTTGTAACTTCTCCCCATCTTCTCAGGCACCAATGCAACCAGCTAAGCGATCCCAACGCCATCTTCGAAGACCGGGAGACCCTGGAGCGAGCAGCGGCGGGCGAAGAGGCCTGGGCGCCGCCCGGCGAGGTGGTGGTGGGCGGCGTGTACCTCAAGCTGTTCCTGCAGAGCCCGCAGTGGAGTCTCCGCAGCCCCAAGCGCTTCCTGCAGGAGCTGCTCGCGGAGACCGTGGCCGCGTTGAATAAGGACACCAGCGAGGTATGTGGTTAAGCAACTTAGCTCAGCAAACTTTCCCAGGCACCAACTCCAGTTCAGTGACGAGAAGCCCTTGAGAGCCTCCGTAACCATTTGAATAAATCAAAATCCGAATGAAATCTTAGTTAAAAAAATTGACAAGCTGTCGCGTGCTAAACTACTATTTATTAATAAAAATGCGCTTTAATGTGTTGATGTCATTATTTTCAACAGACAATGGCACACTTGAAGGGACTGCCATCGGATAAAAAGTAGCACCCACACCAGAGGCAGCTGCATCTCTAAACTTTATTATTTTGTTGTGCAGGGCAGCCGCGGCGAAGTATGCGCGCGGGCTCTAGCAGTGTTATTGGCTTCGCGACCGGCGTTGGGTGAAGCTTGCGCTCAGCTGGGCGAGCTGCCGAGATTAACCCGTCTGCTGCCCGCCTGCCCGCTACACGCCGTGCCTATTGTAGCTGCGTTAGCGAGGACACAGGTAATATACCCAAGATTATGATGACCTAAGGCCTCACAGGCCATCTGGTGGTAAGTGGCCGAGTCTGTAAAACGTTGAGGAATCATGTATATATCTTACACATATTGACTTAGTCCCAATCTTAGTTCTTGGCTTGTAGAGTCAAAAACTTTTTGAGCCGCTGTAGAACGCTATCATAATGACAGGGCAAGTCAAGGTAAAGAAAGTAAGCTTAAGTTCAAATTAACACATTCGACTCCGGCGCCTTGCGCATGAACAATACCCGACGCGCCATCATACATTTTAGAGTAACTTTTTGGACGCAAGGTTTGCGTCTTCGGCGCGTCGGGAGCGGTAAACTCGGACGCATACGTTGCGTCTCCGGAGTTGAATGTTGGTTTTTTGCGACAGCAGAAACATATCGCACTGGTATCTCAATAATTAAAGTTCTTGACTGTACTGCGGGCACTAGACAATAGAATACTTATTTCTATAGATAAATAAAGTACATCATACAAATATTTTCCTTTGTTCAAACCCGGGTCCATTAGCTTCGCAGGCAGTCACTAGCAAATAGTCTTAACTGCGTCGCCAATAAACATGTGCGCTTACATATTACTTAATTCCAGGCGTGCGTGATAGCTTTAAGCCAGACGGAAGTGATGTCTGGTCTGAAGACGGCTGTTAAGACGTGTCGTGAGATCGTGGGCAGCGCGTGCGAGGCGCTGGCGTCGATATTCAACAGTAATGCCAACACGGATCGGTTGGTGCTTCAGGTTGGTATTTATGGATGGAGAAGACACCTGATAGTATGTGGGCTCTGAGACCTTTTGACATTTTCAATCTCGATACGGCAAGTGAATGATTAGGTTATAAAGGATATATTTTATGGAACTACAAAGGTTATGTTTTCTCTACTTCAGGTCTTAGTTAAAAACTAAACGGTCAGCTACATAATACAACAGTCTCATTATACCCCTTACACACCCGTTTATAGCTTGGCAAAAATCGTTCGATGAGGTGACAGGAGGGATTAAAATATTCTCAAGTGGCAAGTCTTATGATTATTAAGCATCCGATTTGAAGTAGAAATCGGATCATGTTGCCAATTTCATTCCAAATAGCGCCTAAATAAATAATTCATAACTTTTCTGCACTCGATACTTTTTTTTTCACAGAAGTTGAAACAATGGTGAGGGTCGTTCATGATTTAATTTGAATCTTAAAAAGTAACGAATTTGCCCACTGCGAGAAGAGACTTGATCGCGGTGGAAGCGCATGGGCGATTCTTCTGCGTTTTAACCGCCGTCAGTGTCGTCTTCGCATATATTGACGAAAATAACAATGACTATCAACAATTTCCGATGTAAATGGAAGAAGAACAGGGAGCAATTGTAATTGCACTCAAAATTAAAATACACTTCTTAGTTTTATTTGGAATAATATGCGAAGACGACAATGACGGCGTTTAAAACGCCGAAGAATCATCCGCATAAAGTCACCGTTGTAAGCTAAACGCAGTCGGTACGGAGTTCGCTCCGCTCGCAGTAAAAGGCGGGAATTATTATTATTAACTCCTATAACTACCCTAAGAGGCCACGGCATACGAAAATACTTTAGGTGACGCTAACAATTTCAAACCTTAACAATCACTTAAAACTTGTTTTTTATTACAGGCGTTAGACACTGGGCTAATAGACGAGCTGCTATCCTTGCTGGAGACGCGGCTGGACGGGCAGGCGGCGGCGCAGCTGGTGACCGCGCTGAAGGCCATGGCGCGCAGCGCCGCGCACGGCGAGCGCGTGCGCGCCGCGCTGGCCGCCAGCCGCGTGTGGGACCAGTACGCGGCGCAGCGCCACGACCTCTTCATCTCCGCCGCGCCGCAGGGCCACGCGCTGCCAGGTGAGCTCGCTGGAGACCCCGCGAGGTCGCCTGTCACGGATCCGGCTCGAAGGACCATTGCAGTTAAGCTTGAAGAACTTTTACGATCTGACTCGAAATATCATGATTCGATTCCTGGTTTTCGATACCATAGGTGCAGTTTACCAGTTTGATTCCTGGGCCGAGAACTATGTCAAAGTAATGTAAGAAATCAACGTTGTCATTACGGTTCGAAGGACCAATATAATCTGGAACATTCTCATAAAAGTACAGGTAGTGGTAATATGTCTAAATTCGTTAGCGATCGGGCTTGATCGTTAATCTCAACCGGGCGAACGTTTATGTGATCGTTGTACTTGCCGTAAAATTGTTGTTACTAAATTTCTTTTACCAAACCTACTATTTGAGAAAAATCAAGAATTCCTATAACGGCATTATCCTTTCTTGCAGAAGCTAACTGTCCTATTTTTTTCAGCGGCCCCACATTCTGCCGGGTACCTAACAGCCCCACCTTCCAACATCACCGCGCAGCCGCCGCCCATCGACTGACCGCGAGCCAGCGCAGTGTGAAACGTACGTCACAATATTGTTACTTCTTGAATTGTATTCGGGTGTTTTCGGAGTTATTCGGAATTGCCCGGAATCGTTCAGTCTGCGTGACAGAGCCCAGAACTTTATTGAATGATCGAAAACATGGCGGCAATTTCGGCGACCAATAAGGAATATGCATGAATTTTTTTTATCGCATTTCTTAGCAAAATATGAAAATGCCGTAAAAGAGCATTAAAATTGGCCAAAAATACAGATGATACAAGCATTTTAAACTACTAATTAGACAGAGAGATCCGACATGGATTGTGAAGTCAGCGTCCGCTACGGCCGTATAAACTCCATATTAAATTCTGTTTTGCTAGTAAGAGATAGAAACAAATCTTTGATGGCTTATATCTTGGTTATTTTTATAGCTATTCGAAAAACATTTTTTCTCTACTGTTACATGAATTAATTTTTATTAAAGCAAAAAATCATGCGTATTCCCTAATGTTGTTTCCGTACGATTGTTACACGCTTTAGTATTAACACAACTCCTAATGTCCTTCTTTGAGATATGATTTTTGTTACCGCTTTTTTTTTAATTAATCGGGTCTAAGATCTTAAGAGCTGTATAAGCTCTTATACAACTTGTGTGCTGCTTGGGCGTTTCCGTTTTGAGTTACCATGCTTAGATTTCGGCTAATACATGCACAAATTCATTCGAAATAAATGTTTGTTTCAATTTGTTAGAAGCCATGCAATTATTTGTCTGGACCCCCTGATAAATCTTGAATTAAATCTTTTTTTACAATTAAATTTGTAATAACTAAAGACGAAGTCTGTACATTTTACTTCATTAGCAATCTGTATGCGTTACACAACAAAAGCAAATTAATGCAATAAGTATTATGGTTCGTTAGAATTGGTTTCCACAGCCGTCCGGTCTGTTTGGCAATAATTAGTGGAAGAATGCTCAAGTTCCAAAGTCTGCATTAGATTTTTGATTTCTGATTTATTTGGCATCTTTCTCTCCGGCCGATTTTGAGCGGCGGCGACGGTGGCGAGTGAATTTACTGTTCATTGCACGGTCGAGATGCTCGCTGCACAGCGGTTAACTGACATTACACGCAATGTATTAGGAAATTGTTGCCAGTCGTGGCCAGGCCCATAAGATACTCAAAAATTTAAAAATAGAACTTACAAGGTGTCAAAGTTTATTATAGTTCGAAACGTTACACTTGGATACTTTCATTCTCCCATTCGTGTCAGCTCTTATGAATCGACCTATACAAGCGCGAACTGCTTTAAAGTCCAACAAGTTCGCGCGCGACCGTCGCGGGGGGTGACAGACGTTCGGGGGGGAAAGAGGCATCTAGCTACTATACTCCATATGTTGAGGTAATTAACCAAATGGGAACAAAACACGCTTTCTGCTCTTATTGGCCGTTGAACTGTAATAACTACTCGTGGTTTTCTTTGTTTACATTTAGTTGTAGTAGTGTTAATGAAGTATGGTAGTCGCCGCGACTCCCCCAACGTCTGTCACCGAACAGAACTTGCCTTGTTTTTACTTTGTATTGTCGTATGAAAAACCACAATAATCAAAAAGCAATTATTAGAATTGGTTATTGATTAAGAGCGTTTACGCAATGCGTCCGCTCGGAATCCGAGAAATGTCGGCCCGAGTGGAAGGAGTACTATAGTCAAGAAAGTGATGGAATTAAATTGATTTTACAATTGATCCAAAGAGCTAAATTACAGTATAAAATAGTATAATAAAAAATTACAGACTATAATACTATATTACTGTAATTGTTTATTATACTAATATATACTGTAATTTACCTCTTTGAGAAATCAAATGACGGAACTCTGATCTAGTGCACAACCTACCATACAAATAGTATTACTACTACGTCGAACCGATATTTTTCGGATTCGGATCCGACGCAGTGCGCAAACGCTCTAACAATGTATGTTTCTTTGAAGACGTTGGTGCGTTGTCTATTATTATATTATTCTACTGTGTATGCTTAAAAAACTCTCTTCACGCTATGTGGCTATCAAATTCCTGTACTTACCTGTATCATTAGTGTTATTTGCTTATTGTTGATGTTCATTTCGAATTAACATCACTGCTTGTCCACGCCGCGGTAACGCAGTATTGTGAGCCAAAGTTATTAATTATATGTATTACCATTGTTTATGTATTCATTCAGTTATTATTTATGTGTAGTGTTTTATAAAGCATGATCTCTCGCGGGACTCACACAGTAAAATGTTATTCCTATATGACTAGATGTAAGTTTTATATTGATCTGTAACATAAGGATGGCGTAGAGTTCGCACTTTTGTATGGATGTAGGATGTATTCAATGGGACAAATACTCTCTTTTCAATACAATGTCCAGCCCGTATTATGGTCGCCTTTATCGCGGTGGATGTGTGTATCCGTCTCTCTCGCACTCACGTACTACGGGCCTAATATGGTCGCGTTTATCGCGTGACAAAACGTGGATAAAGCATCCGTCACTTTCTGACACGTATATAAGCGCGAGAGTGACGGATGCTTTATCCACGCTTTGTCACGCGATAAACACGGCCATATTAGGCCCGCTGGTCAGAAAGTGACAGATGTTTTATCCACGTTCATTCACACGATAAACACGACCACAAGTCGCAGGGCTCGTATTCCGATTACCTAAACAATGTTTTTTATAATTGTTTTCTGTTTTGACACATTGTGTTTCATTCTTCTTTTCTCTTTCTTAGTTAGACAGAGTAGGACAAAACAGCTATATATAAACCACACGAAAATGTTTTGATCATGTCGAATATAGCCTCAGTAGATTACGTTTATATTCTGTTAAACAATTATGAATTTTAACGAAGTTATTATAAGTTCCGATCTTGCCATTCCAGTTTCTAAAACCTAAAAAACTTATCTTGAGACTGAACATTCAGGTTGGCGCTTAAATAATACTAACTTTAAATAATATATGAATCAGATTATAAATGTTTGTAATATCAGGCCGAAGTCAGGCGTTCGATTTTTACCTACATAAAAATAATATTTAATTAGAAATGTCTCGTAAGATTATGTAGAGTCTGGGCATAGGGGTATCTGTTGGACATTGTTTAGGTGATATAGAAACTTTTCAGATAGCATGTAAAGGACGGAAGAAAACGACGAGTTTACGTTCTATAAAAATGGCAACGTTTGAAGTGTTTCAAATATATCTGAATATACGTATGATATTTTTAAAAGCTTACTAAAATACTAATGGCGTGTCTCTTAATGATCATTTTCAACCGCAAAGCGTATAATATGTCAATTGGAAGTTTTAAATAAGTTTATTTCGGTCAAACGCATTGGGTTAAGTACGTTTAGCGATTACTATTTTAGTAAGTTTATAAAAACATCGTTCAAATTCGTCGTTCGAATAGGAATAGTGTCCTAAAAAATTTCTATTTAGTCCGTCATTTACATTATGAAAAAATATTGAACTCGTATTTTTCTTTTGTCAATTAAACAAAAATTGACGAAGATATAGTGCGTTGAAGTTCCGCGTGACGTCACGCTGTGGCACACTTTACCACGCTGTGACGTCATGAGCCCCCACTCCAGAACTTTGATGCGCGTTATCTTTGTCAATTTTGATAAAACAAGAAATACGTGTTCAATATTTTTTGATAATTTAACTGACGGACTAAATATAATTATTATTTTTTACCCAGGACGCATCCCTATTATATAAAACTGCTAAAAACTGTCTAAAATTCGTTGCTTATTACAGACATTGCCAGAATTACAGAATTAACGCACTTAAATAACATTTCTGAATGGTTTCCTTGTCACAGACACAATGTCACATAAAGCCCACACTAGCTCTCGCATGTATGTTTATTAGTGTGATAATATATTAACGAATTCAATGTATTATATGTTTTAATTTAGCCATATCATAGTGCGATAAGGGTTACAATGAAGTATAATAATACGGAACCGCTCTTATGTTTGCTCATGCCGCGGGTACTGAGTGCGTCCTTGTTACTTTTGGTTTAGTTTGTGGAGGCTTCGAGGCTTGTGTGTTAAAATAGCTGATTTCACAAAAATAATACTGAAAGTTTTAATAATCTCTCACTCTCATCTTTTATATTAGGATGGAATAATTTGCCTTTTGTCGTAGGTTTGTGTAGGTTCATTTTCGATAAGTTCGTTCGTAGTTTTATATGACAGTATAATTATGGTCATCGGAACAGTATCCAGCGATCGTAATAACAAGAGCGCTATACTGCCCCGTTAAGGTAAAAGGCAGTTTTTTTACACAAAACTACTGTAGCAATTGCAACCTTATTACCCAGTAATGAGGTTGCAATTGTTACAGTGGTTTTGTGTAAAAAACTGCCCTTCACCTTAGCAGGGCAGTATACTACACTACAGTTTTAGGATCATTCCCACCTGTGGCCACCAAGAGTACTTTATGTTGCCACTTTGAACTTTATTCATCACTACATAGTATAAAACAAAGTCGTTTCCCGTCGTCTGTCCCTTTGTATGTATGTATGCTTAGATCTTTCAAACTACGCAATGGATTTTAATGCGGTTTTCACCATCAGTTAGATATTTTTTCACGGAAGGTTTATGTATTAATATTACCCGGAGCGAAGCGAGGGCGGGTCGCTATCAGTGACAAGCCAGCAAAAGTGTGCGGGTGGTAATAGATTGGAATAATCCCAAATTAAAAGGTTTTGTTCAAAATTTTTATTGAAATTATTTAGTTGTTTTTTAAAGCTGTAATTATAATGTTTTATATACATTTGATAGATGAAATGAGAAGTTTTAACACACGAGCCGCGGCTGGAAAGACTGGTGGCACCACGAGATGCGAAATAAAGCGATGTACATGAATATTTTTATATTTAGCACTAAGTTATACCATATGAAATATTAAAAATTAAATGATATGAAGAAATTGCACGTTGTTTTAGTTATAGTTAGCCAAATCTGCGAAGATACAAAATAGATACAATACTACTCCAAGATCCGAATACTGCCCTGCTAAGCAAAATGGCACTATCTCAGACAAAACTCCTGTAGCAATTGCAACCTCATTATTAACAGGGGAGGACTGAATCTGCTTTGGGTATTGTTTTTGAGATACTGCTTTTTAGCTTAGGAGGGCAGAATAGGGAACGACCTTCACCCGTCTGTTTAATGAATGAAAAGTATTTCATGTCAAATTTAATATGTTAAGTAATACATGGTGTCCCAATATCAGTAACCCACATTGACACCGGAGGTAGACCAGCCTAAGACGGACCGAACCAGACACAATTTTTTTTTTTTTTTTGACTTTTTTTTTTTTTTTTAACGGAGTGGAAATGCGTTACGCATTGTCCCCACACCGAACCAGCCTAACATGATCTTAGTAAAAATCGGATGGTTTTCAAGATTTGCCAGTTTAAAGTTCTTTTCCAGTACAAACTTTAAACTGGCATATCTCGAAAACCATGCGACTTTTACTGAGGTCATGTTAGGCTGGTTCGGTCCGTCTTAGGCTGGTCTACCTCCGGTGTCAATGTGGGTTACTGATATTGGGACACCCTGTATATCGCGAATAGGTCGACTGAAAAATTTGAGTCGATATGTTTAAAAAATTAAAAATGATTTTTTTTAAACATTGCACTTGTTTGTTTATTAGACAAATTACTTACCAATCGAAAGTATGAAGCCTATAGGATATGCAAACGTTAGGTTGGCTATTTTTGTTTCGATAAAATGGGCAGAGGCAAGTAATTAATAAAACCTTTTTATTTATATTTATATTCACATAATATTACTAAATACTTAAATTATATGTAGGTATATCAATAATGTATAAGTTATAACTTACAAGTAGTTTCAAAGTAACCTTGTTACTTCGTGACTCGTTTTTTACATTTATTTAAATACTTTCAAAAAAAATACAAAAGGCGGACTTAATGCTAAACGCACCTACATATATTAGGTTGTTGAGGTTATTTTTTATTGTCATGTTGTACTCACGTTGTGTTGGTGGAACTCCTATTACCCTTAAACTTAAATAACTTATATCTAAAGACGGCTCCGACATAGGAAAACATATCTTAGGACATGTACAAGTAGATCACAAATTCGCACAGCACTGGTTTCGTAGGCACTGATTCTGTGAAATATTTTATGACTGGTGGAAAAATCTTTAGCAGAGTTAAGCTAAATTATAGATATATAGCATATACCTAAACCGAAGTAAGTACTTGATAAGCGAGCATTTTTCAAAATTTAACCTCTGTGACAATCTCCAGATTAAAAAAAAATTGGCAGAGGTTAGAGTACTTGAAACTATGCAATAAGGGTCATACACAGAGTTAGGTTCAAAATTGTCCCTTCTGTTCCTAAAAGTTAACGACGTGGGAGTTGTTAACTCTCATAATTTCGATACAGGCCAAAACTACACCAGACTCCCATTACGCGGATATATCCTAACCCGAAAAATTTGGTTTCAAAGTCCTTAACTTTCTGGAACAGGAGAGACAACATTTGTTTCTGTGTATGACCCATAATTAAATAATATCCTAATGTATCCCAAAATATTTGTACGAGAAATTCCTTTTTTTGCTACCGAAATTCATACGTTTTTTGTAATAAAAATGGTAGTTTCCATACACATATTTTAGGGCACGTTAGGGGTTAACCCTTGAATCACCGACACTCATTTCATAGAATGTTTTACTTCGCCGAAGTTTCACTTCATCGACAGGCATTTCCACGCGCAGGAGTTATTGTTTGGTGGTCACAGATCTAAACTAACCTAACCTACGTAAAAACTCAAGGGCAAGCACAAGTTGGTGACGACACGCTGATGCTTAATATTTGGCCTCTGAAGATGATAATGTAAAAAGAATCTCCAAATTAAGTAAAATTTCGATATTATAACATATGGACTAGGCTAATCTATTTATAATGCTTACTAAATACTCATACAGCGATATAAACACTTCTCTAGTTCTTGTTTGTTATTTTACTTTTTGTTTAGGGCTGATTTCTCAATGTCTAGATAACTGTAACTGTCAGATATTTTATCTGAAGATTGGAAAAATTGACCCTTAGCACCGCCCCGGTCAGGATTCGGCTATCCTTCAACTCATTACAACACACATCACTAATTTTTTACAGCTGTGGTGGCAATCGCTTTCTCAAACTTCGAAATCGAACTTTTAGCTCAGTTCTTTTTCGGTTTTGTCACGACTAAAGTGTAATAAGTAATACACTGCGGTGTCGGTTCTAATTTGCCGCTCCTCTGCGGTTTTGTTCAGAATGTATCTCGAATACGTGAGCACATATCTGTTAACTTGTCGCACTGGGCTGTCACGCGCACAGCGGCGCGGGCGCAGGCGCAGGCGCGGGCTCGGGCTCGGGCGCGGGCGGCGACGAGTAGTGGTTGGCGTGCGAGCGCTCGGCGCGGCGCCAGCGGTCCCTGAAATACGCAGTCAATTTGAGTATTCTTTCTTTTATTGCAATAAATGTAAAAAACAACTTTGTATAGTAAACAAACTCACGAAATCTTTTGTCATAACTGCTTTTTGAAGAAGGGTACAGCATAAAATGTAAAACATGTAAGGCAGTATTCCAATTGATTTTAGCCTGTTGTTTATACCGTAGTCATATTGTTGACGTTATTAGCTGTACTGTCAAGTGAATAAGATCTACCGTAACGACAACAATATG
This sequence comes from Tortrix viridana, assembly GCA_963241965.1. Lineage (NCBI taxonomy): Eukaryota > Metazoa > Arthropoda > Insecta > Lepidoptera > Tortricidae > Tortrix > Tortrix viridana. The sequence goes on from OY725187.1 coordinate 9,940,300, forward strand.
GTTACGATGTAGAAGGTATAAGGAGAAGGTAGATCTCTGCAATGATAGCTATAAAAATTCATACTTACACACAGAGGCACTGAATATTTTTTTCGAAGGATCGCTATGAAATATAGAATGAGTGGTCTGTCTGAGTGCACCAAAAAGTTAGGGACCATAAAACTAGAATACCTGGCAAAGTCAGTAAGGCGCGCGTATACAGTGCGCGGGAGGTCGGGCTTGTTGTCGTGCGCGTCGAGGTCGAGCGCCACGTACTGCTCCGCGCACGCGCCGGCCAGCAGCGCGTCCAGCGCCGCGTGCAGCTCCGGGAACGTGGGGCGCTCGCGCGGCCGCGCGCGCCAGCACGACACCATCACCTCGTAGCTGGGTAGGACGCGGAGTTTCATATACGGGCCGAAAATACGACATGGAGACATACGACATTGCTTTAAATAATTACAGATAGCTAATTATACTAAAATTGAATTGAATTGTATTTAATTTTTAAATATTTTTTTACATAACAAGCAGCTTTCTAGTTTTTACATAAGAGATCCGTGACAGACGGAAGGACAGACGAACAGCCGGACGGCCGGGCTCTGTTTTTGCCCTTTGGGTACCACCCAAAAAATATGTGTGGATGAGGGCCCAATAGTCAAAACTTAGATTACATTTGCGCATTAGTCTTGCTTGATTTATTTGCCCCGTTTGCAATAGTTAATTTATATTAGGTATTAACTTAACTAACACAGTTTACACTTTCAATCTTGCTTTGTTTTCTTTCAAACCGGCATCAAATCTAGTGCAATCCTCAAATTGCATGTACAAAGTGAATCAAAACCCATTAATGTTTCCCGCAGCGGCGCGGCGCCAGATCGAGATTAAATTTATGAGCTGAATGGCTTTAGGTGTACCTACTGGGTATTTATTTATTTAATATAAATCCGTTTAGTTCCCGTTGTGAACATTTATTGTCAGTCAGTAGCACGTTACGTGCCTTCGACTCTGATCAAGACATTAAGTACGATTTATTAGGAGTATTTTATGCATTTAATTATGTCATGTGTATTTTTGGAAGAAGATTTTGTTGCCGACGTTACCTTTTTTGCACAGTCATCATCTGCTTTTCAAGACCTAACTAACGAGTCCGACTCGGCGGGTCGACGGCAAGTAGAGCAGAGAACCTGATGTCACCTTCCAACTCTATTATCGTCAGCTTTTAGTTAATATTTTATCATCGAGTTTATGTATTTCAGCCCATTTCATTAATTTGATTCAAATTTTCAAATATTGGTTCAAAATTTATTTGTAAGATTTGAGTCACTAACACATAAAGTTACTTACTTAAAAATAAAAACTTGTAAAATACGAAATCACTGCCTAGCGCCTACGAATCTACCGTTGGGCAGGTATGATACTGTAATTTTCAAAATCTCTTGCAACAAGTCACATAACGTCTAAAACTGCTGTGCCCTTGCAGGGCGTCACATGGATACCTATTGTTTGTTTTCCACCTTATCTGTTATGCAATAAAGTTTTGAATTGAACTGAATTGAATCCCAAGTCTGAGACACACTTGCGGTAGCACCTTCCAATATGATAAGCCCACTGTTGAACTTGCCTCATGGGTCATCGTTGTCAGCCATTTGTTAACAAAAAAACCCGGGCTGTTTTATGTTGATGTTTTAGTACCTAATGGAGATCTTTGGGGAAGGCCTATGTCCAGCAGTGGACGTCCTTGAGTGATATGATGATGACGAGTACTCACAGCTGGCGAGAGCAGGCGCCGGGCTGCGGCATGCGGTAGCCGGAGCGCAGCAGGCGCGGCAGGCGCGCCGGGGGCACGCCGGGGTAGGGCGCCGCGCCAACTGTCACTATTTCCCACACCACCACGCCGAACGACCATCTGGACAAACAGTTATGACGAAATTATGAAATGTAAACGTTAAGTCTCGACTCGACCAACCAGTCAACCAGTCGGATTGATTAACGCTTATTTGAATTATTCTATTTGGTAAGCTAACACTTGAGACAATATCGTAAATTAACGTCAGCACGTGCCTAAAAAATTGGTGAATTTTGAAACGCGTTTTGTCTGTTAGGTACTATTTCTTAAAGAAACTTTTCTGACGAAGAAGAATTAGGTACTTAAATATCTGCGAGTAATTACTTACACGTCACTCTGCGTAGTATAAATCCTATGCGTCAGAGATTCTATGGCCATCCACTTGACCGGCATTTTCCCGTTGCCTTTCTGTTTATACTGGTTCTCCTGGTAAATGTCCCGGGACAAACCGAAGTCTGCTATCTTTAGCGTCCTGTTGTTTGTAACCAGAATATTCCTGGCTGCTAAGTCTCTGTGGACCAATCTGTTGGACGCTAGGAACTCCATGCCCATGGCGATCTGGCGGCAGAAGGACAGAAGGTCGACGTAGGTTAGTTCTACGTCAGAAGTCCCATCGAGATCGTACATTTTGTTGATGACTAGGTTCGAGTGTTCTTGGGCTTTGAAGAGGTCGTTACGGTAGTTGGAGGTTTGGGAGTTGTTGTTATAGTATTTTGCTTTGCGTTTAGATACCATTACATCCCAGGAGCATCTGTAAAAAAACCACAACATTTTGGTGATATTTAAAGTATTAGCGAATACTCACAGACTTATGTTATTGTAAGTATGAAATGTTGTGGAAAGTTTTGAATGTTGGTCTAGAAATCAGTTCAGAAAGAATAGAATTGGATATTAAACTACCAAAAAGTGAGTTGACTTTTTCTCTGACCGCCCAATTCTTATTGATTTACCTGTCTAGATTGCTGTATTAACCTGTAAATTCTGTGTACAAAGAGTTTAAGGCTCCTTCTTAGAAGTAGTTCCTTGACACCCTTGTTAAATTAGTAGTACGTCTATCTTCAAGTCGGCTCCAATTAGTGTGTGCCTATAGACTCTAAAGTATACCTATCAGCTTACCCAACTAGTCAAGTTTGGTCACCTAAGGTAGCTGAGCAGGTCGCCACGGCCGCAGTACTCGGCGACAATGAGCGGGCGCCGGCCGCTGCAGCAGCCCACGAGGCTGACGACGTGCGCGTGCGCACCCACGCTCTTCATCAGCTCCATCTCGGCGCGGAACGAGCGAACTTCATCGCGAGATGGGTAGTCTGGACAAGATACATAACTTGGATTTCTTTTCCAAATCTACGAAGAAAATTTCATGAAAATACGAAGTGCAATAAGGTCACATAGCCAAGGGTGTTGATTTTTCTGTACAATAATAACTAATAGGAAGCGCAACACGTCACCCCATCGGCGCCTTAGCTGAAGAATTAGAACAGCAGCCTCGGTGTACCAGCAACTTGACCGACGCATCAAAATATTGATCTAGGAGCCACTTTTACCCAGTCTATTATTATTTAAAAGCTATTTATTGTCAATATTCTTGCTCGCAATACTGAAGGCACTCTTATTCAGTTACTTGCAACTTGAAAATAAATAGACACGCTCGTATAGGGGTTGTAAGTAACTTTACCTTTAAGCATCTTGACAGCAACCTCCTTGCCAGGTGTCAGCGTCCCTCTCCGAACTACGCCAAAAGCGCCTTCGCCAATGACTTCGTGAAGCTGCAGTTTCTCTGGACGCAGTTCCCACCTATCCTCGCTCACGGGGACTTCGCAAGTCACTTCAGAGAATAGCTTCTTCTGGAACTCGGCCAGATCATCCTGTAGGAGAATGTATCTGTTACTTAAGAAGGCCTGTGAAACAGAAGAGTGGTATGTGAAAAAACCTGTATTAAAAGGAAGATACAATGGTTATGTTCACGATTTTTAACAGCGACTTTCTTGATAATATAATCAAAACGTAAAGGACTTACATCGTTGTAAATACCGCTGAGTTTTGAGCTCCGGCGTCTCCTGCACCAGCTAATTAAGCCCACTATCATCGTTGTTAGGAGCAGTAGCGCCAATAGGGAGCTCAGCACCGGCACCGAACTTGGGGTTACTTCCACTGCTGAAGTTTGGAACACGTTAATGAAAGTTTAAGTTCAATTTATTTATTTAATTAATAGTAGGATTTTTGCTTATGACTTTTTTGAAATGTAAATTTCCTCATAATGCGAGAATAATTTCCTCGAAATTCTTTTCTAGAACATTATACCCATACCTAAACTCTTAGGTAAGAAATAAAACAAATGAAGATTAGTATATTTACTTGGAAAAAGCGCACGGTAAAAGGCGGTTGCCTTTTCCTCTCCGTCATAGGCAGTTACCGTCACGTTGTAGATTCCCCGTCCCGTCACGTCGTGGAATATCACCTCCGTCTCGTTCTGGGGATGTTGAACGTCATAGGTCGCAGACTTAGTAAAAATTATTTGATTGCTTATGGGCTTAACTACGAGTACCTATTATGTAGTTATTTTTGTTTTTCGTAGACGGTTCATTGTTTTTCGAAACATTTATTTTGTAATATTGTACAATATTCAATTAGACCGCATTAAGCCATAAGCATAGCCCTACTCTCTCTTGCCCCAAGCTGTTCGATTCTGCGCTTGCCGCATCCGGATTTTAACCCATATCTTAACCAAATCATTTGACCATTGGACATTGTTCTGCCAAGTGTAATCAAAATGTCAAGTTATATAATTGTAATTAGTTAATGTATTTGAAAAATATATTGACCATTGAGATTCTTATGGCGCTTCTTCTCAACAGTGGTCTCCTATGGGAAGCGCTGGTAGACTCAGATATATGAAAGTGCATAGGTATCTACAGGTTCTACTTACAGAATAAAGAAACCTGTCCAAGAGATGAAATATAAATAAATAAATAGTCGTTGGGCACAAAACTCACCCCGGTAACGTTGGCGGCTTGCTCCGTGCCCGCGCGCAGCACGACCCAGTAGCGCCGCGGCACGCGCGCTGGCCGCGCCCAGCGCACGCGCACGTCCCACCCCTTGCCCGCAGGACTCGCGAACACAGACGCGTTCGTTACGGGCCGCAGGGCTGCCAATCACAAAAAAAGTTCTTGCATATGTTTCTCTATATAAGTATGTTTATCGTTGTAGTACCCATAGTACAAGCCTAGAGCTTAGTTTGGGACTAGCAATTTGTGTAAGATTGTCCCCTGATATTTATTTATTTATTTATATCGTTTACGTTATTATGGCGACACTTGATTTGTCTGTATTTTCTACTAGGGACCGCCCTAGCTTCGCTTATAAGCAGTAGTTGGAATATGTAGAGCAAATTTACCTAAACGTGACGCATGTGCTTATAAGTCAAAATATAGCTGCTGTAGCTTGTGAAATAATAATTAAAATCGGTTAGTGGTTCGATTACAAACAACCAAATAAGTAGGGACATAAATCTTTCCTTCTTAATAATATTAGTATAGATATATCTATTATTATTACACAATTCTAAATCAAATGTTACAATTCTAAACAGTACTTACTTAAATAATAAATAATTCAATGCTTTTCGATTAGCTGGCACCGGTATACTAAAATGACATTTTAATTTAAAATTCTGCTTTGATTTAATGTCTCGACGTAACAGTATATATGCGCATCTGTTAGTGTTAGTCTTGAGAAGGGTCATGTAGGGATTTTGTGCAGGAGCTGACGAATTTACGGAATGAAATCTCGATCTCGCGAGATCTCAAATCTCGAGAGATCTCGGCCATTTTTTAATTATTCAATATCGACGATAAGCAATCTCGTTTTTGTAATCTCGTTCGAGATCTCATAAAATCATACGTAACCTGCTGAAAAAGGAAATGATTCTTTACAACTATGCAAAATGTTAATAAATTACGATTCATATCTTTTTGTATAGTTTAGTTACCACCTATGGAAGAGCGGTGCTCTCTTAGCATATAGGTATTAATTTACTTATAAAGAGGCACTAACATTTATGTACTACTGTAATCTTTAGTTACTGAATAAATCATTTTTTTTATTTATTTATGGTAGCGAAAGAGGGTAAGGTCTTAAGTTAGTGTATAACACCTACTTACTGTGTCCCTACCAGCGTGGAAGCCGAACGAGCTTTCTCAGCCGCAAGCTATTTAGGTTCAGATATTATTAGGTATCGCTTAGCAGACGACACTTTGATTATGTACTCTGTGCTTCCTAATAAGCTACTTTCAAAACCATAGTTAAAGCCGGATCTCGACTCGTTTTCGCACGAGTTCTCGAAATTGCCAATTTCGACACTAGATTTAAGACGCGAGATCTCGAATTGTTAATCTCGGCTCGAGATTGCATTAAGTAAATAATTACTGACGATCTATCGCGTCAACTGTTTATGTCAATTCCATACAATTTAGCAGTTTTCAAAATCGTAAAGTTATCGCGGTAATGTAAGATACACTACGATTTTTGCCAGTCTACGATCAACCAGATCGGCGCAAAACTAAGTGTTTCGTTTTACTGCCTTCTGACTTATAAACAAATAATTCTTAAAAATCGAGATACTCATAAATAAGTATAATCCTAAAGTCACATTTGACTTTACAAACACGCAAGCGAGCCGACGGTCGAGCTGAAATCTGACTGTATAATGTTACCTAAGGCGTATTCCTTGACGGACCGGCCGTGGCGGCCTTCCACGGTGAACAAGCATCTGTCTGGGAAGGACACGTTCATTGTGTACCACGCCGTATTGCCTGTCTGCAAAAAAGAAACGAAAAGTTAGTTGGTAACCAGGCATTACAGCACATTTTGATTTCTACAGTGTTATGGAACCAAAACAGTGCATTTTAATAAAGGTTAATTTTGATTAAAATATTATCTTTGTTCTATTTGTTTCCATTTTCCATTTCGTGATCGCGCCAAGCCGAGCGTGGCGCGGCGTGATTTTTACGTTGTATTTGTTTACAAATTTACAGTGTATTTGTGACCATGGATGTAGAAAAATTTATAGATTGTGTTAACGTCCGGTTCTACATGATTTGGGCCATAAAAGCTATAAAAATGTGTTAACTTGGATCGAGATTGCGAGAGAACACGTCGCGCGCGACACGCGACGTGTTCCTGCAGTGTGACGTGTTACTGCCGCGCTGCGCGGGGAGCGCGTCGCGCTGCCGTCGGGCCGCGCCGCGCTGGCTGTTAGGTCTATTATGAAACAGTATTTAAATAAAACTTTTTTACAAGTTAGGATTTTTGAGGAAGTTTAACTCACCACGTTTTCAATATGTGCTTTATGGGAACTATTTGTACACTCATTTGTGACCGTGAAGTGGGCGTCAGAATCTGTAAAATTATTCGGATTTCTGTTAAACTGCCAGGAGCCAAATAATCCAAATATAGATTAGATTTACATTAGAAAGCAAGAGAGAAATATAGCTTTTGAAACACAAGCTTAACTTAATTAATATTCTTTTCCTTTTACTTTTAATTTGTATAGGGTTTTTTTTGTACCTATTTCATAAATAAGTAAATAAATATCATCAGGGGACAATTTCACACAAATTGACCCAGTCCCAAACTAAGCTCTAGGCTTGTATAGTCACACCACAGGAAGGTTGGGCCACTTGCTAACATTCTTAATTGGGTAGGGTTATCAAATCGTACACGGTATATTACTATTGAAATACGATTTGACAACCCGACCGAATTAAGAATGTTAGCAAGATCAACATTCTTGATCTTGCTAACTGTACTAAGGGCCGTATTAATAAACTGATCTTGTGTGAGACGCCCTTCACAATATGCGTCAAAAATGACAGTTTTCTATGGATTGACGTTTACTTTGACGTATCTTGAGACGGGGATCACAGTTGAGACGAGTTTATTAATACGGCCCTAAGACTACTAGGTAACGATTAACACGTTTACACTATAAAATAAAGAAATTCATACATAAATACAAAGAAAACAACCATGACTCAGGAACAAATACCCGCGCCTGTTACACAAATATTTACCCATACCGAGATTCGAACACGAGACCGTTAGCTACGTAGGCAGGGTACACTACCAAGTAGGGTAACCGCGTCGTCAAAGTCATTTATTTTTAACTTACCACTGATGTTCCATTTGAAGTTAACTTTCGCTTCAGAGCTGCTACCAATATAATGTTCGTCTACTTCAATGACGTATTCTTTCTGCTCCTCTGAAGTAATGTTGGAGACGAGCAGCTTTGGACCTTGGAGCCAAGCAGAATGAGTTCCATTTCGAGCGAGGGCTGCTGACCAGCATGAGTAGTTGGTGGTCGGGGTTATGTATGTTTCTTCGACGGTACTCCCACTTTCCGCGACCATTTGCGTCACCTGGCAGTAAAGTGTTTAATTAAAATGCTTTTTAAATGAAACATTTCTTCTATACTACTTATTTTTAGGGTTCCGTACCCAAATGGTGTCAAATGGGACCCTGTTACTAAATCTACCCTATCCGTCCGTCCGTCCGTCTGTCTGTCCTAACTATAAAGAGCTGTATCTTTTGATCCGTAATACGTTCGGCGGATTTCCAAGTGTCAAATTTAGTATTATTATAGAATAACAACAAATATTAAAAACCTTGGCCAGTTTGTACGGAACCCTCAGTGCGCGAGCCCGACACGCACTTGCCCGGTATTTTATAACTGTCAAGTAAAATGGGCTTGTGCCAACAGCAATTGAAATTTCCTGGGGCCCTAGCCAAGATGCATTTCGTTAACATAACGATTTTCGAAAATCTAATTGACATAAGCAGCTGACGCGACTGATTGTTAGGCTGCGGCAATCATACATTTTCTTTGATTTTGGAAATCGTTATCCTAATGTATCTTAGCTAGGTTAGTTTAGGTTACGTCACAAAATTTGTTGGGTTAGCCGCGGAGCATTTTGAACTGTCCCGCTTATGTTATTACTTTATTACCCGACTGCGGCGAAGCCCGAAAGGAGGGTTATGTGTTTGACCTGTACGTTATTATGTTTTAGTTTGAAGCACTTACATCACCTTCATCAGGCACCAGTACGATGACTTGACGGAATTCGGACTCCGTGATTCCAAACACGACCTTGTTGTCTACCTGCTCTAGGATCTGAAGGTTGGCCGGCCTGCCTACTTCTTTTGTTGGACCTAATTAAACACGCAAAAAAGGATTACAATGTTTTCCCGGCGTCCGATTTGGGTCCAAAATAGGGTTCCTAGTTTGACTACGGAACCCTAAAAAGGCTCCAAGAATGGTCTAAGGCGATAATGGGAAGGGAAAGTGTTGATACAAAGATCACCATGGCCACGTTTGATCATCCACAATCATTTGATCAAACATGTCCACTACTGAACATATACTTTCTCCTAAGATCGTCATGATGGTCCTGAGCTACCTTACCTACTTGCATCCAGCTGTTTCTCGTGGGGGACATTTGAAAACAGTTCCATCGTTTTCGTAACTTACGCACTATATACGCTCATTGCTCAAGCTTCAGACTTCGATTTTTGGACGAAAGCCATACATGGTCATCAGTTACTTTGTTACTTCGTAGAAAAATAAATCGGTCAAATAGTTAAGAGTTCTAAGAAACAGCAAAATTAGATTTGTTAATTATGATTGTGAATTCACATAATGATGAATTTTTATGCGAAAAGTTTACAGCATCGATATGTTGAGGTCGTCGCAATCAATTTCAGTCAAGCCGTTGAGAAAGAATAAGGCTCAGTTGGATCTATTATTTAATGAATACCTATGTAAGTACTTACCCAAAAATATTTCTTTGCATTCTGGAAGATCCTCCTGAAAAAAAGAAAATCTTTTAAATATGTTAATCTACTTTAAAATATTGCGATTTAAATCGCATCAACGCATTTGATTTATGCCTTACGAAAAATTGTTTAACTAGTAGGAGTTCGGCGCGTCATATCAACTACGACAGCCTACTTAGGTGTCTCGTTCGATGGGACTTTGCACAATATCAGTCACAAAAAAAGTACAAGTAGCAAAAAAGCTGTATAAGAGCTTATACAGCTATTACAACTCCGGTTCCAGCATTTTAAGGGCTGTAAAATGCTTTACAGCTTGTCTGCTGCTTGGTCTATATGACTTATAAAAGTTCTATAGTTACTCAAAGGCACACGCCTTATTTGAATCACAAGTCTGCAACCTACCTACACTACACTGGTAACGAAGCGTGCGTACAACCACACCGCTAGAGATGTGCCGTTCTCGGAAACTTTCCTCATTATTTATTTTTTTTGTATGGGAAATATTCCCGGTCGAGAATGTTCTCCATACAAAATGAGGAAAGTTTCCGAGAACGGCACATCTCTAACCACAGCTAACCACGTGCTCGGTTTATTGTAAAGTGAACAAACTTATAAACATATCCCCTGCGCACCGAGGTCATCAGTAGAACTTCGACTCTTCACCCCAAAACAAACCGACAAAAGACTTGTAAGATATCAGGCGCAATTATAAAACGCTTAATTGACGGTATAAATATAGGTGAACGATAGTCCGGTGTCAGAGTTACGGAGTTATCGCGGCAGCCAACGACCTACTTCCCTGGGTTGTCCTGTCAACATTTTCCAGACTGTGTGGGATTGCGGGTAATCTAGTCATTCATTTAAATATGATCTGCGGATTATAATACTCGTTGTACAGTCAAGAGCGAGTTAGCTCACAAATAAACCATCGAGTAATGAAATGAACCGCTGTGCAAACAAAATTCACGAAGTGGTCCAGTTTCTCGGCTCGTAAGTACGTCTGTTGCCATGACCTAAGGTATTCATTTTGTAGTAGGTATACTTACGTATAATCTTTGTTAATGGCCTGCCCATCACAACATATTATAAATTAAACTCCCCACCGCGCTAAGTTTGTTTGTTCGGGTTAATCTCAGAAACTACTGCACGGATTTTCAGACGGTTTTCACCAATAGAAAAAGAGGTCGTTAGTTTATAATCTAAAATGTAAAATGCTTTAGTAAAAGTAAACTAGTAGTAGTACCTACCTAATCTGTTGCAGAAACCCGATTATTCATTTTTGACGCCGTAGTTCATTGTGCCAGGGTTCTATATGTGGCTCTTCAATTAGAGTGGTTGGCCGTATGCGGGTATGCCAAACTGCAGTTTGCTAGGTAGGGAAGTAGGTATGTACGAGTAAGATGGAATGTACAAATACTCCTGCCTACTGATTAAATGCTTACACACACATACTCTTTAGCATGAAGCAAGGATGAAGCAAGTGCTCAACTCTTAATCCTTGCTTCATGTTATAAATGCGAAAGAGTATGTTTCTTCTTCGCAGTTCCACGCCTCAACCGTTCGATGTGATCTATACTTCTACACTAATACATATTATACAGAGAAAAGATTTGTATTTTTGTATGTTTGTAACGAATAAACTCAAAACACACAGGACCGATTTCAAAAATTCTTTCACCAATATTTAGAATAGACTTTCAGGGTGGACATAGGCTATATTTCAACTTACGAAAGTACTGACTCACCGCAGACAAAGTCGCGGGCGGAAAGTATTTTATACAGAAATAGTTCATTGTCCAGAGAATGCTAATACATTTTATCTCGAAAAATCGGATAGATCTCGAAGGCAGAGCGATATACGCGATGGAATCGCCCGAAGAAGCTTTACCTTAAAAAGTTAGTTTTTACCCAAATAAAAAAATGAATTTATTCATAGTCGTAGCTATAAGATTGAATCTCGAACAATGTCAAAAAACACTTTAAAGGTTGCAGCGTGTGACCATCGAACCACTCCTGCGCCATGTGTCTTATTTAGATTCCTAACTGCCAAAATTAACATTTCCGCATTTGGATGTGCAAGGCATTTTATACTTCAACAGTATACGTTAGAGTTATTAGTTCTGTGAGTGGTTGGTAAGAATCCTTGGGAGATGTTTTGGATTTCGAGGATTGTAACAAGCAAACAGTTTGCGAGGTGGAAAGTGGTTAGTGGCATGCAAGTCAGAAGTTATCGACAGAGATGGGATTCCTAATGGGTATATTATGGTCGCTTTTATCGCTGATAAATGTGAAAAGAAATCCGTCACTTTCGACAAATGAGTAGGTTTGTAAGTGCGAGAAGACTGACGAATTTATCCAAATTTGTCGACAGCTATAAATCCGACTGTGATAGCGGGAGACAAGACTAGCCCGCTTTATATATATATATATATATATATATATATATATATATATATATATATATATATATATATATATATATATATATATATATATATATATATATATATATATATATATTATAATTAATAACTACTACTACTACAATATACTTATTGTTTACATACATATACCCATACTTAACTTTCTTAAAATCGGATCAAAAAATGCTGCAAAAAAAAAACTATTTACACAAAACTGATAAAAAAGTAGAAAGGCAATGGTTATTTGACGTCATGCTTATGCTACGCTCGTAATTTTGTTTGTTTTAAATGAATAGGAATTCAAAAACGACGTGCGTAACCAATATGTCGAATCGCCTGCCTTCTGGCTGAAAGATGTCGTGTTCCGGCGGTTCCGGGGCGGCCTGCCAACGAGCATGACTTCGAATGCTGCGATACAAGAGGGTCACGCTGTATTGTCGCCAATTATATTGTTAAGATATTGTTAAGTTTATAAATATATGTATTTTAGTCAGTAAGGTATTTATCTATAGGCCTAGTAGCCTGAAAATATATCAGTGTGTCAGCAGTGGGACAGAAAAACAGGCTAACAAAAAAGAACTCTTTACCATGCCTTTACCGAAGATTTATTACTTTATATCAGGTTACTATTTTACCATTTAGTTCCGTGCAGTTTTTATTTTTTATTTGACATAGGATCTGTCATTCATATTGAAATCAATTTATCCAATAAGTACCTCATCTATATATTTGTTTTTTTCCAATATCAAAAGAGTCACAAATACATAAGAGTGTACCAATTATCATACAACCCTGTATTAGGGGCACCGCGAAGGTTTTTTTTCTAACTTTAATCATAATTAAATAAAATTGAACAGAAGCTAATTGAAGAACATAACACAAATAATTACATAAGTAATATGTGACGTTCTCAATATAAAGGGACCTTATGGAGGCAGGCGTTTACGCCATTTTGTAGAACTCGTACCATAGGAATCGTATAGTTACAAGAATAAGAAGAGCGTATCTGCCTTCCTCCATAAGGTCCCTTTATATTGAGAACGTCGCATATAGATACTAGCGACCCGCCCTCGCTTCGCTACGTGTACTACTTATTATATCAATAAACCTTCCGTGAAAAAATATTTAACTGATGGGGAAACCCGCATTAAATCCGTTGCGTAGTTTGAAAGATCTAAGCGAACATACAGAGGGACAGAAGGCCGGAAGCGACTTTGTTTTATACTATGTATTGAAGTTATTGTGTCACAAGGGAGTTCAGTAGAATATTTATAACATTTCAAATCCAGAGCTAACTGGTGGCTGTACGGTGTAAATAGGTATAGTTCTCTTCAGTATATATTTGGAGCTGACTCTTGAATCATAGTATTTGTTTGTCAACAAGATCGGAAATAAATCCCATGCGACTTTTGCGCTAGAAATAAGTACCGTAGGTTGACATAATTAACATACCCGGACGTTTGAGACATCGGCTATTATAGCGGCTGATATTTACATTATTTGTATCTTTTAACTTCATTATCGGTTTAGGAAATGGGGAAAAATAGCGTCATTTTGCTATCTCACCAAGCATCAGGCTAGGCGTCAACTCACCGAAATGGTCTACAACAAAAAAAACCGGTCAAGTGCGAGTCGGACTCGCGCACCGAGGGTTCCGTATTTAAGTCCGTGTTTCAAAAATATACCTTTTCACTTCTCATGCTCTTAAAATGCTACTTTAGTCTCTGCATATCGGGAATAAAGTTCCTTTTTAATCTCTACGGATTAAAATAATTTTTTTTTTAAATTTACTTTGGAAACCCTTAAACAGCCAATCAGGGTGTAAGTGAATGGAGGATTATTACAGAATAAGTACTTATATAGAAACCGGAATATAAAAAAGAACAAATGACGTAGGTTTAACCTTTTTATATTTATGGCATTCATAACGAGTTAGAAAGAGATGTCCTTATATTCTTTCGTTTTCCATCATGTTGCCAAAAGGTTTTAGACGTCAAATTTGAATGGACCGCGATGAGCCCGCCATTGGACCCCTACACGAACCTACAGTACTACAACATTAAAAAGTCGATATGCGAATAGTTAATTTTGTGTCAGGGTGACTTCTTCATTTAGTAGCTTTATTAGTTTGACAGTGTTGTGAATATATATCGATATTTTCAGATTTTCAAAACATGAAAAGTTGATACTAGAATTATTGTCGACTCAGCAGCAACACTGGCGTTGACAGATCCTTGTGACAATATGATGGAAAACAAAAGAATACCTTAAGGACATCTCTTTCTAACTATCGAGTTAGAAAGAGATGTCCTTAAGGTCCATGTTTCTTTTGTTTCAAATCGTTGAATGCCATGCCATAAATAGAAAAAGGTCATATACGTCTTTTGCTGTTTTTTATAGTTCGGTTTCTATGAAAGTCCTTATTCTGTAGTATAGTCAATTTTAGGGCGTGGAAATATTAAAAAAAAACTATTTAATTTCGTGAAACACGATTAATGATTACGAAAATGAATCAATTTAATTATATTAAGGATGAATTTAATTTATTATGGATGGAATTTAATTTATTTTGATTAGTTTTGAAAAAACAGTTTTCAAGTTTGAATCTGTTGGCTAAATATGCAAGCATTTAAAGCGTCACTTTACAAAGGAAAAGAAAATTAAAAACCGCGGAACAAATTTTTTTGCTATTGTAATTTTGTATAGAACGTCGTTATTTTTCCTCGCATTCGAAGTGAAAAGTAGAGTGTTTAACTCGAGACTAAAAAGCCCTAATGACACTCGAACTTCATCCACCCTCGCTTTGCTCGGGTGTATAAATATCTCGTGTCATAATGGCTTACTTTAGTCCCTGGTTGAACAATCTACTATTTTAACGCCCGACGCATAAAGAGGGGTGTTATAAATTTGACATGTGTACCTGTGTATCTGTCTGTGGCATGTGGATGGACCGATTTTGTTTTTTTTTGTCAGAAAGGTGACTTAATCGACAGTGTTCTTAGCTTGGATTGATGAAAATCTAATAAGCCGTTTAAAAGTTATGAGGTCTGAAAGCGATTTTGTCGGGAGTTTTTAATACTTGAAATCTTGTAGTGACGATGTCCGTCCTGTGTCGTACATACGTGCTCGGAGCCCGTTGATGTCTTTGTCGGACGTGATGACGCTTGAATCGAAATATTACTAAACACTGACATTAAGCTTTATTATTTACTTTTTAGAGTTTTATTTTGTGCCGACGATTTTTTAAATCTTTATTTTTTTTGAACATTTTTGATTGAACGGAAAATTATAAATAAATAGTTTTGAAATGTGCAGATTGAGCCCTTTCATATGACACCCCATCAAATTCATTTGTTATAATAAAATCAAATTCATTTTTCAACTCCCCATTCTAAACCCCTTTTTAATTATTTATAAATTTAATTTCATATTTTTTTTACTAAAAACAGATGCGGGCAAGCCAGTTATACAACTATGCTAAATTTCAAGGTGATAGCTTGTGCAGTTGCTGAGAAAAACTGCTGTGACATACAGACAGACAGACAGACAACGAAGTCTCACCATAAGGGTTCCTTTTTTACCATTTTGGTACAAAACCCTAAAAACATACATAATGTGCACCAAATTTCAACTTAATCAGCCCACTAGATTCAGAGTAAGGTTGACAGACGTACAGACTGACAGACATGCGAGTAATCCTATAAAGGTTCCGTTTTTTCATTCGGAGGTACGGAACCCTAAAACACTAAGTAAGTAATGAACGCCCCCGAACTTTGTTGTCTCTGTGTGGCCTAATGGTTGATTGATTAGTAAAAAATGCGAAGTGCTTTTTAAATACAATGTACTTGCTCGTAAGTAAGTAACTCTACAAAATAACAGCATTTTCCCTTTACTTGTCCTATAAGCATTGATTCTAACCAAATTTCATGATTCTATAGGTCAACGGGAAGTACTCTATAAGTAATATGCAGCATAAACTGCCTTATCTTTTGATTGCGTTGACTTAAAAATTAGATTTTTTTGCAGCTCCAAGGGTTTGCAGACCTATGTCTTTGAAATGAATTCCAACGTGATACCTCCACGGGTTCTTGAGAAAAATGATCTTGACAGACAGACAGACGGACGGACAACGAAGTGATCCTATAAGAGTTCCTTTTTTCCTTTTGAGGTACGAGACCCTAAAAAGGGGGTTGTTCTCAATTTGTCGGAATATTTTTTTACCTCTTGACTTCACCGGTATCATACTAGTGTTCACGTAAGTTTCTAAAATAGAATACAATAATATTTACATAACTAGGCCTAGTTTTTATGTTATATAAGAAAAAAGCTTTCTTGAATAAAGCTGCACAACCACCATCTGCTTATCAAGACAAATCTGACGAACCCAAACACGGCGTGGCTATCTTGTTTCGCTGCTATGACTACCTTCCGGCTGCATCATCATCCATCCATCTCCATGTTACCATACTATTGTTTTATCACCGAAGTTACGTCAGTATACTAATCTAAATCTATTAACTAACTTACATTCAAACATTGCAAGTAAAAAGCTTGTAAAAAATGCGTAAGTAGGCTGTATCAGAGACGCAGCCGCAGTGGAGTATGTGGAACGTCTAGTGCGTGCTCAACCATCTGGATGGGATTTCTGCGTTTGGCTCAATTTAACGCGTTTCCTGAGAAAACAAACACGATCCACTGATGTCAAAGCGGGTAGCCGAGGGCCAGAGTCTCTCTATCTTGCTACATGAGCTCTTGCACGCCAGTTTTGTACGGTACTTATCGCACGCGGTGGCCCCATATTAGAGCCGTCGTCAAATTTTCGCAAAAAACCACACATTTTGAACTCTACAACTTCTAATGGTCATAATAAGCTTGAGTTTTATGGATCACACCCACATTACCTTCGTGAGCTCTGTCAAACTCCCGCTTCAATCAATCAATGTACTGCTGAGTAATCTAATCACTAAATAAACGCAGCGCGCGATGGTAAGTTTAGTTCCGAATGAGTCGTGCTGTGCTTGATTACAGCACCATTTACGCTGACAACATATGCACTACCGAGTAATGGCTTCCTTCCTCTCAAAAACGGTAATAAAATATTGCCGGTAGGTGTTTTAATTTCCAAGTTATAAGCGATCTTGCAATAACATATTTCGTTACATTTGTTTTTGCAAGTGACCGAAATGAAAGACGATTCACGTCACTTTAAAAAAAACTCAACGATAACCGATAAAACGATCAACCTAATGTATGTACGTATGTTGGTTTGTACGTGTATCATTAGGGTTCCGTACCAAAATGGTAAAAAAGGAACCCTCATGGTGTTGTCTGTCTGTCTGTCTGTATGTCACAGCAGTTTTTCTCAGCAACTACACAAGCTATCAACTTGTTTTATTGTACAAAACGGAAAACCAAAAAGGGATGTAGAAGGCCTTATTGTTATATTTTATCCCGTAAAAACTTCACCCAAATGGGGCAAACAACTTTTATGTTCAACTGTACATTGTTTATGTCTCTGTCCCAGAGCTTCGTGCGTCAGAAACTAGACATAGTATAATATGGAATTTTAAACGGTTTTTTAGGCATAGCACTGATAAAAATACGGGAGCGTAGATATTCTAATGCTAAGTGATAAGTGCAAGGAAAAATGGTTCGCCGGTCACGTGGGTCGCGATAAAATAATAAAAAGTAATTGTAAAAAACAATGATTAAACATAATTTTTAAATAATTTGGCAAACTATAAAATTATTTCATATTTTATTGACTGAAAACACTTGTTTATCAAAGATACAAAAAGTTCATTTTTGTAAACTTAGTGAAAACCATTATAAAACCATTATTATATAATAAAAACAATATAAGAATTTAATAGGTTTTTAAAAATAATATTACAAATAATAAAGTTCACAATATTCACTGAAATGCAATTCATGAAAAATAATATTAATTTTAGTAAAGTACTTATTTAATTATCAGTAAATTAGCACAGGGGTACTTATGTAAGGAAGCAAATTACGTGTTTAATTAAAAATATTAAAGTTAAAACAAACAGTCGGTGCCATTTAATTATTGTCAAATGCAAACCTAAGAATAAATGAAGGTCTTACAGAAACGTATTATAATTAAAATACGTAGGAAAATTGTACATTTTGAACGCAGCTTACCGTTTCGACCATATAGTCACAGACATCAAAAGCCAGGAGTTCTAAACTCGAGTTTGAAAGTTCAAGATTATCAACTAAACTTCCACTTGCGGCCAAACGTGTCTCCACAATCACAAACACAACAAATGTCAAGTGCACACATAACGCGCGTTGTACCATTTTACTCATTGTTATAAAAGTTTTTTACTTTAAATTTCAGCACACATAGTCTTTCAGCCAGTTAGAGGTAGTCATGTAATTCCTTATAACCTTATCGTATCTTACGATCTTTTACTAGTAAAAAAAACTATTAAAAAGTAATTGTATTTTTATCGCCAAAAATTCTGGCAGGTTAACTTTGAAAATAAATTCCAAATTCAAATATGGGTGCGTTCGGAAAATTCGCGGCTGTGTAGTTGATAGGCCGGGCGTTCGTTTATGTGAGCCGCGCGCGCGGACTGCGGCCGACGGTCGACTTTCCTCCGTAACTCTAGTTGCGTTATGCGACATGTGCCTCATATTCGGTGCTTTTTGTAGCAGCAAAAAGATTTTCCGAATGGACGTTTTAAGGTTCCGCAGTCCGCACACAAACGATTAGACTGTTTTCCGTCTGCGGCTCAATTACGCGTTTTTTTATTTATTCTTAGTGAGAGGTATGACTGAAAAACCATAGCTTTTCTCTATAATTGGTGTCATTATCATTTATTTATATATGTAACATGTTGTCTCTTTATGATTTCTATGATAAGATACCAGTTTGCCTATAGAAAAGGTATTTCTTCCATGGTCTACAAAAAGTTGGCTGGAATTGTTCCCGTTTAAAGGGTTGAGCGAGGGTGAGCTTATGCTTGGCTTTTGAACTAGATTATTCTCTAAAATACTGTACCTATTTAATATAATAAGCTTGATGCAGGTACGTGCGCTTGGTATGTTTAGTCGGGGTAAAAAAAGGTTCGTCACTTTTTGTCATGCGAACTCCCCCTTTTACATATAAGTAAATCTAGAATTTTCCAGGTTTAAAAGTTCAAATCTCAAAAAAAAATATGTTCATCCAACATTTAGGTGCTCGTATAAATAAAGGATTCTAGATATTGGAACATCTAATACGGCTATCTGAACCGATGAAAATGCTTTAATTATTTATTTATTTATTTAACCTTAATTGCATTGTTGAACATAAAGTAAAAATGACTTAACGCCCAATGGCATTCTCTACCAGTCAACCAGTAGGCCAAACAGAAAATAACGAAGATCGGAGCAAAAATATATATAGAAAACAAAGTTAACAAATATTTACTATGTGTTATTTATTTTCAAGAAAACTAACTCTGTTTTTTTTTTACGCTCAAAGGGATGAAGGTTTTATGATATTCATTATATGATTATATATTTTTATGAATGTTACGTCATCGATATAAGATATTTGGGTAAGGTTAAAAAAATTGGGCATTCTAACTCACGCAATTAAATTTTCTATAAAACTGTCCGTTGTGCGATGAAAATTGTAAGGATACTTTTCGTCGCACAACGGAACTTTTTTCGCCTTCGTCGTTTGTATTGTTAACTACGCTCAATTATCTGCTAATTGGGCCCCACTTTTTGAACCTTACCCCGTAGCGGTAAGACCGCCTGTTCTAAGCCCAAAAGATTCTATTGTATTCGGTATTTTTAATTTTATTGTATTGTTATTACACTTATTACGCAATAACAGTATCGAAACGCATGTCACCACAGCGATTGCCCAACATTTTAACATTCCTTAGGCACTACTGCCACAGTACAGTAAATAAACTACGAACAAACGTTCGAAACGTCGCACTCACACAGACGCGCGTCTCGACCATTCGTCTCGACGCGCCCCACACCACCACACCGCCACCTGACAGCACTGCCATGTCCGCTTAGGGGCCTCGTTGAAACGTGCGTCTGTGTGAGTGCGACGTTTCGAACGTTCGTTCGTAGTTTATTTACTGCTTTAGCTATATTTATTCTGTACTACTACTACCACCAATGCATTATATCTGTATTCCTACAGTAATAGTGACTCATCGGTAGTCTTGGATTAGGTGGTTAGGTGGACTAAGTAATTAATTTTAAACAGGAAAACAAAAATCAAAATATTTCTTATTAAGGTTCTCTACCCATAAAGTGAAAAGTGACAAGTAATGTTTGTCTACAATTTCATTTATTTTTAAACCTTGATTCTTGATTTTTGTTTGGTCAAAAGCTGGTCAAGTTTTTCTTTTATAAATAAATAAATAATATTGCGTATTAAAAAAAATCGGTTAATAGGTCCCACATGGTCAAAGTCTGATAAGATCTAGGAACATATAGGTAAAAGCTAACATAAGGGTTAGGGCCAAACATGGACGTGTGACATCTTCATTCATTCACACGACATCATTTCATTCTTCTTAAGAAAATATGTAAAAAATAATAATCTTTAATTACTTTTATGCGAGGCTCCCTTAAGCTCGCAGCCGTCGGAAGTCGTCCGATGTCGCCGAGACGCCTAACACCACCACTGATAGGCAGTGGTTGGAATAGGTACTCGTAGAGCTAATTTACCAAAACTTGATGCATGTTCATTCAATAATGTGTTCCCATCTCACTCACTCATGAATGAACATGCGTCAAGTTTAGGTAAATTAGCTCTACCTATACCAATAGGCTCGTATACACATTTGGCCTCCAGTGCCCCCCTCAGAAGCTGCCACTGTGTAAACAACCAATCCCTCGGCGGACAGCTGGTCACCTAGAAGTTGCGTCGCGTGTCGTGTCTGCATCGCAGAGGCGGGTAGTGCTAGTGCCCTAAAGTGACGTCATAAGGGCGACTCGGACTTACCTTATTTACTACGGACGGAGAAAGCTTGAACACGTTCAAATACAGTATACAAGCCTAATAAACAGCTGTTGCGTACAGCTTGGTAATAACGAGTGTGCAATAAATGAGGGCGCTGTTCAGAATCAAATTGGCAACATGATCCAAGGTTTACCTGGTGCTCGTTGCCATTTGAAAATATTGTAGTTCCACCTGTCACTACGGCACACTCTTTTTTAACAAGGTATACTGGATACTTTGTCCACGTGGAAATTTGTTATTATTTGATGCTCAAAGCTTATCCAAATTTCATCTAGAAAGATGAAGATGTTCAAGCGGCTGGAGCGGATGATCACGAGGCCTGGCCACAGTATAAACCTAGCTAAAGCTGTAAAGAAACTACCAACAAACGTTCGAAACGTCGCATGGCAGTGCTGTCACTGCTGTCAGTGGTGAGTGTCGCGTGGACACGAATGGTTTCGAGGCAAAATAAAATACAAAGCGTAACCATTCGTCTAACAGCACTGCCATGGCCGTTTAGGGGTCTCGTTGAGACGTGCGTCTGTGTGAGTGCGACGTTTCGTATGTTTGTTCGTAGTTTCTTTACTGCTTTAGCTATATTTATACTGTCCAAGATGCACTATGCTCACTTAGCGATTGTCAAAATCAATTAAATTGTATAGGATTGTCGTAACTAACGATCTGTTGCGTCAAATTTTGTCAGTTTTCGAAAATCATTAAGTTAGCGTAGTGCATCTTGGCTAGGCCCCCAGTTTTGCTTGTATAAATGTATAAAAGTTGACGCGGACCAAGTGATGTTAAAGGTGAATCCAAATGGGTCGGGTGTCCGAAACCATAAGTTAGGGCAATGGTTCTAAGAAAACAAGGTTCTGAAAAACCACTAGCTCAGTCAATTTAGCTCTTAAAAAAGTAAAATCTCGGGTTTATGTTTTATTTTTGCTTAGAGCTCACATGCAAGAATTATTCATTACTACTCTAATCATAAAAGCGCAAAAATATCCTTCCTAATAAAATACCGTTATCTGGGAACATTTTTTACAGCCACGGTCATCTAATTGACTTACATGTGAACTAATAATCAATTTCTGCTCCCTATTTTAATCTGAATAATTTTAATCTCTTAGATAACAACCGATCTCAATGCATTCCAAGCATACGCGTCACATGTCCTACCCAACCAGGTGGTCACCTTGAAGGAGACTATAAGGAGAATATATGTTAATGGGCTACGGCGAACTGAATAGCCTAGTCCTAGTCTAAGGTGACCCATCGATCGAAGTTCGTTAAACTTGAGCTAATTTAGTCCGATTGCGTAATGCACTATTGACATTTCGTGGCAAATTATTCGGTGGGAAAGGTTGTTTCAACGACTCAGATGTTTAAAGGGGACGCTCAATTTCTTCAATTGATACAAGGACTCTCTAGAATAAAAAGGAAAGCTTACTACCTCATAAAAATCATGTAAACGCTGTATCTTGTCTAGGGGTCACGATTTATGTAGGAAGACATATCGAAACTATTTTATGTGGTTAACCACATAAAATAGTCATTACTAGTAATAAGTTAACTGTGTTTAAAAAATGACTAACTTTTGAGTTTCTTGCGGCGCTTCTTCTCAGCAGTGGTCTCCTCTTGGGAAGCGCTGGTAGATTTTGACGAGTAAAAGTGCCCGTGCTGACTTACTAAATAAATACCTTTTTTTTTTTACTCGAATGGCGACAAGTATAATGCACCCATTTAATTTTTAAACAGCTCGAATTTATACTCGCACGTTCTACACAAATCATATGCCACCTCAGTTATTAAAACCATTCAATAGTTCACGATCTAGAGTGAAGCTATGTGGGACACCAGATTTTTACCTCATATTACTGTCGTCATCAAATACATATAAATATCGGAACTACAGAGTATTGTAAGAGGCGTCAGAGCGTGATCACATATTTCTGAGCACCCAGTGAGTCCAGTATTCTCGTGTTGCTGTCTGATTTACGAAATCATTATTTATCGACTTGTATGAAGTTTATTTTTTGGTCCAAGTTTTTTGGCGGTGAACGTACCTATATTGTTTTGCCAACACTACTGCAGGGATAGTTGCATATAATAATTATATAATAATATTGATAACTCGTCTATGCCTGATAAAGAGGCTTTACACAACTGACGCAGACGGCAACGCACGCAAAAACCATATGGCGTTACCCACGACGATTAGTTCCATCGATGGTTACCCAAGTAGCACACAAGCTGTATAAGAGCTTATACAGCCCTTAAAATGCTAAAACTAGAGTTATAATGGCTGTATAAGCTCTTATACAGCTTTTGTGCTACAGGGTATGTGTAGAGATCGGATATTCAGGCGCTTATTTATCTAAACTTCGCGTAGTCTCAACCTCACCTCAAAAACTAAAACCCGACTAGCGACTAACTGCCGCACTCAGAGACGTCAATTAAGTTTTAAGTTTCATTAAAGTAGCTGCTGTCACTTTCTTTGCTATAGCAATAGAATAAGACGCAGCAACTTTAATGAAACTTAAATCTTAATTGACGACTCTGAGTGTGGCATAGTTAGTATTACGCACCATTATAACTTTTATGTAGCCTATATGAGACGCACGGTTTTGAAGAATCGTATTATGACACCCCATTTATTAAAATTGATCCAATAGGTTAGGAGCTAGAATGGAACATCCGATTTTTGGTCTCATACATTCATACATACTTACTACATAAGTACATACATAATACTTACATTGACTGTTAACCACATTACCATAAATCAAATTCAAATTCAAATTTATTTATTATATAAAAATCACATAATACACAAAACATCAGTTTCCGGCGGATCCCAAACTGGGCTGAGCCCGTATCTAATAAAAATAAATAATAATAATCCAGTCTATACTCACACTCACTCACAATGAGAGGGTTTGGGCTATATATAGTTCCCACGCGGGCCCAGTGCGGATTGGGAACTTCGCACACACCGTCAAATTGCTTTGCAGGTGTTGCAGGTTTCCTCACGATGTTTTCCTTCACCGAAAAGCTCATGGTAAATTTACAAATTATATTTCGCACATAAATTCCGAAAAACTTAGAGTTGCGAGCCCGGGTTCGAACCCACTAGAAACTAGAAAATTTGCTAAGATTTGTGTATTTTGGTTGGGAATTGTTGTTTGTGTTCGTAAGAATGGCGACGGAACCCTACATTGAGCATGGTCTGATACTATCTGCTTGGAAAAGGACAGAGCTACTGCCATTTCCTGAATAATTCTCCTGTCCCAAAAAATCAGGTCCCTAAAAACGTACAAATCACCTCGATGTGTTTCGCATCACCCGATCCTTAAGCCTCGCCACTTGAAAATAACGCTCTTTGCTTATTTTCATACATTTTGATAGTGCTCGGTCTACGAAGATGGCGGACGGGTTCGATTCCCAAGGACAAAAATTGTGTGTGTAATTGTTCGAGTCTTTCATGTGTTCTTTAAAGTATTTATTTATATGTAAGTTTATTTATCGTTACCTAGTGCAAGTACAAGCTTAGAGCTAGAGCTTAGTTTGGGCCTAGGTCAATGTGTGTGAGATTGTCGCCAGACAATTTAATATATCTCTAAACATGAATAAGTTCGAAAGTGGCCCAACCAGTTATTATGAAAGGCGTTGAGTCACATTATATTAGCGAATAATTAACAGAAAGAACTTGATCGCAGTTCGTCGACCCAATGCACTAGTTTCTCTCTTTTTACCGCGAGCGTTAGCTGTGTAAACATATGGTTTCGAGAATCGTGTGGTGACGTTAGATCATCTTTATTTGCTGGGCTGTGCCAATAGGTATACACGACTAAATGAACTCTAGTTTTTTATTTAATTTTTAGAGTGTCGTACCAAAAGAGTGCCAACGAAACCCTATTACTTAGGTACTAAGCCTCCGCTGTCCGTTCGTCTATCCGTCCGTCCGTATGTCAGCGGGCTATATCTTATGAACCGTAGTAGGCACTTGAAATGTAGTGTGAGTGTGTATTAATTAAAATTAAAAATTAAAGGGGGCCCATACAAGAAACGTGATTCGATCGGCGGCGAACCCTTTGTGTGCGAGCCCGACTCGCACTTGGCCAGTTTTTTTAACTACAGAAAACTAGGTTGAAAGCTTTGCAGGGTGCAGCGGCCAAATCGCGTTCTCACACACGCGTTCTCGCGCTCACTTTCATCTACCTGTTGCCGTCTTAACGAATTAAAAAGTACTGACTTTTCTAGTTCTAGTCTAGTGGAGTTGGTAACAGAGAAACTAGAAGATTATAATTACTTTAAGAGATACATTAGAAAATATTTACCGCCTGTCTGTCAAGTCTGTCTGTGTGTAAGCATATCCGTCACATTTTACACTTGAAAATAGACAAGGAGAGGGCTATCTTTAACTAAAAGATGAATTTACTTGTCGATTGTGAAACAGGTACTTAAACTTTGCAAAGTACAATACAAATACGGCCTATAAGTAATGTCTTAATTATGATTCAAATAATACGAATAAGACCAGTTACAAAGCCAAACAACAAATATTGTAAGTAACTAGATATAGTAAACATTAAAAGTCTTGTTCGACTAGACTTGTATAATTGTCCACTAAAGCCGCTGCTAGACTAGTATCACCGACGACACCGTTTGCCTGGTTCGCTAGCTGTCGATCGGTTTCTGTATGTATTTTAATAATTTAACCTACTAGCGTTGATCCCAATCGTGGTAATCGAGATGATGTCACATGCGAGATACAAAAAACGAAAAACACTTCGAATGAAGCAACAAACTGCCAAAGAATGGGTGCGTTTCACGAGATGTAACTACATTATACATAATTTCATGTCAATAACGTTGACAAGATATAATGAACGTTAGCTATAACAACAAAATTAATAATTTTATAAGGAATAATGGTCAATTGACATAATATTAATAATATTATATAATGATTTTTTATATAACACTCAAAACGACTAATTTCAGTTCGTATAACATACATAACATATTATAACGATGATAATACATATAATCTGTTAATATAAATACAGGTCTGACAAAAATTATAAAGACAAATATAGGAGTTTTGGTAATAATAACATGATGCGGCGAGCGAGCGAAGCGAGCGAGCAAGATGGGTCAGGGCAGAAGCGACTCGGATAGGTTAGGTTAGAAGGCTAAGGCGGGAGCGAAGCTCCTGCCTTAGTCTTCGAGGTTATTTTTTTACTTCCTTTAAAAAACATACATAGATACATATATATAATTCATAGATACTATACGAGCATATTTTTTTTTGATGTTAGATTAATTGAATAATATATGTTTTAAATCGTAGGTGTTATGAACATTATACGCTTTAATCGTTATAACGATTGGTATTATATGTTTATAACGTTATACTTTACGAAAATAGATATTTTGAGATTATATCTTTCGTTCATTATATCCAGTGAACGTTATACTAAACAAGGTTATACAAAGTGATCGTATATATTATGACTGTTATATGATAAGTTCTTATATCTCGTATTACTTACCCCCAAATAATGTAGTACGCACATTAAGATAAGCCACAGGATTAATAGTAATAATTTCACTCAAATAATCGAGAAAAACGAAATGGGTGACGTTGCCAGCATAGCTTTGTAAGGCTCACAATGAATCTTCGATGTCTCTACAGTGAGAGCAAGTAAGCTGTCACTTTATCGATTTTTATTATCTGCTTTGTCTACGAGTAGTTTGACGACGAGGTGACAAATGGAAAAAAAAGATTTGACATTACAATACAATACAATATTTTAAGTAACAACCACTGCTGCTATGAGAAGCAGTTTTTGGACTGTGTCGAACAGCCCTTATATTCATTTATCCAAACCTATTTTTTGCTAAGCCGTTCATAAATATGTACTTAGGTTATACAGGGGTCGATCACGAGTCGTAAAAAATCTAGGCTCCCATCCATATTCGATCGGCGCCGGCAGCCTTCGCAAAAAAGACTACATTTTGAAATAGTACGGCTTGCCCGGACGCGCCGTTCGCGGCTCCAAAAAATGTACTTCGGCATAACTAGTTCATTCACCGGCCAACAAAAAACAACTCGTTTCACCTCTAAAATGATTTGTTGGGTGCAAATAAGCTGTTATTAGCTGTTATTGTAACATAGAATATTCCTCATCCATATTTATAATTTCCAACTCGGCCGCGTCTGCTTGACCGAGGCGCGTGACACTTCCGAACATTTAACATGTTCAACGCCATAGACGGAAATATCCGTCGTGGTTGACAACGCAAAATAAACCTGAGTTTGTATGAATTAAGGTTGACATTAGCTGTAGTTTTTATTTGACATGGCGTGGAAAAGGTTAAAGTATACGCGCGGATGGGTATCAAGTCTCAATTTAGCCCGAGACACTTACGATTTTTTTGGAAAATACTCAATATCAGGCAAATTTTTTTATTCGGTCTTTGCATGTAATTTTAAGAGACTATATTTTTGAACCCACCAAAATGTCGTCCCGGAAGGTACCGAAAAACAATGCACGAAAAAAATTTTTTTCAGCATAGGTACTTATATCCTATCACCATTTTTGTGGTGAAAACATACTTATGCACACTAAGTTTAATGGCAGCAACCAAAATCCTAAAATATATGTAAGTAATAGGAAATCAAAGTTTTTGAATGGAGGTGATTGTTTCACTCCTTGATAAGATAAGATATAAGAGATAAGAGATAATCTTGTGCAATCTACTCCAAGAAAATAATAAAAAAATTTGAGGCAAATTGTAAAAAAAATATTATTTTAAATAACTTTTTAAATAAAATAAAATACAATTTATTTATTTTATTTCTATGAAATATGATAAGACGGAAACATAACTAGAAATATTAAAACTGAACTGTTATTCCTTCATCTAACACAATTGTGAATTTATCTTAAAGACTTCTCAGAAATAATTGTGTTGCATAAACAAAAATAAATAGATTTCATATTTATACGAAAAACATTAATAAAGTTTGTAAAGTGTGAAGTCATTAATACTTATAGCATTTTTGCCTGATTTTTACGGAATTTAAATAGTTTTATTTTTAATTTATTATACCATCGCGGTCATAAATGTAGGTGGATTATTAAAGAATACTAATATAAACTAGCTAATCTATTTTTTGATAAAAAAATACTGATATCTATATATTGTTGAATCTTCATAGAGAGAAATTATATGGCTCTCAGGCTAATTCGGCAATGAGTTTCATCAGTAATTTGCTTAAGAAAATAATACGGCTGGACTCACAATAAATCGAACATATAAAAAACATTGTTTCTTGTATGTTCGTATTTTATGCGCTACCATATCGTTAATCCGATAAAACTTTGTCGACTTGCGCTTGCACTTGCGCGAAAGTTTTTCTGCCGCACTCAGAGACGTTAATTAATTTTTAAGTTTGATTAAAGTTGCTGCGTCTTATTCTATTGCTATAGCAAAGAAAGTGACAGCAACAACTTTAATGAAACTTAAAAGTTAATTGACGTCTCTGAGTGCGGCCGATAGGCAGCAACGCGCCGGGTACCAGCTAAGTCTTAAATAATAAATAGCAAGCTTTATAAACCCGACTACCCTTGCAGCATCAGAACTGAGGAAGTTTTAATATAGCCTACGTCACTCCTTGAATGAATCCCGATCCAACGACGTCCCGCACTTGAAAATCCGTCAAGAGTTTTAGCCTAAAGAACACAAAGAACGGAAAGAACGAAACACCTGAATACTCCGAAATATTTTTTCCGAATATTCATTGAATATTCATTTGTCCGAATTTTCATTTTTCTGAAATCTATGTTAGGTACGCTATTTAAAATTAAAAATTAAAAACATATATGAATTGCTATACCTACGTAGGTTAGGTTAGGTTTGATTTATGTGCGATATCACAAATATGGTCTTCATTAAAAAAATTGCATTCGGAATTATGAAAATTCGGGATATCAATAAATTCGGAATTATGACTCTTCGGAGTTATGTAGTGTGTACCCCACAAAGAAACATATGTACATACATAACCCCGTTAAACATTACCCTCCTTCGGTAGTTGGGTAACAAGCAATTATGCCCGTTTTACCAAAAACTGCATAATTGTTTAGATTCAATGAAGTAGAGGGGATTTCTCCGAAGTAAAATTGTTAATTTAGGCTCCTCATCTCCCCATCCCTTTCATTTGTCATTAATGCACTTATTTGAGAGAAAAGGAAGAAGCTAACGTAAGTTAAAACTTCTATTTTCGAAGTGTATGGGCGTAGGGCTAAAACACGTGCGGGTGCGCACACTTGGCGGGTGTGTATTGATGATAACCTAACGGATTAAAAAAAAAACAACCAAATCGGAACGTCTACTTTCAGAGCTCATAATTCTTAGATGGCTTAAGACGACTGTGAACCAGCTGCAAAATGTAGCCTTTTCATACAAACGGCGATAACGTTTTCCACCCCCTAAACGTTAACCGGATTCGACCAATTTTTGATATTTGGTTTGTCGGAACAAAAACTATATACCTACGTTTCGTTTTTTAAATATTGATTAGTTATAAAGAGATTATGGCTGAAATGACTTCTGTATGAAAACAATAAAACGGGAATAATTCGGAATTTATTAATAATATTGAAAAAAAACGAAACGTTCGGACATCGTTTTTGCTCCGACTGACACCGTATTAAAAATTGGTCGAAATCGGTTAACATTTAGGGGGTGGAAAACGTTATCGCCGTTTGTATGGAAAGCCGTCACCTCACAATCCTCTTAAAGGGTTTTCATCAAACCAAGCTAAGAACACTCTCGATTAAGTCACTTCTAAAAGTTCACACCTTCCAAACTAGGATAAATCCAAATTAACCCAAGAAGGGCGCAATAGTGTTACAGTTTCAATGTCCCCATAATATTACATACCATAAAACTTTTTTAAAGTTAAATCATTCACTACTTAATATCGGGATAAAATTGTATGATAAACGTTTTAACATGGAATGTGCCATATGTGGGCTAGTTGGGCTACATGTCGATGCATGTTCGCCCCGCGGCCCCGAGCCGTCACGAAGGACGCACGTGTCCAATGACTCCAATGACTTCTTCCGGGGCCCCGTTCAATGACGCTCTAGTCATCAATAACCAATCGTGAAGGTCACAGGTGCTTACGCGAGACGGTATTTGCTCGTAACATGTGCCCTTTGACATTATAAATAGTGTAGTTTCGTGGCAGTTTGAACAGAGTGCTGTGGAGACGTCGTTAGATATTTATTGTTTGAAGCAATGATTTTTAATGAATTAAGTTAGTCATAAATTGAAATTTACAGGATAACTATACTTGTAATTAACGGTTTTGCTGTTTTTTTCGTAGGTGTTTGTATGCGTATTAATTTCAAGTTTGTATCCAACATTTTAAATGTAAATTGCACTTTATTTTAAGCTATTTTAGTACAATACACCTATTTATTGTTTTTCTCTAACTACTGATTGGTGCTATATACAAGTAGGTACCATATCAAAATCAGTTATAATAACACAGACCTTCAATTCAATTCATTTATTTACCAAAAACACAAATAAAAGAATACATTTTACATTTCATGTGATCCACGGTTTACCTAGTGACAAATAGTTACTTCTTAAATCTGAAACAAGCCCAACTCAAACGGTTTTAAAAATATTCCGGCTTTGTGGTGCCGAATGAAAATGGGCCAGACTAATTTTATATTTGAATATAGTTGGACCATAATGGGCCCATTGGCTTTTAAATTTTTAAAAGTTCAAACGCGGGGGGTTGTCGGCCTCTGTCTACCCTAAAAAAAAGATCAACGGATTAGGCGATTGGCGCGTTCACGGGTCCAGCCAGAGGTCGAGCACCTGGCGGTTCCGCAACCATTAATACCAATAGGTATAGTTTTTAATTTTTTATCCTAATCGGAGGGCAAAGCACGTTGCCTGGCCAATGCCGCGCCACAACCTTCGGAGTTATTTCATCATTAAAACGGCTGGTCGTTGAACTCGATGACAGATTTATTATTTTAATTGAATTATTTTTAAGGAACTTGTCTGGTCTACCTGCGCAAAGGATCAAGTAAACAGTTTTTTGTGCGCACGCGCTTGATTAAATATAAATGTTGACGCATTTTATTTTTGATCCCGCTAGATAATTGGTTCGTGACAAAAACCTCTCAATAGATTTTGGGGATGTACCTACCTACTTAGTGGATGGTCGAATAGTTGAGGCAAGTTCATCAGGTACATCAGGTGAGACTGAGGTCAAACGCAAACCCATTTCTGATAAAAAAAAAGTTTTTCAACATTTAATCATTCGGTTTGGCTTAAAATATTAGTACCCTACCGTACCAATAACATTCAATTGATTGTGGACCAAGACTTTTTTTAATTCTTTGACAATCAATCACAATAGTAGATTGTATTACAAGGGAGCGAAATGCAATATTTCATCGAGGGTTACGCTCGGGATTCTATTCTGGAATCCATCGCTTCGTTCGGGATTCAAACCATCACGCCCGATATTGAAATACTTTTGCTACCGTGTAATACACTCTTCTTTTCACTTGTCTCCGCCTATGAGAACAACTATTCATCCAATAAGTAAGTAAAATATTACATAAAACAAATAAAAAGTAAAAAAATTATAGTATTCTGTGGTGTCTCTGGTGTGTAGAACGCTTAATATTTATGTCATATTTTAAGGCTTCTTTTATCTGTGGTTTTACTAAATGAGGAACTTGACTTTAGGGAGCAAAACCGATCTTGCTCCCTGTCGGCAGGGCAGATGTGAAAAATTAAAAAAATATATATTATTAAGAGGGAGCAAAAACGAGTTTTGCTACCTCTAAATGGGCTAGAAAAGCCTTTTTTTCGAATAGGAGAAGTGAAAATATACTTACTCTCCTTTGTATATACATCCTCGAAATTGCTACATTTGTAAAAAAACACATAACCCTTTATAAACACGTTAAAAGCGCGCGCAGAAATGATTAATTGACTTTACCTCCCCAACCAAACCTAGAAATGTTCAGAAACAACCCACATTATAGGTCTATTCTTATATATAATAAACTGCCGAAAAGTTTAACAGCCGAACAAACATAAAAAGCTTTCTACACAAAACTAAAACAAACTTCTTATCGAAAGAAGTTACTACACAATAGAAGAATTTCTGTTAGACAAAAATATTTAATTTAAAACTAAACGATACGTAGATAACTATAGATATACAAATCGCACCCCTAGATCAAAACAAGAGCATTTTAAAATACAACTGTGTTTTAAAAACAACTTCTATAATAAATTCTATTAACTTATTATCAAAGTTTGCCGGATTTTGAGTTGATCTAGGAGTGCAAAATTTGCCATACCTAATTATAAAAAAATATATTACTTTCTATGTTACAAACTTTTATGATAGCTAAAGGAATTTTTGGTGGACTATCGTGTAATGCAAATGGTTTCCTTATGCTAGTCCATCAATTACTCTCTGAAAATTTTACTCAATTTCTTTTTGGACGGGTAATGAGTATCCTCAGACGGGTGGATGGATTCTGAGTGTTATCCCTGCTGTCCGACTTGATATAACTCTTTGACAGCCTACCAAACCGTCCCCTTTTGATCGGGTGTTGAAAACAGACCGCTGTTTTCAACTTGAATGACATAACATCGTCCGTATCCTATTCAATCAGACGATTTGATTAATTGTAATAATGTTTGGCGCCAAAATTCCTTGCAAAAACTTTTGACCGACCGTGACTCCAAGCAAAAAACGTCGGAAAACATATACCAACGCACTGACGTACTTACCTAGATCTTAACCGCGATTGGCGTTAAGGAATTCTGATCTATGGCGCTCTAAGGCGTCCATTAGACGGTAGTTTTTGCGGTCATTTTTGCCACAGTCACTGCTGTGACTGACGGATAACCTACCGTCTAATGCGATGACTGATGTTTGCATGACATTATCCAGATATTTTGATTTTTGCGTCATGGACCATCAGTCATGACTGACTGAATCGACTGAAGCAAAACCTACTTTCTAATGGATGCCCTACGCACTAATACCCCTTCTACACGATCGGGCGGTTGGGCCAACCGAGAGGGACGCAGCTATCTATAAGAATGAGACGTATATATTACTATTTCATTCTGACAGATAGCTGCGTCCCTCTCGGCTGGCCCAACCACCCGATATTATAAACAGTCAAGTTAACAGCGTACTTCGTCCCACTCATAACTTTATATATACATAGGGAGGTAGTTTATACGAGTAGAGGACGACAAAAATACTTTTTTCCGCTTCTTTATATTTTAAAGGAGCCCTCTAGGGTATCTCTCCCATTTGTACCTAATTGTTCTTATCTTAAAAGATAAAATATATTTATTCAGTAAGTAGGCCACACGGGCACTTTTACACGTCAAAATCTACCAGCGCTTCCCAAGAGGAGACCACTGCTGAGAAGAAGCGCCGCAAGAAACTCAACAGTTAGTCATTTTTTAATAGAATTCACTTATAACAATGATACTACTTATTCTAGCATTATATAAAACTATAAAAATAATATAAAATATCTGCGTAGTTCTGCAGGAAAACATGTCAGAATTATTACGAAAAAAAATAAAAAATTGCATATATATATATATATATATATATATATATATATATATATATATATATATATATATATATATATATATATATATATATATATATATATATACAGGTATATAAGTATACACATATATATCTACACATATGTAACCACATAAAAGAGTTTCGACATGTCTTCCTACATAAACCTAGACAATATACAGTGTTTACATGATTTTTGTGAGGTAGTAAGCAGCTATTACTTAATTTACAGTTAATTTTCTGGTTTAGGCCAAGCATTTTTGTCCGTTAGAAATCTATTCGTTAATGAAAGCTATTCGAATTAAATGACAAAAACTTTGGGACGAGTCGCTTTGTAATGAGCTGAATGAAAATTGTGTTGTCTGACGTTTCACAACGTTAACGTAGGTACGTTTAGAAACTCATTTAATATAATTTTACAAGTAAGAATTTCATATTCTATTTCATTACATTGAATTTTCCATACTGGTTATTTAATATAGTTTTATATCCCCTATTTTTTTATGACACAATGAAACAATGATACGTAAGTACCTATAGGTACCATACGTTAAACATAGGTACTATGGTAGTAAATAAAAACTCAAGTATCTATTTTTAGGATATGTACCTATTTCATAATTACAAAAAAATTATGTGTTTATTTATAAATTATGTGTTACAAAAAAATTTCATAATTCTATGGTTGCTTACCTACGCCATCTGTTGGCGAATAGACACTAACTGTTGAACTTATTGATTTACGACTGAGTCTATAACATCATAAATTAATAAACGATTTGAAACAAAAAACATGAATTGTTTTTTGCTTTATTGACAAATGTATAAGTACTCAATAAAATTATAAAAACAGTTCAGCAAAACAATTTAAAGCTACTTCCCAAGAGATGGCGCTAGCTGTCCCACAAAACAAACAATTTTAACTACATTATCCGATAGAAATAACTGGCTAAAAATTTACAAATCATCCGCCAAAAGTGTTTTATAAATGTTTAAAGCTAGTACTTTAAATAAATGCGAAGAGAAAGTTTGTATGTTAGTTCCACAGGTGTTGACCTGAACATATTGATGCGATATTCGGTCCAGAGATAGTTTATATCTCGGGGACGGACATAGGGTATTTACCTACTTTTTATCCCGGTAAAGTGCCCAAAGGAAGTGATAAACAACTTGTGTATGCACGGCGTCCAGAGTAAAAGTTAGTAGGTATTCTTTCAAATGGAAAAACCGCCACTCGTTTTCATTTTAATAACTTCTTACATCTAGGTATTAGTATTTTAATTCTCGCCTAACCTACAAATGTATGCAATTTTGCCACAGCAGGTAGTATGGTCGTACTGTACATCTTTTTTTTTAAAGTAATTCCTTAAATGTTACCAGTATTTCAACCCGAGCAGAGAACTGGTGATGTCCTCCCTATCTCCATAACCCCTTGACCGATTCGGGTTGTGTTTGAACATAATAATCGTATTTGCCTCAGCTACTCCTACAAATTTTCATGTAGATCGAATTATTTATTCTCAAGTTATCATCGAATGAACATAAAAATACCATCTCAGACTTTTGGACCTCATATTCAATAATTTAAAGGAAATGGTTCAATAAATTGATAATTTTTGATGGAACTTTATTAAGTTTACTTACATTGTACATTACATTTAATTGGGTACTTTAAACAAATCTACTGAGGGGTGATTAGAAGCTGTCCACGGAGGGGGAGTTATACTTGTCATCCCCAGTGAGTTTACCCTCGGCTATTTGCTTATCTCTCTCTTCTCTCATAGCCTGTAACAACACAGAAATAATAAGGTAAATCAACTTTAACTAGTTAGTAAGTCATCCCAATAGAGACCTCATGATGCAAAGTAATTAAGAAGTCATTCCTTGATTGTGTTCAAGAAAACAAATTTATTTTAACATGTAACATGCAATGGAAATGGCAATGTCATTTGGGACACTATGAAACACTCCTAAATCAAACAAAAGAGAGCCTCAGTTGTTAAACCAATGAATACCTAAAACTAAAGGCTAAGTACCAATTTCACCATACATGTTAAATGTTAATTGACTGTTAGTTCATACATTTTGACAGCTGTTAACACTCTAATCATCTGTTAAGCGGTTGGTGAATTTCAACATTTAGAGACTTATTAACTGTCAATCTGCTGAAACTAAGGAAAGCGGACAAGATTAGACACTCAAAAATAAGGGAAAAAACTAAAGACACCGACGCTTTGACACGCACCCTAAGACTAAAGTGGAAATGGGCTGGCCGCATCGCACGCCTGCAAGGCGAAAGATGTACCATACTAACCACAACTTGGTGAGGACCAGTTGGAAAAAGAATCGTCAGCAGACCACACATGAGATGGGTTGACGATATAGTATGGGTAGGAACTGGCTAGATAAAGGAAAGAGACAACTGGGGTGGAATGGATTGGAGGAGGCCTTTACCCAAAAAGGGATCCATTGCAACATAATAATCTAAATTTAAATAAATTCACTACATGCAAACACCTATACAGACTATGGAAATAAATGGCTTAATAATAATAATAATAAGTGTCAATATAAGCATTTCTTAACTCATTTGTGCCTATGTGCCCTTCACTCTGAATTATCTACCAAGTAATTGCAGGACAAGAGTACAGGAATTAAAATTCAAAAATATAAATACAGTTCTGCACCTATTCCAAAGAAAAAAGTGTAGTAAAATAAAACTATTATTATTATTCGTAATTATACATTGCAATACTTACGAAGAACCTCTTGAACTGTTTCGTCATCGTGTGGCACTCATGAAAATCGTCGAACAATGCCTTGCACTTCCTCTGTCCGCGCTCCATACCGTAGGCATCCAGGCAATCCATGTACTTCATCTCTTGCTTCTGGCAACGGCCGAGGAGCTGATGCGAGACCAGGCCCCCAGTCAAGTCAGTGATAGGGTTACGAAAGAACGGCGAAATCGACATTTTAATCCCTGAAAACAATAAATATTGTACTTCATATTTAAGAGGTTAGGAAATTACGTAAACAAAATAGTTTTGTCCCCTAAAGTAATTTTTGCATTTAATATCAGAATGTTTTACAAAGAAAATATATTTTAAATATTACGTAAACTGTAAAGTGTTTCACCTGCTCTTTATATTTATTATTTAATTTTTGAAAATCGAACAAATCCGAAAACAAATATTTGACAACTGACAGTCAAACAAAATGTCAACTGTTCGAGTATTGGTATAGAACGCTGATTGTTGAGTGATAGTCTACTTTACAAACCGAAGCTGGAACGGCTATTGTCAAAGTCAGCTGGAAAATTGTGTGGCATTTTCAGTATAACTTGGTACTTACGACTTGTTCGAAGTTTTTGTAGATAAATCATTACATGAAAACCGGATAACTTCTAACGATGGAGCAATGGATTGGGGATTGTTTGACGAGGATTCTCAACTTTGAGGTACCTGGAGATCTCATTCAGTAAGTACTTACTTACCTGGTTTATAAAATGATCAGTAGATTCCAACTAGAAATTAGAATATTTACTTAAGTACCTACTTAAACATTTTACTAAAAATATTATCGTTATACTATATTATTGATATGAGATTTCTCATTAAACAAATTTGTTCTTTTCTCTTTGCTTTCAGATACATTTCTTCAATTGAAAATGAGAATGATTTGAATGAGTACATGAAGACACTGCTGGATTTTGATAACCCGCAACATAAGAACTTTTTTCTGGAGCTCTCTAAAAGAAAGTTTTCTAACAAAGGTTGTGATTCAAACAATTTTGCTGTTACAATATTTTTAATTTTTATTATTATTGCATTTAGTTTCATGTTTGATAAAATCAAGTTTTAGTTTCTTAATATTATGACTTAACCAAAAAATATAGGTAAAAAACCTGCAAAAGATGTTGTAAAAATTTGCATAAGCCAGTAATATTGCTGCTTAAATACAAAAGTGTCACGAATCAAAAACAGACAGGTATAGTTTGATTTAAAATTTAAAGTAAATAAGTAATTAGCATTCCGAATTAAAATGCAACCAAAATTAATTTTGATTTGTGTTGCTTTCATATTTAAGCAACCATATAAACTGTAGCATCTAGCGTCATCTAGCTACAACACGTACCAAGTAGAAGACAACTATGTACAGGCAACAGCAAACAGTGGCAAACAGCATATCTAATGTTCTACAACGCACTATTGAAGATTCTGCGGTCAAGTTGCATATTTTATATTCATCCTAATGGACTTCAGTCCCTTGGCACGACACCCGCCTGGAGAGAGATCTCTCTATTGGCCTCTCTTCTATGTATAACTATTTAATTTATTTTGTATATTTCATCTTCTTTCATTTAACAGGGACTGCCGCTCCAAAACAGCAGAAAAAGAAAATATCAAAGAACAAACAACCACAGGACTTCATTGCTCCAGAAACTCCAAAACCACCTGAACCAGCTCATGTTGATGCAGATACCAAGTCTAAGAAGAAAACCAAGTTTGTCAACTTGTATTCACAGGAGGGCAAGAATGCACAAGTAGTTCTACTTAAGGGTAGGTTATTTAAATTAAAAAAAAATACTTAACTTGCAATTGTCTTCTCAGGGGTTGTTGGTGTTCATGCATACTCATTCGCTTCTTATAAAGAAAAATTTTGTTTTCAAAGCTGGTTTTTCATATTTCATCTCATACCGTAATTATAATTACAACAAATCCAATCCATATTTTGAGTCCTTTTCTGCTTTTATTAGTTTAAACTTAGATATGGTACAAAAGATATGTCATAGTAAAAAGTGAAAGTACAAACTTTGCTCATGACTCAGTCCGTAA
Organism: Tortrix viridana; assembly: GCA_963241965.1. Taxonomy (NCBI): domain Eukaryota; kingdom Metazoa; phylum Arthropoda; class Insecta; order Lepidoptera; family Tortricidae; genus Tortrix; species Tortrix viridana. The sequence goes on from OY725187.1 coordinate 9,978,875, forward strand.
ATAACTTCTTTATTGTTATTTCTTTGAGACCTAAAACTTTGTTAGGGCTATGAACTTTCTCTGTACCAATTTGCATTGTTCGGGATCAGTTGGGGATGTTGGGGATGATAACCGTGAAGATAGGACAAACAAACGACACTCACATTTATATCATCATGGTTCCCTAGATGGTGTTTATGCGGTATTAACAAACGCACGTCCCACGCGCCCTACATACCGCGCTTCAAACCAAATGGAGCAAAAGAATACAGAAAAACCGCTCTTTTAAGGATATGTATTAAGGTTCATATTATTTTGTTTCAAGGGCGCCACCACTGCGACTGCCAGGCGTCGAAGCACGAGCTGATAAACAATTGCCTGCAGTGCGGCCGCGTCGTCTGCAAGCAGGAGGGCTCCGGGCCCTGTCTGTTCTGCGGCAACCTGGTATGCATCACCATTTAAAAGGGTCTTTTGTAAATTATAAAAATAAGAATAATTTATTTACTTGATTGGCTACATTAGGGCTCTTTAACACGACGGTAATATGGAGTGCAAGAAGCATTTCGGACAAGACCAACATTGCTGAGAAGAAACTCAAAATAAAATTGTAAAAATATAATAATACTTCAAAGTAACATCACAAATAATAAATGATAATTGCTACTTCACAAAATAATAATATTCAGAAATTAAAATGTTTGCTGAATAATCAACATATTTCTCAATATAAAGTTAAGAATAGCTTGTATTGTTCCAAGGTCTGCACTCCCGGGGAGCAGAAAGAGATAAACGCGAAGACTAAGGCGAGCGCGAAGCTGATGGAGACTCTAATGGAAAGGAACAGACCCAAGGGGTGGGAGGCGGCCGTTTTGCACCGCAACACTCTGTTGGAGTACGATCGCACCAGGTACAGTTAACTATCTTCCAGTATTTGAAGCTGGTAATAACATTTATAAGCCCCGACGCAAAAATGGTTTTATTTTGACGCGAATGTTTGTCTTGTCTGTCTGTCGGTGGCATAATGGCTCACAAACGGATGGACCGATTTTGACGCAGTTTTTTTAAATAGAAAGCTAGTTTAATCGGGGTGGTTCTTAGCTAGCGGTGAAAACCGGTTGGGCCGTTGAGCTATCAGCTCTTTAAGGTGGCGACTGACTTGTAACTTGTAACATTTCGGTGTAATGTATCACTCGCGGTCCCTATCAAAACGCACCTATTAGAAAAGGACCGCGAGTACATTACACCGTAATGTTACAAGTCAGTCGCCTTTAAGTGTTGAAATTATTTCGGGGTATTTATCTAATAAATAAATCTATCTCACACAAATTTACCTATCTATTTTAAAGGTAATATTAAAATGTTTACCTGCGTTTTTATGAAGGACTGCACAGCTCCAGCTCTTATTTCAGTTGATGGTATTTAAAAGTCAATGAGACCGAGGACTCCCTTTTATTTTTTAAAAAGGCTTAAAAACAAAATACCAACGAAACCGATGAAGTTAGCGGCTTTCATTCTAACAGGAGTCTTATTCTATTTTCGTTTTGCCCCTATTGCTATCGTATCGTTAACATTATGACAGCTCTTATTAAAATGATAGTAAAGGCGGAGTTATAATTCGATTTCAATAGAGGTAAAACCAATGTAGAATAAAGTCCAAGCTTTTCTAAGCCATGTTGAAGCGTTTCCGACGAAAGTATTCGTGTTCCTTTTGGCAGCGAGCGACGCACGCGCGTGACGGACGACGACAGCGACTATTTCAGCTCGGGTAGCGTGTGGCTCAGTGCGAGCGAGCGGGACAAGCTGTCCCGCTACCAGCAGTCGCTGCACGATAAGAAGCACACGTCCCGACTCAACAAGAAGATGACATTCGATTTCGCAGGTGGGAAATTGATACGAGTATTATGAGTGCTTTTATAATTTACCGTCCTAAATAAAGGCCAGTTTCTTATATTACATAAATACAAAATAAGATACAATTACATAACAACAGGGCTTACAAAATGCCATAATATTGCCCGAAGAAATTTACCACCCCGTAATAAAATTCTAAAACTGCTACAAGCGCCATCTAGTGAGGAACGGCGACACTTGTTGCTTGTGTCATTACCTTTTCAAAAATCAAGCGAAAGATAGCGTTTTAAAGAGTCGATAATTTGACTGGCAGGGCGTCAGATAGTGGAGGACAACACGATAGAGCACGAAGTGGACGAGGGGAAGATTCGTGAGATCACACACGGCGCCGGCGCCCCCGCCAGCGCGCTGCTGCTCGCCGCGCCCGCGCACGCGCACGCCGGCCGGGACGTCGCGCCCGGGGTCAACGCGCCGCTACTGCAGGTAACTTGACTAATGCCACCTAGATATTGAAGATGAAACGAAACATGCCTTTATTATTAGAAATAAGAAAAACTGAATTCAAAGGTGGTTTTAAAGTCGCTTGCCAGAGCCGGGAATCGATCCCGCCAAATGAAGAAAGTAAACAAACTTTATTTTTGTTTTACCGATCGATAGGGTCAATCATAAGGAACAAATCTTTCTAATAAACATTACATCTAAAATGTAAGAAAGATCATGTTTAACAATAATGTATTAATGAGACGATAATCTATAAAATATATTAATGCAGTTTTTTTTATTTCTAAAAATCAAGGATTTTTTCTATTTAGCTGCTATCTTCAATATCTAGGGTACTCCTGTTCCAGGGCGCATTGGTTTGGCTCACCCTGTATAAACCCTAAAAAAATGTTGAATACTTACCTTGTCATAATGAACTTCACTCCAAACAGATTGACGAGTACTATTTAGTCGATGACATTTGTAATAACCAATTTAAGAGCTCCCAATACGGCATGATGTTTCTCGACTAACCGCATATTTGATTATTTGTTTCTTTATAAGTTTTGTCCTAAAGGTTGGCAACGCAGTCTTGAGACAACAATCTTGAGGACCTCAGAGCGCCCTTATCATAGAGTGGCCTACGAGTATATGCTCGTTTGGCTTCATGCCATACATAAACAGAACTTATTAAAAAAAAATGTTTCTTTTTTCAAATTGTGATGGTTCTACAGTTCGACGAGACCGTGCCGAGCCAAGCGTACGCCGTGGCCGTGAAGACCCCGGGCGTGGGCCGCGTGCAGGACTGCGAGCTGCAGGAGATGAGCGACGCGGGCCGCTGCCTGTCCATGCACCAGCCCTGGGCCTCGCTGCTGGTCGAGGGCATCAAGCTGTGAGTCACGCTGGTGTATATGTCAGGGGCCAAGTGATTTATGCGGGCATTATGAATAATGACAAGCTATACCGGGTCATGTTAGTAGTAATAATTAATTATTATCTAAGCTTCATTATTTATCACATTGTCTGGTTAGGTTAGATTAGTAATTTTATTAAATTGCCATCTCATATTTTAGTTATTATTATCAAATTGCCCGGGCATTATGAAAAATCATTTGGTCCATAACATATACATACATCAAGCTGTATGCTGCAGCTCTAGACATAGAGATGTGCTCATGAGCATTACTCGTCAATAGTCGTTAAATTACATCTGTCTATCCCGACTTTTCTATCTTTGCTATGAGAATTTCGCTCTCTGTTGTTTAAAATGTGAATTTAAAACTACGGGAAAAAATATTTCAGCCTCTGTGTAGGTACTTACATACTAGGTATAACCTACTAATATTATAAATGATGTTTGTATTTCAATCACGCCTAACCGGCTGAACGGATTTCGATGAATTTAGGTACACAGTCCTTATCCTGGGTTGACACAGAATACTTTTTATCTCGGTAACTTTTACAGTTACCGAGGGAAAAGCGATAAACGGCTTCCACGAAGACGGAGTCGCGGGCAAAAGCTAGTATACCAATATAAACGTCTGGATTTAATCAACTTTTAACAAAAAATAAAAAGAAAGCACAAACATTACTCATTTTGGTAATCTTGCACTGTGTTCATATTTTGATCACTTCATTGTAGATATACTAATAAAATCATTGGCTAATTTATCTATATTCATTTTCAACTAGCAAATATTATTAACTATCACTTTAAAAGGAACATAACAAAACTAATTTTATTTTCAACCTTATTTAAAACGCCGTAAGACAGTAAGCGAAACTCACCACATTTATGTTACAACTTCATTTAATTATTCCGGTTTGGTCTTATGCGAGTGATGCGTCATTCCAATGTTGATAAACAAACAGATAGATAACCCCACGACCGCCACGTGGTTGGCTGGTTGGCTCAGGGCCAACTGGATAATGTTCCAGTTTGCCAACAGATGTCGCTGTTACGTACAGCGCGCGCCCATACTAAATCCTACATCGCGCTGTTAAGATTTCCCCGCAAACAATCACCATCCTCGTTCAGCGATGTTACGTCAAGACCTTACTTCATAGGATCATTTCTATAGTAAGCTCTTCACTAGGCAATCACAAAAAGTGAGCCGACCCCATCCACGTTCATAGAGTACATTGAATATTAGGACATAGAGGCGTCAGTCAAGACTTTCGAAAGCAGCGACATCTATTAATGTGTTACGGCAACTTTTCGACGCCCTATATAATTATAACTATATATGCGCACTACGAATGCCGCGGCGGGAATTTTAAATATTGAGTCATAATGGAATTTGAGAAATCTCGTGATATCCACTGAGATCACCGGAGAGGATCACCCAGGTACAATAAATAATACTTGGGTGATCCTGTCAGGTGATCTCAATGGATATCACGGGAAATCTCAGCTCATTCTCAATATAATAAAGAAAAATGAACGGGATCATCTTAGGATACAAAATTAAAATAACCAAACCGTTTTATTATTGTTTTATTCTCTTACATACTTGTTAATAAGTCAACAGGACAAGGGCCCAATTACAAAAAATACATTTTACGTGCTAACCATACTTCATTTTATTATATTATTTAAACAACATTTTTGCCCTTGTTCTTCTGACCCCGTCAATAAGTAAAGTCAAAACAATAACAAACGGGGTAACTTATTTAAATCACATCAAACCAGCGACTAACTAAACCTCATCGACGATGTAATAGGGCATTTTCGCTGGAAGAGACCCATTACCTTGTTTTGTCAAAGTTATGAAATTTTAGGTGAAATCTGCTTAGAATAGAAGGAGTACTTTTGGTTTAAATTGTAGAAATCATGTGCCCCTAATTTCGATTCCATTTTGTTACATTGCATACATAATGGAACACCGTTACAAAACAGGACTGTTACAATTAAAAGTATAGGACATGTTTCTTTTACTATTTAGATGAAGAGTACTCCTGATTCTGAGCAGACATCACCTAAAATTTCCCAATTGTGAGAAAACACGGTAATTGATCCATTCTCGCGAAAATGCCCAATAACTATAACAAGAATTATTAACAACTTTATTACAGATGTATTGAAGCAGTGAAAGCAAAATTGGACTAAACTCACGGTTACAATCGTTGTTGTTTGTGTCTTACTGAATTCGTGCTTTTATTCAATTCAATTCAAACTTTTTATTTCAGACAATGTCCATATTGTTAGTTACAAAAAACTTAGCCTATGTTAGTACAACTATAAATTAAAATAAATTATAAATACAGCAGCCTTTTGACTCCATATGAATGGAGTTTCAGTGCTTCATTATAGCGCAGACAGGAGTGCGCCAAACTAGTTGCAGGAAATTGTTGCGACTGTCCCGCACGCGACGCATCAAAGAGGCTGACCTCTTACGCATTATTGCACTAAAGCCGTCTGTACGCCCCTCCGCGAAAATTCCAGATGCGCTACAGAAGCGTGGCCGTCCCATCAGCATCCTAAAACCATTGTTGTACTGGATACGTAGGGCATTAAGCGTCTTCTTAGTACACTTGGTCCACAGGCCGCACGTGTAGAAAATCTGACAAAACGCCTTGAAAAAGAGTAGCTTTGACAGACCAATCACACCGCGCAAACCTACGGGTCAACATGTTGCAACGTACAGCCAATGCCCTACGTTCCCTCTCCACATCCAAGTCGCCCCGGAGATCCTCAGTGACCCAGTGCCCCAGATACTTAAAGCGAGACACTATGTTAAGAGCAGTCCCACGGTGTCCGGCCTTTTCGCCGCACTGTTTTTGTCCGAATTTCACTTGCCAACAAACTTTTCGCCGACGAGTCACTTTAAAACTAACTATTGCCAGCTTTTTGTATGACAACGTTTCATTTGGTAAAATTATTGTAAAGCAGATTATTATAATGCCTCAAAACTTTTGGGACATGTATCATTTGTCAAATCTTTCACTAGGCCAAACAACTATAAGACGAATAACGTTTCGTCAGTGCAACAGTTCCCTTTTCAAACATTAGGTAAATTTTTAAGCATGCAGCGAGCGAGCAAGATGGACCTGGGCAGAAGCGACTAAGGCGGGAGCGAAGCGGAGCGAAGCTCCCGCCTTAGTCTTCGGTGTTAGGTTTTTTTTTTGTAACAGCCCAGAACATGTATAAGTGAGCGGTTGTGCTTACCCACGATCTTAATAATATTACATACCTAGTTACTAAACGGAATTCTATTTAATAAAACATTTGGTAAACAATAAACAACTAAATGAATATTACGCTAACTAAAAGATTCTACTATATGAAAGGTCGCATTTTAAAAAGTGGCTTTATAAAAAAAAACCAAACATACAGTTGCTAATCGTGACGTTGGGAAATAAAACGATATCTTTTGATCATTCGGACACATGATCATTCGGCGAAATGAAATTCTGCGAATTGTTGGTTGGGAAGTGATAATCGGCAATTAAATTTTCTGTGATAAATAAGAGAACCCAGTCCCACACAGGCAAACGATAGGCACTTCGTATGCAGCCTTCGTGCCAGCCCCAAATATGAGAATCTCGCTCTTTTTCGCGTTGTATCTAAGGCCATGGGCCACCGCATAGTCCTTACATATCCTGCGGAGTTTCACAAGAGCGCTGATGGCTGGGCACAGCAGCACCATATCAACCCGATATAATTTCCCGTTGAACGGCACGGCCTAGCACGGTTTCGCCGTCACTGCGAATCAGGGGGCCGAAGGCCGGTTGTACAGTACACACACCTTTTTTTGTCGTGAAAAATTACGTTTGATTCGCCGTGTGTAGAGACGGTTGGCAGTGTTGTATGGATGTATGTTGGATTGTATGTTGTATGGAAAGTGAAAGTTTGTGTATATGGGAGCCAATTTCCAGCACACAGTGCGCCACCGTCGGTGCACCGAGAGGCAAGCACGGCACATACGTGTCTCTACACATGGCGGATCAACCGTAATTTTTCACGACACCAAACCGTGAGTGTACAACCTGCCGAAATGTGTGGAATTGTATAGAGACCATACATTTCGGCCCCCTGCTTCGCCGCGACGGCGAAACTGTGCCGGGCCGTGCCGTTCAACGGCAAATTATAAAAACTCCCAATGGTAGTTATTCAGTTGCAGTTGCAGTTCAGGTCAAGCAGTTGTGGTGAATTTGTTCAAAGCTTTTTGGAACGTATTTTTACTATACAGTGAATTACAGTGACAAGGCTTCAGTTTTACTGCATATGTGTCTTTGGTCTTCTACAGTTTCTTAATATGTTCGGCCAGAGTAGTAGCTTCGGTACAAAACCGTGCCGTGTAGATGGACTTTGACCCTGAAATACATTTTTAGTATCTAAATAATATATAAAACAATGTGGGGTTAGTTACATCATTTATAACTCAAGAACGGCTCGACCGATTTTTATGAATTTTGGCACACAGATAGTTTATTACCTGAAATAACACAAAATATACTTTTTATCCCGGAAAATTGTTAAGTTCCTGATTGATAAGCAAAAAATTACTATTACGCAGACGGAGTCGCGGGGAAAAACTAGTTAATACATAAAAATAAACCACAAAAACATAAAAGTAATACAGACAGACACACACATACAGACATGGTGATAATGGATCACGAATATAAATATATGTATATAAGTGTGGAACTCTATTTACAAGCTTTTTTTTAACTTGCAATGTTGTTTGGAAGTTTGTTAGTTATTTAGTTTGTGGTCAAATCTTGCAAGCAAATCCGATTTAGCTAAAATTTGGTATACCGACATAACTTTGGTGTCAATGCAATAATTATGGAACCATGGATGGAGCCGATCTGATGATGCAGTCGAAAGGCAGTCATAGGAACTCCGCAACGAAACAAGATAGCCCCGCCGTGTTTGGGTGCAGTGCAGTGAGTCTCGTATGTCACAGTATAAATATAATAAATATAGCTAAAGCAGTAAATTAGTATCATTGTAATAAGTTATCTATGTTTAAAAAACGACCAACTGTTGAGTTTCTTGCGGCGCTTCTTCTCAGCAGTCTCCTCTTGGGAAGCGCTGGCAGATTTTGACGTGTGAAAGTGCCCGTGCGGCCTACTTACTGAATAAATATCTTTAAAAAAAACTATGAACAACGTCACGTCTCAACGAGACCCCTAAGCGGACATGGCAGTGCTGTCACTGCTGTCAGTGGCGGGTGTCGTGTGGAGACGAATGGTTTCCTGGAGAAGAATAAAATACAAAGCGACACCATTCGTCTCCTAGCGACACCCGCCACTGACAGCACTGCCATGTCCGCTTAGGGGTCTCTTTAAGAGCTCCACATTTTTTTATGTACTATTTTCATATGTGGCAACAAATGTTTTCTTATTCTTATCCTTATGATTTTTAAGCAAAAAAAATACAGTCGGCAAGAAAAGCATGTCCCAAAAAAGAAAATTAAACTTATTTTGTTGGAAAAGAATCGACTGACGGTTCTAAACGTAATTTTTGACACCCTTAAAATTAGAGTTAACAGTTTCTAATTGGCCCCAGTAATGGAATACTAAATCGACGATATGACTGGAACAAGTCTTTGGCATTGTAGAGCAATACAGATAATTTAACTAATTTCCATAAGATAACTAATTTTTAGGGTTCTATTTTTAGGGTTTTTAGGGTTTAGGGTACTCAGTAAAACGGATCTCTATCCGTCGGTCTGTCAAGACCTTTTCTCTGTATTGGCTTAAGCTATCAGGTTGAAATTTATAATGTTTGTAAATTTTGTAGTGTTTAGTGGTCCACACGAGATATCATCGTTTGAGACATGAAATTATAAAGGCAACGATTAAAAATAAAAATTGTCACCAAAGTAAAAATATTCTTTCAACTTATCATGTAACAATTTGAAAGCTCTTCCAACCGGTTTTTTTTTTATATGACACAAAGTATTAATGTATATAATGGTGACTTATAAAAATAAAATATATTATACCTTTTGAAACTTTTGGAGTCTTTTTTATCCCCGTAGATGTTTTACTACATTCCGAGGCGGTCCAAAATCTGCAAAACCAAATTAAACTTGAACATGGCGTAAAATTTAAACCAATTTCATTATAATATCAACTCCTGTTGTTGACAGACACCTTTTTTTGGAAAGGACCATAAACTCAGCCAATTTCACACTTGGTCTTTTATCAGCATAATAAACATAGGGCGGAATTGTTATGGCAAAAATCAAACGTCAATAGAGTTGGAATGTTAAATTTTATCGACTTTTCCAGCTATCGATAATTTTAATCTCCTTTTATATTACTGACTTTTAACATTAACCTCTTTGATTAGCGAGTTGACCATTTGACCTCTGATTAGCGAGTTGACCATTTGACCACTTTGATTAGCGAGTTGCATGGTCATTAAAAATAAATGGCATAGCAGTCTTCATCTTCTTTCAGTTATCTGGCATTTCGCCACTTGTCTTTTTGCAACTAATTCACTTATGTGAAAAATGGTTAATCCATAACGAGAAACAATAAACAAATGGATAAATAAGTATCATTTTCTTACTTACAATGAAAATAATTCAACAATATACTGCTCTACATGTAAAGTTCATTTAAAGCAACTTATAAAATATTGCATTGAAACTCACATAACAAGTAAAACACATTCACGTGAGTTTAAAGCGGTAAAGAACGATAATAGTTTTTAACTAGATTTGACTATATTTTTAGTTTCTTGTAACATCCCATGGAAAAGAATTAACAATCATCAATTCCGTTTTTTTTTTAAATATATTTGTTGTTCCTGTTCATCAAAAAAACTTCTGGATGAATAATTACGGAAAAAATCGCGATAATATGGCAGGTAAATAAAATTGAATAACAGTCAATGAAACAGTTAACATTAAAGGAAAATGTGTAACAAATGTAATTACATTTGCTAGATTAGAGAACTGACCAAGAATACCTGTTGTAAATTTTACCTCATTGGAAATAAAATTCTTGATAAAAGTCGATGCTAATTAAATGGCTGAATTGATCAAAAATCAAGTTCAATTTCTTTGGCAATATTCATATGATGAGAATTTAAAGAATGTCCTTTTACTAAGTACTGACAGTGCCGCGTACACGTTGAAGGCTGGTAAAATTTTCTGCACGTTACATGCTTTATCCATGGTTTACATTATTTTAGTGTAAATGTCATATTTCAGTACGTACTTAAGTCCCAAATTAGTCTAAATGGTAAAGCAAACTTCTATAACCAATGGAAAATGGAAACAAATTCAGCTGACATATGTCTAAGGCCCTTGTCCATTAAGTTCCAATATGAGAATCAATCTGACTGACCTTGGAAAATAGATGGTTGAGCATGATCAGGTACTACATTCATATGTCGTTGTGTAATTTCCATCAATGTTACTCGCTGGGCAGGTAAGCCTGAAACATTATCTTTATTTAAATTTTTACCTGTGACTTCGGCCAAATAGTATTTATTTTCGTTAACAAATAAGGTAAAAGTTTACATCATCCTTCGTTTTACCTCTTTTACCATCATCATCATCGTTACAACCGAAACACGTCCACTGCTGGACAGTTCTTGTACTAGGTACTCATATTAGAGGAAGAAATTTAAAATCATTTATTTTAAAAATTGCCAAACAAGTTGCAGTTTATGTTGAATACTGTCCTACACATGAAATATATTAAAGTCAAAACATTAGTTTTTATTAGTTAGCAGAAAAAAGTCCTTAACAGTTAAGAATTATACTTTTTTCTAACAGCGATTCATGAATTGCTCATCAAAACCAATCTAACAAGTTCATACTTGGTGGGATGTTAAGTACAAACAATGGGGATCATGTTACTACATTCCTTTTCCATCATCAGATCTGTTCAATTATAATCATAATCACATTGTCATTGGGTTTACATTTGTCTACCTAATTGCAGCTCGATCAGTTAATAACAAGCGAGTCATTACATTAAAATATTTAAAACAAAAAAGCAACAAATATTTATTGTACAAGACACAAAAACGAAAAAAAAATTAACAAGTCACGAATGTACAAACACAAATGGACATGAACTGCCGCAACTGACCTTGTGAAGTAGATAGCTGTTGCTGACTGTTCTCTATTTCCATCAATTCCCGTCGAGTGGCAGCTCCTGAAACGTCATTTAAACACACGTTTTTTAATAAAGAAAAGCTTAATTTTTGCCTAACTTTCCTGCAGGAATAAGTGAAATACTAAAAAAACCTATCTCAAACATATACACTCTCTGTATTTTATATTGAGTCTATAATCTTTTTGAGTGACTCTGTAAATAAAATAATAAAATAAATATTTGTTTATAGTTAAAGGTATCTTTATTACAAAACTAGCGACCCGCCCTCGCTTCGCTTCCGTAAAATAGTTAAAATATATAGCTTGTTAGAATGTAGCTTTCTAATGGTGATGTAATGATTAAAATCGGTTCAGTAATTTCAGAGATTATCAATTACAAAAAATGGTTATTGTGGCTTAACTATAATAGTTAGACATCACAGTTTTTTTTGTGGGTAATAATGATTACTACATACATGTTGATTATTATTTTATGTGACATCAATAGTTTTAGCAGCACATGCCAAATAATGACTTTTATAGGAAATTTTTTGACCTTGGGTTACATGCATAAAGTAAAATATTTTCTCTTTATGCCCTCGACTCCGTCCGCGCAGAAGTCGTTTATCGCTGCTCCCTTGGGAACTCCAATTTTCCGGAATAAAAAGAACTTATCCTATGTCCTTCCCCGGGACTCAAGCTATCTCCATACCAAATTGTATATACCTTACTTAAGAAATGATTGATTCCCCATATAAACAACTCTAAAACGGACTGAAACGATATTTCAGCCTGCTGAAAACGCTTCCAAAGCACCAAAAATCGCAATTGAAGTTAAACACCGGTAGAGGGTGGCCTGAAACGGACTCAAAACATGTTTCAGGCGCCTGAAAACAACGGCAACTTGACCGAAATTTTGATAATGTTGTATTTGGTAGAGCTACCTCTGAAACGGACTGAAACAATATTTCAGCCTGCTGAAAACGATTCAAAAGCACCGAAAATCGCGATAAACATAACCTCACGGATTTTTTTATCGGTAATGAGTCCATTATTTTATATTATGTATCATAAAAGCTTTTGCCCTCGACTCCGTCGGCGTAGAAGTCGTTTATCGCTGCTCCCTCGGGAACTCCAATTTTCCGTAATAAAAGCCGGTCAAGTGCGAGTCGGACCGAGGGTTCCGCACAAACTTGTAGGTATGTAAATAGTTCGTAAATCACGGGAATACAACATAAACAAAGTCCAGTATAAACTGACACGCAATAAGTATGCACTTTCTTACTTAGTGAGTGTCAGTGTACACTGGACTTATTTTTTATGTGATTACAAATTAACGGTTTTCGGATTTTTTCCTTTACTTGTGCTATTATAAGACATTGCTTCTTGCCAAATTTCATGATTCTAAGTCAACGGTTTCGATGTTTGATTTTTTTCACTGATCCAAGAAATTGCAGACCCAAGTATTTGATATTAATTTCAATTTGATACCTCCACGCGTTCCTGAGAAAAATAGTCTTGACGGACACACAGACATACAGGCATACAGACAGACAGACAGACAGACAGACGGACAACAAAGTGATCCTATAAGGGTTCCGTTTTTTTCCTTTTTTTAGGTACGGAACCCTAAAAAGTATCATTTGTCCTTTCCCGGGATTCAAACTAACTGTATATACCTTACTTAAGAAATGATTGACATACATACAAACTAATACAATAATAATAATCCAACATAATAATATAATAATAATAATCCAGCCTATGTACGTCCCACTCCACTCACAATGAGAGAGTTTGGGCTATATAGTTCCCACGCGGGCCCAGTGCGGATTGGGAACTTCGCACACACCGTCAAATTGCTTTGCAGGTGTGTGCAGGTTTCCTCACGATGTTTTCCTTCATCGATAAGCTCATGGTAAATTTACAAATTGTATTTCGCACATAAATTCCGAAAAACTTAGAGGTGCGAGCCCGGGTTCGAACCCACGACCCTCTGCTTAAGAGTCGGTAGGTCAATCCATTAGGCTACCATGGCTTTTTTCCGGGATAAAAGTATCCTATGTCCTTCTCCGGGATAAAAGTATCCTATGTCCTTCTTCGGGACTCAAACTATTTCTATAACAAATTTCATCTTAATCGGTTCAGCAGTTTAAGTGTGACAAGGTAACAGACAGATGGACAGACGGACAGACAGACAGAGTTACTTTCGCATTTATAATATTAGAAGGGATTAAGTTCAGAAGAGAAACATGGAAATGTACATGTCAAGGTGGTTTAAAATGTTAATGTTACAGACAGAACTTACCTTTCAAATAGAGTTGATACCGAATAGCTCAAAGTCTACCACTCCAAGTAATGTGACTGTCGTCAAAGTGGATATGAGACACTTTCCGGTCGTCATGTATGCGTTGACTATCCAAAGCTAAGAAGTCAGGTTCATTGGCAAGGTTCGGATATTTTTTATCCAGTCCTAAAACAAAATATTTCTATGAATAAGAGTAATTATCTCTAGACTGAAGTAAATGGGTAATTCTCATATCGTTTCAACCGCCCGTCACAGCCATGGCTACAAAATCGACGATTTTCGAAGGAAAACCTATTGATAAGAATTGTTAGCGGCGGCTCTGCATTCTACAGAATAGTCGCAAATGACATTCGAATCTACAGGGAAGCCCGAAGCCGTCAATAATGCGACCACGGTTGTGACGGCGGCTGAAACGCTCGTGAGAATGACCCAAATATCTGATGTCTTACACACTGATTAGAAAATTAAATATATTACAAAAGTAATACTTGAATGTAGTATTCTATAATGAAGCAGTTGTTCAAATAAAACTAACTATGTATTGGGCAACGGCACATTGTCATGTTTTTTTTTATATCATGTGGGTTTGCTCTTGACCCTAGTTAGACAGTCCGGGTGTACCAATGGGTAACCAACCTAAGATAATCTAACCTAACCTAATATCTTGGTTACCCTTTGGTACACCCTAACCCTCGTGTCAGGAAAATAAAAATAAATACGGACGCCGTCAGTGTTTCACAGTTGCGTGTATGTTTGTGCGCAAATCAACCCTCAAATTCTTAACATTGACAACACATAGGTTTGTTTAGCGAGGATCCATTGAAAACTCTTTAGTTAAGTAGTCACATACTTTTCATGTAATTTTTATAATTATAAATGTACTTTTAGTTTAGACTACCTAAACGGATGAAACAAACAACTAAGAAGTAATCTAGTAAGACTGAACCCACTGTAAATTAAATACCACGAAGTCCTTTCAAATTTGAAGAATGACGTGCTGATCAAATATACCTATCATACTTCTTACAAAGCGTATTATCTTATAATGACATTGTTTTAATTTAGGGACATATATAAATTTTACTTACGCGTTGTACCGCAATTTGGAACACAACACTTTTTATTAACTCTAACCATTGTTAACCAAATTGCGCAGCAGATCAAAATAAAATTAAAATACATCTCGCTATCGAAGCCATCATGGCGGCCATTTGTAATTCCTCTAAGGTAACGTTCCGTTTATGCTATTTTATTTTTCCTTAAAAATTGCCTTAATATTTATAGGTAATTGCCTATTTAATATTAAAATCCAAGAAATTAAAAATTCGAGCGTATAAATAGTTTACAATACAATTTTAAAAAAATATAATTAATTTGCAATTAACTTCGATTTTCAATTACTTGCGTTTTCGATTATTCTTCAAATATGTGCGTGGAATGAAACGTGCGAATAGCCATATCATAGAATAAGTACATAATAGAAACCGGACTATAAGAAAGAGATAAAGACGTATATTTGACCTTTTTCTAGAGATGTCCTTATGGGTATTCTTTCGTTTTCCATCGTGTTGTCAGAAGGATCTGCGAACGCGAGTGTTGTAGCCGAGTCGACAATAATATCGATATCGATTCAATTTCGCAGTTGTAATTTCTTCTAATGATTTAAGGGCTGATTTTTCTAATTGCCAAATAAAAGCAAGTGGCAGTGAAAGTTATCACTTTCCTTTTTTTAAAAGCTTTCATTTAGAAGTTACTAAAATGTTCCAATGTTCACAATAATAAGTAACTTGTCCATTTCAAAATTTGCAGACCATTTTTCATCTACTTCCCGGTGTTTAATTGAACTGAAGTTTGGAATACTTATGTAAACCCGATTACAATGTAATATTATTGTGTCAATGGACAGATCTGATAATAGGACCGGAAGGTGACAACAGAATCCTCAGCTGTACTTAAGTAGACTTAGACCCACCGAGATGGGACTCTTTAGTTTGGTCTTGATAATTTAATAAAGACAGTGAAAAAAATTCAGTCGTCAATAAAAACTTGTCCTGAAATAAAAATTTTGACATCAGCTTTTTGTCATATGAAAGAAAAGAAGAGAGCTAAAATTTATCTTACAGAAAGTGTTAAAAATTAATTGATTTTGCATCTGGCTATACTTTAGCATGTGTTTAAATGCCTTCATTTTGTTTGACGCCAGTCGTGTCGAAATTCATAGCCCGTAAAACACGTTGATACCTGCTGTGCGAAAGGCTAGTTCCGTTTTTGATACCATTGTTTCGAGATAAGTACATAAAAAATCATAATTCTCTTTAATTTATGGCATAGTAATTAGAAATTGGTGTAAAATAAACGGATATTTAGTTAAATTTCAGCCGTCCACAAGTTTTCAAAGTAGTTGAAGTAGTATTTAGTTACTTTGGCGTGGTTTCGTATGAGAGGAAAAGTGGGTAACAAAGGAGGAAAAAATATAAAGGCGTGTTTTTATTGTCGTACAGGGCAAGACAGACTTAAAAAAGCCACAAGTGTTCTGTAAGTTAAATGACTTATGTTTGATTTCTTGTCACCCAAATAATCAATAAATCATTTAAATAGTTATCTTCTTCAGTATCTTATTTTAACCTAACGGCTTTTCAAGAAAATTTACAAGTTTATTGTGCTGATTTTGTGTTTAGTGATATGAACTTAGCCTTACATTTTTTATTTTGTTACCAGTGTCTTTTTTGTTACTGTCCCAAGATTTATTCCGTCTTTTTTTTATTTTTTTTTGTTTATTTTAATAGATTTAAATTAATAAAACGGCTATCAAAAATAAATTTAATACCTAATTTTAATATACTATATCAGAAATCATGAATTTCTGGTTTTTTACTCATTTAATTAAAACTTTAAACATTTTTTTTTTTGGGAACAGTAACAAAAAAAATACAATGTTGAAAATAAACTAGAATGTTTTCTTCTTTTTGTATGGTTTTTAAATTTATTGAATCATTTTTGTCATATAGTTGAATAAAAAACCATAACTGAACCGTTAAACCTACTATTTATTATGTTATGTTTTAAATAAAAAGTAACGAAATTGGAACCAAAATTTTACCTTCCCCTAGTTTTTCTTACTTTTCTCATTCTAAAACCTACAAAAAAGTAATGACCTGTACATATTTTCAATATTTATGATATATTCTACCAAAATACACCAAAAATAATCATATAGGTACAAGCATATTTTCATTTTGAACTGATTTTAGAAGTTGTGGCCAAAAAAAGAGAAAAGCTCAAGTAGAAAAAGGTCAAATATACGTCCTTAGCTCTTTCTTATAGTCCGGTTTCTATTACGTACTTATTCTATGCTTCGATCTATCGGTAAAGCAGCAGCGCCTGTCACGGAAGGACAACGCCATCTATCGGTTTCGTGGATAATTAATTAGCTTTGGAAGAAGAGATTAGTTTGGAATAATACTGATAGATAGCGTCAGTAACACAACCTTACAACGACATCTATAAATGTGTTACGGTAGCATATCCTAAGTACCTACCTTGATTTGAGTAATTCTTCTAACTGAAGCCACCCTGTCCACGTTGATGAGATGTGGCGCGGTGTCCTGAGCGTGAGAGAGGTGATGACTTCACGTCATTAACCTTCGATGATCGTTCACTTTGCTCTTCGGAGTGAGGCGTGGGGCACTGTCGCTCTCTGAGTGGCTGGATTTTAAATATATATATCCTCTATTTAACTAATACTTTTACATATTATTAACCATAGACTCTTGAGAAATGTCCGATAGATGAGTTCTCCAGATACGAATCGTACATATCCCTGAACGGCGTGTACTAATTTGTGACCCTTTCGGTTGGTGATGACCACTTTCTGATATGACCATCTCCCGATATGACCACTTCTTAAACTCCAAAAATGCTTGCAATATTATAATAAATAATAATTTTTTTATTTTCTTGTATAAAAATTTCCGAATGCATTCTTTCCCTATAATATAATATACATATTTAGGTACTGTTATATTTTGGCTTTCGAAAATCTAACTTGACAGACTCTATTTCTGGGTTGTTTTGGCCCTCCGGGCCTGATATAAAAACGAACCTAACCTAACCTACCTACGTATTGGGAATATTTGCGATCTGAGACATAATCGGGAACGGACATACTAACGGGAACTCATATCAAGCAGTGGGCATGTCGGGAAGTGGTCATTTCGGGAACTGATATATCAAGAAGTGGTCATATCGGGAAGTTGCCATATCGGGAAGTGGTCATATCAGGAACGGACATATCGGGAGGTGGTTATATCAGGAAAAGTGGTCATCACCAACCGAAAGCTTTGTGACATACCTCTGACCGTTAATGATAATAATATTGGTAGATATTCCTTATGCATAGTGTGGCCAGTCGTTGATTTTTAATGGCGTTTCCCATTTGATCTGGCCCTCTAGGGTGATAGGAGTCAATCTCGACAGTAATCACAAACACTTGTTTGCCCGCGACTTCGTACGCGTAGAACTATTAAATCTCCGAAATCAAAAGTAGCTAATCCAGTTCATAAAGGAGAATGGGCAAAACGTCCCCACCCACCAACAGAAACGAAACATGTCTCATTTAATAGATCTTGGCAAGCTGATTATTTTTTATTATGACGACAATCGTCCTATGTATGGGGTTTTCTTGGAAAATAATGTTTTGTTTTTATATATTTTTTGATTAAGAAAGTAACAGAAACGTTAAGTTATTAACAATATTACTAAGAAAAATATTTAAAACAGGACTACGTTGCTCGTTTTTGTGAAGAACTTGTGTAAAAAAAGTTATTTAGAAATAAATGAAACAAGACGTTACAAAATAGCTCAATAGATGGCTCTGTCAGAGTATTAACGATAAGAGATTATAAAACGATGAAGTATTAAAACATCGCTTGTTATAAAATAAGTATAGCGTTTTAAGCTTTTTTCCATTTACTTAATAATTATATAAATTGACATAATCAATTATATAAATTGACTAGCTTTTACCCATGGCTTCGCTCGCGCGCTTATTGCGTTTAATAAAAGGAAGCGCCATCTGTTGTCGAGATAGTTGTTTCTACTAGATACAGGATGTCGCTAGTGACTACGTAACTATAGCTTGCTAAATATGGTTTTCCAAGAAAACCCCATACTTAGGACGATCGTCGTCATAGTAAAAAATAATCAGCTTGCCAAGATCTATTAAATGAGACATGTTTCGTTTCTGTTGGTGGGTGGGGACAGTGCCCATACATTTCTGCCCATTGTCCTTTATGCTGAATTTCATCCCAATCTATTTTCATCTAAGAGAAACGTTCCCACAAAGTTATGACATTCATAATATTAATTATTATGAATTGATATGAAACCTCAGTTTTGAAAAGTTTTTGCTCTTATAATTCTAGGCTTTTAACCATATCGCTAAAGTAAATGGATATTTCTTTTGTGTCAGGCACGAGGGTCGAACCTGGTACACCAGCCACCGCGGGCGGCTGTGGATAGCGTCCACCGCTAAGCCGCCCGATCAGGAGATCAATCGGGCCTTGGAGAATCAATATAGGGTCCTTTATCCAGGTAAACTTATATTGATATATGTAAGTAATATCTGTTATTGCAGTAAACCATCTTTAAACGACAGGAGCCGGTAAATTTCAATTGTAAAATTAATAAACTGCACATTTTATATTTAGAGCTACAAATAAAGGTAAAAGTAGCTGTGAAACTCTAGCTAAAATATTTTATATAAACAATTAAACAATAAATAGACAAAAACACATGTAAATTCAAGTATGTAGTGGTTTTTTTTTTTTTTTTTTTTTTTTTGGGGTTATTTTAGTAGTTACACTAATGCTCACTAGATGGCGCTGCTTGTCTGAGTATCCGCTTGTTTGGAGTGAATTTACAATTTAAAATTCTTTTGTCTACAATCTGATGGGAAAGTTTTTGCGCCAAATATTAATATATACTAATCAACATTCAACCTAAACCAGAATTACAAAATTCCTCAGTTTGTTATTTTCATCAAACGATTTTAGAATTTAGTGTTTTCAAAGAACTACAGATGGCGCAGCCAGTCTCCATTGATCAGCACCGCGTGCTACCTAATCTTTTTTTTTATATAAACTTAAGAAAACCTGGTCCCCTGGGTGACTATCAATATTAAAAAAAAAACATATTATTATTATTTCTATCAGGATAAATACATTATTTAACTGGGTAATAAAACTAATAAAATACACATAATTATACATACTGTATACTAATATTTTGCACGTTAGGTTTTCCTTTAAATTTAAGTGACCGCCGAAACTGATTTGCTGAATTCCCACGACAGCTAGGGTTTTATCATATCTTGTTATTTTCCATAGACAAGCAGTTCAAGTTCCCTTCGTTCTACCCGACCGGCTGTTTGTTAGGCTGTGTCAGCGTGGACGAATGTCTCACCCAAGAGGAATATCAGAAAAAGTGAGTTTAATTGTAATGTTTACAATCTACGTAGACGATTTTACGTTCATTAACGCAAATAAACAATGGTCCGGGTGGTTGTTAAAGCGCGCGGTTGTTTTATGCGACAAACGCAAACGTGGTGCGCTTTATTGAAATAACTATACTGGTACACTAAGGTCTTAGGTAAGTAAGGTATAGTATAAGACGTCACTCTATTTAAATTTTCTACTAATATGCGAGAGGGAGTTTAATCTAACCGTCGTCTATTTGTTAGGCGTTCACAGCTAAAGCTTCTCAGCAATGCTCTCTTGGGAAGCGCTGGTAGATTTTGACGTGTGAAAGTGCCCGTGCGGCCTACTTACTGATAAAATATATTTTATGTTTATCTTTTATCGCTCAACTAATGTTGATAACATTTTACATTTATCGACGCGGTTGGCTTAGTTGGTAGTGATCGTAGAAAGCTAGCGGTCCCGGGTTCGATTGTCGGTAAGGGCGAATATTTGTGATGAGCCCGAGTATTTTTTCTTGAGTCTGGAAGTTTCTATAGACAAATGACTGTATATTATACAGTTGTCTAGTTCTCATGTTTCAAGCCTAGATGTTATGGGACTAGGTAGATGTCTGAAATTGACCCTTGATATTTATTTATTTATGTAGGTACCCAGACGGAGAGAGCGACAGTCCCTACGTGTTCATCTGCTCTAACCCGGTCAGTCTGCGGCTTCGGTTTCCGGTCAAGGGACAGCATAAGATCTGTAAGTACCACAATATCGTGCAAAACTTAAGACTATCCTTAAAAAAGTTCAATTTGAGAAGCGGCAATGTATTGTTTTTTTTTATTATTATTTATTTTAGTAACCCCGTTCATATGGAGTAAATTATACGTTTGTTTTGCAATATTTAGTCATGGTGGCGCCTATAATTTTATTTACTATTGTGTTTATGTAAAAAATTTTTTTTTCTATATGTCTCGGCAAAAATTGAGAATTTCACTTCAATAAAATTTAGTGAGTTTCTCGTAGTAGTATATTAGACATTATTTTTGCATGTGTTTCTCAATAACATTTAGGTTAAAGGTAAGAACACACTGAGCCCACGTACGCAACGTAAGCGATGCCACGTGGGAGAGTTGGTGTGCACACTTGTCCCGCGTATACAAAGCATATTGTCATCAGACGCTATTGTCATTACTCCCGTGCACTAAATGTACAATGTTTCCCGATTCTGAGAGTGAATTTGAGGACGATTTATTGCGTTAATTATTTTTAAATGAATATTTTCGCGCTTCTGGCTTCATATCGTCTAACCAAATCGATGAGTTCATCTCCCATTATCAAAGCGTGGTATTTCCCGAACGTTCTATTCGTGTCTGATGCTCTGCAAATGTGAGTTCTAGAAACACACGTGCGGTAGATTATGATTATCCCCTCTACCTTCCCACCCCGACCTGGAATCGACAGATCTTCGATGTGAGGGCGCGTGTGTGTTTCTATTCATACAAATTCAAGAGTCCAGATATCATAATGCATCGCATACGTTGCGTACATGGGCTCAGTGCGTTCCTACATTCAATCTGTATTTTACTACCCTATGGGAGGTGACGAATTATTTATTATAGGGACTTTGGATAAGACCATTCACTACGCCGCCATGAAGAGTATCCAGAAGATGGCGAAACTGCAGGCGGAAGAGGCCAACGCCGGGTAGCTTCAAGTGTTATTTTAATTTAATGTTTTTCTTGAAGGTTAGTTTGTGAATAATATCGATGCAATGGGCAGTATAGTCAGTTTATTTTTACTTGTCTTATGTGGGAGACGTGATTCTAAATAAACAAAAGTATTTTTGGGCTAAATGTATGTATTTTGTATGTGTGTGTTTGTTTTGTATCTATTTTCTCTTTGTATTCAGTTTCCGCAGAGAAAAAGTTAAAGAATGGTTACTTTTAGCTTAGAAATTCGTTTTTCAGATAAGACGAGTAAAGTTGAACCGATTATACAACAGATTACTGGCGATGCCAAGAAATTTTTAGGAACACCAGTAAATGTGTTTTTTACCAAATAAATACTTCTCAATGTTACGGAAATAATTTATTTACAACTATAACAACTAGCAGTTTGATATAATAATAATAAGTCAACACACTGTAGTCATTAGCTACGCGCAAACATCAACACACATACACACATTTTAACAGTCGGTTTACATAATTAAGAGAATTGGCCAAATCCATTCTACGAAATAAGTTCTCAATTCAATGATAATATAATATTAAAGATAATTATTGCATTTTTAAAGTTTGTATAATCTCGTAAAATGGCCTTTAGCCTACTTATAATACTTACAAATTATAACGTTATATCACTTTGTAAGAGATATAATTCCATAACACTTACTTCCTACAATGAGCACCAACATACACATAGAATAATTATGTTAGTTAAGAATTCAAATATAGGGGAACTTTATAAAGAACCACTCTCTTGAACGCCTACAATGGGTAAGAATATTAAAATACTAGTTCACTACCTATCGAAGTATTAGTAAAGACAATAAATAATAATGTTTTCAACAAGCAAAAACAAACTTTATTGCCTACACATAGATTTCAGCTAAATTATACATAGCGTAAGTAAGAAAACGCTGTATCTCCACTTCTGTGATTTTATCGACGCTATATTTATGTATATCGATATAGAATCGATAAACGGCACAGAATAAGGAGGCAGCTTTAGTAAATTTTTGCTTGATGAAATTAGA
The DNA here is from genome assembly GCA_963241965.1 of Tortrix viridana. NCBI lineage: Eukaryota > Metazoa > Arthropoda > Insecta > Lepidoptera > Tortricidae > Tortrix > Tortrix viridana. The sequence goes on from OY725187.1 coordinate 10,001,789, forward strand.
CATGAAGTTTATAATAATATTTTTGTATGTTAATCTCGCTTTGGCAGTGGAAAGGATTTGGTTTTGTGAAATTACCTAAGTTATTTAACTTTTATTTTTAGGAACGTTACGATTCCTTCTTTTGGTTTAGTTGCGGGAAGAAAGCCTCGATGGGGAGGATGGGGTCGTCCGTCGCTATGGTGAAGTAGCTGGGCACCCGCCGGCTGCTCTGAGACACGGTCTTGAACATTCCCGGCGTGTTGTAGTCTTTGCTCGCGGCTAGAGTCAAATCAGACACTCGTTTAGAATGCTCGAAAAGGTGCTCAATTGGATCATGATGCTTCTTATCAGCTATCTTCATAATAGCGCTTTCTGATCGAGTCCTCTCAGAAGTCGTCGTGTCATCTCTTTGGTCATTCGTGACAGTCGTTTCAGTAATGCTCACATCTTGCACCGTTTCACCAACTTCTGAGTCTTTTATCTTCTTCCGAAGCAGCCTTCTGGGTGTGGTGGGGCTGGTGGTCTCGGGCGCCTCCTCGGTGGTCGGCCGGGGCCTGCGAGACCCGTTGCGGATACGAGACGATATCTTCTGCGTCGTTCCCTCTGTAGTGTCCACTGTCGTCTGTCTTATTCTACTGGACTGTCTCGCATTAGTCTCTTGTCCTTGTTCATTATTTTCAGTTGCATTGGCAACTTTATGTCTCGCATCTTTCGGTATAAACTTCTTCCGTTCAGTAGTATTTTCACTTTCACTGTTGAATTTGTTCTCATTGTACGGTCTTCTTTGAGGGAATCTTACTTTGGGTGCGTGAGTGTCGGTTGACTTTTCGGTTGTGCTCGTAGTTGAGCTGAGTCGGTTCCTGTAGTCCTTGACGCTGAACCTCGGCCGGTTGCTCTCATACTTGTTCTTCAGCCTCGGCCTCTGTACCTTAACGGGAGTGTCAGGAGTAGTGTCTACTCGGGGCGTAGTGGTAGTCACATCAATGCTATCCTTTAGAGATTGTGTCGTAGTTTCCCTCAGGCCTCTAACAGGTTCCAATTCAGTGTCTATTGGCTTAACGTCTCTGTGGAAAGAGAAGTCGTTCTCAGGTCTAGTTTTTAAAGTATCGCTCAAGCTAACCGCTATGTCGCTGGTAGGCGTGTCTTTCTCGTCTTGCTTGTGGCTATAATCTGGAGTCTCGCTCTTGATTTCGTAAGGACTCGAAGTAAGCTTCGGGTAATGCGGCCGAGTTGCTATTTTCATGATTGGAGATTCTTTGTTCGAGTCGTAGTCTCTATATGAATGTGTAGTGGTTTCATATCGTTCAGTTGTGGTCGTTAACGGCCTACGGTGTCCTTTTTTCTTGGCTATTGTAGGAAACGTGGGTGAGATGGTAGGGAGTGCGCTTGTTGTTAAGTCTTCCGTCACTTCAGGAGTGGTAAGGTTTGGTCCCTTATATTTGGTCGGTCGGCGCGTGAAAGATTGGTACTCTTCGCCTTCAGTGGTTGGTGCAGGCTCGGTCGACGACAGTACGTACGCGGCACTGCTTGATTCTTCTTTGTCGCGGTTAATATTAGCTAGCGGTGGACGACGTCTGCGGTTCTTGATCCTCTTCCTTTGCTTTTCCTTTTCGGTAGGAGCGGGAGTGCTTGGCCGCTTGAAGTGTTTGTTGGGAGGCAACGTGGGGAGGGGCTCTACTAACAACTCATTGTTTTCATCATTAGCTTTAGTAGTGCTGTAGCTCGTAGTGACTGCTTGAGTGCTCTGCTTGTAAGCTTCAGTCGGTTTCTTAGTTCTTCGCGAATGGCTGTGCTCTTCGTACGAAGGAGTGACTTTGTAGTAATAGTCCTTTAACTTGTGTTTTCCGATCGGCTCAAAATCGTCGCCTAATGGACGCCTGTTCTGGGAATCAACCTGGCCGTTGAAACTCAAAGAGTTTTCGTAGCCTTTATCGCTTTCGGTGACGATGGCAAACTCTTCAGGAACGTCAGGCTGTTGCGTCGTCTCAGGCTTGAAAGCGGTATCGTGGTACTGTTGTATCGTCACCGCTTCTTCAGTTGTCTTCTGGCCATTATTGTAAGTCTCCGGTGTAACTGACCACGGAGCTTTGGAGGAATGGACGTTCAGATCATCATAGGTCTCTGTAACCTCGTAGGTAGGTTGATAAGGCACTGAGTTCGGCGATCCGTCCAAGGTGCTCGGAGGGTTGATATATTGCTGCGATACTTCCTGGTTACCGCCCGCTGCGAAACTATCGTGAATCTTTTGTTTCTTTTTCTCATAGTTAAGGTTCAAAGTTTGTTGATCGTAGAAGTTCTGCGCTTGTTTATTCTGTTGTACTGGATAATGGAAATCGTTGTAATAGTTGGCTAAAGTGGTTGTCTGGACAGGATTGTACGTCGTCACCTTGTTGTAGTCTGAGCTCTGGTAGTGTTTTACGAATGGGTCTTGGGGGCTGGCTTTGAAGCCTCCTTTGTTGCCAGCGTTAGGATCGATTTTCGGCGCAGTAGAAACCTTAGGCAATTGCGTGGGCACATTCTTGTTAAAGTCTGTTACTGCTGTGCTGAAGTGAATGTGGTTCGGAGTGGTTTGGAGCTTCGGTGTGGTCGAGGGAAACTGGCTTGGGGTTTGTTTGAAGTTGGGCGAGTAGCTGAACGAGTTGAAGACGGTCTGCCTCGCCGGCTGTTGCGGATTGTAGGTCGTTCTAGTAGGGAACACTGGATCACGTCCTTTGACGGATTGCACGTTGAACGGGCCAAAGTTACCTGTAATTTTAAACCAGATTTTGTGATTCTTGTGCAAGTGTACGTTACTATTCATAGGTTGTTGGATATGGACATGGACTTACCAAAAATTCTCGGTGGGAAAGAATTATCCTGGAACGTGAAGTGCGAATATGGGTTGGCTGGTATCTTCTGTCCGTGAAAATTCTGTGTTGGATAATTTTGGACATGGTAATTCTGGACAGGGAAGGCGTGAACGGGGTAGGTCTGTTGTTGAGCTGTTTTCACCTGCTGATTCAGGGATTGCTGAGCAGCATCGTTATCAGGTAATTTGTATACTTCTGGCTTATAGATCTCGGTCTCACTTGACTGTGGTTTCTTATTATCTGGCCTAGCATAATCATTAGGTTTCGAGAATGCATCATAAGGTTTTACCGTCTGGTACGCGTATTGTACGGGCTGAACATGGACCGGTTGCTTTACCTTCTGTGGATATTTGAAGACAGGTCGTGCTGCGTATGGGTTATGAGGGTTCCTTATCAGTACGCTTTCGACTGGGAAATTCTGGACGTATTTGTAGTGGGTGAGGCCGTTGTTGGCGAAGGGGTTAAGGTATGAGTTTATAGGTTGGTTGAGATTTTGGGGGGATTGGGAGGATGGGACTGTTCTCAGGGTGGTGGGGCGGTAGGATTGAGCGATGGATGTGAGTTTGGCGGCGTCGCGGGTCACGAGGGGGCGGGAGGAGGAGGCGTACTGATCGACGGGGACCTTGTACGCGGGGGGCGCGTGCAGCGGCGCCGTGCCGAACGCGCCGTACACCAGGCCTCCCGACCCGAGCACCGGACGCCAACCGCCCTTTGACAATGGAAGAGTCTGGAATTAGAACGGTTCAGAGTAAGTAATTATTATATTTTTGCATTATTAAACCCTTAGAAGGTCTTATGTGATGTGAATTCTCTTAATATATTGTTGTTGAAAGTAATTTATTATTGCACCGAGTGCTGTCTTGGAGCCTGAGACCTGGAAAATTAGTCCCATGAAGACGTTTAAAAAAAGTCCTGTCCACCGCCATCTATAATTCCAAAATAAGTCCCATGACTGATCTGATAAAATAAATCCCATGTCGTGTCCATTTGTCCCGCATTTTAGCAAGAAAACTAAACATTGCAGTAATGGATTTTGTATGACACTTAATTGCTCTAAAGCAGAAAAGTTCTTTCTGCTCAGTATTTGTTGCAGTTATAATGAAACAATTGCGTAGTAAGAAGAAAATACTTTTCTTTAGCAATATACGTGTAATATACGTGTAAGTGTGGAGTTAGCCAAAAGCGCAAAACATAGTTTATGGTGGTCAAATCAAATACCAGTTACTTATAGATTTAAATTATCACTCACCGCTTGGGTTGGCATGGAGCGACGGTGGTGGGCCGCAGAACTCAGCGCCACCAGCGTCAGCAGAGCCGTCGCGGCCTGCCAGAGTCTCCCTCCTGGAACAAAAGATGCGATAGTATTTTCTATGGCGTGGGTCATGGAGAGGGATTTCGAGTACACTGGTCACCTGATGTTAAGTGGACATTCTCAAACTACAAGACTTACCCTCACACCGAAATACGAGAATGCGACAGGTTCCTGAATTATGTCTGCACTAGATTGTAATAAAATAACTAACCTAACCAGACTGGCAATTAGTATGACACACCCTTATAATTTTTATATAGCCTATCTGTCAGAGACGTCAATAATTTTTCAAGTTTGATTAAAGTTGCTGCGTCTTATCCTATTGCTATAGCAACGAAAATGACAGCAGCAACTTTAATCAAACTTAAAAATTAATTGACGTCTCTGAGTGCGGCCGTAAGACGCACACATATGTATGACACCCCATTTATTGAAAATGGTCCAATAGTTTAGGAGCTAGAGTGGAACATCCGATTTTCGATGACATATGTACATTGTACATACATAGTTACATACATAAATTATTAACCACATTACCCATCTTTTTGGTTCGCGCAGTCGGTCGGGTAAAAATGTCAAGATGTTTTGAAATCAATTAAGAGTACAAAAGAAGGCAAATAGTCGTTACCTAGCAAAGTATATTAATTACAATGTTTTTTCGTGCGCTACAGTAGCGTATCTACTTACTTACATAAAAAAAAAGTTTAGCCTTTTTTAAACTGGTGTGTACTTATTTATATTATTAAATATTTCCTTTAGTTAACTTTTACTGCACCCTAAGTAGGTAATATTTATCTTTTGACCCCTACCTAACTTATAACGCATTCAAGTTCCTACCTATATGAATTCATATAAGTTTCTAATTTGCCTAACATTTTATTTCAACTAGCTGGTCAAAATTGTAGTAATTTGATTCACCGAAATTTCTTTTATATCATCATATCACTGTCTATTTAAGCAATTGAGGCTACTTTCTACCTATTTCTGTCAAATGATACTTAATAAAGAGCCTAATGCGGCCTTCGGGCAGGCTAGCGGACAGACGGACAAAAAACAGGTAAATTACATACTTATTCGTCGGTAATAAGGTCTCTGAGAAAGTGACAAAGTAACAGTAAAAGTTGTAATCGACCCTGCTTTGTTGTGCCGGTTCTGCGTATTGTTACGAGTGTACTGTTGTTTAGATGGGTAGAGGTTATTTATCGCGTATGCTTAAAATGCATGCACGAGATAAAATTTGACAGGTGCTAGGCAAATGAGTATATCTATTCCATACTTTAACGTAAGGCTTAACGCTTAAGGCTTAATATAAAAGTGTATCGTCCTGACTTTTATTACCTTTTATTAAGCGACTATAGCGACTTTATCAAGACGGGAAACTTTTATTTTAAGCCTTAAGTGTACACTCTTACTTTAGAATATGGAATAGATGTATTAATTTCCCTAAAACCTGTCAAATTTTATCTACTGCATGCATCTTAAGCTCGATGGAGGTGGTAAAGGGTGCAAAGGGCGCCTAAATATTGCAACAAAAAAAATGACATAAAACTTATTTATAATAGACAGACATATGTAGACAAATTGTACATGAAAAAATACACATAGGTATACAGGGTGTTCCATAAGTCGTACGTGACGTACACTGACACCGGAGGGAGTATACCAGCCTAAGACGGACCTAACTAGCCTTTTTTGACGGGTGGAAATGCGTTACACATCATCCCCACCGAAAAGTTTAAATTGGCAAAATAATTGAATTTTAAACTGGAAAATCTTGAAAACCATGTGACTTTTATTGAGGTCACGTTAGGCTGGTTCGGTGCGTCTTAGGCCGGTCTGCCTCTGGCGTCAATGTGACGTACGACTTATGGGACACCCTACAGGTATTTACAATATAACCTTAGTGCAAAAAGAGTCCTTCTGAGGGTTTTCATCCAGCTAACTTTTGAGTTATACCTAAATAATACGTACATTTTTGTGTACGATTCATTCATTCATTCATTAAATACTTACATACATACGTATGTGGGGATTAAATCTACGATGTCTGAAAGAGAGCAAGTGGAATCGAAATAGTCCTATTCTTCCATTTTGCGAGACAATAGTATAGGTTTCGAACATGACATTAAAGCGACAAGGTAAAAAATAGGATCACTCATGACGTTGCCGGCATTACAACCTCAGTTGGGTCGGCTTATTCAGTACCTTAACGTATTTCTACTACATTTTTTCGTAGACACAATTAGTAAATTGTGTCTACGAAAAAAAGCAGACTCTGTAAAAACATTAATCACTCAACATTTCTTTCTTACGAAAGTAAATAGCGAATGAGCGATAAATGACATCGGTATTGCGCATGTAGAGCGGAACCAGTTCCCACGCCTTCGTTCACCGGTCATCCGTTCATTCAATCATTTCAGTTCAGTGAGCGCCTCTCGCTCCATTTGCAGGAAAAAAACAAGTACTTAAATACAACTGCGAGATATATTTGATTACCATACCCGGACACTGGGAAGAGAAAAAAAACTGCGAGATAGTACTATGGGTTCACGACATTATTTGACGATGATTAGAAACTACATTAGACAAAAAATCGTAAAATGTGTGAGAACAAACAAGTTACATTTCGCTAAAGTTAATGACTGCAGAAATCAAAATGTTACCTACTTATAGGATTGACGTAAGCTGTCGTGCCTTCGTCTATGTCAAGACTACGAATAAAGACATCTCTAGTCTAGAGTTGTTAACTTTCGCAGAATGATTTGGTCTAATTCCACTGAACGAGTAACTAGTGTATGTAAACGCATAGCCATTCGTATCATCTACGTTTTTAACCCCGGACCAAAAAATAATGTTATTTTATTAGTTTGACAGTTATGTCTGTCTTTCCGTAACTTCAAGCTCTCATGCATGCGCAATGATCAAAGCTGTTTTATTCGGAATGATTCTTAGCTAGGTTTGATGGAAATTGGGCCGATTAAGAGTAAGTTAGCTTTGAAAATAAGGGTCATAACTTAATGAGGCTTTTACGGCCGCACTCAGAGAAGTCAATTAACTTTTAAGTTTGATTAAAGTTGCTGCTCTCACTTTCTTTGCTATAGCAATAGTAAGACGTAGCAACTTTAATCAAACTTAAAAATTAATTGACGTTTCTCAGTGCTCAGTTAATGAAGGTATTTAAAGTTATGACTATATTTAGATATCTCATTCTAACGCATAATTGTGTTGTAAAACGCACTGCTCGTCTGTGATCTTTGTATTCGGCGAATATGAAAGGGAGACTTAGAATATGAGCCATACTTTGTTGCATACTTTATCGACAGTGCTGTGTTAGGGCAGGGCCAATTATGAGAACGTTTATGGCCCCGTTAGGTACATTACCGGTTGCCTACGGTCTCTGCTAAGTAAATTGTGAAATGCAAACAGTGATTCTTTCTGCAATATGAAAGGCATACGAATCATTTGAACAGAAAATATGGACTTCCGCCAAGGGAAAATTCAGCCAGCAGTTGGAGTTTGTTAAGGGAGGTATATTGTTTGATTCGACGTCCAAATGAAGTACCTAATATAAATCTCAAGATATACACAACTGATATTATTTTTTAATTAAATGTTACGTGAGTGTACGTTAGTTATAAAAAGATATGAATCGTTTTTATGCGTAGTTTACTCATAATGGGCCGTTAAGCTAGTTTAATAGCGTTGGTCAAAATATAACTGGCTGTGTCTAACCAGATTTTAATTTGTCTTTAACAGTAATCAAAAAACGGTGTCTTTTTATGATTTCATCAAACCGAAGTCTGCTATTATCGTAATCAATGTATTAGCCACCGAAATTAGATCGGTTGAAACGCCCTGGAAATTACCCGGGTATACCTACTTACGTCATTTCACTAAGCACTTAACAGACGTTTAAAGTGTTAACAGCTGTCAAAATGTATGAACTAACAGTCGATTAACATTTAACATCGTATGGTGAAATTACTTAACCATCGACATTCTATGGACATGTAGGAAAATTACGTTTTCCCCTATTATTGTATTAAACACCATTACCCGAGGTTTCCTCGGTGGAGCGTTTACTTTAATCACAGTTAGCCGCTTGTTTTAATGAGTAAAAGTTGGAAACGAGAGATTCCGGGGTAAGCGCTCTAACTTAATTATAAGCTTACCTTTGATATTTACACTAAGCAATGGTAAAAGTAACAATTATTTACGAGCATACTAGGAACGCTTTCCTCAGCGAGCCTAACATGCATCACAGAATAAAGTGACTGTACGAATAAAAAGTTGCTAGAGTAATTAAATATCAGGCTTAGCTTAGAGCACACTAGCGTTTTTAGCCCTTACACCCGCGGTCAAAAACGCTAGTGTGCACAGGCTCTTAATAGATTTGAACGAATTATTTCATTACTCTAGCAATACCGGATAAGATCGCTTAGTAATAAAAGGTAATAAAAGTCAGGACGAGACACTTTAATTTTAAACCTTAAGTGTTCATTCTTACGTTAAAATATGGAATAGATGTATTAATTTCCCTGGCACCTGTCAAATTTTATCTCGTACATGCATGCTAATACCCGCAGAGCATACCTCAGATTGAGTAACCCCTTTTATAGAACCCTGTCGCTGAAAGCCACTGATTAATTTCAGCCTCCTAGATTTCTTTTCCGTGACTTGAACATGTCATTGTGCCGGGTTCTATGGCGGCTCGCTAGTTAAAGTCCAACGATTATGGTACAGTCGAGGACAGAAAGGTGTATACACTTTTTACCTTGTTCCATTATAATAATGTCCAAAAGTGTATACATCTTTCTGTCCTCGACTGTACGTCAACTTAAAGTGAGGTCTTTATTTTGGTAAAATTAACAAAAAACTTGGTAAGCAAAACTTATTTAAATAACCCTATTTAGTGAACCGATGACCGTAGAACCCCGAGCCATTGCTCTTAGAACCGGTGGCCGTTGGAGCGGAAGGGTTCTAGAGTGGCGACCGCGAACCGGTAGACGAAGTGTCGGCAGGCCTTCCACAAGGTGGACCGACGATCTGATAAAGGTCGCGGGAAACCTGGATGACCGCAGCAGAGGACCGGTCGTTGTGGAAAACCTTGGGGAAGGCCTTTGTCCAGCAGTGGACGTCTTGCGGCTGATGATGATGATGATGATTTAGTGAGATAGCTATGGCGTGTAATAGTGTGATGGCTAAGATGAAACATCTATACTCAGATACAAACATAACCGGGTCATACACAGCCACAGAAACAAAAGTTGTCTCTCAGAAAGTTAAGGACTTTGAAACCAAATTTTTCGGGTTAGGATATATCCGCGTAATGGAAGTCTGGTGCAGTTTTGGCCTGTATTGAATTTATATGAGTTAAAAACTCCCACGTCGTTAACTTTTAGGAACAGAAATGACTATGTGGAACCTAACTCTGTGTATGACCCAACCTCTAAAATCAACGGTTTGGGAAATAAATAATAATAATAATATTGCGACGTATGCGCGGCAACCCGGCGCATACGTCGGTCCCAGTGGCAATATTTCGCGGCGCATGTCACTTTCTAGCGCTCGCGTGTCGTGGCGTGGTCACTCACACCGCGGTCTCGTGACTTCGCCGGCATTCGCTATTGGCAGCATAATCATGCAAGACGCCAACATATTATCTCTTAATTAATGGAATCTATTGTCTTTATATGACAGCAGTTAATAATAATTTCGGTGTTCAGCACGTTTATAACTCCGATTTAGAACAATTTTAAAAGGCCGGCGGGCCTATATGGTCATGTTTATCGTGAAGATAAAAGTGGATATAACCTCTGCCACAATCTAACCTGCAAGTGCGAGAGTGACGGATGCTTTGACGACGCGGTTAGCCTAGTTGGAGGTGACCCTGCCTACGAAGCTAGCAGTTCTGGGTTCGAATCCCGGTATGGGCAAATATCTGTTCCTGAGTCATTGATGTTTTCTATATATTTAAGAATGTATTTCTCTATATAATATGTATCGTTGCCTAGTACCCATAGTACAAGCCTAGAGCTTAGTTTGTGTGATATTTATTTATTTATTTTATTCACACTTATCCACCACAATAAATGCGACCATAATAAAACGGGTACGGGTGCAGGGTTACTATAATTAAAAAAAATTACACCGAACTCAACAGGATAGTTCCTACAAAGCACTAAATTCAAAACTTTGGATGCCTCCTGAATTTAAAATTTATTGTCACATCAAGTCTCGTCTCGTGCTGTCACTTGGTACCTTGGTGAGTAAGAAAATAACAGGTGTCTTAATGGGACATTCGTGCTATAATGCACGTTTGTTCAACTGAGTGTTAAAGTCCGAGTATTGCGATAAAGAATACTACCGTGGCGTGATTCGCTTGTGACAATTCCATACATTTTGTCGATTTTCGAAAACCGTTAAGTTAGCGTAATGCATCTTGGCTAGGCTGCCTGAGTTGCTTTTTCTAGCAATTCCAACCAACCTGCTATTATAAGCTTGGTGACAAGTTGACAACATAGAGCAGGTAGCTGTGATCCGAGATGGGGATAACAAAAGAGTGGCGCGTGCGCACGACGAGGGGTGACAAGTGACAGGCGGTTCCGTTGTATATAGCTGTTTGTCACAAACAAGCTTTAATAGTATAATGACAACGTAAAATATAAGTATTCATATTCATTCCTCTACTTATTTTTGTAATTAATGTGATACTGGTACACTAATTACGAGTAAAATTCTTTCAAATAATTATTTAATAGATCGACCTTTAGTCGATTTTCGTTTCATGTTTAAAGACCATGGTTCTCTGACTGATTTTTAAAACCTCTTCTTTCTCTAAAAATAACTACCATGCACTACCTACCATACTAGCAAAGTAGTATTTAATGAACAAAAAGTCAGTCCCGAAGTGCGGAAGCTTGTTTGTTTTATAGACATCAAAAATAAGCTTACAAAAAGTGGCCTAGTTACGTAGTTAGTATAAATAACTTCATCCTGTACGTTTTTGAAGTAATGTAAAACATCACCATGTTCCAATCAGGTTCATTTGCCTCCCTCTCTTACTACCTTCTTAAACAAAAAAAAACTTAAACATTATGCTACATGAATCCGTAGAGAAACAGAGCATAAATGTTTAGGTGAACAATGGTCACAAGCAGGGGAAACGAATGTCAACCATTTTCCTTGTTTATTAAGTAGTTCAGTTACAAAAGATGATATGGTCGTTGCAATGGCGGGGTTTCCGGTGAGGTAATATATTATTACGTAACAGATATATAGGTGTCAAAGTTTGACTTAACGGGATTTTGGGTAAATAAAAAAAGGATCGATGAGAGGAGTTAAATAAAGTAGACATTTAAGGGTACTTATTATGAAAACCATGCTTTAGATAGGCCTTTCAAAATATTTATCAGGAGAAAAAGCATTTGGCTATGTTATCCCGTCGATAATTTGTCTAATACAGGATAAAAAGGTGAGTAATTGAAAAATAGCTTATTTTTCCACGTGATTTTATTTTTTAAATTCCATTTGGTACGCCTGTCGCTATGTAGTAATTCATGACATTATGACTTATGCAATGTGCAATAGAGAGTAAAAATAGTCATTGTCTGCGTGCGATGCAGTTCACTGCACTCGCTCGAAACACGTTTCATAGGTGCAATTTCGATAATTGTATATGTACGTTTGTTTTTCATATAATTATTCAACTTCTCGACCGAACATCTCACTGCCAGCTAACCGCGGCACCACGCGATGCCTGGCTGAACGAGAGAAAACGTTACAAAACATATAATTATTGCAGTTACAAAAGTAAGTAAGTAAACAAACAGGTGCAACGAAAAAACATTGGATATTAAAACAAACTATTTTATGTCTTTTGTTTTTGTGTTACTTTTATAAATAACAAATGTTAAAACTCTTTTTTAGGGTTCCAAAGTCAACAAGGAACATTATAGTTTCGCCGTGTCCGTCTTTCCTTTCGTCCGTCCGTTCGTCTGTCTGTCCGCGGTTTAACTCGGGGACTCTTGATACTACAAAGCTGTAATTTGACACAGTTATGTATTTAACTTACACCGGCAACGTTGTAAAATAAAATATTGAAAAAATTTTGTTTTTCGGGTACCTCCCCACATACACGTATTTTTTTACATTATAACATCAAGTGAGGTATCTCTTAAAAATTATTATTCATTATGAATATGTTATTACTTATTATGAATTTTTAGATTTAGGGGACCGTTTAGGAAATATTGAACTCGAAAAGTATCAATTTCATTAGAGTATTATTATTGGTATATATATTTTGACAGACTTCTATGGTCATTGTCATTCACAGAATGAATGTTGTCTAGCTTGTACCTACAGGTACTGGACACATTTCATCAGGTTTTCATAAATCTACCAGAAACGGTAAAATTTCCAATAGTTTTCAGGATTCAGTCAGTTTTCCAGTGTCATCTCGGCGCCGGCATCCCGCGTCGCTCCGCGGACCGTGACCCGTTTCACTCCAGCTATTCGCCGAGAAAACAGCGAACCACATTTCTACGTCCACTCCGCTTCGCAGCACACACTCAACCAAACGCCAAAGTAAAAATAAACCTTGTTACTAGCAAAAATAAAAGTGATTTTCTATCTAATGATTGGGGAATCTGCTCGTAGCTGCATCATGAACGAGTTAATTTATTGACGATGTTAAATATGATTTGCTTAAAGATCGTAGAAAATTGATATCTAATGCATTATGCACGCGGTCTATTACAGTGTAGGACGTGTCTATGCGGATTAAAGTCTGCACACAACGATTAAAGTTCCTTCAGTCAATCTTGGTAGAGTTATGTAGATACTTCTAATTACATAATTTAATTAAGTATGTAAATCATAATATGAATTCTAGTAGTAATTATATAGTAATTCCTTCATTCAGATGCTAGCAATTATGGGATTGGCGCTAAATTAGTGCAATGCGAGGCACTTCAAAAAGATAGGTTATCTTTCCTTCTTTAGTCAATGTACATTCAGTCAACAAAGTATCGGGAATGGATGATTTGTTTATGGTTCCAAATTCAAATTTTTGTTTTTTTTGTTGTTGTTAGATTGGCACAACTGTTTTCTATTTTGGCGCGGAGTTTGAGTTGCATCTGTTATTTATATTAAATACAGTGCTGTTTTTAGTTATATCATATCTAGTGTGTATTGCGAATTTCATAATGGACAAAAACATTGAACAAAGAGTTTGTCTTAAATTTTGCATCGCCAATGGAATTTCGTGTTCGGAGTCACTGAAAATGTTACAGAAGGCTTACGGTGATTCGACTTTATCAAAAACACGTGTTTATGAGTGGTACAAAGCGTTCAAAAGCGGTCGAGATGTGATGGAAGATTTGCCTCGCTCTGGTAGGCCATCAACGTCTGCAACTGAAGTTAACATCGCAAAAGTGAAGGAAATAGTGACTGAAAATCCTCATTCAACTTTGAGAGAGATAGCCGCCGAACTTTCTGTATCTCACGAGTCGATCCGTACTATTTTAACTAATCATTTGGGTATGAAACATGTTACCGCTCGGCTAGTCCCAAAAGACCTGAATTTTCTCCAAAAACTCAATCGCATGAGAGTCGCTGAGGACATGCTAGAACGAGTCAATTCCGACCCAACATTCATGAAACGCATTGTTACTGGTGACGAGACGTGGGTTTACGAGTTTGACATGTAAACTAGTCAACAAGCTTCGGAGTGGCGCCTTCCAACTGAACCGAAACCGAAGAAACCACGCCAAAGTCGATCAAAAGTCAAAGTCATGTTGACTGTTTTCTTTGACTATCGCGGTGTTGTGCACTCGTAATTCTTGCCGGAAGGTCAAACGGTAAATAAAGAATATTATTTGAGCGTTATGCGGCATTTAAGAGAGCAAATTCGACGAAAAAGGCCAGATTTGTGGAATGAAAATTCTTGGATTTTGCACCACGATAATGCGCCTTCGCACAAGGCCATCATTGTGAAAGAATTTTTGACCAAACACTCAACAAATACCATCGAGCAACCACCATATTCACCAGATATGGCTCCTGCCGACTTCTTTCTTTTTCCTAAACTCAAATTACCACTTCGTGGCACCCGTTTTCAATCGGTAGAAGACATAAAGGAGAATTCGCGCCGAGAACTGAATTCAATTCCGGAAACAGCGTTTAAAAAATGTTTTGATGATTGGATTATTCGTTGGCGTAAGTGTATCGTTTCTGAAGGAGCATACTTTGAAGGTGATAAAATAAATTTGGATGATTAACAAACAGTTTGTGTATTATTGATCTTTTCCCGGTACTTTCTTGACAGAGTAGTATTAGTAAACATTAATAATGATATATATATTTAAATTATATTAAGGTCAGTTATGTTTGTGTTTCGTGTGATTTTAAATTATAACCTGATTTGACCGACATGTTAGCCATTTGGAATTTTGAATTTCACCCATAACTTTAGTCATGTCAACAAATAGACAGCTATGTCAAGCTCTTTATAGTTCGGTAACAAGTTTCACTTTCAATTTTCGCCAAGTAATGAGGGTGTTCGCGTCACCTAGAAACTCGCCGCAAACTGCCGGCTCTAGGAAACGCGGTGATTGCTATTTTCCACCGATCAGTTCCGGCTAAAGTGGTACAATTTTGTTATTTTTGACAGCTTGAATTTATTCTATTTTTGTACTTGTTAAGTTAATAACGTTGGTATTTGGTATTGATTTTCCACAAGTTTTACGTACCGTATTTATTTTTATTTAATATCGTAATTAATGCATACTTAATTAAGATTATAAATAGCATGTCGGCAGGTGGCGGGTAAAAGTGAGATTGAACGGCATCGAAATGCGTAATTGGTCATAAAGCGCCTGCGATGGCGCGCGACTCGACTGCGATCACGCCAGCCTTATAATTATAACGTTACTCTAATAAATACTGTTATAATGCAACTATCTTCAGTTATCATATTATTAACAACGATCAATGTCAAAGTCAAATGAAGAATACTCGTTGCTTATTCAGTGTTTACTTAGGTATTTTGGTTTATACACATTCCGAGCTCTCGCTAATATGTGACGTTCTCAATATAAAGGGACCTTATGGAGGAAGGCAATTACGCTCTTCGTGTTCTTGTAACTATACGAATACTATGGCAACAGTTCTAAAAACGGCGTAACCGCCTGCCTCCATAAGGTCCCTTTATGTTGAGAACGTCACATATACTTACAAAATACTTGCTAAATACCGTAAGTTTGCCAATACACTCCAAACGGTGCCCTAAATTTTTCTAAGCTTTGTTTTACCTTAATAAATGTGACCACGACAAATAGATGACCATCAAAATTAAAAAAAAATGTGACAAGCGCCGTGACGATATACGCGTCAATTTTGTTCTAAATAATTTGTGCTGGCTTTACATACTATCGATCAATTTGATTCCTATCCTATGCCAATATATGTATAAATGGATAAGTGTGAAAGTGACGGATGCTTTATCCACGTTTATCCACCGTGGTAAAAGCGAGCGAGGCCTACCTCATTCATTTACGTAGGGCTCATCTTGCATAACGTATTTAATAAACATATTTAAGATCTTACTTCTATCTCACAAACGAATCGCTTATCTTGATCGTATTTAAAATACTCCGTGTATTTTTAGAATATAAATGCAAACAGTACCCACTACAATAAACTAACAGACATTAATAACCTTATTGTAATGTCGATCTTCGTGTCTAGCTTTTACGGTACAATTTGTAACAAATAATTCGGAATCATTAAGTCATTTTTGCAAGGATGATGTTATTCTGCGTAAGAGTCATTTCTGTTTGGGTTCGCTCTTCGTAGAGAGTTCACGGTCTACTTACAGAAGGTAGATTTATTTTCTACAACCAATTTGTGTTGTATTATAAAAAAGATTAATTAAAGCAGTAATTAAAATGTAAATTTTCGTGTTTTCGTGATGTGATGATATTTTTAGGAACCTGCCAAAGTTTATTTGTTTGTTTGCTTCTTCATGTCTTGTAAACCGCTCGATGTGAAATTTGCTAAAGAGTTTTTAGGTTGTAGAACTTGTTGTACTTTCATGACCCGGAAAATCGAACAGTTTCCTAGGTAATAGCGAAAAACAATTCCTGTGCAGATGGAGTGCGGGTAAAACCTAGTTTATATAACTAGTTTAATATGACGTGTTCTCTTTTCTGGTACAGTAGAGATTCAATGACAATTAAGCTTAGTGTTTGCAGTTTCAATTATCCCGCCATAATTAGGTACCCAATATCTAATTATCAAGGGAACAATCTCACACGTATATACCTATTCAAAAACTAAGCTTGAAGTTTATACCATGGGTATAGAAAACGATAAGCAAACTTATATAGAGAAATACATACTTGAATACATAGAAAATACCCAAGACAGCAACATATACGCGTGCTCTGAAACAAATATTCCCCTTGGGAATCGAACCCGGGATCGCAAGCTTCGTAGACAGGGGTAAATGTGTGTAGAAGTTCGATGAAGAAGTCGCACCTCTTGCAAGAACGATTCTTTAGAACACAAAACACGGTTTAAAAAAAACGTTATTGCTGCAAAAAAACAATTGAATTTCAAAGTAGACTTTTTCTGCATTTACGTCGTTGTTGCATTAGACGATGTATGAAATCGTACGAGAAACTGACTCTGTGTCCTAATACGATGAACTGACAGGCCGAGATCGGCAGGCGGACTGTTAGTCTGTGTCGCCATTTAGTTTGAGTGGTTTAGGGCGGCCGCACAGTGGGCCACTAGTGGCCGCCACTAAAATGCGACCACTAGTGGTTCAGCTAAGCCACTAGACGCAGCCACAAGTGGCTGCTACTAGTAGCTATTGTTTATTGGAGCCGGCGACTGTGGCCGAGCGTGCGATAAAGCGAGCGCGGGCGACTACCGCAGCTTGTGGCTCAGACGCGGCCACTCGAACGCTCGGTGAGCACCGATGCTACCTATACAAAATGTATGAAATCTCGTCCGCAGCTTGTGGCGGCCACAAGTGGCTACGCTATGGCCGCGACTAGTGGCCTAATGTGCGGCAGCTCTTAGAGTGACATTACCTTTAATTTAAAGTTGTTTCCATCTATAGGCAAAATCGAAGCAAACATAACGTTGCGTACCACATACACAATACAGATTTGTTTTGTAACGGGACATGCCATGGCGCCGACAAACTAACCCAGTTATTGCACCATAACGTTTGCTAGCTATAGTCACGCACTTGTATTATATAAACCTATCGTATCGTGACATATCGCCGTCAACTTGACGCAGAGTCCATGCAACTAGGGCTATGGGTTAATAGCCCTACGAGTATATTGTTAAATTGTTATACAATCGGTTTATTATGCGTTACTTAATGTGTGTTTATGGATAAAAGGGTGTCTCGTTGACAACCTTGGTGACACAACGTAGACGATTCGACAATGATCTGTTAGCTTATAAGTTTAGTACTGGTACAGTCAGCATCAAATAGATAGCAGCGAAAGTGGCCAAATATATCGCAACGCATCTTTATTAATATATGTAGGAATAAGAATGTGTTGCGATTTGACTGCTAATTTCTTTATTTAATAATTTCTTTCTACGTAAAAAATTCTAATGGTAAAATTCAAAAATCAATTTTACTCATGTTAAACCAAAATGAACAGAGCTTGATGCCTTGGAAAAAGCATATTATTATTATTATACGTTTTACCCTAGACCGAAAAAAATTTCTCGAGATGACAAAATAAATGCCTTGAAAGAAAAACAACAATACGTGTACCTAACTATTTATATCTAAACGATAGTGAAATTACACCTCATCCAATTAATCTCGCTACGCCGTAATTTCGTCTGACATTGGCAAAGAACTCAATTTAAACAGCAAATTAAACACTTTTTCACACCGCGCGGATCACCAGCAAACAACCTCGTTCGACAACCTTAAGGTCGCACGACACAATCGACCGATTCACTTTCGTCAAACAAAAACCCCATAGACTATGCTTGGGAAGATCCACCGTATTGTCTGTGGTGTCGACGTTATTGTCTATGTTTTGCATGGAGTAAAAGTGCTATTACTGCTATTACATTACATTACGCTTATTGTGTAAGTGTACGGAGTATGTAAATGGTTATCGATCAATTTGCGTAATTTCTGGCTATTGTGGGTCTATTGTCAATGGTTTGTGCTTCCTTGTCGCGTTGAGTGTATACAATAATACATGTAAAAGATAGTTTGTATTCGTTTTGTATTTTTTAAAGGCATGTAAAAGGCAAACGAGTACACTGGATATCTGAGGTTAAGCGGAATATGAGACTCATAGACAGTCTGAGGAATAAGAAACAATGCTAGTCATACATGTTATTTAGTTCATACATTTTAACAGCTGTTAACACTAATCGTCTGTTAAGTGGTTGGTGAAATCCGACATCTGCTGCACCTGCTGATTGTTTTTGCTGGGCCGGGAGCCGGTCGCTATCTCGGGCTTCTCTGCTGAAAGGTGATGCGCGGCGGAGCGGAGCGCGGCGGAGTGGTCGGAGCATGTGGCGATTGACACCCCACTTATCAAGAGAAGAAGCGTACAATGCCTGAACTCTGTATTATATTTTAATCTTTGACATTGGCAAAATTGTCCACACGGACAGATGCCATTTAATAAAAAAATTAATTGACTGTTAACATCTGTCAAAAGGTATGAACTAACAGTCGATTAACATTTAACATCGTATGGTAAAATTGGTACAGTTGAGGACACAAAGATGTGTACACTTTTGGACCTTATTACAATGGAATAAGGTGAAAAAGTGTATACATCTTTCTGTCCTCGACTGTACCTACTCAGTCTTCTGGGTTCGGGTTAAGTCGGTTAGGTTACCATAGCAAGTGTATGAGACGCATTAGTATGAGAGCAGGTGTGAGATCCGAGTGTTATTTATTGCACTGTTATGTACAAACTACGAAGTTCTATCGTAACTAACAAGACGTTCAGGCCTGGCGCCCGTTGAAGTCTTTTCCTAGCAACTTTTATAATATTTCTCAAACTGGTTAACCACATAATAATATACATTCATTTTACTGCCTATTTCACAATCATCAAGTAAAGCATATCTGTCAAATAATTTTAGCCTTTTCCATTTTTTACACTTGAAAATAGACAAGGAGAGGGCTATCTTTATTTGACAGATGAATTTACTTGTCGATTGTGAACCAGGCCCTTAGTGTATTATACATATAAAGTTTGTGGTATGTTATTGTTTAGAATTACAAGAGAAAAGCATAGACACAGTCATTGAACTTCACATATACCTCTACGTTTAGCCGATTAAATCGAGACTCCATATGGTGTCAATTTTCTATAGGCATCAGAACACGTGGCGTTGGATAAGATAATGATAAATCGAAATTACCTCATCAGTCTCATCATGTTATTATATTAGCCACTGGTCATTATAGACCATACCATAAATAAATCATTCTTGACGCGTGGGGTGTTATCTTCTGTCTCGCTAATGGATCGATCGACTCGACTGGCAATCATACGTTGACCCGTGCGCTCGAAGGCATGTGGCGGCAGGTTCCTTTGCCGACTCTTAAGCAGAGGGTCGTGGGTTCGAACCCGGGCTCGCATCTCTAAGTTTTTCGGAATTTATGTGCGAAATACAATTTGTAAATTTACCATGAGCTTTTCGCTGAAGTAAAACATCGTGAGGAAACCTGCACACACCTGCAAAGCAATTTGACGGTGTGTGCGAAGTTCCCCATCCGCATTGGGCCCGCGTGGGAACTATAGCCTAAACCCTCTCATTGTGAGTGGAGGCCTGTGCCCAGCAGTGGGACGTATATAGGCTGGATTATTAGGTTCCTTTTTATGTCACAGAAAAAATAGAGATAAGCAAGCTTTATATATCCGACCGCATGTTTTGATATTGTATATAATCATTTTGGAATTAAAATACCCAGGGACACTCGTCGCAACGCAAATCGACATCTCATTTATCGAAATACGAGTACGGCCCGCGAAGTCTGGTGACAATGAACCTCATATAGGTAACCAAATACATAAAAACATACATACTTACATACATACAGGTCAAAAACATTATTCTCCTCTTTGAACAGTCGGAAGAACAGGGCACCTGGTTGTAAGTGGTCGGAATAGGTAAAGCTAATTTACCTAAACTTGAAGCATGTTCATTCATGCGTGAGTGAGATGGGAACGCATTATTGAATGAACATGTTTAGGTAAATTAGCTCTACCTATTCCGACCACTGATTATTACAGTCGAGTTAGCCGACGATGTGTTCCTCGGGAATAGAACCCCTGTCCAAGTCCAATAAATCACACATGATGGTTTCACTTTTGTCATTGCGTCACGGATCATTGCCATGCAGCGCCCGTGACCCTCACTTTCCTCGGACGTGATGTGACTGACACTTTCTTTTGTTTTTCGAATCCTGGATGCAATGTATCGGAATGTAGTGTGACCGTGAATGTTGATAGTGCGTGCAATGATAGATGCAGGAAGTAGAAATCCGTATGCTTACTAATATTATAAATGCGAAAGTGAGTTCGTTTATCTTTTACGATTTCACGGCTAAACCGCTAAACTGATTTCGATGAAATTGGGTAGGGAGATATTTTGAGTCCCGGAGAAGGACATAGAATACTTTTTATTGTAGTTATAGTGAAAATTTTATAGTCCCCGAAAGTTACTTGAAATGTTGCCTAATTTACTTCATGTAACTGCGGCCTCTAGATTGTGTATAGCGTGTCACGCAATTTTTTTTTATTATATATGTATATATATACACAGAAAACATCAAAATATTTTCTTTTGTCAGGCCACTCAGGAGTAAAATACTCATGTCCGTCACACAAATATTTGCCCTAAACGGGAATTGAACCTGGGACCGCTAGCTTCGTGGGCAGGGTCACTACCAACTAGGCAAACCGAGTCGTACTTATTTTCAGTGTCATCATTAAAATACAGCAAGTTCAACGTCTTTTATCAATCAGTTAAGCCTGATTGACGTTTAACCAAAAGGTTAACGAACGAAAGCGCGTGCAAACTGAATTGCCTTGATTTGATGGATTAGAAATGACATTAGATGACTCGAGATATTTCGTCTGATAGCTGGATTGTATCTTTTCCTATCTAACTTGATTATCGATTGTTATTCATAAGTATGATTATTCAGATTATAAAGTCAATAACTTTTAATAAACTAGCTTTTTCCCACGACTCAGTCCGCGTAGAAGTCGTTTATTGCTGCTCCGTCGGGAACTGTCCAACTTTCAGGGATAAAAAGTAGCCTATATCCTTTCCCGGAACTCTGACTATCTTCATAACAAATTTCATTGAAATCGGTTTAGCGGTTTAGCCGTGAAAGCATTACATTAAAAATCTTCTACAATAATGACCAGCCTATCGCAGCCTAAGGTTATATAATTAAAAATAGTTTGACCTAGCCCCGTTTTAATTATATCATACCGAGCTATAAAACAAACCAGTTGGACTTATAAAAAGAGAATGCGATACATTTTGGATAAAAGGCAGATTTTTATCCTGGTGTTTATATTTTTTTCCGAACCCCAGATAAAATTATAATGATAACAGTCATATTGAAAAAAAATAAAACAACAAGTTTTTTAATTAAATAGTTAAACATCTGGGGTTCAAAATCAGCCCTAAAATACGGCGATGGTTTCAGTCTGATGCGCGAGCGCCGATTAGTGTCAACACCGTCGACTCCGGCGCACACGGTGCCGCTCTATTTGAACGATCGATCAACACCGCGCTGATACGGTATACTTAGACGTATGGTAAAGACGAATGGAAGTAAAAAATGTGTCTTTAATTTGACGAGTTAACTTTATGATTAGCATTAGATTAGTTTATCTAGTGATTAGGTAACTATTTTTTGATACATTCATGTATATTATAAAGATCTAATTTGTTCTGTTTTAAGTTAAGAGCGTTATATCGCACAGTGCCTATACGAGTATCTTATTCGAGAAATATGGCCAAAATCCCAAATCACAGTCCGAAATCACAAATCATGTTTAGAACCGCTCATAAAAATACTATCACGACCTTTTCGTGCACAACTGCGTCGTCTTCTGTTTTTTGTTCCTAATTTAAAAATAACGTACCGTTTCACCAGTAACTACTGATGCCCGTTTATTGTTGTAGTTATAGAACTGTCACAATGGCATTTATAGAAATGATTGACACTTCTATTTGAATTTAACGTCACTGTGACACGATTCTCGGTTCGGTCGATTCAGGGTTCCAACTTAGCCGATATTACTTACACGGGTTTCTCGTTGTAAATTGAAATATAATGTACCATAATATATTTATTTCCATGTAGGTGGATTTGCCCAGCAGTGGGATAACTAAGGTTAAATCAAGACTCACCAATGGATATATCTCTCGATCTGTTTCTTAGAATGCTGCATATTAGTCCGTAAATTATTATGTAAAATAATTTAAAATAAAATATGAAATAATTTATAAGTGGTTAATCCACGAGCTCTTTTGATATGTCGTTAAATTTTACATATACATAGACTTCCTCATTTCTTCAATCGGAACGATAGCAATAAAAATTACATAAGTGACATTACTAACTATATTTGGTGTGTCTGTACTTAAGCATCCTGTTGGGTAACGGCCCGTTCCCAGTGAAAGTGTACGAAAGGATTCAGTTACGTTAGTGCCTTTCCTGTGTACGGTTTAAAGTATCCACTGTTGCGTAATGCCTTTTATAATTACGAGGATAAAAGTTATTCAGGAATCCAGCGACATTATTTTTCTTAACATTCCTATAAAATGTGTCGCGGGTACGAATTATTATCTGTCCTGAAGAAGTTTTCATACGAGTTAGATAATCTTTTAGTTTTTCCAAAAATACCTGTGGTTACGTTTGGTTAACATCTCTGAAAAGGTAGATAATTCAAGTGGATATTGCTTTTTAATTAACAATAATTAGGATAAAAAACTAATGCGTTATCTTATCCTATTCCATGTACTTAGAGTTGTTAAAGTGTTGGAATCAGGCTTCCATGCCAGAGTTGGTTATTTGACGATCTTTAGAGGAAGTCTCTGTCCGGCTGTGGACGTCTTTCAGCTGATTATGATGATGAATAATGTAGTTATCACGTTACGTCATTGGGATCCCTTTGTAACGTAACACATAAAATTGTTGTGTCAAATTAACGTTTGTCTGAAATCTTTTCGCCCAATCGGATTTCATAAACATTTAGTAGATTAGTTAGGTTAGGTTAGTTTAATAATCATTCTGAAATATTCCTTTCAATTGAAATAGTTTTCGACCAAACGATGCATTAGGACAAATAATGATAATAATGATGATTACGTCACCCGATATAGACCCTACGTGTGACCCTACATCAGTGCTGTTACTGTAGTGAAAGTGTTATGTTATTTTATGGCCCGTTCCTAGTACGAATTAGGGTAGCCGTCCACTGTTACGTTAGGGCCGTTCCAGGAGTGAAAGTGTTCATGTAAGGCGTTTCGGCAATTAGCCTGATTAGCATCGACCAATACGCGAGATGCTCATGCGCAGTACAATGGCAGCACTCATGTGTATTTAAATCTGTCGTATTTGGGTCGTAAAATAAAATGTTACAATTTAAAAAGGATGATTTTTTAAATATGGGGGCACTTTTTATTTCTAATGCTCTGGTGCTATTTTAAAGTCTATTTGACCTTTTATCCAAAACTCTTCCAAATTAAAGACACCAAATGTAGGGTTACCAGATCCAAAAATCGATCTGCTGTCATCTAGTAACTATAACCACATGTTACTTCAATTAGATACGAGTATATAATTAGCAAGAGCTTTTTTTGTTAAAAGCAAAATGCCGACTCAAGTACAAAATCAGCATTGAGCGCAATTTATCAACATAAACGTAAGACTCATGGGTGTAAGGCTGTCCGAGTTGAGATTTACGACTTATTGGGGTTGAGAGAAAATCTTATTTACATAAGAGTAACGGTTTTTGCTTTCTTAACGTTGTTCTGGTTCAGTGAAGCAGTCCAAACTTAAGACTAACTGCACGCATATGCTGTACTTGTTTACCTCTTCTCTCTCATATTTAAGCCATGATCTTGTCGGTGTTCCTCAAAGTAATCCCTCCATTTTCCTTGATCCTAGGCTGCATCTTTGATGTTTTGGTTCGTAATGCTATTTACACTATTTTTAATAAGTTCCATATAGTTAAGTTTTAGTTGTCCCTTTCACGCTTTCTTTAACTTCACCTAAAATGAACTGTAAAAATCTGCCGAGTTCCAGCCACCAAAGGGATAGAACTAGTTATATACCACATAGTTATATATCAAAGAAAAGTGAGGCTCAACTGGTATTAAGAACTTTATCTTTTGTGCAGAGAAATAATAAAGGTCAGCTAGGACAATGGCGAAATGCATTTGATAAGAATAATTTATATTTTGTGTTCTACTCGAGACAGTACCTTATACCAGTGCCTTAGGCAGGAAACACCACTTTCTGCATCCACAGTTAGAAAGCAGACGCTACTAAATACAGTATCTGTTTCTATGTACTAAGCCTATTTCCGAAGGAAAGTGCCTTTCGGAGAAAAATATTCGCTGATTCAAATAATTGTGCTTAGTTGGAGTACACGTTGTTGTATTTTTACTGTGAGATGTCATGTGAATGAATACAGTGTCACAAAGTTATCATATCAGCTATGCGATTCTAACCTACTGGGAAATTCCACTTGACGTATTCTAAGAATATAAACGTTCATAAAAATAAAAATAAAACTAAAAGATTTTGATACTTGGAATTAGTACAACTAAAAAATATTAATATATTATTTATTATATTATTATAGTTAGTTTTGGCCACTGGAGTAGTATTGATTGTGTTTTTGTATTGTTTGACGTGATAATTATCTCGCTATAGCTTGGTTGTCTATCCCTTAATACCCGATACGATTGTACAAAATGTAGACCTATTTACACAAAATTAAATACTTTTATTTTTACAAATGCATACATACAAATAGTAGGTTATCAAGTATATAATAAAGATTTATTTTTATAATCGTATGCTATAGTTGTGTACAACTATACGAGCATATATCATTCCGCATATATTACGTACGTTGAAAATGTTTTTGCATAAATAAGTATCTGAGTTGCATTGAAATGAGTTTATTAACCGCTACCTAAGAATATGTATTCGTATTCGCTACTTTTTTGCTTAATTAACGTATTTTATGCTATGTAGATAGAGATTATTTAATGATGCGTAGCTAATTAGTAGTAAAGAGACGGGTTAAAGCATAAAAGTAAATATGAATTTTAAGTCTTTTGAGGTAAGTTTACCGAGTCGTGATCTACGGGTCGGCCTTCAAAATAATTAAAAAGTTACAAACTAAACCCGTCTGGTGACTAGTACCTATGACCATTACACATAGGTCCTATCCATAGTCCATAGAGGGTATTTCATCACTTTATCGAAACACCTTTCATCGAACGTATCATTTCATCGAAAGCTAATTTCTGCTGAAACCTATTGTTTTCAGGTTATCTTAAGTATGGGTTACGTTGTTTAGGTTAGGTTAGACCTAACACCACCAAAAAATTATAACTCCTGCACGTGGAAATTAGCTTCCGATGAAATGAAATTCGATGAAATGATACGTTCGATGAAAGAAGTTTTGATAAAGTGATGGCTACCCTCCATAGAGTCATAGGTACAAGGCTAAGGAGCCTATGATATGACACTTGCACGTTTTTGACGAATCATATAACGTACCCTATTTATTAAAATCGGTGTAATGGTTTTAGAGCTAGAGTGGATCATCTGATTTTCGGTCACATAATACATATACATTATGTATATATTATGTATATAATATATGATGTATAATATAAATGTATAATATACATAAGTATGTATAATATACATACTTACATAGACTATAAAATCATTACCATTTTTAAATTTTTGGCGAAGCCAGCTCAGTCGGGTAATGAAATGAAATCAGGGAGGCAATCTCAATTAAAAAAAAATCTATGATGGAAGAATCGTGGGGAAAGAGTATCGCATTTCACATAAAAACTAAGAACTCATAAATAGAACAGGTAAATAATCTGAAAGCAAAACATAAAGGTAATAAAACTATTTTTCTTGCTACCTTTTAAAATTTAAACGACAGTATTAAAAGCATTCAAATCCTCTAACAATTTTATGACGTCCCTAACAGTTATGAATAAATGGGTAGGTACAGACCATCCTGACAATAAAAGTGAAACCAGAAACATAATCGATCACGCTTTGCTTTCTATGCAAACAACGAAACACTGCTGCTATTGTCTATGCCCGCAAAAATGGCTTCTGTTTTCGTTTAAGAGCCTCACGAAAAAAATGTAAATGATATCGATGTTTGTTTGTTCGTTTTGTTTCCGACTTGGTTACTCGGATCTAACCCTTTTTGTTTTGGAACGTGAAACGTGAAATCAGGAAATTGTCTATGCTTTTATTGTCTTTGCATCTTCTCCATCAAAACGACATTTTAAAGAAACAGATGACAAAGAAAACTGTAGGCCTTTACAAGCGAAATGAATCGGGTGCATCATTTTCACAATAAATGGGATAAAATATAAGTTTATAAATTAAAAACTGATTAGTAAGAGGACGGTGGCCTATTGGCTTAGTATAGACAGGGTATAAGAATAGAATAGAAATAATAATATAAAAATAAACAATAATAATATCGACTGGTGATTGAACGGTACCGAGTAATGTAGGTACCAATAAGTCCATCATAAGTAGGTACATTACCCGTTACCCGGAGAAGGAAATTATCGTGATCAAATCTGCACATTCGTACATCTGTATGTGTAACTGCCGCACTCAGAGACGTCCATTCATTTTTAAGTTTCATTAAAGTTGCTGCGTCTTACGGTCGCACTCAGAGACGTCAATTAAGTTTTAAATTTCATTAAAGTAGCTGCTGTCACTTTCTTCGCTATAGCAATAGAATAAGACGCAGCAAGTTTAATGACACTTAAAACTTAATTGACGTCTGTGAGTGCGGCAGTTAGTCTATTGCTATAGCAAAGAAAGTGACAGCAGCTACTTTAATGTAACTTAAAACTTAATTGATGTCTCTGAGTGCAGCAGTAGAGGGGTAATTGCACACAGGAGTCGAAGTGTATTTAAAAGGGCCCATTTGTACAAAGCGCAAAGATAAGATAGGAAAAGATGCCTATCTCAAGACAAGTCTAAGAAAAGTTCTAGTCTTGAGAAGGACAGACGAGTTAAGTTATGATCCTACGTGGCGTCATTTTAACACGTCTGGCCAATACTAAGATTACAGACATTATTTATTGCTTGCTCTATGAAAAATACCGCAAGATGTAGGAAAAAATCAGTAAAAATGACGTATGTTTGCGGATTTGCATCTACTACAAAAAATAAGCGAATTGATTGACGCATTTCAATTATCACTGGTTAATGGTGATATTTCATGGTAAACTTAGAGATAAAACGAAATTGACTTCTTCCAGGCTTCCAGCTAATTAACTTTTGAAGATACGAGTATGATGACAGATTACCTATACTTCAACCACCTCGGCGTTGCGTTTGCAAACATGTGTAAGAACTTGAAAGAGATGACAATCACAATTGTCATTCAACCTTATACAAGCACTGTACGTCAATGTTCAATCGACTTCTAAAAAACCGGACTTGAACTCGCGTGGAGAGGGTTCTGTACATGATTATCTAAGTTCCATAAGTTTTTTTTTTAAACTTGACTGTATGTTTTTTTTGTACCTATGTTGTGCGCAATATCTTCGCCAATTGATGGACCGATTTTAATAATAATTTTTTTATTGGATAAGTTACATCTCAGGGGTAGTACCATCTAATCAACGGATTCCTTAATGATTTGAAGTCAGTTTATTGTTTTTTAAACATTTATAGTTATGTTCTAAACTGTTTGGTTGATCTTGCCACTGCAACCAAAAATAGTCTTCGTCTGTTTTAAATAATACTTACCATACCATACGACCATACCATACACCATACCATACCACACCACGCGATTATACGCGAGTGCCCACTCACCAAGTACCAGGGCAACCCAGCCGACTTGTTCACCCTAGATAACAACGTAACCCAATGGATCCAGCAATTAGGTGTACTGCTTTAATTTTTAATTGAGAACGATTGTAATTTGGCCATACGAATAAATAAATAAATAATATTTGCTTACCTACCTATTTACAAGTTTACAATCGGGTCTTGTCATCGTTTCCAACCTCTCATTATTCATTAAACTTACAAACTAGTTTTTTCCCTGCTTATTAGCTTACGGATCTGGCATATTAAAATGATCAGCCCTACTTACAAGTGGTCTAGTTAGCCTGGGTTGCATCCGGGACGCACTACTGGCCACAACGGTGCTTTTAGATTTATGAGAACGTTTACCGGGTTTTTTTAACGCTGTCGCGTGATGAGTTAATTGTGGTAACTGTATTTTAAGGATTTAATAAAAGTTGATTTATTAAATCTTTATCTGAATCAGAATAAAAATGAAAATCGTGACAACGTGCAACTAGATCGCCACCAGTTGGTATTTTATATCCGATTGTAAAAGATATAATTAATAATTGGGAAGCATTGTGTGTAGAACTTTTATGTATCAGTATTTTTTAAATTATATCTATGGAAAAAAATAAATATGTACCTACCTACTCATTAAAAAATATTTTGTTAAATAATGCTTCACAATCTTTATTTTGCATCATATCACTTCAAAATAAACTTAATTAGTAGTTAGAGGTTATTTTAAGGTAGAAAATATTTGTAACTTTTCGACTCACGTCGTGTGCAATTCGTTATTCAATTATTTTTGTACGAAGTATCAATCAATCACGACTTTTGATCACCTTTTACTTTTGTAGCTGCTCATTTTCTAATTAGCGACACTTTAGATGTTCCATGGACAAGCGCGGCGTTTATCATTAGATACGGCGCTTGCACATTTTCCTTAGTAAAAGTTTCAGATTACAGGGCAACCATAAGAACTATTTCCTTCCTCTTTTTCTTCTTAATGATATTTATTATAATGAATTAAATACTAAATAACTATATTTACTTACCATACATCTTAATACCGCTGTCAGTCCACTCAGTAAAACACAAAATTAAAGGTAAAGGCACACTGTCATCACTGTCACGGCACTGTCAAAATCTGAGTTCACTGGAAATGTCGCGGTGCGCGGGAGTGGAAAGTGGCGTACGCGCCGAGCTGTGCGGTCGACTGGCCCGCTGCTTCTGCGCCGGGGAGAAAAGTGGGCGAAATAGTGGAAGTGCTATTAACGAGCCAGTAAGCAATGGAGCGAAAGGTGACGTCACTTGCTTTATTGTATTCGATACGCCCTATGTAAAATTGATGGTATGATAATTTATTTATTGCACAAAACAAGTACAAATGGTCATTCAGCCCCCGTGTTATGGTCGCCTTTATCGCGGTGGATAAAGCAGCCGTATCTCTCGCACTAACATATTGGTCAGAAAGTGACGGATGCTTTATCCACGCTTATCCTCATCGATAAACACGACCGTAATTAGGCCCGATGTACCAGTCAATTAATTCAGTAATCAAGTAATACTAGAAGCTCTATCTAAAGGGGCTAGAGACTTGCAACCACTTAAAACTCCAATTTTATCCTGAGTTATTACATTAATATAATCTGCGTGTGTGGACTCTGACAACTAGTACGGAAAATATATCGTAAGCTGCCTTGCTATTATATATATTTTGGTACATAATATATATTATAGCTCCGAGTGTGACGTGCATAAAATTGTAACTAGGTAACGTTAGATCATTAACCTCTGCATATAAATAATCCCATTTGATCGAGTTGCCTTAAATGTGAGTGGTGCGCTAAAGTTCACATTAATAATTTGCAGTCTGAATGTATCGTTATTCATAATCATTGCAAGTCCTAAAGCATTTTGAACCCTTAAATAGGCAAAAATAAAAAGTCGGGTGTTCAAACCTCTTTAGAATAAAAAAAAGCATAAAAAATTACTCACAATACAAAAAGTGAATGTTATGTTATGTGCACTATGATACACGTTGCCATTTAAGGGTTCTGAAACCGTTATTGTTTCAGGATTTTTAAAATATCTAACTGATAACTAAATAAGGTTAGGTTAGTTTTAAAAAAATCCTTGAATCAGAACGGTTTCAGTAAAGTTCACTTTGGAATTCACGGAGTTCACGTTGCGATGATTATGAAATACAAATACAAATGATTTTATTTGTTAAACATAGGTATAAATAGGTGGAGTTTTTTTTAATTTGTATCACTATGTTTTACCTTGCGGTATACAAATAGCAGGTAGCGCGCATCCTTATAAGCTTAAATATACATTTGAATAACGATACATTCGGACTACACATTTTCGGTGAGCCAATATGGATCCTTTATTTCTCCTGTTGAATACTGCGTGTCTGTATACCATTTACAATTTCAATCTAGCAGAACAAACGCGGGATTTACGAGTACCATTAGTTTTGTTGCATACAACCTTAAATAACATTAAACATTGTTATGTCTCCCAAAAACTACGTGGAATTTTTAAATGGCTTTAAGTTTGAAAACGAATTTATGAGTGTTAGGAATTGAAAGTGGATTTCATAACGTATAATGGTCCAGTTTTACGGTAAAATGGCCACCATAATAGCCTCCTGACCATTTACACGTAGCGTCAACAACATTTAGGAAGGCATACGTTTCACAATGTAATGTTATGGACGAACGTTAGAAATAGTTACCTATTACGACTTTTCTTTTTGCTTTTCTTTAATGGTCTTCCAACTAAAACTAAGTTGTATCAAAATGTATATAATCTGGACTTTAGACTATAAGGGCCTGTCTCACAATCGATAAGTAAACTTATCTGCCAATTAAAGTTAGCCCTCTCCTTGTCTATTTTCAAGTGTATGAACTTTCATAAAATCAAAAGGCAAAGACGGTTTAGGTCAAGTTATAGTACGAGTAACTTGCCGTAAAACTCTGCCTAATCAAATTATCTTGAAATTACTATTTTCTTCATTCTCTCATTGAATTCTATCGACACGAGAGAGTTACTTAATTTTGATAACTTTACTTCCTTTTGCAGAATATTTATAGCTTCATTTCGTAATATATTTTCCTTATTATTACGAATAAACATGTTTCATGTTTATTTCACATTGTTACCATCCCATTTACGATGCTAATGATTTGTTCAGCAGTTGTAATGGCGCGTGAAATAGTTCCGGAAAATACGGAAAACTTAAGATGTTAGGAAACCGGTTGGTTCTTAACCCTTTGTGGCTTATACAATGCCATACATATGCCATTTCGAAAAAAAAATACTTTTATTAACATTGACGTATATTCAACATCAAAAGTAGATATACACTTTTGTACCTTGTCGCTATACAGCCACGTTAGAAATGTCAAACAAGATTGTCAAATACATATGTTAATGCAATAATGTACAAAAGTGAGTATCTACTTTTGTCGTTGACTATACCAACTAATAGACGCCGGGTTTAATACAAAATTCTCTAGAAATGTGTCCTAGGGCAACCGCGACGGGCCGATGCGACATTGGAAATGAAATTTATTTAAACCTGAACTTTTTTATTAATGCTGAGGTTTTCTCATCATCATCCGCTAACGGAACCACCTCACTCATTTCGGCAACTTCAAGGTGCATGGCATATAAATGACCAGAGTTTCCATCGATACAGCTCGATAAATAAGTAATATCTATTGTCACGGCTTTCCATACTCATTTTTATTCATAGCCAGTTGCCTGCGCAGGTATGGGCCTGGAGTACTAGCTATAATTTCTCTCGTCCTTTGGAAAGTACGATGTGTGGAAAGTGGTTCCGGAATATTTTGGGCAATCGATCGATAGAAAGTTAATTAGTACCTTTGAAAATGATGCTACGTTGTA
This sequence comes from Tortrix viridana, assembly GCA_963241965.1. Lineage (NCBI taxonomy): Eukaryota > Metazoa > Arthropoda > Insecta > Lepidoptera > Tortricidae > Tortrix > Tortrix viridana. Next base: position 10,033,992 of record OY725187.1, read on the forward strand.
GGCGTGGGCGGAAATTACTGGAATAATGATAGAGTTTTTCTAAAAGAGAGTGATTTACCAATAATGTCTAATATTTAGGATTTAGCTACAAATATGTCGTTAACCTGCTCTAATGTTGGTGGTCGTGGTTATAACCGGTTGTTTAAAATCTAATGTTATAACTTAGAGAAGTATTTAAAAATACTTATAGATTTTAATAAGTTAAAGTCTGCCTTTAAGGTAAAATCGACCATACATCAGCCACCAAAATTAGATTAAGTACTTAGTTGGAAGTTGGAACATTCAGAAAGTTACTAAAGCAGTTCTGGTTATATGTAAGTAAGTAATAATCAAGTAACAGCACGTACCTATACACAATCAAACACAGCTAAATATAAGTATTATGATTACAGTACGTAAATCATGTAAAAGTAGAAAGTATAATTTGATTGCATTACACATACTTAGTTATTCAATAAGTGAGTAGTTAGAAAATCATTGTATTTTGCATGGTGTTAAATACAAAGTAATTTAATTTATTTGTTGATGTTATATTAATTGAAATGAGATTTAACGAAGCAATAAGAACATCGTTTGATTTAATATTATTTTAATCAATGAATAAGTTGATAAAGTGTTATGTCTAATTAAATTATGTTAATATGCCTACTTAGAAATTATTGCCATCGCTTATTTGCGATAAAAGGTGACGTTTCTTAATTTATCTATGTAAAACTCAAAATATAACGTTAAAAAGCCATTTTGCACTAGAGTGGCTATTTATAAAAACAATTTTTTTGAGATGAGTTCTCTTCGGAAGTTTACAAAATGTCGTTTTGCTTTTAAAATTAAATGTCTTCTTCCGAATCGTCCAAAATTTCTTTGACAATGAGTAAAATCTTCTGCTTCACCTCTCCCATTCCATCTTCTACCACCAAATTCTTCTTCATAATTGTCAGCGTCTTAAAAACCAAACTATACTTCGACATCCTTCTTCTTTTCTCTTCTTTCGCCTTCTTTATCGTAATCTTCAGTAAATTTAGCCATGTGTGTGTAAATGTAAGAAATTCTTCTGTAATATTTTGCGTTATTTGGAAGTGTATCAGTGTGTGGGTCCAAGGTTGGGATGTGAGGGTGGCTACGAGTTTGGGATCGTTTTTGAAAATAATTGCATGTTTGAATATGGCACTTAAAGTTTTCCAGCCAGCCGAAGATTGGCTTTGGGATTCCTGGAAAAGAAACATAATTAATGTTAAATATTAAAAGAGGTGAACGTCAGGAATATGACTGATGCGTTATTATATCCTACGTCCGCTTCCGCTGATTTTACATTTGAATATAGGTAGGCAATAATTACTTATTGCAAATAGATATAAAAATATACTAAAAATAATTCATTATGATGCAAAATTACAAGCGTAAAATATTTTTGTATATCGTTAATGGTTACACTTATATTTTTATGAACTGAAACTCACATCCCGCAATAAAAGAAATATAACATTTACACTTCAACTTACCCTACAGCATAACATCTGAATTCTTAACATTAGCGCCCTCAACGCGTTACATTGCTGCGTGTCTGAAGGCGACACTTCCAGGTTGTAGGACAGAACGAGCGGTGTATTAGGTCCAGAGTTAAGGACCATGTACACAAGCTGCAGAAGAGACGCACCGCGCTCGGATGTACTGTCGCCTCGGAGGGATTGGGCTATCAGGTTTGTTTGTATTTGGAGAATGGATTTTGGCTAAAAGTTATTAAATATTACTTTGGAGATATAACTAGTTAACGCAAAAGAGATCTTTGTTATGGAGATAGCTTGAACCTTAGGGAAATACATAAGATACTTTTCACGTGAAATGGATAGTTTTTTGAGCGATAAATTATGATTAACTAGTTTTTGTCTGTATTGAAATTTACTGATTTTCCCTCAGGAATTGACGATTTTTTCGGGATAAAAAGTACCCTATGTGCGGCCCCGGGCTGTAGTCTATCCCAGTATCAAATTTCACGTCGACCGGTTGCGGCACTGAACGATAAAGACGGAACAAACAAAAAACAAACACACTTATAAATTAAGGATGAACATAAAGACTTACTTGGTAGTTATTCTTGGTGTAAAAGTGCACTACGTAGGACAGCAGCTGCAGCGCTATGCAGGCCACGCGGTCGTCAGCGCTGTTGGTCGCTGACAACACGCTGGGGAGGAATCCGGGGCGGTTCATGTATGTTAGCAACACTGCAGGATATGATTATAAGTAGATCAGAAAAAAATAAGTACACGTTTAACATACAAATTTCAAACAAGCGAAGTTAATTGTTTCACTTGGTAATTACTGAGATCCAGATGCGCCCTTTGAATATACTTGTAGAAGCTCTGGGATAGTATATTTCTAAATTTCTGATTAGCCGGTATTATCTTGAATTACATGCGCGTAATATTCATGCTGATGATTTCTTGAGTGTTAAATATTATTAACTCACCTCTGTTATCATTATGATTATTTGCTAATCCCAACAAATACAAGCTCAACTTCAGACACGCATATTCATAGTTGTACCGCGTTTCTGACTCGGTCTCACTGTTCTTTGTGAATATAGCTGTTGTTAGGACGGCCAGCTTCAAGCAGAGGGTTTGGTCTAACTCCACCGGAATGAGCATGAACGACAAATCTAGCAGGTAGCATATGTTGCTTTCTGAAAGGGAAAGTGGTACATGACGAAGTGACATGTATTCTTTTGTACGTGAGAACTTTAAAAACTGAGCAACCACTCGATGAGCGACACACAAGCGATTCAATCGAAACTGATATATTGCATAATAAAGTACGTAGCTGAATTAAATACTTTGATGATGCATTATTCTGTGTAGTGATAGGTAGTAAACTACTTACATCATAACAGTTTTTTTTATTAAACTCCCGAATTTTTAACAGGCGATCTTAACTTGTCCCATAAGAGCGTATTAAGTATCAATAGCATTTTAGCGCGATTATTTTGTCTTTGGTCGCAGGTTTCGTCGACGTCGGATAATTAATAACTTCTAAGTTATACGTAGCGGTTCAACTAAACGGTCATGGTTAATTGATTACATTGCGTTCAGTCCGTTATATTTAGCCAGTTATTATGTTCAGAATAACTGAACAGCACACTTAATGTGTTTAACAAACAGAGGGTTATTCTTAGTATATTGGCGACATTATTAAATTTTTACCCAATCATTTCACCTTAATATGGTGGTTGATATTTGAAGATAATTTAGTTCCACCAGTCACCTCGTCAAACTCAGATTTGCCAAACTCCTGGTTCATAAAATATTGGTCCGAAACGAACGTCTTTAATTCTAGTAAGTAATAATGTACCCACCTATTTCACTGTTGTAGTCTATCAACGCCTTCGATAAAATTCCAGGCAGCATAGGCCAGATTATGAGCCCAAAATCCTCCCTAGCATCATCTTCGGCTTCTTCCAGACAGCTGTAGAGGGACTTCACGCAGTTCTCTAGAACTGTAGCGTCCTTACTTTGCTTAAGAATGTTGAGGAGAAGTTCCCAGACAATAGGTTCAGATGTCAGTTCCGACGGTAAAGAGTCTTCAGTTTTGAACCATTGGGATAGCTAAAATTTTGAGTCAATTTGGCATTGGATATTTTGCATTGACGATATGACGTAAGTACAATATATGATGGTGAATATAATTCAAAATTTTAAATTTGAGCGTAAGAGAGTATTCAATTGGCTGTATTGTCGGGACGTTAGTTTAAAATGAGGTCAGTGTACAGCATTTCTAGGTAAACTATTTTCTAATTTACCTTTTACCGACAGGGGTAAAGGAGTAAGTAACATTGCGGTGTTTAATCCAAAACTGGGTTGGGCTTATCATAGACAGAACGATCAGATTGTCACATTCCCAGACACAGTCTGCAGCCATCAAAGAAAATCCTCTTTTTTCAGGTGCTTAACTTACCACATGCACCCTGACTTGCTGAGGGATCCTCTGGGATATGAAAGCCCACAGCAACAAGGCCGGATTGTGCGTATAATAGAATGACGGGTCTGGGTGTAACATTGCCACTAGTCGATCTGTGGCTTTCTCTAGGTAAACCCTTTCGTTCAAGGAGGTAAGTGAGCCGCTGGATATTGTGGACATCTGAGAAAAATATGGATGATAATCGTTATTGCAAAAATATTCAGTACAGTCATATCAACTTATAAATGCGTCTGTATTTTTTTTTTAAATGACCAAGTCGCATAAAGTAGGATTCGCTCCTCAACTGAGTTATGTACTATAAACATCATCTGGTTAAAACTAGTTAAGACTACGGAATAAACAACAAAACTTTCCTCTGGTGGAGTTGCAGGTAAAAGTTAGTACAAGATACATTTAAAGTCAATATTCAACCTTAATTGATGAAATGTAGATGGAATGTTAGTATCCCTACAAGATAGATCCTGAAGCCACTAGATGCGACCAACACATGACCTTTCGTTTTGGTGATCCAGTCAGTCTGAGCGCAGTCAAAGTTGTTGATGATGATTTGATTATCAAACGGAACAAAATATGCAGTAAGAATGTCTTCACTTACTGCATAAACCAGCCAAAGCGCTTTAATAATGTAACCAGGTGGTTTGAAAGATTTCGGTAGCCGGAGGATATGTTCCACTAAGTAAGGAAGCAATGGAGCAGTAGCTTCTTCTGGACTAAAAGAAATTGCAAGCAAAAAGTCATTATTAAAACGAATAGCGGGCATAGAAGAGAAGATCTAAGGAAAAGTTATGTGTCTTAGTTCATATTTTATAATAATGGACGCCACTATATAGAACCTTGACATAGAAAGTAGTCCATGTTTATGTCTGACATCGTTTCTTTACCGTGATTAGATGTTACGTCATCGCGACAGAGTTCTATGGTCGCTCGATAATTATAGTTCATGATAGTTTAAACTAGTAAATGAGAGGTTAACTACGGGATAATCTGATTTTGTGATAATCAGACTCGTCGACCTCATAATCAACTAACTACTAGGTATACTGAGTACGAATCATTATTTTTATAGGTTGTTATAATTCTAAAAATATACTTCTCTGAGGATTGGCAGTAAAAGTAAATGTAGATAAGAAGGCTGTATGGCTGGCTCTTTTGGAGTTGATTGCCTAAACTGTGGGGCTTTTCGATCCCAAACTGCAACTCGACCAAGCCCATCTGAAACGTATAGTATGTTCATATTTTGTAACTGTAGAATCCGTCAAAAAGGTAATAATAAGTTTTGTTTAATAATGACAAGGAACTACGAGGAACTAATAAAGTGATCTTACGTGAATGTCTCTTGCGCAAGTCTTATCGTCCGAAGAATCTACATCCAAATACTTTTCAGCTAAACCTTTGAGCATTTCTCCGAGGACTAAAGTGCTAATCTTACGCACAGTTGTGTCGTTCCTAAAATAATAGTAACTTTGTTATAGTTATACGTTTAAAAAAGTAACATGTACAGTACAGGATCTTTGGTGACGTAGTACCTAATCACCAAATCAAGACATTACTTTGCTTCATCTCATTTACTGATAATCATCTGATAACACTATTAAATACCTACTGCTCTTAAGAAAGTAAGGTACCTTGCGATTTGGACTTGGGGCAGCATAGTCAGATATCCTCTAGAGAAGAGAACGTCACAGAAATCTGGCAGCTGATCAGATGCTGCGCAGTCGTAGAAGAAATTCAACAAGAACATCAAGAAGATTCCGTATTCTTCCGTAGGAATCTGATTTTGATTCTCCTAAAAGACAAAAATGTGAAACTCTTTGTGTGATCTTGTTTTCTCCTGTTGATGTTTGTGTAAGTGAAATAGGAGGCCGAAATAAGAAGGGCCGATAACTATTTGCGGTAATTAAGACATCTCTAACTGCCGCACTCAGAAACGTTAACTTCTATTGCTATACTTAGCAAAGAAAGTGACAGCAGCAATTTTAATCAAACTTAAAAGCTAATTGACGTCTCTGAGTGCGGCCGTTAGTTTATATGTAATTGCTATGATATAAAATATTGCCAATATTTTACTTTTATAAGTACTTTTATAATTCAGAATTTAATTTCATTTGAAATGAAAAATTCATGAAAAATGTAAGTATATACTTACGTCGAATCTAGTTACCTACCTTGGTAAATACAACAAGATCCAACATGACGCGGTGTATAGAGTTTCTAAGCGCCTGAGAACATTGCTTCAGGGAGTTGATTTCTTGATCATCGGCCAATATCGACTGAACGAAGTTGGAGGTTTGTCTGCCATTCGTCAGTAACTTTGCAAGCCTGAAATATCAACAACAGACAGGAGCCGTACATGAACTTTTAAAATCGGATACATACGTCCCAGGAGGCGAAATTGACAGGGCTATATGAGTGCTATAATTCTGTCCGTCTCCCTGCTAGGAACTTGGCAGGTTTTGACAGTTCATAATACGGCTACAGAACAAGCAAGTTAAAATTAAATAAATTCTTCCTAAAACTCACCTCAAAACATCCAATCCAAGCTGACACGTCACCGCAAACAGAATTCCACACATTTCCTTATCACCAACCAGAATGGAATGATTGAGAGCTCCAACGAGCAGCCCAAACCAGACTCCCAAGACCTCGACAAGGCCGGTCGCTGTATGGCTACCAAGGGCTAGGTCCTCTGGCTGGTAGGATACGAGGGCGATGAAGACCAGTGAGCTGGATACGATGGTGTGAGGGTTCGTGTTGATGCGAGGGGCGAGGGAGGTGAGGCAGGCGACTAGTTGGTCTACGCTGAAGGCACTTTGGTGGGATAGAGGCGCGGTGGCTTTGTGTTCGGATGCGCTACAAATATTGAAATGTAATGAAACTTTAGAATAAGGAATAGAATAAGGAATAAGAATAAGTTTAGTGGTAAAAACTTAATGATAACAATGACATAGGGCTTTTGTATTCACGAAATTCACAATAATATTACATTTGCCTGAACTAGGATGATCCTGTATCTCAGGCAGTGAGAGGTATAATATACATAAATGCTTTATTGCAAGACAAGTATTCATCCACCACTAACCTTGCTAATATACGAAAGTATGTTTGTTTGTATGTTCCGTTTTAACGGTTCAGCGCCTGGTTTTTAGTTGGGCCACATCCGTTTAAGGAAGGATTTGTGTAAGTAAATATAAGTACCTAATTATCACTTAGACTACGTAGTATAAAGGGATTACCAAGCACTTTGAAAGATCAATAGATCGACTGGATCTATCATCGTGGTTGATAACAAATGTGCTGAAAGTTTAGCGCTCACAACGCGTTGGGCATCCGCTAGTTGTAATGTCATTTTTGTGTAAAAAGTGTGTAAATCTCTAAGGTGTAGTTTACTATTTTCCGATATGCCTAAAGCTAAAGGATAAATCCCGGTGCCAACCATATTACGAAAACCTTTATAGTTCTACAAAACATAGCCACTTTTATAGCCTATATTATTGAAGCTCACAGCGCCATCTGTTATGATTATGAAAACATTTGACGGCGATATATTGTATTCTTTCTTGGACTATTAATCATCAGGTACCTAGGTACTCAACCATCATTCATTTCTTAAAACCTGTAGTAGTAGGTAAGTATGATACAAGTTAGTAAATAAATTAAAAAATTAGACATTTATAGTTTATCTTAAACTTTAGTTACGCAAAAAGGTCATAGGTGGCGTTAGCTGTCCTCATTTCTTCACCAACAACAGGTGTTACGAATTAAATGCAAATAATTCTAGATTAAAAATGTCATTAATAAATGCTTTGGGGTGTTATTTTATACTTACAGTATTGAGCTAGAGCCTTGAATTTAAGCTAATTTAGCGTAAAATAGAAACTACGATATTTGTAAGTAATAAGTATATAAAAAAAAATTGAATTTGCTCCGAGTAGATCTAAAATAAAAGCTAGGAATTTTCGTTTAAGGCTTACTGCCGCACTCAGAGACGTCAATTAATTTTTAAGTTTCATTAAAGTTGCTGCGTCTTATTCTATTGCTATAGCAAAGAAAGTGACAGCAGCTACTTTAATGAAACTTAAAACTAAATTGACGTCTCTGAGTGCGGCAGTTAGTAACATAAGAAAGTCATAGATGGCGTTAGCTGTCCTCATTTATTTACATTCAAATAAACCTATAGATAAAAAATAGGATATTTCCCGCAGAGCTAGAGCCTTGAACTTTGTATTGAGATATATTTTTTGTTAGCGTACTTAAATATATAGGTATATATTTTTTAATTCGGTGCAGTATTTTTTTTCATAAAATACTCACAATGCACGCTGCGGGCCTATCAATTTTTTATTTTAGCGTACGTGATGCTCCTTTACAATTTTATATACACACGTTACCTTATTGACGAAGCATATGGAACGCCAAACGAAGTTCAGAAGCTAGAGTCGAACACACATTCATACATAGGTAATTACATACTTCATAGTCGTTAAACTCATTACATTGCCGTTTTTTTTTTGCTTCGGGCAAGTCGGGCGAAGTTGGGCCAAAAGAGTCTATCTATCGGCGAACCAACTAAATCTGATTGATGTAGTGAACGCAGTTTCGCGCGAGCTTCAAGAAACCGCACAAGTCCGACACCAGCAGGGGTAAGAACTCGTATAGAAAGCCGACTCGCACTTTGAATCGTTGCGCCAAGTTGTCGTAGTACCGATAGTAAAATCCTCACCCATTAAACAGATCGCAGAGGAAATGCAGGCTGACGTCGACCGCGGCGCCCGCACCGACCGCGTGGTGTGCTAAAGTGCGCAGCGCCGCTGCCGCGCACTGCGCCGCGTGCTGCTCCGAGAAGAAGCGCGCGCACCACAGCTGGCGCGCGCATCGCGTTATGGATCTGGTGGAAGAGCGAGATAGATGGCGGTATTACTCAAATGCCAAAAGACATAACACTGCGGACAGTTTTAGCGGTAACTTGCCGCACGCATCTTTTGATATAGACTGTATAGATACACTGGGCGAGACACCCCGAGACTTGCCAATGCCAGTGCTTACAATATGGCACGCGCGTCTCTGCCTTAAAAGACAGCAGTGATTATGAACATAGTGATGGAACAGCCACAAATAAATAGGACAACTAGATCAAGGTCCGACCTACTTATTTTATTAGCACTGCTATTGCGCGCATTGTAATATCAGAATCAAGTGACGAAAGAACTAGAGGGCCCTACTAACATGTAAACTTCACTCAGTCGCGGTCGCTGAATTGTAATATGCTTTGGCTTCCATTTTTATCAACAAAAAAGACTATCTATAGTGATGTATCTTCAATGACCAATGCTTAGAACCACCTTTATTGAACCCGGTTAAAAAATTAATCTACTGGGCGATTTGACAAAATATACTTTATTTCGAAAGGTTGATCTAAAATTTGTAACCCTCATTAATATTATGCGCATTTTTCTGAAACTTTAGGGTAACTAAATCGTTTATAATTTAATCTGAAGAGACTAGAACTTGGTATATTTTTCACCTCCGACATACGAAAGGGTTATTAGGTAATTGTTTTTTATTACTTACTTAAATAAATTTACATCTAAGTTCGACGTAGCTTCACAAAGAAAGACGGTTATGTCATTGTCCAACAAGTATTCCACTAGACGAGTCCTCTCGTGAGAGCCTTTGCTGTAACGACCTATTACTTCAATTAAATAACCACAAGCCTTGTCCTGGGCAGATGTATCTCTGGATGTTAATAAGCGTTTTATGTCTGAAAGAGCATTTTTTTTACAACTTGGATTATAAGCTCTGTTGAAATTTGAATTTACTAAGCTATGCATTTTTCTTTTCACTGTTTGCATTCGTAAGTAACGGAAAGGCATGAACTACTTTTAAAATTGCCGCCAATATTTATGTTTGCAGATTTTTTTTGACTAAAGCATTCAAATATAAAGCCGTCGCAATATATAATAATACAAAAAAAAGAAAATGCGATCAACATTTTCACAAGAACATTAACAATTTTTTTTACATTCCTATTCAAGAAAATCCAAAAAATGAATGTGAAATTTCAATAGAATATTTAAATATTTGTATAGCCTATCCATTTTACTTGATTTTAAGCTAGTAGCACCGCGCGTCTGTCCTGTCATTCTCATCTGGTTTACTCTGCAGGTTTCTGCAATAAACTGTATTTTTTACCATAATTCCTTTATTTATTGTATTTGAATATTGCTCGTGGTGTCCTAAGTGTGTGCAGGTTCTCTTAATTTAAGCTCAAAATGGTAAGAACTCATTAATATTTTACTGTTGCCTTGGAACTGCCACCGTACGGTAGGTTATATTGCGTTATTTGAACCCTGCTCATGTTTTATTTATTTTCAGTCGGTGACCGAGTTCCTAAAGGACCTGCCTTCGTATGATGAACACAACTTTACATTGTTCAATACTGACCATGGAATTAGATACTGCTCGAAAAGACCTTCAATATACCTCCCCACTAAAGACATACCTTCTGAACAGAGTTGAGTATACAATCCTATTTTGCTATTTTGATAATTTTAATAAAGAAGGTGCTACATAAGTTTGTGGTTCTGTGTAAGTTGTGATGTGTTGAACTATTTTATGGCTAGAGTTAAGGTATTTATTGTTATTTCATTTGCAAGGCCGGTCTTTATTACTTTCGTTTTTTTATTTGCTAGTCCTTCATGCGAGTCCCATATAAAATATTTACTCAGGCTAACAATGGCATATAGTATAACATAAGACAGCTCTGAAAGAGCTGGCCTTGATTGTTTTTAGTAATATAATTCATGGATCATTAGATATCTATGTCTATTCTAATTTACTTTAATGGTTTTTATCTCTGGCATGCCTTCATAGGCTTAGGCTTCATGGTATGAGTTTTTTTTTCAATAGTTCCAAATCTAGAGAGCTATGGATGTTTTCAGTGTTTTAGTGAATTGTATGAACAATGCAAAATAATCAAAAATGTTGTATTTATTTCCAGTAATTGTGACGGAAAAGACCAATATCCTTCTAAGATATCTGCACCAGCAGTGGGAAAAAAAGGTAATTAGGTTTTACTTAATTAATTAAGAATGTTTGTTTATATTAAACTCTAATAAGATTATCAAAACAATGAATTTTGAACTTCTAATTGAGGAACTCCTAATCTGTTTAATTTTTCATGTTTGTGTAAATACATACATAGCTAATATCACCTCATTTTATCTAGTCAGGAACAGAAATAATAATACTAATACTAAGGGCCTGTTTCACAATCAACAAGTACATTCATCTGTCAAATTTAATAAAGATAGCCCTCTCCTTGTCTATTTTAAAGTCTACGAAAGGGTAAGGATTAAATTTATTTTACTTGATGACTGAAACAGGCGGTAAGTTACAATTTGTGCATGATGATCAAGTAGGTTCATATGCAAAAAACTATTGGGATAATTTAATAATATTTTTAAACCGTTTCTATTTCTATTATTGCAGAACAATAATTCTCCAAAAAAACGAGACCAGAGTCACCTCGAGCAGAATGGAGATGAGCCCCGTCCCCGTAAGAGGCCTTGTTTGAACTCACCATTGAATTGAGACCACACTAACACAATATTAACAAGATATTGATTAGTTTGTGCTTCAATTATGGACTTTACAAAGTGTATGGCGGTTTTATATTCCACATCATACTGTCAAATTGTACATTGATTGAAACTCAGTTTTGTGTTTCATACTATACAATTGTGGGGTTTCTTGTGTTACAAATGTATCTTTTTATAAAATAGAATATTTTTTAATATTTTTTCGTAATTACAACCAACTAAAGATTCATCTCATTCCAAACCAATCAATTGTAATTTTTATAAAGCTGAGCAGTGTCTCAACTTTTATCAGTTTTATAAGGTAATTATTGGTATTAACGTTAATTACTTACATATTTCATAAATAAACACAGAGTTACGTGATAATGTTTTTTTCATATTCCAACATGGTCGACTTTAGGGTGAATCAACTTTTAAAGTACTCCCCGTTTTTCGAAGTGTTTCACAAATTATATATTTTTAGAAAAACTATTTATTTGCTAACGTCGTGGCTTACACGTTTATAAAATCAGACAAATTGGCTAACATTTAAAAAATATTGTTCTAAAATAGTACAATTTTAAATAATAATATAGTTGGTAACGCAGGGGATGATGTTGTCCCCAGGTTTTGTATGAAAAATGTGCATTTTCCCCTGAGTTACCAGGGTTTTTCGAAAATTAAGAAATATTTGTGGTGTCTAACATGTGAGATCTGTAAATTTGATGGTCTGATTTTAATATTCTTAAATTATTCATAATCACAAGTCACCGGGAAAGTTTTAGTGCCGCAAAAGAAAAGGAGTACCTTAAAAGTTGATTCACCCTTTAGTTACTTGCGAGTGTCTTAGTCACTACAGTAATAATTTGTCTGTTGATATAGTGTAACTCTTTTTCAGCATTGCAGTTGCTTTTTAATATACTGCAATATTGATACAATTATGAAAAAGCAATAAGTATTTGAGCCTTGGCTATTTTTAGCATGTGTTCAGTAAAATGTTAGTGTTCACTTGTGACCACTTAACAAGTAATTGGCTGTGTGAAAGTAATAATGAATTGTATAGGAAATCGCAGATTTTCCAGGGCATATGTCATCTGCTAATGGAATCATTATTGTTTTGGCTAAAAACTAAAAATGCACTATGTCAAGACTTAAAAAAGACCTGGTTTTGTAATGCTGTCTCTCACTTATTATGTGGTAGCATCAAACAGAGTTTACGTAAAGGTTTTTTTTTATACTTGACACAGTGTAGGATTTTGGTTTGAATTAATTTGAGATAATATTTAAAATCAACTGTACCGTTGCTGTAAGCTACTTCGCAAATACCAATGCAATAAGTAGATTTTTCTGTTACACCTGTAGCCTGCATTCAATAGTTTTACTTTCTGTCAAGTGATGATGAATACATGAGTAATTATTTAATTTCTTTGTATTATTATACAGGGTGTCCCATAAGTCGCACGTCACTAGTGGCACCGGAGGTAGACCAGCCTAAGACGCACCGAAGCAGCCTAACCTGACATAAGTAAAAATCGCATGGTTGTCAAGATACGCCAGTTTAAAGTTTGCTGGTCTACCTCTGGTGTCACTGTGACGTGCGACTTATGGGACATCCTGTATTAAGGTTTAAGTGTTCGACCTGTCTATCCTGTTATCAAAACACACTTACACGTCAAACTTATAACACCCCTCTTTTTTGCGTCGGGGGTTAAAAATGACAATTAACATCATATTTTGTGGAATCCTGTTACAATTCCAGGGTTCCGTACCCGAAGGGCGCCCAACGGGGCCCTATTAATATGCCTACGCTGTCCGTCCGTACGTACGTAACGTATTTTTATTTTTGTTGTATCGTAAAAACATACAAGCGTCGGTACGATAATAGAACAAACCCTATAGAATAACAACAAATACTAAAAACCAGCCAAATGTGTACGGACGGAACCCGCAGTGCGCGAGTCCGACGTGGCATTTTAGGTTCCTTATTTATTTATTTAAACTTTATTGCACAATAAAAATAAAGTACAAATGGCGGACTCAATGCCTTAAGGTGTCGGTTGGTAGCCGACTGCACGCAGCAGCAGCAGACTGCACGTGCCGCCGCGGCACTACTGATCTTTACGCCCGACTGCAGATCAGTAGTGCCGCGGCGGCACGTGCTGTCTGCTGCTGCTGCGTGCAGTCGGCTACCAACCGACACCTTTAAGCAGGGACTGTATATATTATCAGTATTTTTAAGAAAATATCGATACTTCCCGAATATATCGATAATTGTATCAGTAAACAGGTATCAATACTTTTGTAAATACTTGGTGATACTAATAAAAAAAATGAAAAAAGTTAATAAGCACAGGGTGTTATTTTATTAGTGCCTTTGACTGTACCTACGATTTTTGAAGTTCCCTCGATTCCTCATGGATTTCATCATCAGTTTATCATTCTTCAGAAATAAGACCAATTTGAACCTTGTATGTATGTTACTGATTAAATAAAAAAAAATCAGATCAGGTCAAAATATTGATATTAATGTATCAAAAATTATTTATCAATACCTATTATATCGATAAAAAGATACCTAGTTACCGATATATATGTATTCATGTACCTATTAGGCACTAAATAGGCAATTCCTAGGACTCCTAGGAGGCCGGTCTTTATTTAACCCTTTTTGTGGGTTTTTGAAGACGGTTTTATTTTTTTGTTAATTTTTTTTAAAGACCCTTGTAATAATTTAGGTGAAAGAAATGAAATTCCAATCATGACTGAAAAATAACTTTATTCTAATAATTATACTTATCTCACAATTTGCAGAAATGTTCTCATTAACAAGCTGCAAACAAATGTTACATGTTAATGGGTACCTAATGGAATTGTTCTCTTAATTTTAATATTGATATCTTACTTAAATTATAAACACCAAATAATTATTAACTAGATCAAGTCTAAAAGCTTTTTTTTCTTAAATTGATTCTCACAAAAAAATCTGACTGGCTGTCATTAATACAGCAAAATAGTGGAAACAAAACTTAAAACATTTTAAAATGTGGAGACCTTTTTTTGTATAGATAATAATTAAAATTAAATATGTTACTTGTAAGTAATTTAAACTAGGTCTCAGAAAGTCATTTAAAATAGAAAAACTTAATATTGAAAGTCTCAATTTTTATTTGTCTGAAATTAATCCTTAGCGGGTACTTCAATGACTCTTGGTTTGTCTATGATGCGGGCTGTACGGTTGCCCTTCTCCACAATTCCAATGATCCAGGCTTGGTAGCCTTCTTGCTTCTCAATGTCCTTGCAATATGCAGCTGCCTGTTCACGGGGCAGACAGATGAGCAGACCCCCTGAGGTCTCAGGGGCATGCCCTTGCAACAACTGGAACATGTTCCCACAGGCTTTAGCTACAGCTGCCATTTTAGCAATCACTGGTAAGTTATGGATGACAAAAGAGACCTCATTCTTCTGATGAGAAGCTAAATTCTGGGCATGACCAAGCAGGCCAAACCCAGTGACGTCAGTGGAGCCATGCGCATTGTACTTGTGCATCAATCTTGCTGCAATGCGGTTGAGTCGACTCATGGAGTCCATTGCGCGATGGTAAGCTTTACGTACATCCTCTTCTGATACAACCAGCTTTATTCTGTTCCATCGCTCAGGTTGGTCCAGCCACTGATGAGCATTGACAGCAACTTGAGTACCCAAAGGCTTAGTAAGTACCAACACGTCACCCATGACGGCGTTGTCGGGAACAATATACTCATTCGGTTGGCAGATGGTGGAAGCTACCCCCCCAATAGTGCACCAGGGGTTAATTACAGTTTGACCTCCAGTCACTGAGGTACCAGCTTCTAGCGCAGAGTCTTTGAAACCACGCATTATGAGTGGAATTACCACATCCCGCTCTTTTTCAGTCATTTTAGTAGAGACGCCGAGCAGCATTAGCATATTGTCACATTCCGTTACACCCATCGCGTACAAGTCGCTCAGCACGTTGGCACACGCGATTTTCCCCATCATATAGGGATCATCAACGAGAGGATAAAAAAAGTCAGTAGTTTGCACCAAACAAAGCCCGCCGTGCCTGAGCGGCGTCACCGAGCAATCCAAGCCGATGCCGATGCGCGGGATGGCCACATGCATGAACTGATCCTGTTCCTGCTGCGAGTAGTCTTGCTGCAGCGACTCCACAAGTTTTCCCAGAACATCTTGAGGAACTTTACAGCTTCTTCCTTTTAGATCCGCGAAACGAGTCAGCCGAAAACTAGCTTCCAAGTCGTGGGCCACCGGGTCGAATGGCCGACGCAAAGCCAAAGTATTGGGGTTACCGGCCATTTCTAGTTGTGCCGCAGCTAATGATTCTTGCGCTACACTAGATTGATACGACATATTACACTTAAACAAACCAATAACAATGTTTGCGTGGAGGTATTATTGCTACAATAGTCCGGAAACCCGATCCAGCACGCCGTCTACTGACGCTTGCAAAATGGCGTCTCTTTTACGAGATGAAAATGGGGGCCAAAATGACTTTTGTTTGAAGGCTTCCTATTGGCTTATTTGACAAGTAAACAACGAAAGCTGTATTTTGACTGGCCAGTAGTTGAGTTACCGATGTTTTGAACAAAGAAAACCTACTGAACAAAGTGTTACTACCCGGCTTAAAATATAGAGAACCAGCCAGAATATAAAAATTATCACGTCATTTTGAAATGTTTTTTTTTAATTCCAGATTTTATTTTAAATTATTTTCCTTCATAAAAATAAATAATTATTTTTAAATACCCTCTAAGCAATGGTCTAACTGCCGCACTCAGAGACGTTAATTTAAGTTTTAAGTTTCATTAAAGTGACTGCGTCTTATTCTATTGCTATATATAGCAAAGAAAGTGACAGCAGCTACTTTAATGAAACTTAAATCTTAATTGACGTCTCTGAGTGCGGCAGTAAGGAATTAATACATCATTAAATAATACGTATCTAGTTGTATACCCGTTACAGACGATCGAACTTGGTCCGGCCCGGACCAAGTTCGACCGTCTGTTACTAGCACAACCAAATAGCTATGTCCACATCAGTGCGCTTTCATGTTCAACTTGCTTTCGATTCGTCCTGCGTCAAGCGCATGCAATACGAGGGTGACACTGAATCTTCAATACAATCCAATGATTTGACTTTATCTTCCGCCATTTTGTTTGAAAAATGTTGCACGTCAACCCAATAGCTATGTCTACACCTGAGCGCTTTCATGTTCAACTTGCTTTCCTCTGACGCATTCCTCTGAAACACAGCGCATGCAATAACGCATGCGCTCAAACTGGTTTGATATCAGCGCATACCCGTAGCGCTCGCTGATCCGTCACCGTCGGGTCGACGTGCAACATTTTGCAAATAAAATGGCGGAAGATAAAGTCAAAACATTGGATTTTATTGAAGATTCAGTGTCACCCTCGTATTGCATGCGCTTGACGCAAGACGAATTGTAATCTTGATAGCGCCAGTTGAACATGAAAGCACAGGTGTGGACATAGCTAAGGGATCAGCGTGCGCTACGGGAATGCGCTGCTGTCAAACCAGTTTGAGCACATGCGCTATTGTAGCAGAGGCATGTGTCAGACGAAAACGCAAGACGAACGTGAAAGCGCACTGGTGTAAACATAGCCAATCCGTTGTCCGGCGTGGACCAAATCCTATCGTCTGTTTCGGGTAGTAGATTGGTAGCATTGAATTGAGGATCGCGATGAGCCCGCCAATGGACCTCCCCTCCCTCACGAATCTCCAGTACTACAAAATTAAAAAGTCGATATGCGAATAGCTTATTTTGTGTCAGGGTGACTTACTGCCGCACTCAGAGACGTCAATTAACTTCTAAGTTTCATTAAAGTTGCTGCTGTCACTTTCTTTGCTATATCAATAGAATAAGACGCAGCAACTTTAATGAAACTTAAAAAATAATTGACGTCTCTGAGTGCGGCAGTTATTAATTTAGTAGCTTTATTAGTTTGACAGTGATGTGAAAATGAATCGATATTTTTAGATTTCCAAAAATGAAAACTTGGTTTCGGCGAGTTGGCAGGGAAAATAGGATACCGAAGAGATACAGCAAACTATGACAAACAGACGGAACAGTCACGCGAGTGATCCTGTAGCATTTTTTGGTTGGTTGCTATCCACAATATTCCAAATAAAACATTGTCTGAACATATTTTAAATATCCTTGCCCTGCCGTAAATAAAAAACTTCAAATATCTATTTCTTTAGGCTGCTAAAGTTTGGCATAACATAATTATAATGTAAAAGGGCCGATTTTTTAAATTTCCAGATAACTCTTTCTGTCAGGTAAATTTTAGCTTTCTCCTTTTCTTTCATATGACAAAAGGCTTCTTTCAAAAATGTTATTTTGGGACAAGTTTTCATTGACGACTGTACTTTTTTTGCACTGTCACATCAAATTATCAAGACCAAACTAACGAGTCCCATCTCGGTGGGTATACGTTAAGTACAGCTGAGGATCCTGTTGTCACCTTCCAACTCTATCATCAGATCTGCTCATTGACACCATAATATTACTTTGTCATTAGGTTTTCATACGTACCTATTACCAATTTCAGTTCAATCAAACACTGGGAAGTCGTTGAAAAATGGTCTTCAAATTTTGAAATGGACAAGTAACTTATTACTATGAACATTGGAACATTGCAAGTTAAATGAAAGCTTGTAAAAAAAAGAAAGTGACAACTTTTACTTGCAGATGCTTTTATAGCAATTAGAATGTTTATTGACTTAGAATTAATGTTTTTTGATTATGAATTAGAATTAGAATTACAAAAATCAGTCCTTAAATCATTAGAATAAATTACAACTGCCAAATTGGGTAGGTAAAGTTTTTGGAAGAGGTGTAAATTATATTTTTTTTCGATAGTCGTCATCCTAAAGATCAAGGAACTGCGGCTCTTTTATTTTTATTTCCTCTAATATTTTAGAAATATTTTTTTTAGTTATTAAGTTGACATTTGTACACTTTAATGATCGACAAGCTTGTTGCCTTCGTACTTAATGAAAAAGAAAAAAAAACCGTCACTTCTATAACTGTCATTGTCAATCAAAGTAAACAAACGATTCTATTCTTTCAAGCATCTAAGTAAATCTTTGTAATAATCCATTTCCAAAGTCCGTGTGGGATTGCTTGAATTCATTGCGTGTATACGATTCAAACGTGCTCTCGTGGCTATCGAAAAGCAGGGCAAGAGTCGTCGTGAAAGAAAGAAATCGGTGTCCAAGAAGCAGTGCCAAAGGGGTCGGAAATAAATCGTAGTCCAAATATCGTGTAAAGGTCAAAGCGAGCAAAGCAGGAGCAAAGCGGCAAAATCGAAAGTCCGGAGTTCGTTCTGAGGTCGTTAAAATATTTCTAAAAACACTGATCACATGAAACGCAAACAAACAGAAAAGAGTCGTTGAATTGAATCGTTTGTTTACTTTGATTGACAATGACAGTTATAGAAGTGACAGTTTTTTTTTTCTTTCTCATTAAGTACGAAGGCAACAAGCTTGTCGGTCATTAAAGTGTGCAAATGTCAACTTACTAACTAAAAAAAATATTTCTAGAATATTAGAGGAAATAAAAATAAAAGAGCCGCAGTTCCTTGATCTTTAGGATGACGACTACCGAAAAAAAATATAATTTACACCTCTTCCAAAAACTTTACCTACCCAATTGAATCGATATCGATATTATTGTCGACTCAGCAACAACAATGGCGTTGACAGTTCCAATTCAAACCTTGTGACAACATGAAGGATAACGAAAGAATACCTATGAGGACATCTCTTTCTAACTCGTTATGAATGTCTTAAATAGAAAAGGTCAAACATACGTCTTTTGCTGTTTCTTATAGTTTGGTTTCTATGCAAGTACTTATTCTGTGAGCAAGCTTGAAATGTTGCGATGTTGGTCATAGTAATTATAATGTGGATAGTGGCCGTATTGCAGTATCCTGTATGGCGATACAGTATCGCGATACTAGGGCCATGATAATATCGTGATAATATTGATGATAACGTAATATGCCCCAATACGATCCTGGGGCATTACTCTGAACTTCGAAATTCGAACTTCGTCTATTGCTATCCCTTTTGCTCCCGACGCGTAGCTAATTCGCAAGAAAGTGACGGGGCGATCCGAAGTTCGAATTTCGAAGTTCAGAGTAATGCCCCTGCATTTAGTTTTCTGACGTGGCAACATGCCAATGCTGTCGCATTTCAAAGTTGTCCAATCAGTAAATTGCATTCGTTTTATACAGTAATTTGATAGGTGCGTTATTTTGATGTTGCTAAAAAGATAATTATGATTAGTCTAAATTCGGGGCAAGTCGTGACATTTAAAGTTTACAGAAAGTTTTGAATAAGAGCTGGCGGTTTGATTATGATTTCGTCCGCGAAATTTTATAATTGAATCTTTTGTAATTTACATTTTATTAGTTTCTGAAATATGAATGTATTATATTAAATTATGGATTTAAATAAATGTAGGAAGGTAGAAAATGAAGCTGGATACCCTTTGTATATCGAGTAAGCATGCTCATGTATTACCTATGTTTATAAACTGTAATATTATATTTACGTTCAATGTGCACCGGCATTTGAAAACAAGGAATACTGCTACAACAGTAGTGGTATAGGAATATATAGTTTCCATATTTTATAGTTCTACATTTATCTAGGGCAAGTCGAGAATGCGGAACTATACGTACTTCTTTGTCACAGCGATGCAGGCCTGCAGTACAATGACCATCCTCAGTTCAGCAAAATCATGGAGTCACTGGAGGAGTATAATGACATTAAATACAGCGCGTATCGCGTCGCGTTCAAAGTCTTTGCTTTGCAGAGGCAATTTAGAGGTTTGTGTGCTCACTCATTACCTTAACCTTATCATAGCAAAGTCTCTTAAAAGCATTTAAAGGTTTTATTTAAATACTGGCTAATTTGTAAGTGTTATTGGTGTTATGTTGACCATCTAATCCTGTTAACCTCTCATATGCTTAGGCACAGATCCATGCATTTGGATATATCTTTGTATTTTTTTCTTGCTAATTTATTCATCGTTAATAATGATGTTATTGGTCAGTTTTCTGATATGCAAATCTTACATTGTAAAAATATTGGTTATTTGATTCAATACAGTTGCCTATAATAGTGTCCCAGGAATGTTCCAACCGCATAATTTAAACACCTTTTTTGCTACTTTAAACCCATGCTTTCCCTCAGCTACTTGGTGAGTAAGGATTTTGTTTTGTTCCTAGTGCCAGCCCTGCACATCAGTTCAGGAGTGTTTGCCCGCCACCAGCTGAGTCTCTCGGAGAGCAGTCTGTCGCTAGACACGGGAGAGTTAGAGGCAGTGCTGGCTGACATTTACTTTGCAGCCCAGAAGGAAGACCTGTTCACAGGAGACATTGACTTGGCGGTAGATTTGTTGATCAATCTGCTGCTCAATGTGTATGACAAGTATGTTTACAATAGCAATCAATGAATTGTTAATGGAAGTAACATTTTAATATCATAAATGTGAAAGTGCATCTGGTTTTTAGTTTAGGTGCTTGTGAGTCTATTACAGATTAATGACTCAGAATCCTCACACAGACACAGCTTATCCATGTTTTGAATTGAGAGATAGGATATATTTTATTCAGAAGAATTTATTGTTCTCATGCTGGGGCCACACTAACGGGAAACACTGATAAAAATCAACGTCTATCGCCTTATGCATACTACGCATAAAGCGATTGATGTTGATTTTTAACGGCGTTTCCCGTTAGTGTGGCCCCAGCGTCAAGGAAACAATGATAGTTTGATGTATGTGGATAAAGTTAAGCAAAAGTAGGAATTGTAGTTGTATAGAACTTATGACATGTTCCCTGCAGCTTTATATGAAAACTGCCTTTGCTGACAACATGATACTTATACCTGCATACTTGATTTATAATTTGTTTTTAACTTATAACAGTTTGGTTTGTTTCCACGTAACAAAACACTGAAAGTCTCAATTTAACAAATGAAATTTATACTACAGAAAAAGCTGCATGATTAGATTAGATTAGATTTATTTATTGCATAAAACAAGTACATTATAAATTACATTAAAATTTACATGCATTGATCTATGTTCGTCAAAATAGGTACATTTGTTAAAATAAAGTTAAATAAAAAAGTGTAAAAAGTAACTTCTTTTATTTTTCAGAGACAGGAAAGAACCCATCAGAGTGCTTGCAGCGAAAACCCTGCTAATCGTGCTAAGCGAGGAGTCTGTATCTGATAAATGGGCAGCCCTGGCCAACTGCTGTGCGGACCATAATGGCTGCGTGTCACCGAGGAGGCTCTCCGCTCTGCTAACCTATATGTCAGCACTGCCACAGTTTCTAGGAGATCTGTGTGATCAAATACAAAGTGATGTTGACAGTTGTTTTGCTAAGGTAAATATAGTCAAACCTTAGCTTTAACCTTATTTCATTTCATTTTCATTTCATTTCATTTAGCTTTTTGTAAAATATGTTTTTATTAAACAAGTAAAAGGGTGGAAATTATTACAAACACTGGCAACTAGGGTTATTGACTTGAGGATTGATGTTTTGCCTGACACCCGAAATTTGAAATAGGTTAGACAATACAGTTTCATTTTGCTTAGGTAGATTTGCCTAATTATAATGTTAATATGTTACATTCATCTATCTCTGTTCACTTATATCTCTTTATTTTGTCCTGTTCTTTGCCGATATTTACCACTACCAATTTTTATGTTACCACTTTCAATAAGACTGTTCTTCTGACACTGAGAATACCAAGCGATATTTATGGTCAACAATTACTCCAGCTGTTTGTTATGGTATAACTCCGATGTTTACGACCACTACCGGCGCCGAGCTGCGCTGACGAAAAGCGGCTGCCAACGAGTGGAAAAAATGCTTCCAGCTGAACGGCTCCAAGCCCATGCCCATTAGGTCCACTCTGGACGATCTGCCTCCCTCCCGTATAACTTCCAGGTCCCCAATGTGGACTGACGAGGGGCTTAAACACCGGTTCCACCTGAATGAGGCGTGGCGAGAGGAGTGGGGCCTTTTTGCTGGAGCAAATGCCGCCCTCGTAACGGACCCCACGAACAAACTGCCAGGCTTCTGTGCCGACCGAAAACCCTGGACTCGCTTAAATCGGTTTCGGTCTAACCACGGGAAGACAAATCACCACCTGCACAAGTGGGGATTGAGGGAGTCACCACAATGCGACTGCGGAGCACCTGATCAGACCCTCTCCCACGTGGTAAATGATTGCCCACTTCGTTGTTTTCCTGGAGGCATGGAGGAGCTGCATAAATTTACGCCCGCCGCAGTAAACTGGCTGAAACACCTGCACATTGACGTTTGATCCATGCAGGATGATTGCTATACGCAATGATGATGATGATGACTACCGGCGCCCGCGAATGGGTCGTTTCATGTAAATTCATATGTCACAGTTGTGGTCGCCTACATCGTAATTGTACCAAGAAGCAGCTGAAGCAGTCAGATCTTAATGTAAATCATGCCTTTAAAAATTATATGTTCCAGAGTGCTGGAATGTTGGGCGTTGGTGCGCGCTCTGTAGCCGAGTGGGGCGCGCAGTGCGCGAGCGCGCGCTGGCTGTGCGCGGCGCAGCGCGTGCGCGCCAGTAGGAACAGCGCATGCGCCAGCGCCACTTGCGCGGGGTGCGCGCAGCCGCTCATTCAGGTGAAAAGAAACCTCGTTATTTTATCGTGGGCAAAGCCAAGATTGTATACGAAAGCTAGCACCTGTAGGAATCTGTCAAACTGTATGGAATTGACACTGAGCATGCAGATTGTTTTTATGCAGCGTTTTATTTTAACGCGACTTACATCGCGCCGTGCCTGAGCTCTCTGGCTTCCACTTATGTCTAAGCCTGGCAGATATTTTTTTCCTTAAACTTCACCATTATATTCATTTATTTTCAGGTTCTTAAATTCAAGTGTTCAAAATGCAGTGATACCTACTTCTGTGAGAAGTGCTACTTGTATGACAAAGACCTGACTGCCATCAATGGACACAAACAGACTCATTTAGTTCACGAAATCATAGATGGAGAGGTAAGAAACAAGAATTTTATATGAAAAAACATGTTACAGTACAGTCTTCGGTCTTTAAAGTGTTAATTAAAATCAACTCTTGTAGAAAACCTTTAGTGAATAACTTTTGTAAATATTTTCGTCATTAGTACCTACGAGTACTGTATTAACTATGACCCCTAACTAATTGTCCTCTTTAACTATTTTTGGATTATTATCTTTATATCAATAGAAAAAACCAATTATACAAAATCTTACAACTATTTGCTACGAAGTTATAATCTAAGATAAGTTATCTATTTCAGTCAAAACCTCCAGAATGTCTAAGTTTTATTCAAACCATGAGGAAATTCTTCTTCTGCACTAAAACTAAAAAGAAGAAAACAACCAGAAAGAGAAATACTATGAAAAAGAGTTCTGTAAAAGAAAACGAAGTCTCAACTAAGAGAAATGATGTTAGGCCGACAATGGTGACGTCCACTGTGGGAAAAGCCTCCGGACACACAGCCAACAACCCTGAGTCTATGCTTCAAGATATTATTACACAATTGGAAACGCAAAACAAGTAAGTATGCAGTTTTATTCAATAAAGCTTTCGGCACACCAAACGCGTGTCAGGCGCGTCGCGTGGCGTGAGTGACGCAGCACCCGGCACACTGCAGGCAGGCGGCAGCTTCAACGCGTTTCGACCGCGTGCCAGCGCTGCGCACGCCGAGCGGCTGCGTTCGGTGTGACTTGCTGCGCGGCGCGCGCGTACCCCCACCACGCGTTTGTAAAAAAATGCAACGATTAGTACCTGCGCCGACGCCGTGCTGACGCGACGCGTGCCAGCGCGCGCGACGCGCTGCCCGAGTTGTCTGCGGCGACTGCGGCGCGTCGCGTGCGCGAAGCAGCTCGAACGCGTGCCCTGCGCAGGCACGCGTTACTTTTTGGTGTGCTGGGTTCAATTTGATTTGTTGTTTTACAACATGCGCGGGCCCGCGTTCAAAGCGCGACGCGCCTGACACGCGTTTGGTGTGCCGGAAGCTTTAAAGATGCAACTTTCATGACAGTGTTGATTCAAGATAAGGTCAGGCAGAGTGGCTTCTTGGCAACACTTTTTACTTATGTATGCAACTTTAATCTTTAAGGGCTGATTTATCGGCTGATAACGTTATCTAACAAATACATTTTAGTTCTATACTTTTGTTTTATGTGATAGAGAAAAGGAGAGTGATAACGTTAATTGACAGATATTCTTAATCGGCCCTTAAAGTTATATTTTCTTACACTTGTCGGAAAGTGATTTTTTTTCCAGTCAGTACATAATAGTCAGCACAGCTTAGTCTTCATCATCTCTTGCGCAAGCTATTGCATGCATTCGTCCAATAACACGTACTTACTTATACTGATTGCCTAAATTAAATTGGCCCACTACTTAAATCGCGCGGGAACGCAACACTCGCGGGGTCAAGGATGTTATTCTTATGGTGGCACTCTGGCACTACATTTGACAGTATGTCCTATACATTGATCTTCCATCTCATACCAAATGAAAGAGATGCAACGAAAATGTTTAACAAATAATAGCCAAGTGAAGTGCCACCATTACAACAATCACTTTTCAATTTGTCCACGAACTTGTAACCGGCAAACTAAAGTTGCCCTGCGCTTTACTAGGCACGTAAGTTAGAGTTAGGTTAGGTCCTTCATCTTCTCTTCATCATCTTCATCTCTTTGGCCAAGCTGCTTCGTCGTCTCTATCTTTTTCTATTTTTGTTTTGTTGCTTGTAAATATGATTACCTTGTGAATGTTTGTAGAGCTCTGGAAGAACTGTCAGCGCAGTTGCAGAATGCTAGGAATCCTGAAGAAGGGTTACGGGTAAAGGTGGACTCTCATTGGAGTCAGATATCCAAACAAATTAATAGGCTCAAAATACTCAAGGTAAGCATCTGATGAAATAAAACACCTAAGGTTTCATTTTTTTTTTCATGTAACTGATATTTATTCATGATTTTTGGCAATGTTTAGTCAAAATATTTAGTGGTAACATTAACCTTCTCTTATAATTAATTTGGATGTATTGTTAAGATTTTAAAACTCCTACAAATAGGTTAATTTTATTTTGTTTTCCAGGAAAACCTATCAACAATACCTCACCCCAACGCCCCATCAGAGCCAAAACGCCCAGACGCCTTCGACCTCTTCAGCCCCATACCTATAGTAGAACAGACGGACAAGCGCTGCAAAATGATCCAGAACCCGCAAAGCCAGCCGCGAGTACTCAGCCTGGACTCCGGAAACTTCTCCGTGATGTCCAAGCAGACGGACACACCCAATCTGGTGACGGTGTCTGGGGATGCGTTGAAACCTGTAGCTATGCGTACTTCGGATACCATATCTACTGTCTCTATGAGGGATATTAGCAGTTGGTATAATGGTGAGTGGGTCTTGATTACTAAGTTCACCAGTACTTTTATTTTAATAATAAAATAGTGACTTTAACTTTTTCAACGTCATTGACGGATATATCCGCGCCACTGGTTCAACGCCAACGACGGATATATCCGTTACGGTTGACAGCGAAAAATAGACCTGAGTGTCTATGAGGTAAGGTTGAAATTAGCTCTGGTTTTCGGCTGTCTTTGGCGTGTGAGTGACGACTTTTGTATTTGACATGACGTTGTAAAGGTTAAGGGAATTTAAAGGGAATGTGGACTAAAGGTGCGCTAAATACAGTCGGCGCAGTCGAGCAAATAAGTGCTTTTACAATTTTGACACAACTTCGAAGAATGTCTTTAAAGTTCAGTCGCAATCGCATTTTATCGCCCTTATTGTTTTACTAGTTTCTGACCGCGAAGTTAGTCACTTGAGAGCACACGAACGATGCTTTCTCTAACTAGTGACAAACGGTCTCCTTTTAACATTTTTGAGTGTGCATACTGTACTGAAGATAAAAAAAGATAAAAGATATTTATTCAATAAGTAGGCCGCACGGGCACTTTTACACGTCAAAATCTACCAGCGCTTCACTGAGAGAGCGCGAGATCACTGCTGAGAAGAAGCGCCGCAAGAAACTCAATAGTTAGTAATTTTTTTAATAAAAAATATTACAATGATACTACTTTTTCTAGTATTATATAAAACTGTAAAAATAATATAAAATATCTGCGTAGTTTTGCAGGAAAACATGTCAGAATGATTACGAGAAAAAAAAATATATGTATACCTATACAGGGTGTTTTTTTATTCGTCTAAAAATTTTTGGGGGTTAAATCAGTAAGTCATACTGACCAACTTTCACTATGGGACCAACCCCGAAATCGCGAAAAAAAAATTGACCATCCCATACATTTTGGCTAGTCAGCTGACGATGTTTTGTATGGGAGGGAATAAAAAAACACCCAGTATATACATATACCACACAAAACAGTTTCGACATGTCTTCCCTCCTACATAAACCGTGTCCCCTAGACAAGATACAGCGTTTACATGATTTTTATGAGGTATGTACGAGTAGTAAGCTATTAAACATTAAACATTAGTTAATTTTCTGGTTTAGGCCAAGCTTTTTTGTCCGTTAGATAGTCCTCGACCCTATAGTACGCTTTTGACATCAAAGACTTTTTCAAGTAATTTTTATGTGCTGGAAGGGGTAACTCTAAAACTTGACATATTTACCTATTAAAATTCCAGAAGCAGATCACGACAAGCCGCCCTGTCCCCCGACGGGCGCGGCTGGGGCGCCGCCCGCTGCCCGCGGCGCGCCGGAGCTGGACGCCGACCTGGACACGGTGCTGGACCGACTGCAGCAGATATTGACCAACAACTTTACCATGGATGGTAAGTTTTTTTGAGGCATCTTTGTTTTTATTCCATAAAGGAGAAGGAAAACGACGGCTAGCACATATATCCTCACTTGCTGCTCAGTGCGTCCCTATCGTAACAGACTAGTTAGAAAGGGATATCTAAGCGGCAAAAAAGTTGCGGGAATTTGTAGTAGCCCCCTGATGGTAAGGGGCCTCTGAGGTCCAAAGACATTTGTAATAATTATCATGATTGCAAAAGCGTTGCCAGTTCTGAGGACTAAGATGGAATTACTTTACGCTGGTCATTTCACTGGTGGTTTTACGCGGCATGTAAACAACGAACATTTTGCGTTCTAATTGGAAAACCATGTAATGGGCAGCAATGAGCAAATGTAACATTGTGATAATTCCATTTTTAACCGACTTCAAAAAAGGAGGTTCTTAGTAAGTTAAAAGCTTGGAGTCTAGTTATTCGCGTCTGTGTTCGTGAGGACCTAAACGCACACGCCATCCTAGATTGGGTGAAAAATTCCCTTACAACGCCATATCAAATACAGAAGTCGTCACTCACGCAAATGTCAACTGATGAGCATCGCGAATTCCAACCAGATACACAGCTAGATACACAGATCCTGCTCTGTCTGTACACGGATATGTATCCGTTATTGAATATTTGTGGAACAGGTTAAAATATTAGTGTTATTTGCAGAGTCGTCGTTCGACAACAACCAGCTGCGCGAGACGGCCAACGAGATGGAGGGGTTGCTGGGCAGCCTCATCCGCGGCGTGGAGCAGCGCGCCACGCTGCGCGCCGCCGCCGCCGCCGTGTAGCCTGTCCATCCATCCGTGTACACGTGACTGCACTTTACTATACTTCTTTTTAACCTTTCCAACGCCATGTCAAATACAAGAGCTAATATCAAACTTATCTCATAGGCATTCAGGTATATTTTCCGCTGTTGTTGCTGTTGATGGTTGACCATGACGGAAGTATCCTTCGTTGGCGTTGACTGTTGAACCAGTAGTGCGGATATTTCCGTCAATAGCGTTGAAAAGGTTATACGCATTCGCGGAAGTGAAGCACAATCGAAAAAAATATCTCGGTAAAAATGTTAGTGATTACTTAAATAAGTGCAAATGGGTCAATTAACTTTTTGGTATACCTCGTTGCCATGGTTACGTCTCTTGGATCACTCTTTAAAATTACGATTTTAAAGGATATAAATCTACGTTACATGTTTTTTGTGGCACTTCCAAGGCGACTCTTTTGTGGGCTTTCTTCTAAGCATGTTAGTAGTATATTATTATAAACATCTTTCTAAGAAACACTATCACTGATGTCTCCTGGCTTACGGGACAGAATAACAACAACAAAAAGTTGATCGACCCAAATTACATTTGTGATTATGGCATATACTTTCATGAAGTTGACAAATAGCTTCTGTCTCCATTTAATTTTTCTTTGATTGTGTATCTACCTACTTGTGTTATGAGGTTGGTGGAAGGGAACTTACAGGTTGTCTTATTGCGTGGCGCCTCTTAGCTCTGCGGGCTTGTCTTAGCAGTTGTGGTTCCTCAACATTAGGTTGTTTTTTCTGAAGCCATTCTGATCAGACTTGTTTTATTGTTTAAGTGATCATTATTCTCAATGAGGTGTCATTCGATTCGTCTTAATTGTCGAAGTGACATAGGGTACAGTGCGACAAAAAAGTGTAGAAACGGAACTACAAATATTTTTACCGGCAACACTTAATTATTATATAATAAAAGTTATAGTTAAGTTAAAGTTAGTTTATATATATAAAAGTACAGAGTTGCCATATGAAATCGAATTTAACATAGATAGTGGCGCCCTCATTACTTTCTACTCTTTTTTTGTCGCACTATTAGTATATAATACTAATAATATAGTATATAATACTTAAATATGGCGTCCGCGAAAAAAAATTGGAATGGTAATAAAAAAGTATTTTCAAATGAAAGCTTATAAATAGCCGATTCCAAATATAATATACATTATAACACTTTGATGCTACCATTAAAAAAAACAAACAAGTACAAAATAAAAAAATAATCATTTAAAACAGGGGTTCCCAAACTTTTACATATGACGCCCCCTTCGTGTCATGGAAAAATATCTACGCCCCCAAAGTTAACAAGTCCAAAAAGATCGCTATTTATTATTTAGATGTCACTGAGACGCCATTGACAGGTGCAAATAATATTATTTCACCCTTGTCCGTCGTTGAAAAGTGTCAATAGCGTTGAAAATTAAATAGATTAACTATTATTGAAACACTAAAGTGAGTCAGATCAGAAAGACTAAAATTTTAGGGTAGATTCTTATGATATCCTTCTTTATATTGTTTAGAATTGTGTTGTGCCAGTGCAGTGTATGTTATTTAACTGACAAGAAATCTTTTTTTATAAATTATCGGCAATTATGATAATGTAATCAGAATCTCATCTTGATCTTATAAATACTTTGTAAGTAGGTATTGTATGTTCTACAGACTTTAATAAGTTTGTATTTTTTGATATTGTTTACGTGTAAGTTAATCCTGCCGTCCTTTGTTGCTCAATGGAATTGATCGACGAATTTTGTATAAAAAGAAACCGTTTAGAAAATTAACATGCCATATATTTTATAAAAATTTACATTATTGCCGTCTCTATTAAATAGGTAAATAAAAATATAATGTAACATAATGTATTCCATACTGATTAATTACGTAACAAACTTACAAACACAAATTCAACTTTCAAAAGGCAAGTTTATTCTTGTGTTACTTTGTATTACGCGGTTAATCTAGTAGCCTACTCTTAAGTATATGATGATAAATACATTGCTACATTTCATTTTGTGCGCTTAATATTTAATGTATTGTTATAATAAAATAGAGCAATATATTTTGAGTACTGATGAGTTAAGCGTAAATGGTGATGAATAGGGCTGATACCATGGTATGGTAATCGTAATGGTAATGCATTATGTTGTGATGTTGTGATAGAGTTCCCTAGACCTTTACTTTTTCGAAAAACCGTAATGAGCATGAGCGAGTGAGGCGATTATCTTTAGATAGCAACCAATGATAATTCCAATCATACAATTATAATTTATTTTTCTAGCTCTACAGCTCAGATAGATTTTTTTTCATATGAAGGTACGTTATTGATTATCGCAATCCTAAAATTCTGACATTTTTGTTAGTATTGTTTTTGCCTGTTGTTAAATTTATCATCATGGTTCAGTCTCGGTTGGTATCAGCCTATACCATAGTTACAAAAGGGTCTTGTGGACAAATATATTTTATCTGATATTTAATATATTTTTCAGGTAGAGGATTTTTATCATCCACATATGTTTAGTTGCAATTTCAACCTTAGCACCTTGATATAGGGTTCAAATGAGATTGATTTTACGAGAAATGGTACTACTCTGAAATTAATTCCCAATATGTAAATAACTAGGACATGTAAACCTTCTAGATTGGTGCCGCCTGGAAAAAGGTTAACAGAACGCTTACCTTATCGAAAAGGTCATAAAGGTCTTTTTTTACCTTTCGATACCCCAACCGAATAAAGACACACGCACGTACACACATGCACATACGTCTTTATTCGATTGGGGTGTCGCGTTGTCCTCGAGACCCTTCACTAATGTGTAAGGTAAACTGGTGTTCGAAATATTATGGAATGATACAATATTAATACGACAAAACTACATTAAATTTGCCACTTAAATATACAGTATGTAATATTATACAAATAATTATTCCTAAATAAAGTCTATAAAATAAAGCAATTTAATTGCCTCAGCACAACCTCTATTTTAATATAGATGTATAAATTCATATAAAATTCAATTGACATAGCATAATATGTATCATTATTTTCATGGACAGATAATGAATACTAATTATAATTATCTACATTTGGGTACAACTTTTTATAAAAGATTAAAAGTAAATTACAAATAATTCTTGGATTTTATTTTACTTTACATAAATACTCGTGTGTCATCTTTAATCGCATCTTTAATTTTAAATGGTTATTTAATAAAACTAGGTACACAATAAAATATAAACCTTGCGTACTTACAAATATGTAATAAAATTGAAAATAAAGACATTTCTTCTCAGTTTATGGTTAACTGGGAGTACGGGACGCCCATTGTATATTCCTAGGTGACAAACAAAAGAGGACCTTAAGGCGGGACAGTCACAGTTTACTATTACAGTTACTCCTCTGAATAATGTCTCATCATATTTTCTTATTCTTCTGATGCCTCTCCAATTACTGAAGGTTGGCAATCAATAATTTTATTGTGGTATTTAAATTCGCTGCTTCTTTCGAAATCACAAACGAGTCATAACACAAAACTACAATTTATTAACGTCATGATTCACAAAACGCTTTCGAGTGCGAGTGAAGGTGGCACTTTCCAGCTGTTAAATAATTTCCAGCTGTTCGTGTCAATGAAAGAGCCAACATTCCAGTGTAAAAGTCGGTATTGCTGTTTCATTTCCAGGTGTTGAATATTCCAGCTGTTCGTGTAAATTGAAGGTGCTATATAAACCGCACTGTTCTACAAGTTAGAGGTGCTTAGTTCCGTTTGCTGCTGTTGATGAGGTATTTGCAGCAGTGTGTGAGCAGGTGTTTCTCCT
Source organism: Tortrix viridana (assembly GCA_963241965.1). Taxonomy (NCBI): domain Eukaryota; kingdom Metazoa; phylum Arthropoda; class Insecta; order Lepidoptera; family Tortricidae; genus Tortrix; species Tortrix viridana. Next base: position 10,066,097 of record OY725187.1, read on the forward strand.
TCTCGACGGAGCCGTTCTGGTGGATGGCCGTAGGCCCGCCGCGCTCGCGTGTGTATATATCCAGCCCGTATTGACCTGGTGATGAGAAACAGAGTTAAATTGACACCTGAGCGGGGAACAGCTGGATACAGGCATCTATCAGTTGCCCCAACTGTCTGCCTTATAATTAGTGTGAACACCTACCCTCCTCTGGGAAGGTAATGTAGAACGACACGATGTCATCAGATACGCTTTGCTGAACAAACTTGGAGAGGCGCTTCTCGTCGACGCCGTTTTTGTGCAGGGTGGCCATGAAGTCCGCGAGAGGGCGGGACATGCGGAACTGGAGCTCGAGTTCGCGCCCCGCAAATACTAGCGCCTCCTGGGAAAAAAAATACATTTTAGTTAAGATGTGATAAGACTAGAATGATCTGGTTAGGATATCAGGAAGCAAGAGAAAGGAGGCCTACGTATGCCCTGCAGTGGGGTGTGTGGGCTTATTGGATGGATGGATGGAAAAGTCAGTACAAGAGGACACCTTATATTGAATATCATATTCATGCTCGGAGACTGAAAACACGGAGGGTCGCAATTAAGTATTTTTCAGTTTTATTAAAGAACTATGAATGCCTGTTTATGACTCATGACACTATTGTGACCACGGCATGATCAGATGATATTACCTGGTGCGTGATGGGTACTAAGCCGAATAGTCTGGTAGCCTTGGTGGGCCCCCACTCGCCGCTCGCACAGTCCGGTAGAGGTACCATCACTGTCTGGAGTTCGGCGCAGCAAATCTGTGAACGTAAGAATTACAAACTCGCTAATGTCAATAATCAATCGCATGTTCAATATTCTAAGATTTTAAAGGCGGAGTAATTGATCGAGAAATTATACTTTTTCCCCGGATCTTACCCTTATCCGGTAAAGAAAGAAAGTGATCACGAGCGACACACAGCTCTGCGTTAAATAAGTTAAGTATGCCTTTCTTACTACCGCACTCAGAGACGTCAATTAAGTTTTAAGTTTCATTAAAGTTGCTGCGTCTTATTCTATTGCTATAGCAAAGACAGTGACAGCAGCTACTTTAATGAAACTTAAAACTTAATTGACGTCTCTGAGTGCGGCAGTTAATCCAATATTAAGTATGGAGATGGCGAACGAGCATACAGGCCACCTGATCGTAAGCAGGCTCTGGCGCTGAGCAGCAGAACCTATGGACATTTGCAATGTGACCGTGTCCTGATAACACCGCCGAACATGTGAATGAACCATAAGTCGTGGTCTCTCCGGTTACCTCACCTCTATGGGCGTGACAGCGTTCGCGAAGATGTCCAGTAGGAACGCGCCGTAGTGTGACCACCTATGTACTATAGTTCCCACTGACCTTGAACTTGCAGACGCTCTTGAACTTCATAGGCTCTCCGGTGAGGTACTCTCTCGGCGTGACCGCGTTCGCGAAGATGTCGAGCAGGAACGCGCCGGAGCATGGCGCGTGCACTCGGAAAGACACCACGTTGCCCACCACGGACTGACGAAGATATATTGGGTATTCATACGTTGAATTATTATTATTGTTGCGGTTGTAATTAAGACGAGATCAGCTTTAACCTTTTAACCGCCATTGACGGCTATAGCCGTCATGGTTGACAGCGTAAACCTAAGTGTATTTGAGGAAGGTTGACATTAGCTATAGTGTAGTGTCTTATATATCAGACTGCAGCGGTTAAAAGGTTAAATACGGCGGAAAGCCAAAAAGAAAGTAGAAGACACGGGTAAAGTCAGTATGAATATTGAAAAGTATAGGTACCTGCATAACGAATCGCTTGAGGCTGACACCGTCGAACCCGTCGCCCTCGGTGTCGTAGAACTTGAGGTTGTAGTGGAAGATCAGCGAGCTCTGCATGTGCGCCGGCATGGCTATGCGCATAGTCACCGCACCTGGAACATCGTCACAATAACGCATTCAGTTTTGGATACTCGATATCGGATCCATTGTGTAAAAAGTGTGTTTTAACTCAATTCTTTGGTTAAAAAGTGTTACAAACAGTTTATTTCCAAACTATACTAAATTTCGGCCGGGTGCCAGGGTTGGAAAGATGTCTGACCAGTATGTTATCTTATCCCTAAGGGTCTAATAGAATAGGTCCTGACTGGCTAGTGAATATACCCGGGGCAGTTCATTGCAGTCACAGAATGGTGAAGATTTATCAGCTACTAATATAGATGCCAATAAAACGATCGAAAGGTGTTTAAAAATGATACTTACCAGTGGAGTCGGTGAACATAACAGCCTTAGTGTTAGGATCGCTGAAGTACAGTCCGTATCGGAAGAACAGCGACCGGACGAACGGCAACTCCTCGAAGTCGTGGAGAGTTATGGGCGTCTTCAGTAGCTGCCAATCGGGCTGGAGCGGGTAGAACTCATAGATGAACTCGCGCGGGTCCGTCAAGAAGTAGTGGTCGTCGTACTCGTATCTGGAAGAGTTTGTGAATAGTGTCGTTCGATACGAAATGCAGACGAAGATAGCAATAGTAGGCACCTAATAGGCTAGCGGTGAAGCCTATTTCATTTTTGCTACATGACAGGCAGGTGAAGAACATTTAACCCGCCTGTCACTTACATCTGTGGCAATATTGTTGAGCATATTTCATTAAACGAAGGTGAATCTTTACTATTGTTTGTTCTGACATCTCACGTGTCATCGTCTGTCACGCACACTAAAATTGCATCTATCATTACAGAACTTTTTAATGTGACTATAAGATCATCTTTCACATCTTTGGGTGATTATTGCGATTAGTTAAGTTAACCCGACTGAATCGTACCCACCTTAAACTATCACTCTTCCCCCTATTCCCCGGCTTCGGGGCGTCCTTGGCGTTGACCAGGTGCCGCGCGCCCCAGTTGCACTGCACGAACCGCCAGGCGCCGGCGACGAACACGGCGTTCCACGAGTTGCGGAACCGGTTGTCCTCGAAGCGCACGCCCGGCTGGTAGCCCGCCGACTTGCTGTAGCCCTTGATCACTACGCAGTGCAGGCCGGCGTAGCTGTGGACAGGAACGTGGAATATCTTAAGACATTTTTCAAGGGGAGTTTTTGCGAGTGGACCTTGTGCGGGATCATTCAGGGTCACTACCACCAACTCGCCTACTAAAGCTGCCGACAAGCAGCAGGTTCGCAGGCGTTGGAATAATTAGCATATAGTTATTCCATATTAGTTCTCAGGGTTGGCCACACATTGCAATCTTGAGATTGTGCTTTGCCTTCTCTGTAATATAAAAGAACTCACCTGCAAAGCCTCTTAAACAGCACGTGGTAACTCTCGGTCCCATGCTTGATCCCCCGAAGAAGGCCGAGCGGGGAATCTCCTCTCAAGTTGTCGTCGAACTGGATGTTGTTCAGGTTCTTCACCGTTATCCAGCGGAAAATGGTTCTGGCCTTCTCGACGTCGGTCGCGCACCGGCCGACTAGTTGGCGGACTAGGTCTGTAAACGTTTTTTGGTCTTCTTGTGCTACCTGTGGATGAAGGAGAATAAGCGTGAACTTGGAAACTTTCCACATAAAATAGAGAAACGAACTATAAAACGTTTCGCCAACAGACTAAAACCTAAAAGCCAACCAATTTGCCAATCTTAAGAATAAATATGTAAATACCTACAGCTAAATCGTATCGAATTTACTATTATACCTGAATAAGAACTACATTGAATCTAAATAAGATACATAAAAATCGCACAACATTTATTGTTAATAACGTTGCTTGCAACTTTGTACCTAACCAAGAACTACTTACCTCCCAAGCGCTGCATTTGATTTTCATCTATTTACTTAAAACGTTTTTGCGTTCGCTCAATAAACTTAACTTCGTTTTATATAAGGTAGATTTTACAACTGCACAATGATTTGTGATAAGCGTCTGAGAAAGTGACCAGTCTATTTGCAAGATCACTTCAATCATTCAATGTCAAGCTTTGTTGGCGATAAACCGATTCCAATCGTATCAGGACAATCACAGCCATTCGCAAATGGACAGAGCATGTTAAAACCTCATACTTATTCCTATCCAGCTTGTGTACGGAAGAAATAATACAGCGACCCTGTTTTATATTTTCTAGACGACATCAAAAACAGTTGGTATCTGTATCCTGTTGTGCATTATTACTTAGCTTTATTTTCATGGCAAAGCAAGATTAAGCCAAAATATAATTAATTTATAAACCGGACCACTGCATCTTCTTAAAGATCACAAAAATGATAAATTTCGTGTCGCTCGCATCCAGTTTCCAGATTAACGCGACCTTCACCATGTCTTTGGTTGTGATGGCAGCAGTGCCCTCTAAAATATCTCATCAGATCTTCAACCTTACCGATTGCCTGATTACGGAAAATGCCCCAAATTATTATACAACCCTAAAACTACTGCTCACCGAAATAGCAATCTTGTCGACGTCAGAGAACTCGATAGGATCGGTGTAGATGTGGAATTTGGAGACGAGCGGCGGCTGCGGCGCCGGCGCGCGCGCCGGGTACGGTGGCGCCTCCTCGCCGTCCACGAACAGCGAGGAGCCGGCGGCGTACTCCGAGCGCCGCTCCTGGATCAGCTCCATCATCTCGTGGCTCTGCTTCTCGACTAGCGCTGCTGTTGCTGCCCTGGAAAATAATGGTAAGTCGATAAATATTATGAATTTGAAAATTGGGAAGTTCATATTACGAGTGAAATGGTTTGTATAATTTCATCAAGGAATTGTGATGATATGAAAAAACAAGACCCATATAATTGGGTAGGTAAAGTTTTTGGAAGAGGTGTAATTTATATTTTTTTTCGATAGTCGTCATCCTAAAGATCAAGGAACTGCGGCTCTTTTATTTTTATTCCCTCTAATATTTTAGAATTTTTTTTTTAAATTATTAAGTTGACATTTGTAAACTTTAATGACCGACAAGCTTGTTGCCTTCGTACTTAAGGAAAAAGAAAAAAAAACTCACTTCTATATCTGTCAAACTTTAATGTATGACAAGAGAGTTGTGGTTGAACTAAAGGTATACTATATATACGTACCTAGGCATGTACAGTTTACCACCGAAACATTATTTTGCGACTCTCCATAGAACCGTTTCATAATAAAGTGACGTCTATTGTGTGCCTCTCAGTATGTCACTTTATTATGACGCGGTTCTATGGTGTCACAATAACAAAGTATTCAGCAATACATTTAATAATGAGAGAACTCAGAAAAACGCATTTCCGCACAGACAACGCTTGACTGACTGACATTGGACGGACACATGTTTGACAGTTGACGTTTTGTATTTTCATCAACACTCCAGAGGTCGCTACCGTCAATGAAAATGGGAACCATTCTAAGTGTGCCCCCTGCCTTGACTTGACAATGACCGATATTATAGAAGTGACAGTTTTTTTTTCTTTTTCATTAAGTACGAAGGCAACAAGCTTGTCGGTCATTAAAGTTTACAAATGTCAACTTAATAACTAAAAAAAATATTTTAAAAATATTAGAGGAAATAAAAATAAAAGAGCTGCAGTTTCTTGATCTTAAGGATGACGACTATCGAAAAAAAATATAATTTACACCTCTTCCAAAAACTTTACCTACCCAATTTACCTTTAAGTTACTCAATGTAGACGGTAAGCAGGTATGTAATATAAATCCCATTTTTATTATTTTAGTAATGCAGAGATATACTGTAGCGTGAACGTAGACTTAGTGGGGTATTGGGGGGTTTACAAATGAAGGAAATTATGAAAGTACAATTTTTAAAGACCACTCTTCTTAACCACCCAAACACCACCCACCTTTCATGCTCCAACATTTTCCTCGTCAAGCTCTCTTTCTTCTTATCCCTCCGCAGCGTCATGTTCTTCTCCAGGTCCGCTCTCTCCTGCTGGTGCCGCAGCGTCAGGGCTCCTATCTCCGCGTCAGGCCTTCTCTTCTTGACTTGCATCTCCTGCTGGAACCGGTTTGTGAGCCGCTCCAACTCTCGTTCCCACTCATCCTATTGATAAGAGTGAGTTTTAATTTGGTGCCACGACCAGGATAAAAATAAACACTGTTATTATCATCGTCTTTTTTTAAATATAATTCAGGTGAATATCTACTTCTCGATTGAAAGAACAAAAAGCTTTGATTTAGAATTTATATAACTTACTTGTATTTCTTCTCGTATTCTTCTATTCTCTTCCTCTCGATGTTTCGAGAATTTTCTGTACAAGTCATCTTCTTCTTGTCGGTGTTTCATTTCCAGCTTGGTTTGTTCATCGCGATCCTGTTGACAAATATAATAGGGGTTAGTGTGTTTGGTAACTGTACTAAATTTATACTTTATATTTAAAGAATTGTGATCTATTTTTAAGTGCTTACAAGCAAAAGCAAACGCAGGGCTAAAGTAATTTTACTTTACTTAGTTAACTTTGACTGTATTAATTTTTTATTTAGAATTTAGGTATTATCACTACACCCACCTACGACCGGCACAGTTTAGTTATCTAGTTTGGGAAATGTGATCATAATTACGTGTTCATAGATTTATCATGTAAGTAATTGATTATGTAACGCGCTTTAAAACCAGTCATGTCTAATAATTGTATTTGTTAAATATTCAAATAGAAATGCGATAAATTATCAGCTTTTACATTTTCACATTACCGACTAATAACAGTGATTTATCCCGCTATGTATAATACATCATTATGTCTTTGGTCCATAACGGAATAAATCACTGAACTATTTATTACTCGGTAATGTGAAAATGTAAAAGCTGATAATTTATCGCATTTCTATTATCACGTAATCATATTATGATTGGGATAATAACACGATACGTATCATGTGCATTACCCGCATTAAGTTCTTAAAAAAATACTTATCTCAAAACGGTACTCATGCATAGAAAACCTTATTATTATGCTTAGAAAGTTGAATCTAGTTTTGTTATAAAATTGCACATGCTACTATTTGACTTGGGAAGAGCATTTGTCGCGTGAGGATACCATCGCTCTGTTATTCGGAGTGTGAAACCTCATAATGAAATGCGTTACGAAATTAAACTAGATGAAATAGGTGTTAACTAACGTTCGCATTCCTAATAAAGCATACCAGAATAGACCAATACAATACAAAATAGACTCCGTATAGAGCAGAGTTATTGATGTGTTTTAAAGGCATAGGTACATATTAGTAATTAAATTGATTAATTTCAGTTGGCATTAAGTTGCGTGTGGGCAGCTTTCTTAAATACCTGTAGTTTTAATCATGGCTCTAAAAAATTATGTAAATTGTATTAAAAAATGAATGTTTTCCAAACGCAATGTTGAAGCAAATTTGAGGGTATTAGAGTATTGTGTAAGTAAGATAAAATTAATTTACCATAAATTGACCGCTTCTCATATGAAGACATTTTTATACCATAATGTAATTTTTTGCATTGTAAAATAGAGCCAGCAATCGCCAACCTTGCGCATTTTGAATCGATTTTAATAGTTCTTTCACTATTAGAAAGCTACATTATTCAGAAGTAAGGTTGTATTTTATTTCCGAAGTGAAGCGAGGGGGGTCGCTAGTATTTTATAAAATTTGGCATTTTCGTACCTACCCAATAAATAATCATTTTTAAAAATACATTATTTATTTGTATAATATTTGAAAGTAATAGAGCGTGGAAAGAAAATCTCAGCCTTTTCTTTCGTTGACTAGTACCCCAGCATCCTGCCAAAGTCGCCCAGTGTGAGGCAACCATAAACGCGGAAACATCTCGCTATCGACCATCGAGCGATTAGTTTTACGTCACAATGGGCGTCTTGCCGCATCGGAAGGAAAGTGTCGCCACCTCGCGGCGGGTCGAGGAAAGTGAAACGGTGTCGTTAACCTGCGCAAGAGTGGATTAGGGTTACGCTGGTTCGCGCGTGGCTTAGTTGGAGAATGGATAATAGTGATTGGCGCATGTACCATCAGCAACACAGTTAACTGACTATTTGTGAATCTTGTCACCTTACAATAAGGCTCACTAGTGGTCAGTTAACAGTGATACTGTTTTTACAGACAGCCAAATATGTGGCTGCTTTAATGTTGAATTCCGTTTGCACGTCAAAACAATAAGGCCAGTTAATTTGAAGCGTAGACATCAGCGATATTTCCATTTCATGGGTTACCTGTTGTGTCAAAATTGAAAAACTACTTATTCGGCCAACTGTACAATTGGTTAGAAAGTGAATGTGCGGAATGTTCCAGGATCAAACTTAAATGAAACATATTGTGGAGGCAGTCCTCGTGTTTTGTCCTCACTAATTTTTTAGGTTAGCTTAAAGTGATCCCTTCAGCTCGCCTTTGTACATTTTATTTTAAAAGACTTCATCTGTAAATCTGTTATTTTCTACACTAATATTATAAAGGAGAAAGATTTGTATTTTTGTATGTTTGTAACGAACAAACTCAAAAAACACTGGATCGATTTCAAAAATTCTTTCACCAACATTTAGAATGAACTGTCAACTTCCAGGCGAAGTCGCGGGCGGAAAGCTAGTTTGTGCAATAAAGTTTACATACATACATAGGTACATACATACATACAGTAATGACGTTGACTGAGTCGTTCCATTCGTTTCTCAAATAAAGAAAAAAAATAGATACTTTTGTATCCTGTCCTTTTTATTGGCGCCCTGAATAATATGTCAACCTATCCTTTTTCTGAGATCAGGACTCCTGAGAAAATGTGAGATGGTTCAGTAGACGATTAGACTGTACTGTAAAAATATAAAAATACGGTTTAATCACGTAACATTTCAGGAAACGAAAAGAGACTGTATTTCTTCGTGAAAAGAACTCTAATAAGACTAAGCAGTCAGTCCCTTAATGTCACTATCTAATAGGCATTGTTTACATCATACGGTCTTGTAGCCAAGGTAACAATGAGAGAAGATTTTACAATTGGTTAGAGCTTGTTCATGTTCACGTTATTGTTATAAAATATCTGTCCGCTGATATCATTTGTATTTGATGCGGAGTATCTCAGACTTGCTAATTTAATTAACTTGTTGTAAACAAGTAATAATTGGGTATTCAACACAGTCAAGTTTTGTTTCGCAATTGGCAACTTGCTGCACATAACGTAACACTTTGAATGAACCTCATTGGCGATCTATGTAGGTCGTGTCGTAGTGATTGAATATCCATTCAAAAAGTCAAACTTAACGCGTACCTACTCGTACTACTTGAGTGATTTAGTGTCATTTATTCTAGCGGGCGCTGTTATGCAAAGCGAACGCTCGTCTGAATGGATGCCCGCACATACGGCTCATAACCATATGTAAATATTACGTCAGTACCCCGCTCAATCGTGACAATGGCACTACATTATCATTCCATATATTATACTAGTTTTTATCATCGCCCGGCGACGAATAAGTTTGTTTTTGTGCGTACGACTTAATCGCAAAGATAACGGTTGGCGTTATCATCAGTAGCGCGGCACTGAGTCGCCGGCCGGACGTGTCACCGTCTCGCATTCATTAAACGACAAAATGTTGAGACTGTTCAGGGGAGTGAAGCGTTTAAGCGGGCAATGCCGCCAGCACAGCCAAGCAACGATCATAGGTAGCGAGCCGAACAGAAATGACCCCTCGTTCCAAGAGAATAAAGCTAAAATGGACGAGTTGGTAGAAGAGCTGCGCCAAAAAACGGGTGACGTTATTCGTGGCGGGTCGGATGACGCTTTAAAGAGACACATAGCGCGCGGAAAGTTGCTCGTGCGAGACAGAATCAACCACCTGGTGGACGAGGGGAGCGACGTTCTGGAACTGAGCACGCTCGCTGCGACCGAGATGTACAAGAACCAAGTACCCGGCGCCGGCATCGTGACCGCCGTCGGCAAAATACACGGCCAGGAGTGCATGATTGTCGCTAACGACTCCACCGTCAAAGGGGGCACTTACTTCCCTATAACTATTAAGAAACATCTGCGAGCACAGGAGATTGCGCGTGAGTGCCGGCTTCCGTGCGTCTATCTTGTGGACTCAGGAGGCGCACATTTACCGGATCAAGCCGAAGTCTTTCCGGATAGGGATCACTTCGGGCGGATATTTTATAATCAAGCCAATATGTCCGCGGAGGGAATTCCCCAGATATCTGTCGTCATGGGTTCGTGCACGGCAGGTGGTGCCTACATCCCGAGCATGTCCGATGAAAGTATCATAATTAAGAATAGAGGAACGATTTTCTTAGCTGGACCTCCCTTAGTTAAAGCAGCTACGGGTGAAGTTGTGTCTGCAGAAGAATTAGGGGGAGCGGATTTGCATTGCCGGCAGTCAGGTGTCACGGACCACTACGCACTAGATGACGAGCATGCTCTTAGATTAGCAAGAAACGTTGTCGCTAATCTGAACAGCGCCAACAACCGCCCTGTTAGGATACAAGCACCTCACGTCGATGAACCAAAATACAATGCTGAAGATCTTCACGGAATTGTCAATATGAACTTGCAAAGACCTTATGATATTCGAGAAGTTGTGTCAAGAATTGTCGACGGTAGCCGGTTCCACGAGTTCAAAGAACTTTACGGAGACACATTAGTGTGTGGATTCGCATCAATTTACGGCTTCCCAGTCGGTGTGATTGGAAACAACGGAGTGTTGATATCGGAGTCTGCTTTGAAAGGCACTCACTTCATCCAACTATGCGCTGCGAGAAAGATACCTTTACTCTTCTTACAGAATATTAACGGTTTCAATGTCGGTCGGGAGGCAGAAGCCGGGGGAATTGCCAAAAATGGCGCTAAGATGGTGACGGCAGTCAGCTGTTTCAAGGGGCCGAAGGTTACTGTGCTAGTTGGAGGTAGTTTCGGTGCAGGCAACTACGGAATGTGCGGACGAGCTTATTCTCCAAGCTTCCTCTACATGTGGCCTAATGCCAGGATTTCTATAATGGGTGGGCCTCAAGCTGCCACCGTTCTGTCCCTTGTATCGAAAGGAAAAGCTGAAAGGGAAGGTAAACCATGGACTGACGAAGACGACAGGAAAGTAAAAGCGCCTATAGAGGAAATGTTCCAGAGGGAAAGCCGGTCGTACTTTAGCACAGCGCGACTTTGGGATGACGGTATCATTGCTCCAAAAGACACCAGGAAAGTTATAGGGCTCAGTTTATCCGCCGCTTTGAACGCGCCATTTAAGGAAAGTAAATTCGGCATATTTAGAATGTAAACTGTGCTGAGAGACAATGGGAGGCTATCAGAGTGACATTATTATTTAAAAGAGTCTCGAACAATAGGCTCTTGGAACTAAGTTGATCAAAGTACTTTTGTATTTACTTTTAAACCATACAGTGTGGTTGTTTCGTTTTGTAATTTATCAGAGAACGTTCGCGACTTCGAACGCACTACCTACTGTATGTTTGTGTAATAGTAATTATTATTTCAAATAGGAACTCTTACTTGCTTCACATTTCTATCTTTTCTATTTTGTGCAGTTTAAACGTAACCGTTAGGCAGTCCGTCATTAACGGAATAGTTTTATACGATTATGTAAGTGTTTTTATAGAAAAGTTGTTTTGGATGACATTATGAAACGTACGACATTTATCTGCATAATTTACTGGTCTAAATTATTCGCGAAAGGTAGTGCCGTGTGTGGGCCGACGTTGATGATTTCATAATAGTTATAAATGTCGTTTTCAACGTAATTATGTTCCATTATCTTATCAACTAAATGTCACTTCTTAAACTCTATTGATGGTTGTGATAATTTGGTAATTTAAAATGATTGTTGTCGAAAATATACGAGATACGTTTATAAAAAATATTTATCTTTTTATTCTCATTATCATACGCCCCCTTAGTTGAAACGTTATCTAAACAAATATTTATTTGCTGCATAATGTTATCGCAAAGAGAGATTGTAATAAAATCAGTGTAACACTTCACATTATTTTTGTAGTACAAAATAACAATAAAAAAACACTACTCGTGCTGGAATATATTATGCAATGTCATTATGCCATTTGCGGCTAAAGAGCCACGTAATCACAAACGAAAAGTTAGTAAATCTAATTATTATTGTAATGTATCTCATTAAAGTCGGTCCAAAGTTTATTATACCTACGGGCTGATAATTTATGTTAAGACTGGCATTAGGAGTTTTTAATAAAAGACAATTACATATGATTCTATGAACTCATTTAGGCAAAGAAATATCTTGTAAATCAGATCAAGATTTACAAGAAGAAAATTGATAAGAAGGCAAAATTCACTTTATTTGAAAGGTAATTTTTTTCTTAACCATTCTTAACTTTGATGTTTGGTGGTTTGGTGTTGGTTTGGCTATTCTGGTGTCCAAAGTTGCCAGATGCCTGATCCCGGGAGTGTAACCACAAGTAACAGCCACCAGTTGCTAAATATCGCGTGTTCTAAATGAAAACTCACTAACTAAGAATAAATGGTTATTCACTGATTAGCCATGCGTGGCTTTGGAAAAAAATATTTGCGCAAAATGTCCAGGGCATTATATTGCGCACTTGGGCCGAATTGATTGATCGTTACTGAGGTGCCCGTGTCGAGGAGAATCAGAGATGACAGTTTTCTATTTTCTTTCAGTTGAAATTACATGACAATAAGGTTATGTTGCGAAGGTCTAATAAAACGGACGACGATCGACGTTCTTAATACACGACGTTCTCAATGTAAACAATGTATTTTGTGTAACGTGTTTTGTGTAATGATAATAATAAACAATAATATAATACATCCGTACAATTCAAGTAGACCTTTGATAGCACAGCATTTAATGTATATGAAAATAAGTTCCATAACTCTTGAAAACATAAAAAAACGCTGTGCAAAAGTTATACCTACCTAACATTAATTAATCGATGTAAAATCTCTGATTATGATAAACATATCTTCCGATAATAATAAGCTTTACCTTCAGCAATGCACCTCATTATAATAATAATCTAATCATTTGCAGTAACGATATATTGTGTGATAAGAAACCTGATTTACATGGCTAATCGTATTCGACGACCCGAGCGCTTTTCAGGGGTCAAGATTAACAAAAGAATTGTACCACTCACTTTTAAATAATAACTGTTTATGAGAAACAAGGTCAGGTGGCATTTGTTTCCGTTTCTTTAATAATTAAAGTTGTGTGAACTTGGTGCAAAGTAATTGCTCGTTTAAATCTTTGCTACAGCTGAAAAGAAGGATGCCGGCTAAAAATCACTCTGTTAGTGAAAGATAGGAAATCAAAGTTAAAAATATTGTAAATCTAAATATTAAAGTATTTCTTGGCTCAGTGTGACATTAAGAACAACGCGAGTAGCAGCGTCAGGAGCATGAGAAGTGACACGTTTACATACCGCACCTTTAGAATGAAAGTGACCTAATACAAAATGTTAAGTTTTCTACTTCGAGTCTTAATGTTATTGTTCTAGAGACCTAATTCAAAATCTAAACATTTTGGATTAGGTCACTTTAATTCTGAAGGTGCGATACATACCGCCGACTTTTCAGCCAATTTCCCTGCTCCCTTCGGCTGCATGTATACGCTGCGGTGTCCCCTTATTATGCAGATTCCCATTTCATCAAATGTGTCATTTCACCGAATTTCATTTCATGCAAAGCTAATTTCTGCTGAAACCTTATTGTTTTAGGTTATTTTAAGCAGTATACGTAGGTTAGTTTAGGTTAGACCTGTGACCACCAAATGTACAAATGTTACAAATAGATCTATCGCTACTGACATTCTAGATCACACAAGCGCACCTTGACGTGTGTGCGTCAATTAAGTGATATTCTGAATCATTGGTTGTGTTGGCCACCAAACACATATGTGACCGCAACTTTCAAGTGATTTACCTATATGTACCTACATCTTTTTAGGGTTCCGTACCCAAAGAGTGTCAAACGGGACCCTATTATTAAGCCTACGCTGTCCGTCCGTCTGTCCTAACTATAAAGAGCTGTATCTTTGAACCGTAATAAGTACAAAGACAGTTGTTTTTTTTTCAGAATATGTGTTATTACGGCGGATTTCCTAACTACAACTAATAAAAAAAATACAAAGTTAAATAATAAAGGGGTCCCCATACAAGAAATTTTTTCAACGTATTTTTATTTTAGTTGAATCGTAAAAACGGTAAAACATACAAGCCTCAAATTTCTATAATCATAGAACAAACCCGTGAAAAAAGCCGTGGTAGCCTAATGGTTTGACCTGCTGACTCTTAAGCAGAGGGTCGTGGGTTCGAACCCGGGCTCGCACCTCTAAGTTTTTCGGAATTTATGTGCGAAATATAATTTGTAAATTTACCATGAGCTTTTCGGTGAAGGAAAACATCGTTAGGAAACCTGCACACGCCTGCAAAGCAATTTGACGGTGTGTGCGAAGTTCCCAATCCGCACTGGGCCCGCGTGGGAACCAAATCCAAATCCTCTCGTTGTGAGTGGAGGCCTGTGCCCAGCAGTGGGACGTACATATATAGGCTGGATAATTAATAGAACAAACCCTATGGAATAACAACAAATACTAAAAACCAGCCAAGTCTGTTCGGAATCCTCAGTGCGCGAGTCCGACTCGCACTTGACCTGTTTTCCACGGAAATTTCATTTAAGACAGCGAGCGGAAACTGATTTATTTGTCGCTGCCATCGCTCAGTACCAGTACCTATTACTCCTATTAGTACAATAAATTTATTTTAATAAATTTTACCTAATGAAATCGCCACTTTCCTGACCACCCTGCAAGTACATACATTACTTTAAGAATTGTTACTTTTTTTAGGTTATTTTATTACGTATCTTTTCATACTCACAAGAGGATACTTATGTAGGTACTATTTAATATTAGCAGGAGTAGGTATTCCCACGTCCTTTTTCCATAAACATAATATAGTTACCGTATGATCATACCGTAATATTTTACGCTTTCGAGTCGCCACGGTAGCCGCGTGCGCAATTTTTTTACCATCTGGAATTCTTAGCAAGAAACTCCATCTGCCGGTGAGCAGAGTTATTAACTGAGCTAATTGCCGATCCATATGCCACGACTGTGGCCTGGTTAACTGTGCCTATTTGTCTATGGCTGTTACACGAAAACTTGGATTTTTTTAAAGAGGATTGTGAGGATGGCGATAACGTTTTCCACCCCCTAAATGTTAACCGATTTCGACCAATTTTTAATACGGTGTCAGTCGGAACAAAAACTATGTCCGTACGTTTCGTTTTTTTCAGTATTATTAATAAATTTCGATTTATACCCGTTTTATTGTTTTCATACAGAAGTAATTTCGGCCATAATCTCTTTATAACTAATCAATATTAAAAAAAAAGAAACGTACGAACATAGTTTTTGTTACGACTGACCACATATCAAAAATTAGTCAAATTCGGTCAACGTTTAGGGGGTGGGAAACGTTATCGCCGTTTGTATGAAAAGGCTAGATTTTGCTGTTGGCTCACATTCCTGAAACATGGATAAAAGATCTGTCACTTTCTGACCAGTAGGTAAGTGCGAGTGTAACGGATGCTTTATCCACATTTATCCACTGGGATAAAGGCGATCGTAAAGGGGCTGAGCGAATTGCATTCAGTAATGTAGTTAATTCATGAATACATCATAGGTCATAATCAGCTGTTAAATCCTGCCCAGTTTTAGTTAATGAAAGGGGTAAAGCTATAGCAGTCACGTACATCTGTCTCTTTTACTGCCTGGAATATGTCAGGATTTAACAGCTCATTTCGGCCAAAACACGTCCACTGCTGAACATAGGTCTTACCCAAAGATCACCGTGATAGGACCTGTGCTACTCGCATCAATTAACTCGATTATTATCATAATCGTCACAATAATAGAAAAAGAAAGAAAGAAAAACATTTATTCGTGACATATAAAGACAATACAAAAAAGAAGACATGAAACAAAAAGATAGAAAAGGCTTTATGTCACGAAATGGTTCCAGTTCAGCATAATGCTGGCGTAGAAGCTAGCGCTGGTCTTCCATTGGGACCATCGAGTGAAGCTAGAGCAGGTTACATTTTGGGCAGGTTACATAAAAGTGTTTAGGCAAGAGCATGTTGTATTTGGGAAGGTTAAATAAATAATAAATAAATAAATATCAGGGGACAATCTCACACAAATTGACCTAGTCCCAAACTAAGCTCTAGGCTTGTACTATGGGTACTAGACAACGATAAACATACTTATATAGAGAAATACATACTTAAATATATAGAAAACATCCATGACTCAGGAACAAATACTCGCGCTCATCACACAAATCTTTGTCCATACCGGGATTTGAACCCAGGACCGCTAGCTTCGTAGGCAGGGCTACCAACTAGGCTAACTGCGTCGTCAAACACGCGTTACACTGCGTGGTTACACGTGTTAAGGCAACGTATTGTAGCAAAAGATGAGAAAAATAAAAACAATACAATTCAGAAGATTAATGTTGAAGCCTGGGTCGATAGACAAGACAGCGAGACACCACGCCATCTATCGCAACATACATCACAACACATCATCTCAAGTTGTCGACGAGCCTGCCGTCATTGTTACACACGACTACGAGCCGCAAACATCTATAGTGTATTATATATAACTACATCTACGAAAGCGCCCCGTCACGTTTGATTGAAGTATTAATGTACTGTACCTACGTAAAATAGTCGCTATTTATGTATTTTGGAATAATTACGATTTTGATCCGAGGCACTCTACGGGCCTCTTTCACAATCGACAAGTAAGTTCATCTGTCAAATAATGATAGCCCTTTTCCTTGTCTATTTTCAAGTGTAAGAAAGGGAAAGGGCTAAATTTATTTGACAGATGCTTTACTTGATGATAGTAGGTATGTTTATATGTGACGTTCTCAATATAAAGGGACCTTATGGAGGCAGGCGGTTACTCCGTTTTTAGAACTGTTACCATAATATTCGTATAGTTACAGGAACAAGAAGACCGTAACTGCCTTCCTCCTTAAGGTCCCTTTATATTGAGAACGTCACATATACCCCAGTCCGGCAAAAACACTGACTGATTTATTTTAATAATCAGGGCTTTGTATGGTTACGCAAAATCATTTGCAGTATTACAGTCAAATGAATAATTTAAATATTGCTTCTAGGAAATAATAACTAGTCCACATAAGAACTCCTTGTTCAAAAATCTAATCGACACGCATTGTGCTTAAATCCGTCGTGTTTATATGAACAGAACAGAGGCCGTATTTTGAATAGTCATACTCAAAACTTGCCAAGTTCCAGGGTTTGAAAGGGATAGAGTTATAGCAGTCATACAGCTCTGTCCCATTCGTAATAAGGAACTTGGCTGATTTTAAGCACATAAATACGGCACAGGTCACTCGGGGCCCCGTAATGGTCGATTAAAACTGTAGCGTCTAACGATACGGCGATCTGATTGGCAATCACAGAATGGTTTAGTCATGGGCCCCAATGATACAAATAATAAACCTTAATTAAGGCCTGCTAAGGTACAGATTGAAACGGTCGTTTATAATAGTTTTCCATTTATCTTGTGATATCTAAATTTAATTTATGTGCACGTGTGTAGTTTTAAGATTACGTTGTGAATATCTCTTTGTATAAGATTTATAAGGAATTATTACTCTTAAAGAATACATACATACAAAATCACAACTACTTACTTATTATTTTCGCTTACGCATACGGGTAAAAACATATCTGTCAAATAAACTTAACCCTTTCCCTTCCTTACACTTGAAAATAGACAAGGAGAGGGCTATCTTTAAGTTACAGATGAATTTACTATTCGATAGTGAAACAAGCCCTTAGAAAAGTGTCAGAGGAATATTTACGCGACACATAAAAAGTGGTCAATCGCAGAATCGCAACTTTCGATCGCAGACTTGAAATTAAATCGAGAAAATTATAAAAAAAAAACTTTTCTCAGTCTTAGGTACCATAAGGTGGTCGGTTCTTGTTTGTCTTCTCAATAGCATCCTTTTGTGTCATGAAACATGTCGTGAACATTAATTTAGATTTTTTTATTATTATTAAATTCATGATTACAATTTTAAACAAATAAATTGACCCCCTTTTGCAGTTTCACACGCATACAGCATCAGTCACGTTACTGAGAATCAGATTTCATCAGAACTCAGTGCCAACTTCTTAATATCCACACGTAACGCACTCTATGTAGAGTTTTTAGCATTGAACATAAACATTGCACTGTTAATTGCACTATTGAACTACCGATGCAGCTTCACTAGGTAGATTGATATTTATGGGATAGGCAATTGCACAAACGGAGTGAACGGTGTAATTTACACCATTCAGGGCTATTGTAGCGACAGACGGGCAATCATCACTACATAGTATAAAACAGTCGCTTCCCACCGTCTGTCTCTTTGTATGTATGTACGCTTAGATCTTTCAAACTACGCAACGGATTTTAATGCGGTTATCACTATTAGTTACATACTTTTTCACGGAAGGTTTATGTACCCAGAGGTAAGCGCGAGGGCGGGTGGCTAGTAAATAATAAAATAACAAACGGTTCATCTAAGAATTTCCTTTTTATTGCTGTTTTAGTCACAAATAAATATAAACTTGAACCAAAGTTCATAATTTCGTACTAGGTAGATAGTTAAGGGTCAGGTAGTGCTGTTACTATCGATATTGACCACAGTTTAGAATGCCAGTTCGTAATTTATTGTTTTACTATATATGTATATAAGTATATTACTCATCAATTTATCTGTCAAACAAGGCCCGGAATGATAATTGTTAGTTTAGACGAATTCAATCAAAATAACATTTTCTTTAGAACCGAAACTTCGCTTGTGTAAAAGTGTTACCAATACCTGAACGTGCTAGTTTCTATAACAAATTAACATCTTTCAAACACTATTTAACAATGCAAAATTGACTCGCCTGCCAATCGAAAGTGTTAAAAACGCAACATTCATGCCCGCCGCCTATTTAAAAAAAATGGCAACCATAGACTTTGCATTTTTTACGGACACCCAACACGAAATGTTACGTACAACTTTCAATAGCGAAGGTATTTCCCTGTTCAGCCACATGGTTGATCTGTTGCGTTCGCTTGCACAATCGGGCGGCAATCACCATTCTTTAATTAACAACTTTCTCTGTATCGAGTCAACGGACGCCGGCTGAATGCGCGCTATCAATGCATCTAACCACAGGAGAAAAAAAAAGAACATCGTTCCAATATCAAATCTCATTTTAAATTAAAATTATATTTTTATATTACTTTGAATTTTTATATAGGAGCATCGTATCGATCGCCCAGAGTTGCTACGTATTGTACGTACAATAAAGTGGTAATGATTTTTCTTTTATATATTTTTTTCGGGTTAAATTTAGATTTTTTTAGAACTCACTAAAATTATTGTTGCAGTATTTTTGCGATGTATTTAAACTGCCAAATGGTCATCAGACTAACAGACGTTCTCTCAGCCACTAGGTATTGCATCAAATGTATTATTTTTTTGTCATACCTACTTAATTTAGTCTTTAATTTAGAGTTTCAATACGTTTTCAAATACCATATAAAATTACTTAGCTAAATTCAGAGATGTTTGGAAATATAAAAACTTTGCGTGAGTCAACGGATTTTCTAACCGGAAAGTTTAACCGATTTCTAAAGAAGTATCAGGTTTCCTGCTTTACCATAAACTTGAATTATAATCTGAGTATTTGCTAATATAATATCACGGAATACATTACGTGTGTGTGTATTAATGACATTCGCTTTTTACTGATGGAAAGCCGATTAGGTTTCTTATCGCTGATTAATCTGATTAAAGACGTTATGATTTGTATTTAACAACACAGGCTTTATTGGGGATATCAACCAACATATAATAATTATAATAGTAATCCAGCCTATATTACGTCCCACTGCTGGGCACTCACAATGAGAGTGTTCGGACTATAGTTCCCACGCGGGCCCAGTGCGGATTGGGAACTTCACACACACCGTCAACTTGCTTTGCAGGTGTGTGCAGGTTTCCTCACCAACATAATAAAATATAAACACTATTATTATTAGTAATTTTATAAGATTTTACCCTAATTTTTACAACTGCATCAAAATTGTATAAATACTTAAATTTACGCTCATATTAATTTAGCTAGAGGAATAACGTATATAATGATCAAAAGTGACCCTATATTTTTGAACGGTACCCGGAACAGGAATCTGAGCGTCGCTCGGGTAGAAACCGAATTTTCCCGAAGATGACACCTTGACAGATCGATTTAACCCAAAAAACCGATCCGCGATTTCCATCAAAATCGTTAGAGCCGTTTCTGAGAACGCGATTATATATTTTCTATTTCTAAATCTAGCCTTTTCATACAAACGGCGATAACGTTTTCCACCCCCTAAATGTTAACCGATTTCGACCAATTTTTGATACGGTGTTAGTCGAAACAAAAACTGTCCGTACGTTTCGTTTTTTTCAATATTATTAATAAATTTCGATTTATTCCCGTTTTATTGTTTTCATACTAAAGTAATTTCGGCTATAATCTCTTTATAACTAATAGTTTTTGTTCCGACTGACCACAAAATTGGTCGAATTCGGTTAACATTTAGGGGGTGGAAAACGTTATCGCCGTTTGTATGAAAAGGCTAGATTTTGCAGTTGGTTCCTAGTCCTCTTAAGTAGTATAGGATATTTTATCGTAACTAAGCAAGCTTAAATATTTTATTTTAATTGTAGTGTTGTATTTACTAATTTAAATACTTTAGCATACTTACTTTTTGTTAACAATAATCGTAACTAAGCAAGCTTAAATATTTTATTTTAATTGTAGTGTTGTATTTACTAATTTAAATACTTTAGCATACTTACTTTTTGTTAACAATATTGAAATAATACGCATTCCAACCAGCAACATCTAGATTAGCAACCAGAAGTAAAATATGAACATAACATAACACTTCAGGTTGGTAACGTACATCTAAAAGTGGACAGCGAACAAAAGATTACATTGTTAGGACGCAGGAAGAATGCGGTTAAAAAATCCTAAACTGGTCAAAGTTCTGGGAAATCGTACAAAAACTTTGGTAATATTCAAGGTTAGCCAACGTTGCTATATCAGTTAGTTAGTTGTTTAACATTGTATCAGAATTGACAAAGTCGGAATTGCCTTTGTTACTTCTTGGAAAAATATACGGACTGGTAAAATATAACACTCTAATTAATGCATAGAGAAGTTAGCGCTAATATTATAAGTTTGTATGGATGTTTGAATGGCTCACGCCTAAATAGCTGAACGGATTAGGATGAAACTTGCCACACAGATAGTCCTTATTTTACACAAACAGCAACATATAGGCTACTTTTTATCCCGGAAAATTTGGTAATTCCCGCGGGAAACGCGATAAACGACTTCTTACGACGGAGTTCCGGGAAAAGCTAGTATTGCCATATACCTTCAGTCAACAAAGTATCGGGAATGGATGATTTGTTTATGGTTCCAAATTCAAATTTTTGTTTTTTTTGTTTTTGTTAGATTGGCACAACTGTTTTCTATTTTGGCGCGGAGTTTGAGTTGCATCTGTTATTTATATTAAATACAGTGCTGTTTTTAGTTATATCATATCTAGTGTGTATTGCGAATTTCATAATGGACAAAAACATTGAACAAAGAGTTTGTCTTAATTTTTTGAAAGAATTTTTGACCAAACACTCAACAAATACCATCGATCAACCACCATATTCACCAGATATGGCTCCTGCCGACTTCTTTCTTTTTCCTAAACTCAAATTACCACTTCGTGGCACCCGTTTTCAATCGGTAGAAGACATAAAGGAGAATTCGCGCCGAGAACTGAATTCAATTCCGGAAACAGCGTTTAAAAAATGTTTTGATGATTGGATTATTCGTTGGCGTAAGTGTATCATTTCTGAAGGAGCATACTTTGAAGGTGATAAAATAAATTTGGATGATTAACAAACAGTTTGTGTATTATTGATCTTTTCCCGGTACTTTCTTGACAGAGTAGTATATACTACTATTTAGACGTCTAGAATGTGCAAAGGATGTAAAAGTTTGTGTTAAATTCGTTTGCCTTGAAAGCAGACCGTGGGAGCATAAATAAAGTAGCAGAAAACGTCTTAAACTATCCTTAAAATGTTATTATAATATAACGCATACCAAACCACTAGAGGCTAAAGTCAATTGATAAGCAGTTATAGTAAGCTAAAAACACCAATTACTAATAGCCAAATAGTCATTAACCTCTCCACGGACGGACTGAATTAATTCCATAGGAAATGCAAGCGAAGTGAGTCTTAACTGTTGCACATTGCATATCGAATATCTAAAGCCGGCAAGTCGCGATAAGTTAGCTTCAAATTTAAACATTACTTAGCGTGAGACAAAGTTGTTTTTGCAACGCCAAGACTAAGTAACATATGTGTTTGAGAAAGTATAGAAGTGTTCTAGACAATCACAGGTCGTATTGAGACGTGTTAAGGTTGTTTGTTGCGTGTTTAAACTAAGCACCGTTAAAGACTGCTGACAGGATGGTTTGCTATGATGGAAAAAGTTATACGGTTATGGGATCGTCGCATCGCTTGTATGCTTTTATGAAAAAGTATATGATTTGTAATGAAGTATTTAATACTCAATACCTACCTACTCAACAATTTATTGCAATCATAATGGTTTACATAGATCTTACTTACGTTAACACTAGAATAGCTCATTATGAACCCTGATGGGCACCGCAAAGGTGGGAGAGGACGACTTACTGTACTATTAATTTTCATTTACAAATTCATTAATGGTGTACTAAGATTTTGATGTCAGCAGTTCTTTGAGTTTCTTTGTAAACGTTATGTTATGAAGCTGGATTCTTGTTTCAGTGTTTCAGGTATTTTATTATATATTTTAAAATACATACATAATTAGCCAGAGGATAATTTGAGGTTATGGGGTGGTGCTATAGGCGTGTTCTTATGACGGATTGGATTTAGCTTTAAAGTATGTTTAAAATTGAGATAAGAATAAACCCATAAAAGCAGTCTTCACAAACTACGTTATCCTTGGAATATCCTCTTTCATACTTGCGTTAAGTATTTCGTTTGCTAAATAATATAATACTTCAGTAAGTACATGAAATATGTCCAAGGCTACAAGCAAATTACAACTTAATTGTGAATTTACGAGTATAGGTAGGTACTTGATTATCGCCACCGACTTCAATGTCTATTTCTGTCACTTTGACTCGTAAGTTTTTTTTTCACGACAATTTATTAAAAACAAGCGGCCCGCCCTCACTTCATTTTGGTTTAGGTATATGAGTTTGAGATTTTTTGTGGAAAAAAATTGCATTTTCGAATTTGCAAAAAAATAGTCCTTATTAGTCAAGGATAATGTATAATTACCCCCATCATAAAAACTCACGATTTTTCCTCTTTATAATATTAGTAGGTATACCTAGATTAAGATTTAAACCTATATGGAATTATTGCTCGAATTTTGGAAGCTACGCTACTCTGACTTAAAAAAACATAACCTTCCTTCGGGCAGTAGGGTAAAAATGTTAAGCGTTTCACTGTTTTAAGGGGCAAAGGGCCTTGCGAGCATGGTGAAACGAAGACAACAATCCTTGAAATGAAGTGTGTGAAATGACTGTGACAAAAGTATGACAAAATACTACGCACTTTTGTCATGCGCACGAATGACGAAAAATAATTACATATTTTAAACAACACCGCAAATGAGTACGATCCCATATTAGTTCTCTAGAGTTATCGACGGCCATTACCTACTCAAAATATTAAAGTTATTCCAAATTAGCTGACTGATAGCTGATCCGAGCAACTTTTCCATTTTGCTATTCCCAAAAAACATTATTCGGACTGTAACGAACATTAAAAAAAATGCGCTGCGGTTATCAACGAACACCATTTAATTTTTATTTATATAGATAGATTATAAAATTCGGATTTCTGTAACAAAATGACATCGCCCTCCGTCTACGTAAAGGCTGGATGCTTTGTATTGAAACAGATGTGCCGTGTTACAGACACACGGCACATATTATGTAGGTACTCGTACTTGGTGTCTTTACGTTATTATTGGCACAGATGTCTATACAGGAATCGCCAACCTACGGGTGATTAAAATTCAATGCGAAACTGCCGTGTAATCTTGGTAAAACATCGTTTTTCGGTTCGTTTACAGTCTTTATGTTAATTAAATGATGTGTGGGATCGTGTGGGCTGTTAAGGCAATTCACAGCGTTGCACATAATTTACAACTTTGTTTGATTAGAAGCTTAAGTTGTATGTTAATTTTAAAGGTTGGCAACAACTGTCTTTGTGGCAGCAGGTTTGTTATGTTGGCACTGAGACACGGTGTCAGATTATGGCAAACTAGTTTGAATTTACAATAGGGTACTCCCGTTTTGGCATTAAGGGCTTCTACACAAAACTGCGATGCAACGTCGCACCGCAAAAGTATACGACGCAAATATAATGAAATGCTAAGATGAAATGTATAATAAACTGCGCAGAAAACTCGTAGATTTTTATAATGCAACGTCGCATCGCAGTTTTGTGTACAAGTCCATAAACATGGCCCATAATACGCTTATTTTGTTTATCTTGCTTTGCAATAAAATATTGAGAAAAAAGGAATCATAACGATATAGGAACCGACCTTTTACTACTTTCTGGTTTTACTAGTTTCATTTTCCATCGATAAGTGAGACAGCAAGAGAAATACGTTTTTTTTTTAATTTAGTTACGATGTCGTTTGATCACTGTATCGGTAGGTACTAAGTCCTAATTTACATTTTCTAACAGATATACTGCTAATCTAATGTCAAAGAGCCATATTTTATTCGTTGTAAAAACCCCGTTCTTCAATAAAATATATACAATATAAACTATTTAACAGAACTGGAATATAAACTTGTCTGTGGATTAAATATTATTTTATCAACTTAATAAAGAGCCAGTACCCAAATAAATATAATAAAACACGTATAACGAGCGGTTGCCCGGTGAACTTTCGCATTGAACTCTCTAAAGAGGTGTTCCCACGAAATAATAACAAAATAACCGTAGCTAAGTAAAGCCTGGCTTACACTTCATACCGTCAACATTAAATTAACTTTTAAATATTACTGTGAACGCTCAAATTCTTTAAAAATAAACTCGGATAAAATCGTCGTTCGGCATTCAGTACCGCGAATGTAAACATCCGCCGCCATTTGTTCAAAACACGAATGACATCAAAACACGAATGACAAATAAGTATACTTTCAGTTATAAACACATAGCGATAGATAAATGAGACGATGATTCATATTAAATTAAAAACGAAAAGTCAGGGCCACGGGGGACCTAACAAAGGAAATTGGTCAAATTGTATGGAATTGACATAACCAGCTGACCCGATTGACCGTTCGTTTACGTCAATTATATAAATTTTCTATGATTTCAAACATCGTTAAGCTAGCTTCTTGCCTAGGCCTCGTTGTGAAGAAACGCCGCAAGAAAAGCAACGTCACAAGAAAATAAATGCAAGCCGAATGCTTTGAGATCCCCCTCAATGGGCGCGTAGTCTTGAACGATTATAAAGACCGGTTATCCAGTTAATTATAACTTTAATAACGACTTAGCGGAATTAAGTGCACGTAACGCTCATACTGCCGCACTCAGAGACGTCAATTCATTTTTAAGTTTGATTAAAGTTGGCAACGTCTCTGACTGCCGCACTAAGAGACGTCAATTAAGTTTTAAGTTTCATTAAAGTAGCTGCTGTCACTTTCTTTGCTATAGCAATAGAATAAAACGCAGCAACTTTAATGAAACTTAAAAATTAATTGACGTCTCTGAGTGCGGCAATGAGTGTGGCAGTAATTGATACATTCCGTTCTTCTAGCTAAGGTAACGACAAAAAGGGGCCATTAATACTAGGGAAGTGTACAAAATTTTTAAATAGAACAATTTTGTTAAATTATGTACCTACTGTAATATTTTGTGGATTAGGGCCCAGAAGTTTTAATATTATCAGATTAACCAAGCTTTGTGTACCAGATACGAAATTACCCAACTAACACCTTAGATACAACTCTGTCCACAGATTATACTAGTGTAATAGCAATACAATGGAGCATACAATGTTATACAACGAGAGTCGGTCCGCCATTGTTGCTCCTTGCGATACCTTATCTCCCATCGGACGAACCTGACGTAAGAGATCAAATGGAGTGTACTGTCGTAATTAAAGCAGAGATTGCTTGGAACAATTGCCCTTGTTATATGTATTTTTAAATATTTATTGTAATGTTTTGGCAGCCTACTGTTTAGAACGTGCCTCAAACAGTGGTCGTAAGTTTGAATCCAACTCGCATCTCCGTATTAGATATTTAGGGTTGAAAAAGAATTCGTAAAAGTGAAATTGTCCGCCATAAGTTTTTGCCGACTTAAAAATTCGATTCGGCTGCATTTTTTTGGGTGTGTGTTTCGCCAATTATGGACCGATTTTATAGGTTATATTATATAGGTATCTCAATGGCGGTCTCATATAAATTTTGTCAAGATCTGGTCATATGATCCATTAAACGGAACTCCTTAATAATTTGGAGTTAGTTCATTTTTTGAAACCTTCACGATATTTATTGTAATAGCTACCGATTTAGTTACTAAAGTGCATCACAACCGCGCGTGCGCAAGGCCGCCTCGTCGCCCGCGCACCATTAATAACTTGCTGCACCGGATCGCATTGAGCCTCTACTGTAATGTCAAAACTATGACGTAACGATCTACATATATTCACAACGGGTTCCCTCTATTTGGCATAACATTATTGTCCGAAACTGTTTTAGCTTAACGGACTTGGCATAATCGGTTTTCGCCGAATAGTAATGTGGCAGAAACTTTATTTGGCATAATTTGTAACATCTCGAAAATGAATTAATCCGTAATTAAGTTCGCATACTTACTATTATTATGACCGATTATTTTTACTCATAATTCTGTTTAGCATAATTTTATTCGGCATATTATCGATTGTCCGAAAGTAACTTGGTATACTTACAAACTTAAGTGCTACCAGAAAAGTAGGTTAGGTTAGGTTAGAACTGCGACCATAACAAAAATGACCTGATACCAGAAAATTAGACTAGGTTTATCGATTGACCGAAACTTACTTGATATACTTACCTACAGCTACCAGAAAAGTAGGTAAGGTTAGCACTGCAACCATATCAAAAACGAACTGTTACTAGAACAGTAGGTTAAGTTAGGTTAGAACTGTGACCATATCAAAAACTAACTGCTACCAGAAAAATCGGTTAGGTAAGGTTAGGTTAGAACATATTTCTGCAACGATAGTTTTCAGCAAAACAATTTATGCGTAGACATGATTCGGAGCATGAAAAATATGACCAAATAATATTCGGACCAACGTAATTCTGCGTAATCAAACTATGCGAATTTATGCGATAACAGTTTATGCCCAAAGCCTAATATGGCTATATAGATTATGCCATAATCAATTATTACTTACAAAATTATGCCAACAGGGTGAACCATTCACAACACAAAGTACCCACAGCTGGGCTTTACACTGTACACTTTTAGGAGCCGGAAATCTTGGCTGAGACATGTCAAAGTAAACGTCAAGCCACAAAAACTGTGGCTTTTGACGCGTCTTGAGACGGCCATCTCAAATTCTCAATCAAGATCAGTTTATTGACACGGCCCTTACGTACGCGGCCCTAAGACTGGAGAGTCTAACTCGTAATCAGTACAAAATACAAAAACACCATTTCTGTGTCCTGTGGAGTTAGTCTTTCGTTAAGAGGATTGTGAGGTGACGGCTTTCCATAAAAACGGCGATAACGTTTGCCACCCCTAAATGTTAACCAATTTCGACCAATTTTTGATACGGTGTCCCGTGTCAGTCGGAACAAAAACTATGTCCGTATGTTTAGTTTTTTTCAATATTATTAATACATTTCGATTTATTCCCGTTTTATTGTTTTCATACCAAAGTAATTTCGGCCATAATCTCTTTATAACTAATTAATCAATATTTAAAAAAACTAAACGTACGGATATAGTTTTTGTTCCGACTGACCACATATCAAAAATTGGTCGAATTCGGTTAACGTTTAGGGGGTGGAAAACGTTATCGCCGTTTGTATGAAAAGCCTAGATTCTGCAGTTGGTTCATAGTCCTCTTAAAATTGCTACACATTATTTAATGGCTGTGAAGATGCATTTGCCACAGCATTATGGTATTAGGGCCTCAAGAAAGAGCGTTCATTCTCCTAAAAGGCAGTAAACGGACCGATAACCTTCTTGACCTGCCGGTGTTTATGGGCGGCGATGATTTCTCCCTAATCGAATCTTCCCACAATCCTCAGGCTCGTTTACCTGTGCCTCTTTTAATATAACTATATATAGGTAGGTGTATATATTTATATATTTTTTTTCAAATACTCCCTCATGTATTTTATTAATGTACCCAATATATTCGCTGAGATCCTAACCGCCTCTTCAGTGTTTCCGGACCGAGAAAATAAGTATAACCCGATTTTTCTAACTGTGCACCTTTCAAGGTCAAAATATGGCGCGGTAAGCGGGTAATACTAAAACCCTAACGATTATGACAGATCCAAGCGCACAGTTAGAAAAATCGGGTTAATATCTTCTTATTCGGTATATCGGTACCGTGCAGTAAATTAAACCTTAATGTAATAAATATACTTTTTTCGACTTTGACATTAATTTGACCCCAAACGTAATACCTATTATCTTCTGCATACAATAAAATTCTTCTCCAAGTCTTCATGACTTGTGTCTGAATAGGTGGAAAGCATTCTCCATACATTCCAGCTGTCAAGTCATTGTTTCCAGTCGTTAGCCATTCACGGCGCGTTTAATGAACGTTTGATGATCGCACGAAAGTGACTGCCTTTTAATATTCAATCAATATAGTCATTGTCATTCTCATTATTGATTAGGAATTTAACTTTCTTTTGTCATAAATCATAGAAAGTTAAGTTTATTCAGGGGTTGAAATACCAGTGAAAATGTTTGGGTGTTCATCCTCCTGAGGCCTACGTCAAAATTTCGCTAGTTCGAAACAGTATCTTATTACAGTCAACAAAAGTTAAGTCATTTTGACAAATTGTCCTATATGTAGGATGTTAGGCCTCAGGAGGTTATGTTAGTTACCACAAACCCCATAGGTATTCGTTGTCAACATTTTAATTTATTTTTTTATTTAATTCAAGGATCTAAAATTTTACTGCCACAGCTATTTTATTGTTAAACAGGTGAAGATTAAACAGGTCTAGCCTCGTGTGACATTCACATATCTATTCACAGGATCATAAGGGTTTCATCTCAAACTGTATCCTTCGGTTAATGATCGAAATCCAAAGCAGAAGATCGATCATTTTCAACCGACATAAAAAGGAGGAGTTTCTCGATTCGACTGTATTTTTTTTCGTTTATGTTACGCAATGTTTTCGCTAAGTAGTGGACTGATAAAAAAAACAGTTTTTTTTTTTGTTGAAAGTTGTCATGATCTGGCCATAGTATCCATGGAAAATCGGAACTCATAAAAATTTGGAGTCGGTTCATTTTTTATAAAAAAAATTATGAGCCTTTTTCAAGGAAAAATATCTGCTCCGGACTAAGCTGTCACTGTGTATCCCAATCCCAAGTAACCGACCGATACTTAAAAAAATCCTACACCTATTCACTAGAAATACAAGATTTTTTTTAAGTATCGGTCGGATGGATCACTAGATCCATTTTCCTGGTATATTGTATGCTTATTTCATAACGTGTCAGTATTATCCAGTTCTTAGAACAAAGAAGTGAATAAAACATATCACGACCCAGCCGCACGAGGTCGCACGTCCTTGGCGCCGCTTTGGAGAAAACCGGACCTGACTTTTCTAATGATATCATAACCTAAAACCGGCAAGAATGGTGTTGACAATAATTCTGTAAGAGCGTACGTGGTTAATCAGTGGGAAGTGAAAGTAGGTATATTTTATTTGGTTCGCTTATTTTTTTTTATTTAGACGCATCTTTTGATAAAGGTTGTGTAGTCGTACAGCCAAAACAACAAACCCCGTAAATTATGTTTGACGTGAATAAGACACAAATGAATAAATAGGATATTTCAATTTTATACAAATGGTTTTAAAAATCAGCTTCTTATCAGTAAAGGATAACTTGAACTTGGCTTGACACGCTACCGCGTGTCTAGATATTAACCACCCCTCACACAATAATATCTTTAATAAAACAGACAAATTGTACTCAAAAGAGCGGCGCCTAGCTGGAGAGTTGTGGGGTAGTTTTGCTTTCTAGAAAGAGTTTTGTAGACTTCTTTCTAAAATCGGGGTCAACAGAAATGGCCAAAGATGTTAACAAACAAAACCAATTTACCATTATTACTCCATAAGCATGTACTTTTCAAGATCGAAAAAGATCTTTACAATGATTTATACAATTGATTATTACATTCATATGAATCTTTAGATTAAAATAACTATAAATTATACGTTTTATAAACTGAAAACACGCTTGATGACATTTTGAGGATATGTGTCAAACAGTACTAATTTGTTGACATCTTTGCCCATTTCTATTGACCCCGACTTTACAAGACATCAGAACTGTTACAGCTTTTTTTTTATTTCTGTAGAAAGCTGGAACAAAATCGGTCCCCTTTGCCGCCCCTAAAATCTGTCGCCCTAGGCTCGATTCTACTCAGCCTGGCTGGTATATCCGCCACTGGATCACTGATTCAACTTTGCATTAGATAAATTACACTGAAAGTAATCCGTCTGTATTTGATCAAGCCCCGCAATTACGTTTTTGCGGCACCGCTGCTTCCTTGTGAACGGCGCCTATTCAGACAGCGTGAGATACATCTTCACTCGTCGAGATTGCCCCCCTTCCAGTTAATACTTTAATGGCCGTTTAGCGAATCAATTAGAGCGATTAAAAAGGTTAAGTATTTACAGGAGTATTTACCCTTAAAGGTGGACATTCACGGTCAGTTAAACTGATCAGTTGAACTGGCGTATTCGTATCTAAATAGATACGAATGAAGCCAATATTGTAGTGTTGATAGAATCTAGTGAATACGTTGTGCATTGCGTTGAAGACATTTTTAAGATAATCTTTTTTATGCTCTTTGTAAAAATTTTACGTTTTGCATTAACAAAGTCAAAATTGAAATTTTTAGTTACTATTAGCAAGAATTAGAATATGATTTATTTAGATTTAGATTTATATAATTATTGTTATTATTCTAATGTAAAAAAGGAAATATCCATATTTGTGTTACCAGCATGAAAAACCCAGCTTTTATTTAACATAGGTACTTTTTAAATTTTTTACAAATCTGTTACAGAAATCCCAGTTGACTGACACATCTTCCCACAAGCTAATGACAACATAACTGTTCATTCCTATGTGGACGACCGTGTAAGGCGCGACACATTGCTGCCTCAATTCGTCGTCTGCCTTAAAAGCTCAAACCGACTACGTAATGTAAGACGGTCGATAGAAACGTCCGTCTTCGGTGTAACTCGTAGTAAAAGCCTTATGTGGAGCTGTTCGTTATGTAAGACGTATTATTCTGCTTCCCGAAGGAAAAAAGGCGCAAGTTATGTAGGAGTTTTATGGCATATGTGACCTTGTTAATAACTATGAAAGGTTGAATATATCTTGATTATTGGGTTCCAGGTGCGTCCTATTGAAGTTAATAGGACTGTGTTACGGTTGGTAGGTGAAGGTAACGGTGCTCGTAGTTCCAAGTATTTACAATGTGTTATAAAAAGTAAAAAAAAACGCGTTTGCGTGACCAAAGAGTGTGACCAGTAGTGGGCCAGTTGGTCGGATATAGAGAAATCTGTACTATTATTATCTATCTATAATTGTTATTTTTTTCCTACTGCAATTATATTCTTCTAGCAATTGCATATTGTTCTGTCATAAATAAAGTATTTTTTTTTTAGTATAAACAAATAATATCATAATAATTTTTGGCTTTACCGTAGTCGTGTAAAAAGGCTGGAAGATTTTGTATTTCCACCGTTAAAAAAGCAAGATTTATTATAAGAGTTCAGGTATGTTATTTTGTTAACGCATCATCATTCACTTCTACTGAGTCGACGAATAACGTTCGTCATTTACGCGTAAATGACATTTAACTTCCTGCACTTACATTTAGCCGCTGGTTTTCTTCGACTCGCTCGATGTGATCATTGTGAAATTAAGCTTCTAACTGCCGCACTCAGAGACGTCAATTAAGTTTTAAGTTTCATTAAAGTTGCTGCGTCTTATTCTATTGATATAGCAAAGAAAGTGACCGCAGCTACTTTAATGAAACTTAAATCTTAATTGACGTCTCTGAGTGCGGCAGTAAGACCACGTTATCATCTAAATACCTACACGTAATAAATGTGAGGTGATTTTTATCGATTTGTAATTGTAATTCAGAAGACTGGTTGTTAAGTGGCTCTTAATTTATGTGAAATGATGATATAATGATTATCACAAGATGTTATGCTAAATGATTCTAGATTAAAGGTCGGTATTAATATAAATATGTTTAAAATGGGTGTATTTTGATTATATTAAAAACAGGTTCATTATTACTAGTTCAATCATGTCAATACGTAGCTTCTTAATTTAATTTAGACAGTTTTACATTGGATGCCAGACAGAATTTGTCCATCGAACACTTAAAAAAATAATTTTCCACTTCTCATGCTCGTAAAGTTGTTCTTTATGTCGAGAGAAGGCTGCATAAAATGGGTTTTTATGCTTTTGTGCATAAAGTAATTTCATCTTTTAAGACTAAGGCAATTAGGTCTTACAGCCACATGCTATAAGGTCTATTTTGAGTTGCCTAAATTTAACACAAATTTTGAAAGTTTTTTAGTTATTTCTCAAAAACTTTATATGTATTTTGAACACTTCATTTTATTTTTCCCGTAAAATATAAATGATTAACTAAATTTCGGAGATAAGGGGGGAACGGTCATTTTTGTACATTTTTGGGTATAAATCAAAAAGTACGTCACGGATAATTATATATTTTTTTGAAATGTGCAGATTAAGCCCTTTCATATGACACCTCATTTGCTATAATCAAATCACTTTCATTTTTCAAACCCCCCATTCTAGACCCCTTTTCCATTATTTATAAAACTAATTTCATTTTTTTTACTTAAAGCTGAGGCGGGCAAGCAAGTTTTACAACTATGCCAAATTTCAAGTTGCAAACTGCTGTGACATACAGACGGACGGACGGACGGACAGACAGACAACGAAGTTCCTATTTTAACCATTTTGGTACGGAACCCTAAACATATCATCCGATCAACAAAGTGTAACAAAATGGTCAATTTCATAAAACTTTGCTACCTACACAAAATATTCCTCTCTAAACCCCGTCTAAATTTGTCTTACTCATTCCAAACCATGACACACAGAGTATGTTTAGTTAAATACCGTGAAGTACCGCGTTGGTAACATGTTTATGGCTTATACGCAACGAAAACCTAAGCTGTTATATTATGTTAATATAGTTGATCACATAAAATCCTAATGGCGATTGATAGGCATCGGCGCGCACGCTGCATTTGTTTACGGATAATCTTTTATCTGAACACGCTAGATTTCTCGATGAAGGCTCGAGATTTGCGAGAAATGTGCGCAAGCGCCGCCGGGCACGGGCGGTAGCGGATTTTCTGGGGCAACGCAACTGATCGGGACCTTGTCTTTAAGGCCCAAAATAAATGTTTGCATGCCGTGTGCAATTTACGGCCCACAGAATATTGTAAACCTCAATTTAGAAGTTTAAACATTTTAACTTTTCCCTCTTTGTACGTTTATGAAGTGGCTGTATTTGTAAAATGTAATGCAGATTTATTTAAAAACTTCAAACGACATCGCAATAAAGTGCGTGCCATCTCAATGAATACAGCTCTGTTGTCCAAAAGTATTTTAAGAATGGCTCCAAGGACCTACAACAGCCTGCCAATGGCAATTAGAGCATGTACGCATATTATAGAGTTCAAGAGACTGTTAAATACATACTTGGTTCAGAAAAGCTACTATTCGATAGGTGAATATATAAATTACAGTGATAATACTTGATATGCATAGTACCTAATAGTAATTTTTATGTATAAATTAAGATTACCCTACAAATTAAATTTACCTAGTCATTAAAAGGTACCTATTTAGTAGGTATTAAGAATTATTTTAATATTGCATGCTAGACAGTAGCAGATTGTGACAGATCAATACAATTTATGTATCACCTTCTGTACTCACTTTCTTGCAATAAACGATTGATTGACTGATTAAGCCTCGTATGG
The DNA here is from genome assembly GCA_963241965.1 of Tortrix viridana. Taxonomy (NCBI): domain Eukaryota; kingdom Metazoa; phylum Arthropoda; class Insecta; order Lepidoptera; family Tortricidae; genus Tortrix; species Tortrix viridana. Next base: position 10,100,495 of record OY725187.1, read on the forward strand.
CCCAACAGGATACATTTAGGACATTTGAAGGTGACTAAGTAATACCCAACATTCAAAACATTGAACACCATCTCCGTTTAATTTTTCATTTCTGACTAACTTGCTTGACAGAGATTAAAAAAAAAAAAAAAACAACCTTACCTAATAAAACAATGGTAAGATCAGCAATTAAATTTCTCAAAATAAAATTAAAGGATGCCTGGTGCAATGATGATAAATTTTTCGCTTAAAATTGTTCTTTGCTTTGGCATTTTGGCGCCCCTTGCCACCTGACCTGGCGCCTAGAGCGAGCGCTCTTCTCGCTCTACCCTAGGACCGGCACTGCTCGGACGCTTGCAGTAAACAACCTTAAATTAAGTCAAATGGATATAACACAATAATACTCAAAAACCTATTCAAGCTCCCAATTAACTCGCTAAACGCTACCTCTCATGGCTTGCGGGCGTGGCACATTCCACCGGCGCACGCGATCGTTCTAGTCCACAAGACAGGAATGCGATGGACTCGATATCACACGCGTTCATTATAACCTTATCTTTGAAGAAAGCCCCATTCATAAATACATCTTTATAGACTTTTTTTAAAGCGGTACATATCAAAGAAACATGAGGTAAGCTTTAGATATCTCAGCGATAACGTCATGTCTAAGGAGTCCTTTCGCGCCGTCTTGTTTTGTATCATATCCAGGCCAAAAACTAAGTATTCAGTACTCAGTAGATCTTCACTGGAAATTAGAACTATAGTTTTCTTGACAGTGAGACCTTAACACCCTACTACTCGTACTATTTCACTGCTTTATCAATTTTATCCAAATCGTTAAAGCCGTGTAATCTATAATATAACCTATTTAAACAAAAAACATATTGCTTAGGATTTACACAGATTGTTGCGCTGTGACCACGAATAAAAATAGCTCCGGAATTGAAAAATAAAGTTCCTTTTAAATGTTTGTTAGCAAACAGAACAATCGTGGGAGTTCAAGAAAAAAACAAAAACGACTGTTCCTTTCAAAAGTCCTTCATCTATAATTAAATAAATAAAAAATCCAAACGTTAACACTAGTATGGCTCGAACTCCAAATAGTGTCCAATTTGTACCAAAGTTATGGCGTTTGGCAGTGAACGTGTTTACCGCAGCGTTTGCATAACGGTTTGATTTGCAACGTGAAATTATCGGTGATAACCGCGGAGATATTGCAGTTTAACACCGTAACCGTGAAGTTATGAGTAATTTTTTATTTCAGATGATTGGCTCTTATAATGAGATAAGTTTTATTAAGTACATAAACCTGTAAGGATTTTTATACGAGCGACACGTCGTCAACGACAGTGGCAATTGCAGCCATCTCCAAAAGCGACGGCGCGGCGACGCTTGCAATTGACGCTGGAATGTCGCTGACGCGTCGATGGGTGGCGATGGCTGCAGTTGCCTCTGCCGTTGCCGCACATAGCCAGTGGCAGAAAAAAACTGGAGTTAACGTAAGCTGCAATGGTCTAAACTGTATACTGATTGAAGGCTGTATATAAATAAGTGTATTTGTTTATTGCACGGTATTATCACTTATTCCCTAGCCCAACTCGTAACTAACTTCCATAAACTCATCTGAAAATCATTCTTTGCTCTGAATTTCAGCGCTCAATCAAAGCAATTTATTAACGTCTCCGTCAATTCATTGATACTAATGCATAAAGGAGCGACCACACCGCTGCTCAAAATACAGTGACGCAGTGACGTGACGTATTATACGTCACATTTCTAACGCACCGTTCTCACCGGAACTCTCTCTCTCACACTGCGATTCCGTACCGTCACCGTACTTTGAGCAGCGGTGTGGTTGCTCCTTACGAAGATATTCACTGTCAAATCTATGGCGTCTCTCTCAGTACAGTGCAATGTTCTTAACCTTCGGGTTTGTACTTCTCTTTCACTCGCTCTCATACGCTCATATGCTGATCTAACCGAAGTTACCCGAACTCAACTTTTCAAGAGCTGTCGCATTGTACCTCTTGTCAGATACCATACGATAAACTAAGAAGCAAAGTGACTTACCAAATAGCAGTCGATAGGTTTCTCCTTGGGCCGGTGGTACGCTTTCTGCAGCTCAGTTTGTTTGAGCGCATGCGCGATGTGCAGTGCGCTGGCGTCGAACCGCCCGTACTGGTAGTCGGGCGTGTCGCGCGACAGCTCGCGCGCCGGCGACGCGTGCACGCTGCCGTTGGTCGCGCGCGGCGGCGACACTGCGGACAACACTGTTCATAGTTCAAATTTCAACCGAGGATGAAGGTTATTTTTGTTAGAGGCAGGCAGAAGGAACACTTGATCAACAGAGCGGCTAGCACATCTTGTATTTTCTCGCATGTCGTTCAGTGCGTCTTTATCTGTACAGACTACTTAAAAGGGGTGGTGTGGACGGCTTATTATGATATTTCATGTTGTCCGTGACTTGTTTGTGAGTGAACGTCGTGGATTGAAAACACTATACCGGGCGAGTGCTACCAACAATGAAACAAGTGATTACGCTTTTTCTTAAACAATCATCGCTGCTACCCATAGAACCAGTTACATGCCTGGTTATAGTTAAAAAGCCGTGGTAGCCTAATGGTTTGACCTGCCGACTCTTAAGCAGAGGGTCGTGGTTTCGAATCCGGGCTCGCACCTCTTAAGTTTTTCGGAATTTATGTGCGAAATACAATTTGTAAATTAACCATGAGCTTTTCGGTGAAGGAAAACATCGTGAGGAAACCTGCACACACCTGCAAAGCAATTTGACGGTGTGTGCGAAGTTCCCAATCCGCACTGGGCCCGCGTGGGAACTATAGCCCAAACCCTCTCATTGTGAGTGGAGGCCTGTGCCCAGCAGTGGGACGTATATAGGCTGGATTATTATTATTATTATTATAATAGTTATAGCATTTCAACATATTCCGCAATGGTCGACAATTGAGAGCTGTGGCTAACAATAATCCCATGTGGAACGCTCATGAGAATAAAGAGCAAGTGGATCACATGAGTAAGAAATGTTAAATACTACTTATTCTTAAGTTTCCTTTAGCAACTTCAAACACTTCTAATTGTGGGAGAGCGCGAGGTATCCTGATACAGGACTCCTTAGACCTACTAGGAGATCTCAACCTCTAATAACATGCACTATTGTTGAAATATTTATTTTTTATTTTTTTTATATGGTACCGTGTTGTACCGCAATTTAGGAACATGGAGCGTTTACACACGTAGCGTAAAACAACAGGTAACGGGCCGGCGCATAATCGCCGATCGCCGTCCGTGTGTATCGAGCCGCGCGCATTACCCATAAATTAGCCGCCAGTGTATCGGGACTGTGAGCAGATAGGCCGTTTAATTGCTCGCAAGTGACCTAAAGAAAGGTAGAAAGGTAGCGACGGCTGTCTGAACAAAATTAACTCGTATATATAAAAAACCGTCTTCAAAAAACCCACTAAACAAGACTAAATAATGACCGGTCTCCTAGGAATTGCCCATTTGATGGGTGCCTAATAGGTACATAATTAGCTATACGTTAGTAATTTTTCAGATTTTTTGGTTCATAAACTTGGTAGATAAGGGGGGAACGGTCATTTTTTTTTTGTACATTTTGGCTATAAATCAAAATAGTACGTCATGGAAAATTATTTTTAAATATATTTTTAAAAGGTCAGATTAAGCCCTTTTATATGACTCCCCATTTGATATAATCAAATCACTTTCATTTTTCAACCCCCAATTCTAGACCCCTTTTCAATATTTTATAATTTTTTTTTTTTTTTACTAATATCAGATGCGGGCAAGCATTAACCATTTTGGTGCGGAACCCTAAAAATATCTAAACTTGTCACTATTGGTCACTACTGGTCTGCTCCGATATACCTTTTTATTTGACGGGGATTATAGTTGTACAATTCTCCTAAAAGTTTTTCTACCAAAATTCTGGTCGTTATTGTTCTTCCATTCGGTAATTTGATGTTAACAGTACCTAAATACCGAACCACATGAGAAGTCTTGAATATGGTAAACGGTGATGGAAATCATATAAGTGATTGAAACTCCTTTCTCTTTCTAGGTAATGGAAAAATGTAACATAAAACAGCAACAAGTATAGAAAGCAATCGATTTCAACCGCTCACGCAATATCGAATATAAAATAAACCTGTTGATATATGCAGAATTGCAGATGGCCACACATAATAAGGAGAACTCATTATGGATATCTTAGCGTGGCTAACTAGTTATCCTACAGTTAATTATAATTATCATAGTAATCTCCGCACATAATTCCACCATCTTTGCGCTCGTACGAACATATCCAGCTCATTACCGATTGATTTGATTAGAATATTAACATGTTATTAAGTTTATTATGCTCAAGGCAGACCGGAGTTGGAAATTGCTGGGTTCAATTTGCATAATAGCAGTTGACGGTATTGCTGATTGTCTATAAAATATACTTAAAGTGGTAAATAAGTCTAAAATCTTACATACAAATAGATTGGAACACAGTTTAAACGTAAGTTAAAAAAAAAGACGAATATTCAAAAAGGTCGTTTTGTTTTATTTCGATGCTTAGGTATAAAATAGCGCAATTAGGCTAAATCATCATTATCAATCAGTTGGTTAGCTTGCTGATCGATGTTTAACTTACTGGGAAAGAGATTTTTACTTTTCCCTTTAACGCCATGTAAGTTGGACAGGTTTTTCAACTTCAATTGTAGGATCGGAAAATGTACTACGGCTCTAATGTATCATAAAAGTATCGTTTAAATATTTAAATATAAGGACAAAACGGGAGAAATATACAGGGTGAATTTGTAATAGTATACAGGAACCAATTTTTCTTACTCCCTGGACAAAATTTAGTTTAACTATGCGTGTGTTATAGTAATTACTTTATTCCTGAACTATTTAATTATTAATAAAAAGTTAATAAATAATACTAACTAACTTCATGGTCACTACCCTACACTTGAAGTGCATACGTCAGTTACATTTGACAAGTTGGCATAGAGTAATAAATTGAAATAAGGTTGTGAATGTTTATTTTAGGAAAAAGTTGTTTTAAAGAGGTCTTACTCTTAGATTAACCAGGCGTAGGGTAACAATAATTTCGGTTGAAAATTAAATCCTAAATTAAAATGAAACGTTTATATAAATCATGTTTATTTTATGTATGTCCGATGCAATAGGTACATTTGCATCGGACATCGTCATCGATTACTTTGTAAGAAAAATTGATTCCTGTATACTTATACAAATTAATCCTGTAAATTTTACTAGCTTCTGTCGGCGACTTCGTCTGCGTAGAATTAGTTATTTTGCCATCGTACGGTGCAAACGGCTAGTGAAAATCACCAGGCAGACTACAAATGTATTTAACTAGGTACCTACAGCGTCTGAACAACCTCTCTAATTCTCGAAACATATTTAGGAACAGGTTTTTTTATTATATCATAATCCAGTCACAAAATAATACTATATAATCACAATCGTAAAACACCCGTAACTATAAAATTCCGCAAAACTTTTGAGGAAAAACTACTAAAATGCGGTATTTAGCGGTCAACCAACTAACCTCTGGTCACTACTGTTTGAATATGAACATAGCGATGACAAGCGTAGGGTTTACTTTCTATTAAGAGGAGCGAGTTGCTGGAATGGTGTCGATGACCCTATCGATATCCATAAGTTACACACTATTTCACTGGGTAAGTTATTCGCCGGTTTTAAGTGGGTTTTATCAACACGTTCGGTGCCGGCGACACGCCTGGCGTGCTCAATTTACTCACATTTCTTAGTTTATGGCAGTTGTGGCAGGTATAGTTTCTAACAGTTGGATTGCGAAAGAATACGCAGTGGGAGCTAGTTTGTTCACGTTTTCTGAATTATGGGGCCACGGTGTAATCTAATTCATCGTACACGCGTAATATTAATACCCGTGAGCATTAGCGTAAATTGTGACGTTCTCAATATAAAGGGACCTTATGGAGGCAGTCGGTTACGCCGTTTTTAGAACTGTTACCATAGTATTCGTATAGTTACAAGAATAAGAAGAGCGTAACTGCCTTCCTCCATAAGGTCCCTTTATATTGAGAACGTCACAATTAACAATCCTGCCCAAAAACCTTAATATTTTCATAAACATTCATAGAACTTGGCTGAGATGAGTCTGAATTTGTGTCTTGAGACGGGCATCCCAGCCAATATCAGCTCATTAAGCCCATAGAGGAACGTAGCCAAGTAATTAAAGAAACACTATTTTGTGCTAATTCTAAAGTGTTTTAAATACGGAACAGTTGGTAGAGGTTTTATTGCTGTCAAAATGTATTGGCTAACAGCCGATTAAGATTTAATAGACGGTAAAATTGAATGGTAAAATCAACTAATAAAGGCTATTGATAACATCGTTTTCTCCAACTAAAGCATTTTACAGGTAAATAAAAAATAGTTGACGTGAAAACGAAACGGCACGATACAAAAAATCCTACCAGCTTAAATTAATATAAACAAGTGTCCTAGTTCCAGCGAATTTTTCTGCGTTGCTCAAATGATCCAAATAGGGCATTAGCGAGTGTTGCGCGAGCGCACCACGCCGATGAATATGGAGCTGACTGCCTTGCGAGTAGGAGTGTTAGGACATAGGAGGCGCGGCGGGCATTTCCTCACTTTCGACGAAACTGCACAACTTAGAAAAATACTTGGCTTAAGTAAGGGAGTCCCGCCTGGCACCCTTTGGGTACGGAACTCTAAAAACGAGCATGCGCTGTTCAAGATTGGCAACATGGTCCGAATGTTACCCATAAAAGCTGCTTTCAATGTGGTGGTGTATGAGAATTTTGTAATCCCATCAATTCCCATCCCATATCCCATTGACGCGTTTAGCCTAGTTGGTAGTGACCCTGCCTACGAAGCTAGCGGTCCCGGGTTCGAATCCCGGTATGGACAAATATTTGTCTGATGAGCGCGAGTATTTGTTCCTGAGTCATGGATGTTTTCTATGTATTTAAGTATGTATTTCTCTATATAATTATGTTTATCTTTGTCTAGTACCCATAGTACAAGCCTAGAGCTTAGTTTGGGACTAGGTCAATTTGTGTGAGAGTGTCCCTGATATTTATTATTTATTTATTATATTTCCCAAGAACCTCAAACTGAAGCGAATAGCTACCTCATCCTGGAAGGGAATTATTTTGGTCAACTGTGTCACACTGCCCACATCTTCAGAATGAACTCTGAATCTGATCTTGAATAAGACGTCTGTGTTAAAATGCGTCAGAAATGTCAGTTTACTATGACTTGACTTTGTTGACTTGAGAATGCACTTAAGATCAGTTTAGTTTAGTTTAGGTCAGTTTAGTTTAGATAATACGGTCGTTACATCTAACGACCAAGAGAAGTGAATACTTGAAGTAATATTTTGAGGCATTTTCACCAAGCTCGCGGGCTTTTGTTGCGTCATTGATAAAGTACGCATGCGTGCCAGACAGACCTATTGCGTAAAGTATCACATCACGCCATTTTTGATAAAGCTCTTCTTGAATTAGTAATACTTATATTTTAGTCGGCAGTAGGTTTAAAAATTCTAATAAATTTAATTACCAACATCACAACCGCATCTTATCTTTGTCACAGTGGTCAGGCACAACAAAATTTAGCAGGGAATATTATCTGATTCTTTGATTGTCAATTATAGTAAGTAATTAGTACAATTTATTTTTCGTACAAAGCTGTATTATACCAAAAATATAAGTACTTGTGAGATCGAGCGACGTTGCTAGAGTCGAAACCGAATTTTCATCGATTTCTGTACAAAAAAAAAAAACAAAATATTTAATTAACCAAAAAAAGAACAAAAAGAAAAATAAAACGGTCCATAGCTGGGGTTCGAACCCGCCGTCTTGGCGTAGTAGGCCAACGCTTTAACCATTAGTCTAATCTAACGGCGGCGCCCGCATCGAAATTACGAACCATATTGCGCGGTCAAACAGGCGGAAAAACGAATTTTACCAGATATGAGACCAAGCTAGATCGATTTTTCGCCCCAGTTAACCCGTATATTGCAAATTTCATCGAAATCGTTAGAGCCGTCTTCGAGAACGGAGTACAAATATATATAATGTATATATTTTTGTATATATTTATTTATATACACATATTTCTCGTTTAATAAGTAGGATAAACATAACAATGCTACTGCTGTTAAGTTAAGATCTTCAAAAATCCACTATAACTCGTAAATACATCCGTAACAGGATAGTAAACCAAAGGCACCTCTTTTTATTAGGTTTCAGTAGAGTCGAGTAGGTCCATTATTTTTCTAGAAATCAAATTTCTCTAATCATCAGAAAGAAAAACCTTTGACAGTAAGGATGGTAATGGACCAAACGTTTAGACCCAATCTACGCCGCCACGGTCACGAAGCCAACATTCGCGCTGTACCCAAGTTCCTCACGTTTCCTCGATCCAATCGGTCATCCAAAGCCCCGTTACGTTATTACAACTATTGTCAGGGTCCTCAGCTCCCTCCGAAGTGCCTGAGCTTTAGGTCACTGGGCTGTCTTACCGCTCGAGGAATGCGGCCGGCTGTTTTGCAACAAGTTCTCTCCTCTCACCTAGCCTCCCTTTCACGCAGCCGAGCGCGACCGATCTAGCCCGAAGTTCGCGTGTATAAGGTACCTTCTTCGGAAGTCCGACTGGATTCTTTCGCGCGGCCGTTTATTTATCCTGCCGGTGCGCAGATTTGTGGGGCTATTTTTATTTCTTCATGTAACGGAGTGGCGACAGGTATACGCGCGGTTATCGTGTATCTTCTTTTTCGCATCAGGTAATTACGACATGCATAATGAGATGATGCTAAAGGATTCCTGCAATGCTGCAAGCTACAAGTTGAGATAATATTTCGACTATATGGATTAAATCCGTGAGGCACAGCGGCAAATGTGTTCAGTTTTCTAATGCTATTCTTATTACTTTTAAGAGTAATATTTTTCGATAAATAATTAAAAACAAATCCCTTTTTATCGAACCAAATGTACAGTTAATCAGTTTGCTTAAAATCTCTGGCCTGACAAGGCCGCTTTATGCAGTGCATAATGTATTATATAATTATTTTTATATTGTTTCAATGAGCTATTGGCACCAAACCAATCAACCTGCAGTTGCACCGAAACAATGGATGACCTTGGCCCGCTTGGTATATTGACCACTAACAATGAGCTCAGGAAACTTTAATCGCTAGGCTTTTAGCGAATCGGTGCCACTTTGTACAGTCAGCGTCAAATTGATAGGAGCAGCCAAGATAGTCAAATATACCAAATATATCGCAACACATCCTTATTCCTATAGTAATAAAGATGCGTTGCGATATATTTGACTACTTTCGCTGCTCATATATATTTGATGCTGATTGTACCTACCAGAAAGGCAAATTTTCTCATACGTATAGGTACGTAATATAAAAAAAAAACTTTTACAGCTCGACAGCTTTAGTAACGAAGAACCAAAGTTATTCAATGGTGTGAATTTTCTCAAACCGTGCTGGATGGATATCAGGGTGTTTCATTTCACCGCCCGTCATCACCATTTTCAATATATTGACGAAATGAATGACACATACCAGCAAATTCTGATGTAAACAGAAGCATGAGCAAGGAAAAAGAGTTTAACCCTCATTCATAATCGCACAATAACTAAAGTATGCTTGAAGTATGGTTTGTCCTTATCTTTCATAAGAGTATTTGAATCTAACAGAAAGTGACAAAGCATATTTTTACTAAAATAGGTTTATGAATAAGGGGGCTAGTGTCTGATGGTCTGATAGTAATCTGGGGGCACAAGGTTCCTACCTGGTGGTAGGTCACAGGATTTCAAAGATGTGGAAAGTCCACCATCAATGAACAATATGGACAATAGCAACACCAAGCGCTAGTTGTGCGTTATCTTGTCAGGTTCCAGAGACATTTTAGGATAGCATTCTTTAAAAAAAACAAACCAGTACTGTAAAGAGGCGGAGAATCTCAGCAAGAAGTTAGTTTCATATCTTTAATGATTTTTCTTAAAGCGTAGGTACCTACATAAAATTGCATTAATCTTGTGCCTATCACAAAAGTTTGTACCGATTGTTTATACCTATGTAATGTTTTCAAACTAAATTTTGATATATTAACTACCAAAATCTTCCGTACATGAAAAAAATAATAATAATGACGATCTCTATTTGTAAAAATGCGAGGTAAAAGTCTAACGAGAGTATAAAGATGTGGTTTCGTTAAGTAAATGAGGGCAAACATAAACTGTATGGTTTTTAGAATTACTGTTACATTTGTGCGACCACATTTGTTCCACCACAATTTACCGTGCAGTCTATACTTTATTTGTAACTGTAGATGGTTGTCGTGACGTGGCTATTCGTTTGCTAGAGAGTTGATAATAACTTAACAATTAAATTTTACAATGCGTATGCTAATAGCCCCGTCTTTGCACGGGTAAAATGTCAATGTATGTTCCAAACCTTCCTATCGCGGATTGGTCTAAATAACGGAGAATACCGCACCAAAATCAAAGTTTCTAAATTATAACAGAGAAAATACATCGACAGTACGATATTAAGCATACGAAAAATGCAGGAATTTAGGCTGTAGTATTACAGTAGTAAAATTATAATTATTATAATTTAATAGGCTAGTTACTGTCGCACTCGATCTGGGGCTCTACAAAATACCAGCGTTGCAGGGACGCATTACTAAAATGATCCTGAGATACCTGTCCCAAGACACGTCAAAAATGATAGCTCTTTATGACTTGAAGTTCATTTTGATGTATCTTCGGATATCTCAATCAAAATCAGTTTATTAATACGGCCGTAAGAGCGCAAATTCGTTGACAACCCAGATGACTAAGATGGAATGCCTATGCTAGCAATCTCACCGGATGTTTTATCTTGGGACTGGGGATTGGAACACAACAATGCGCGCTGCTGGTTAGCGTTAGATTAAAGGATAATAATGTGGTAACAATTGGACAGACCCTGCATAAGGAGCACCACAATACTAAGGTCACACGGTAATTCTGGCGCCAGTTCAGTCTGTAATCTGTTTAGTTATTTGAATGACGCCAGAATGATGGACCATGGGCACGATTATATGATCAGTATCCTGTCAGTTTTCTGTCATTCACATCGGACTGTCAAGTATTTTTATCAATCCGTCAGTCCGGTTGGTTGGGTTAGAAGATGCATCTCCCTGACCAGTATTATGGACTGAACCGACGCCAGTACTGTGACCGTAACCTTCTCTGTGTGAAATTAAAAAATGCTGGTACTCACATTCCGTCTCATGGCTGTTCCTGGCCAGCCCGCGTATCTGCTCGTTGACGTAGTTGTTGCTCCTGGGCACGTTGAGCGCGCTGCGGATGCCCACCGAGGAGTTGTCCAGGTGGCCGGGGCCGATCTTCGGCACGTGGCTGGAGCAGTACACCTCCTTGTCCTCCGTGTAGTGCTGGTTGTTGAAGTACGTCTGCGGGGAGGTGTGGGGGTGAGAGATTACCAAGTTATGAAGAACGATGAAAGGGAAAGCTGGTCAAGTGCGAGTCGGACTCGCACACGAATGGTTCCGTAACATCGTACAAGGGTCGAGCGGAAAACGCCGTAAATTTTACTTTAAGATTCAATTTTATTTTATTTTTATCATTTGTTGTTATAGAGGCAATAGACATACACACACTGAAAATTTCAACTGTCTACCATTACGGTTCATAAGATACAGCCCACTGATAGAAGTTCGGACGGACGGATAGCTCAGGCTTAGTAAAAGGGTTCCGTCAACACCGTTTGGGTACCAATGACAAGTTAATTATATAGGGAATTGTTTCTTGAATAATTTAATTCCCTTTTTAATGAACGAAATATCAATCTGATGTGTGCAAATACATTAGTCTGTGATGACGTAACATAGAGGTATAATAAACTTTTAGACAGCTTAATATTCCGGGTTTACCAAATCCCAATTACAATCGATCCAAATGGGTCAGTGAGGGGAAATCTGAAATTATAAGAAGTTCAAATAAAATATGTTTAATTGCAGTTTTTCTTAATTCAAAAATCGAAGCCATGGTTTATAAGGACAGATTTCCCTGTATCTTACACATTCAGATTTTTTCTTACTGCCCCTTTTGGATTATATATGTATATGACACATGGAATCAGATATCAGTCAGTTTCAAAATATGCCATACAATTAACAACTGAGAATGGAAATATCTAAAATAAAAACATAGAGATTGAATTGTTCGTATAACATTTTATAATATAACAATGTTTAATGCGGCATCGAATACAATTCTGACCAGTAATATAATGAAGCCATTCAATAACCATATAAACAGGCGGAAATTGAACACTCATTTCTAATTCGCATTTAAAAGGCACCATTTTATGCTGAGCTTGTCATAATGCAATTGACCTGTCATATTGATCAAATTATAAAACACCGATAGATCACGATACGCTGGACCGCCACAATAGAGCCGATTAATTGTCGTGATGGTCAGTTAATTTATAACAATAAGCTATTGTCGAGAAATTGGGGTCTAAATAATTTATTAGATTTGATAGTTTACCGATTTTACGCGTCTTTAGTATTGGTTGTTTTCATTTAACAAATTGATTTAGGTTCATGCTTAGGTAATTTTGAATTTTGCCGTATAATTTCGTAACTCTTAGATTTTCAGGTACGAGTAGGTATTATGATATTATCACTGAAATTAATTCTTTATTACCATTTTAAACAGTCATGTGAACCTCAAAAAAGATGGCGCTTTTTGTAGCTTCAGTTCCTTTGAATGAGTACTAAACTAAGGTTTAAAATTAAAAAAGCAACACAGACTAACGGTCCGCCGGCATTCCCAAGTCAGGCGGTCTGCCGGCCAAGGTCTATGGAGCGCACACACACATTGAAATAATTTTTAATAAAAAAAAAAACCCTTTTCAAAAAACCCACTAAAAAGTCTAAATAATGACCGGTTTCCTAGGAATTGCCTATTTGATGGGTGCTTAATAGGTACATGGAATATATCCATGCCGGTGTCAAGTAGGTTTACACAATAGCAATGTCACATGATTCTTGCCACCGACTCCGATATATTCCATGTACCTATTAGGCACCCATCAAATAGGCAATTCCTAGGAAACCGGTCATTACTTAGACTTGTTTTGTGGGTTTTTCGCTTTTTTTTATTTAAATTTTGTTTCGCCTTTTAGTGATACAAGTATATCACTAAAAAAATCGCATCAACACAAAATCGATCAAGTTGTACTAATATATCGCTTAACAACGGATCCATGCGGATGACGCCACGGGGTATTCATTTGTTGTAATCGAGATCTGTCGATACAGATCACCCCGCGCCTCACACGTGCAGTTCGAAGAAATCGTCAGTCAGAGAAAAGGATAGTCTGTGTTATAATACGATATCTGACAGGCCGAGAGCGGCCGGCGAACCGTCAGTCTGTGGTACGCTTAATAATTTTAGTACGTCATTCAAAGGAACTAAACTGAAAATCAGCACCAAAATGTGTTTAACGTTGACAATTTTCCGGTTATTTTAATGACAATAAAATTAATTGCTACAACGACAATGCGCTTTACAGTTATGCCATACTTTCATTAATGAAATAATGACATGCGCCGGAGTGAGTAACTCCGCAAATAATAAAACCGTGAGTCAGAATCAGAACATCTGATCCGGATCGTGAGTCATCTCTATTTATTTTCATTAACAATTACGGGTATAAATAAGTTTTAAATTATACAGTTTACTTTCATTAGTATTTATATGCGAGTAATATACATTAATGGCGCGCGTACACAGTTCAATAATTATATTCCAGAAGAAGAATACATGTATTTGCTGTGATCTTTTGCATCTCTTTCTCCAGTGAAAAGAAAACAAACAAAAAAATCTTGCGTCTCTTTTCTTCATTCTTAAGGAAAGAGATACAGGTAAATCACTTTCGAGACGTTTTTGCATTTGTAGTAGTATTTGTATATTTATAGGGATTCTAAAATCTAAATTTAAATTTCATTCTACAGTCAGAAAAAAAGGTTCGTCACATTTTGAAGAAGAAAATATATTGACAGTCAAAAGTCAGTGAATGTCAAATAAATAATAATTATATTTATTATTATGGTTTGTAATATTTCTTGTTCAGTGTTATTATTGTAACGTTGTTAATTAAAATGGTTCCGATGTTGAAACATGGTCGAGGTAAGCCTTTGACTTCCCAAACTAAAGAAGTTTTGTATAATTTGTACAAATATTTCCAAAATGAATGCAATAGCAATCCGAATTACACTCCCGTTGAATTAGTTGCTATATCAAGCGGAATATCATTGACTTAGAAGAATATTAGAATTAAATGTTATGTGTTTAATATTAATATGATTAACTTTTTTAATATTGCTTAATATTATTAATTACATTGATGTACCTGATTATAAAAATTTTTAACCGACTTCAAAAAAAGGAAGAGGTTCTCAATTCGTCTATGTTTTTTTTTAAATATATAAAAGTATTGGTTTATTTCTTTATGCGCTGACCGTACACAACTACAAATGCAAAAACGTCTCGAAAGTAATTTACCTATACAAAGGAACCGTGACGTAATTTAAGGTACTTTTTAAGGTTCCGTACCCGAATAGAGTGCCAACGGAACCCTGTTACTAAACCTCTGTCCGTCCGTCAGTCAGCGGGCTGTATCTCATGAATCGTAATAGGCAGACAGTTGAAATTTTCACAGAGTGTGTATTTCTATTACCGTTATAAGAACCAATAATAAAAACATATTAAAATTAAAATTAAAGCGGGCCCCCATACAATAAACGTGATTTTTTCGGCGTTTTTTGCTCGACCATAACAATCGCTGTAGGTATCTCTTGTCTTGTACGATGGTACGGAACCCTTCGTACGCGAGTCCGACTCGCACTGGCCGGATTTTGTATAGCTTCAATCCAATGTTTGCTCTGCAATCCAAGGACACCTCGCATTTTAAAATCCGTTAAGCCTTTAAGTCTACCGGAGAGCACGAAACACATTACCCTCCCTCTGGGTAGTTGGGTTAATACAAGTGACGTTCAATCTTAAGCGCTCCATTTACGGCACGATTCGTCACTTCGATCAATCTGAAGAAAATCGTGACGATCGATCGCTTAAAAAATTGTAGGTACGACATGGTAACGGAATAAATATAAAAATACAGGGTGTCCAGGGATAAAGCGCACAAGCGAATAAGGGTGAAACTATATACATGTGATTTTATCACGGAAAAAAAAAAATGAATCAATTATGCATAGGGTTTACAATAATTAGAAAAAAAAAGAAATCAGCAAGTCATACTGACCAACTTTCACTATGGGACCAACCCCAAAACCGCGAAAAAAAATCGACCCTCCCATACATTTCGGCGAGTCAGCTGATGATGTTTTGTATGGGATATGAGGGGACAATCTTACTAGTCAACGATAATCATACTTATATATAGAAATACATTCTTAAATAAGATAGAAAACCTACTCAAAAACAACAACATACACAAACTCAAAAACAAATACTCGAGCTTACACACAAATATTTGCCCATGCCGGGATTCGAACCCGGGACCGCTAGCTTCGTATTGTTACGTGATTAGAGGTTTCAATTGCCCATCATTTTAAAACTCCAATCACGTAACAATACGTCATAATAAACATTGACAATTTCAAATCGCTCCCACCCCAAGAGATTTACCTACTTACAATCAACTGGCTCCCAGCGGCTGCAGACTGAATAAGATTAATGTTTGTTGCTTTTTTGGCGTGACATTACGAGGACTCGAAATGTGACTTGACTGTACGAAGGTCAGTCAAATGTCAAATGGCGGGAAGGTCGAGATGATTCGGTGGTTACTGGTTGGGATCTATACTTATACAATACGATTGTCAGTCTGTGCGTTCTGCTTTGACGTGTCATGATGAATTTAATTTTATATTTTCTTTTTATGTTCTTTTCGGTATTGTTTAGAAAGGTAAATCTCCTACAAGATGCACTCTGCTCTGCCTCTGGGTCAGTAGACAATAGAGTAAGAGTTTAATCTTGAAATTATCCCAGTAAAATAATATATCGCTGTGAAGATTTTGTCTGTCTATCTGTGGTAACACGATTCTAACTACGAAACGATTATGTTTGAGTTTTTGTGACACGATATCGAATTATTTTTATTTGATAATTGGGGTATGGACTTCGCGTACAAAACAAACTGTCACGCAAAAGTGAGACATTTATCCAGATATTATCTGGAGCTTTAAAAGCTGATCTTTGGTGAGATGTCCATCTCAAGATCGCGTCAGAAATGTCAGTTTTCTTTGAGTTAACATGAGGTGTCTTACGCCCGCATTCAGAGACGTCAATTAACTTTCAATATTGATTAAAGTTGCTGCTGTCACTTTCTTTGCATTAAAATAAGACGCAGAAACTTTAATCAGACTTAAAAATTAATTGACGTCTATGATTGCAGCAGTTAGGGCCGTATTAAGTAAACTCATCTCGACTGTGATGCCCGTCTCAAGCCACGTATCTTGTGACGGGCATCTCAGCTCAGATCCTTTTATTAATACCGCCCTAAGACTGGAATATTTTTTTCACTATACTATTGACTACGTAAAACTACTAAAGCTTACCTTCAATGTAAGTTTCGTCCCACAAACGGCACACTTAAAGCAGCCACTGTGAAAGAACGTGAAGTCCTTGAGTGGACCCACCCGGTCCACCTGATATACGATCTCATTGCATCGGAAGCAGGTGCTCTCGTAGAAGTTCGGCCGGTACATGGTCGCTGCTTCGTCACGTCATTTCACACAGTCACAGATTTAGTCACTTAGTCACTGCACTTTACGTCACACATGGATTTTTAGTCATCGATACCACTTTGATACATTGCCATGGAGCACTATTGGTTGAGGAAGGAGCGCTGTGAGTTGCCTGAAAAAGAAATCTGATATTAGTTTACGTCCTGGGTACTCACCAATTTTAGCCCCGCGCAGACTACAGGCTATTTAGTCAGCCGATTGTGTTCTGTCTCCACAAACTTTGTAAAGATGGATAAGGACAACCGTATAATCGGCCGACAGAAAGTCGAGTCGATAAAGAGTGCGGTTAGGGCAAATGTTTGTGTATGGAAATTGTTCCTGCTTGATTGGATATTACTACAGCAAATTATGTAAATAATAGATGGCGTGATATCCATTTTGTTCTATAAAACGTTGGTTGTATCGAGCAATGGGATTACGTTCTTCAAATTTTAATACAAAATTTTAACACATGGGAAACATCTACGAAAAATGTCTAATCCATCTTTATAGATTTGTGTTGATGGTTGAATTCTTTTCCCGTAGATATACTCGGAAGTTATAGGGATGATTTAATGAAAAGTGGTGTTTTCACAACGTATCTACCTAAAGGTTTCTACTAAGTAAATCAATTTTTTCTACAATTTAAAAATGTAATATCAATTGTTTTAGACCAGACCATAATTTATTTATATAGTAACGAAATACACGTTTCATGTCTATGTATATCAAGGCTTTTCTTCTTTAGGCAAGGCAAATAATTTATTTCCTTAAATGGTCGGCAATAGACCAACAACTCTGTGCCCAATGCCTCCCTGTTTTTTTTAATAAACGTGTGTCTCTTAGTAACCTTAAAAATAATCCACAACCACTTTACACCTACAGTAAAACACATGTTACTTTGATTTATAAAACTACAAATGAGTCACAATCTTGACCCTAGCACTTGTTCACGCGAACTTATTGATCCGGAACACCCTCGCAGTCCACTTTTGGGCAGTGGGGAGCGGTGGCCGAGTGTGGCCCACTCGTAGCCATATCGGGATGAAATTGGTCTATGGCGCGTCGGAATTGGTTGTGGGGCTAAGTTGGAAGAATCGATCAGTTGATCATAATGATCATGTTAGATGAATTGTATTACTCTTTCCAACGCCATGTCAAATAAAGATGTTACTCACGCGCCAATGACAGCTAAAAACTAGAGCTAATGTCAACCTTAACTCATGTACACTCAGGTCTATTTTGAGCTGTCAACCATGACGGATATATCCGTCGTTGGCGTTGAACCAGTGGTGCGGATATATCCGTAAATAACGTTGAAAAGGTTAAGCTACTAGCTTTCCGCCCGCGACTTCGCCTGCGGTGAGTCAGTACTTTCGTTAGTTAAAATAAAGCCTATGTCCACCCTGAAAGTTCATTCTAAATATTGGTGAAATAATTTTTGAAATCGGTCCAGTAGATTTTGTGTTTATTCGTTACAAACATACAAAAATTAAAAAAAAAATATTTCCTCTTTATAGTATTAGTGGAGACTAGCTTCTGTCCGCGACTTCGTCCGCGTAGAATTCGTTTTTTTTTCGGGATACAAGGTAGCCTGTGTTAATTCAGGGTATAAGTTATTTGGAATCCCATCCAAATCCGTCCAGCCGTTTAGCGTGAAGGAGTAAGAAACATACTAACGCATTTATAATATTAGTGTGACGTGATTTTCAAATTAAAATTTATACGTAGGTACTTGCATTCCCGAAATGCCCAAATACCTACTATTTAAGTAAGCGGTTTGCCGTGCAACCATTTCAGGCGCTATTTTCTCTCATTTAAAATGGATGCAGATTAAAGATGCTCTTACTTAGTAATTTTTATTTGTTTAATTATATTTATTTAAAATATTATACATTTAGTTTATTCAAGTTGACCCATAAACACCACGGCGGTGATTTTATAACTTCTAATGCAGGCATCGTTTCAGTTGAGAACACGCCTAAAATCCTTGTGGAAGTATAAACAAATCTGCGTTATTTTTCACAGAAAATGGGAAATTTAGAGGCATTGTACCTATTTCCAATTTGTTAAGAGTCTGTAGTATATGAAATTTCTTGCAAAATAAATGTATTTCTTCTTCTCCTTCTTCTAATGATGCATCCGCACATGTTACTTTTGGTGGAGCAGCAATTTGCAAAATGTTAACATTAGGTAACTTTCTAACTTTTGCAGTAACATGACTGTAATTAACTAACTTTTTGTTATCCGTAGCCCGCTAAAAGTAACTTAAAGGAAGACATATTCATGTAAAGCTACCTATTGTGGTCGTGTTTATCATGTGGATAAACTTGGGAAACATCTGTCACTTTCTGACCAGTACGTAAGTGCGAGAGAGACGGATACTTTAACCACACTTATCCACCGTGATAAAGAAGGCGATCATAACACAGCCCTTCAAAAGAAAAAGGCAGTTCAAGAGTACGAAGTCTTTAGTCGTATACTGCCTTTTTGCTTTGGACGGCAGAATACGGGTCCTGTAAAATAGCGATGCGAAAACAATAAGGACGTATTCGCGGCAAAGGTTGTTTATAAGCCTTAACCGGTTTACAAAGATATCTCAACGGGAATGCGTATCATCTTATTATTCTCCAGCCGGCCATTTTCACAATGCAACAGTTCTGGAAACGTTTAAATGTAGTTTATTAACAATGCAACGCGATGCAATGCGTGCTAGATGCAGCGCTCGGGGCGATAAAGTGTAAGTTATAAGCGACAGCGGTGATGATGCGGCTAGCGGAAAGTATTAAGAAACTGAGACAATCTGTTGCGTTTGTTTTAGTCATTTTACTTTTAGCGATTGACGCATTCAGAGCGAAACTTGTCTCATGACTGCCATTTTGTCATTATTATTTGTAGTGGTTATCAGCGGTAAGAAGCAAAAACAACGTTGCTAAGAAAGCGAAGCAAAATAATCATTACGTAAAAATTTACGCCATTTGGCCAATAATGTTTGCTTGTAAGCTTCAAAGACTTATGTATTTCTGGCAGATTACAGGTATTCCCTTTAAGGCCTTAGGGTTGGCAACACATTACAGTCTTGAGATTTCAATCTCTAGTCATGTATGTGTTTGCAGCTTTCTTGAGATGCAACAAAGACGTCACTCATTATCAGGTGGCCTGAGTGTTCGTTTGCCATTTCCAAGCCATAAAAAACAAATATTTTAAAAGCTGCAATATCGCTGGCGCTCATGACTTGTTGCGTCTATTACCCGCGCCCGCGGTGATTATTGGAACGCGCCAATATAATGATACCCCGCTACATGTTTATGGACCAGCGCATTTGTTTAATGCCTGGAAAGTAGACTAAGGCGGCAAATAAATACATTCTACTTTGAATGGACAGCCTTTGAAATTTTATTAAATTCAAGTTTATATGTTATGTGGTTTGTGACATTATTTCGTTCGTTTCTATACACTTAGCGGTTGAGTTTTCTGAAATATAACGATTTTTTGTAAGTGTTCATTCCTTCTCTCTAAGTTATACGTCAATGGCATCCATGTTACTGTGTGTAACTGAGATGCAAGAGGACGTGCGCAGCATGGGTACTGTGGGCTATCTAATCTGTGGTATGGGACTCTAAACCATTACCGTGATACTCGCAGCAAAAGGTCTGGATGTTGGACGTAACGTAAGCTTCCAAAGTAGCACAAAAGCTGTATATGAGCTTATACAGCCATTATAACTCTAGTTTCAATATTTTAAGTGATGTATAAGCTCTTATACAGCTTATGTGCTGCTTGGGTTGTCTCAGGGAGTAATAAGCACATAATAGATTTTTATTTAAATGGATGTCAATTGATCCGAACGGACCATTACATAGCATGAAAGAGGTCGGTTCCTTCAAAACACGAAAATATGATACTTTCAGGAACTCTATAGCTTTCACTCTCGTTTATTGTGAAACCGTGAGAAAGGGGCAGGGCGAACGTAAATTCAAAATTCGATTATGGCATTAGAGCTGCAGGTGGAATTTTGTTAGGAAATCTGTGTTAGCTAAGTGTTTTTGCGTTTATGAATAAGTTTATGAAGAGAAACGGTGGATTTTTTTATTAGGTAATTTTAAGCGGACTAGGTAGTAACTAGTGTAGATATTCTAGCTAAGAGATACAGTTACGTGTTTAAGTTTATAATAGGTACCAAACACAGATGTTCGTATCAGATTACGAACATTCCAATGGACAATGACATCATTTTATAGCAAATTTATGACTATCTATGAGATTTATCGACTCCAGAATGTACATAAAAGGCGCAATGACAATTCTTTCATCATATAAAAACGTCTAAAAATCGACAACAAGGCGTTAAAACCAATAAAAAAAGAAGAGGAAGCACATTAGCATAATAATAGACTCCCAAAAAAGTATATAAGTATTATTTCACAACTTTAGAAATGGCATTTTACGACTTAAGTAGAACGCAACTAATTGGAAACCACTTTAGTTAAACTGCTTGAAAAATCTATAATAATCTCTATCGTGTTCCATTAAGAATGTTTCTATATTTTATAATTTGCATATGTAAGTTAGTTGTGTAGGTGCGGATCCATCTTAAGTTTACCTAAAAGTTAATCTAAAATAGTTTGTATTGTAATTGAATAAGAGTAGTTGTAGTTTTTTGGTTTGTTGGTTGTGTGGGATTGTGTTTTGGCAACGTTGGTCAATGGTCCAATGTTGGGCGTGGGCCGACGTGGGAGCTGAAGGGCTAATCGTAAAACGACTTTTACTTCTTATTCAATGAGGCATATACTGGATTAAGGTGTTGGTCTTAAGTGCAAGGTCAGACCTAACAGGTTGTTACTAACCTTACCTAATATTGTCGTAGTGAATTTTAAACTTAACGAATGTTGATTTGAAACTAATGAAAGTTATAACATTCTGTTGATGATCCAACTAATATTATAAATGCGAAAGTTTGGATGTTTGTCCTTCAATTGCGCATTAATGGTAGGAGTGTGGCGATACTTTTCCCAAAATCGTTTTTTTCCGGTAGCAATCTTTCCATTCGCAAAATTTACCATTCTTCTTTTTTTTCTGTAGCTTATTTTACCGAAGATTATTTTGCCGGAATTGATCTTTACCGTAATCGATTATTCTATTCGCATATTTTACCAATATTTTTTTCTAACAATAGTTTAGTTTTCTTTCGATAATTTTTCGAATATCCTTTTTTATTCTGTTATTTTCTTTAAAGTACATTTTAGTCAATTCATTTTGTGAAAGCCATTGACTACTTCCTACTTAAGTTATTGTAATTTATAATCAATTAGGTCTAATCATTTATCATTCACTAGCGGGCCTAGCGGCCCGCCCTTGCGATAGTCAGCCATACAGACGATGTTTTGTATGGGAAGGTCAAATTTTTTTTCGCGATTTCGGAGTTTGTCCCATAGTGAAAGTTGGTCAGTATGACTTACTGATTTAACCCCCAAAATGTTTAAGACGAATAAAAAACACCCAGTATATAAAAGTGCATTAAAAATAATATTCGTGAAATATTTTTTGAAATCGGATGAGTACTTCGGGCGCCGGCCAACAGCCTACCGTTTCGCTGAGAGGATTTTTAGGTTGTGCATAATTTTAAATCTGTAATAATCTTCTAAAGTATTTATGACATATAGGTAGTGTTAGTGTAACGGCAAGTTTAATTTACATTAAATGGCCAAGCTAATTAACGTATTTGTTTGGACATGGATTAATACTGAATCGGAGAAAATAGCTTCGCAAATAACCCAATAATTTAATTTAATATTTTAAAAATAAAAATGGTTACTCTGAGTCAACCGTAGGAGATAGACATTGAAAATGCCCTCGCGGACTTTTCTCTAGGCTTTTTGAAGAATTACAATTCTTTTACATTATTTTCATGTTTAGCCAGCGTAAGCCATGTAGGTAAGCGCCCGAAAATCGATTTTTGACGACTTGATTAGAAAACATTGAATTTTTTCTACTATACTAAAACCTAATTAGAATACCTAAGATACAAACCTTCTGGAAGAAAATCTCTAAATTGTAGTGAAAACCGTATCAAAACCCGTTGCGTAGGTAGTTTAGAAGAAGATAGCCTAGAAACAGACAGACAGACATGGACCGATATATAATATATAATAGTTGGCCTGACTTAACTAAAATCCTTCATTAAAACGAAAAATTGGCTGTTCGTTCTCGTCGTTTTAGACTGAATGTTTTAACAAAGTCTCAATGTGGGAAGCATTACATTGCGAGACATGACATTTTTGTCCATTTTAGGTTTTTATGGGATAAGACATTTGTTAAAGTGTAAACCCAAGTTTATATATACCTAGTATATTATGTTAACTTACCCAAGTTTAACACTATTTATAATTATTTTAATACTAGGTATATTAAAATAATGTTGGCGAAAAAAGTTATATACCAAAATATATATAAGATTGGAAAATTATGCAAACAGAAACAGGGCTTTTAAGAAAAAAAGAGAACGGGAATATTAACTATTCAGAAAAATAAAGATTGGGAAATTATGAGAATGGAATTATTTCTAATGAGAAAATAATCTTCGGTAAAAAAAGCTACAGAAAAAAATGAAGACTGGTAAATTTTGCGAATGGAAAGATTGCTACCGGAAAAAAACGATTTTGGTAAAAATTTCGCCACACTCAATGGTAGGACGGGTTTTGATGAAATTTGGCACACAGATATTCCTTTTCTGGAAAACATAGGATACGTTTTATCTCAAAACATTTTAGTTCCAGAGAGGAAAGCGATAAACGCGTACTACGCGGATAAAGTCGCGGGCGGGCTGCTAGTATTTATATAATTAATAACACATTGCTCGTAGAACCGATGGCCGTTGGAGCGGAAAGGTTCTAGAGTGGCGACCGCAAATCGGGAGACGAAGTGTCGGCAGGCCTTCCACAAGGTGGACCGACGATCTGATAAAGGTTGCGGGAAACCGCTGGATGACAGCAGCAGAGGACCGGTCGTTGTGGAAAACCTTGGGGAAGGCCTTTGTCCAGCAGTGGACGTCTTGCGGCTGATGATGATGATGAATAACACTTACCAAATTAATTTAAATTCCATCTCTAATTTGAAATCATTAACAAGATATTGAAACTAATTTCAAAACTGTTTCCACATTCCACAAGAAAACTTGTCGCAAAAAATGCATATTATATTTATTTCACTGCACAACTGCACCCATATTGCACCAATAATTGCACTTTCACATCACGTTGACATAAGTAGTTAATATTACTTTTTAATGGTGTATCGGCATTGTCAAAATCGAGAGAACACAAAAAAGATTGTCATAATTTTTTAACGGACAGTATGATTACCACGAAGTACTCGGTTCGAAACTTCAGGTCTCTCATCCCTTTCACTTGTCATTCGAGAGAATGGGATGGATCTATCTTACTTCGATTTAAACATTAGGGCCCCAGTTCCACTTAAGTATGTTTTTCGAAACCGATCCCAAATCGATTGATGCGAGGAGCACAATACCAACCGTTGTGGAAATATTTGGGGAAGGCCTATGTCCCAGCAGTGGACCTTTTCGGCGGACAATGATGAAGTCATGGCAGTCATGTTTTTTTTTAACTTTCAGTATACAGGGTGTCCAGGGTACAGTGCACAAACGGATAAACTACACGTGAATTTTTCACGATAAAAAAAATGAATTAATTTTGCATAAGGTTTACATAATGATCGAGGGTAAAATACAGGGTGTCGAGGGATAAAATGCGCAAACGATAAGGTGAAACTACATGTGATTATATCACGGAAAAAAAAATACCCTCGATCTTTGTCCGTGCCATCGTAATGCTGGAACAGATGAACAGATTCGACGCGGTTGTTAGTTGTAACTAAATTTGTAAAGATCGTTCTTAGCTTGGACCGTTCAAGAGTCATCAATGAAAGCAGGGGTCTCAATTACGTAGGTTTTTTTAAAGTTATACAAAGCGTATTTGCATAGTAGCGTCCGTGATCTGATTGCAGCATTCCGACTGTGGCAATTGGCCCACGCCTTAATTGTTGGGCCGTTTGTCTTTTGTGGGAACATTGGTTACGAAACCTCACTAAAAGGGTCCATTTCCGAGAAACGAGCGGTTGTGTCACTAGAAAATGTTTTTATTATTAGCGCGGTGGGAATCTATCTTAGGGGGCTGCAACAAAGTCTCGTCGTTCTGTTAAGTAGATATTCCTTTTTTGCGTCTTGTAAAATGCCGTGTCCTTCTAAAAGTCCATAGGTGAATAGTACACCAATCGAAAGACTCCTTTTTAAACTGCCTGCGGGCTTAGCATGCTGGCACGAGATAAAATTTGACAGGTGCCAGGGATATTAATACATCTATTTCATATTCTAACGTAAGTAACGCGTAAGGTTTTAAATAAAAGTGTCTCGTCCTGACTTTTATTACTTTTTATTACTAAGCGGCTATAGCGATTTTCAAATTTTTATAGCGATTTTATCAAAACGGGACACTAAACTTGTTGTACCTATCTCCTGCATGCATGCTAGGGGGTCAGACTGTTTATGAGTCATGTTATCGTCTCTTACGGCCGCACTCAGAGACGTCAATTAACTTTTAAGTTTGATTAAAGTTGCTGCTGTCACTTTCTTTGCTATAGCAATAGACTAAGACGCAGCAACTTTAATGCAACTTAAAAAATAATTAACGTCTCTGAGTGCGGCTGTTAGTAAGGGTCGCAATTATGTTGGCAGTGGGAACTATTCAACTCATGTTATTTTGCGGATGGCCTGGTTTATCTAAATTATTTCGTGTACAGCCGGTACCTGCTGTGCGGAGTACCTTAACCGGTTCCGTAACATTTTCGCGAGTCTCACGGAACGTGTTACAAATATGTACAGTTATAACACGTTGTACACTTTAATGATTTCAGTTATCGTAACGTTTTCATCAGGCCTTGTACGCGGCATTGACTAAACAATCGTTTTCTATAATGGTACGATTTGCCTTTTTGAAAAGAATGTAAGAGTTATCATAAACATTATGAAACAATTGATTATTTGTCTCACTGCCGCACTCAGAGACGTCAATTAATTTTTAAGTTTCATTAAAGTTGCTGCATCTTATTCTATTGCTATAGCAATGAAAGTGACAGCAGCTACTTTAATGAAACTTAAAACTTAATTCACGTCTCTGAGTGCGGCCGTCGGTGTCTAATGAAATGACGTTTACCAACTGTTCTTTTAGATTTAGTTCTGTCCTTCTGTCACATTGACAAGTAACTTTACCTGTCATAAAGATAGCCCTTTCATGTCATATGAATTACTTGACGATTTAGAGTTACCGCCTGTTTACAATGGTCAAGTAAAGCATATCTGTCAAATAAATTAAGCCCTTTCCCTTTCTTACACTTGGAAATAGACAAGGAGAGGGCTATCTTTATTTGACAGATGAATTTACTTGTCGATTGTGAAACAGGCCCTTAGACTACTTATTTTAGATATCACATTTTTATAAAATCCGGTCAGATTTTCGTAAACCACTAAACCTGACTTTTTTAACTTATGCCCCTAATAATTTCTCTCAAAAATTCGGGTTAGGTTAGGTTAAGACAGTCGGTGAAATTATTTGCATAGAAGCCTTCTACATGCCATAAAGTCTTAGGGTTGCCAGCGTTTTTGCAATAAAAATATCCTTGAGTCTCCGGACCCAATAGTTCAGATGACCTGTGGTTTGCCGTTTCTGCGCGCGTAACATGCATGCACGAGATATAATTTGACAGGTGCTATGGAAATAAATATGTCTATTCCATATTCTAAGTAAGACGCTTTAAGACGTAACGTAAGACGTTAACGCTTAAGGTTTAAAATAAAAGTATGCAGCTATGTCACCTGTGTAATAGTATAAAATATTAACTATGCTGAAGGCTCCAGTTTTATATTAATTTCGCCAAAATCATGATTATTTAATATCTAGTCTCACGATACGGCCATGACATTTTGTTTTGCCTAATTTATTGCCTGCGCCTTTATTTAACTCAATAAAAAAAAATTGACACGCTTTGAAACTAAACGTAACACGGTTGATGGATTAGACGTTGGCAACTTTTGGACATTTTTGGATAACGTAAGAGCTTTGTAGTTAAAATTAAATTTGTTCATAGTGAAAATACTGGTTAGGTCAGTTTAGTAAGATTGCGTGAATGGGTATGATAATTTCATAACTGTATCATATTGTAGAGACTGGAGGAATTTACGTAAATACCGCGCTTGATCAAAATATAAATATCACATTCGTTTCGCTCGTCGTCGCATTTAGCATTTTATAAAATAAAACGTTTTAAAGAATTTTTATTATATTTTAATTTTTCTCTTTCCTATCCTGGGTACAGGGCGTTATTTTGCAACCTTCTGATATGAAAATGAAAACAATTGTTAAAGACATAAATACGAATAAGTAGGTAACTTATCGAAGAAACCATAATTTATAAATATAAATAAAAATTCTTTAAAACGGTTTTTTTTTTATAAAATATTAAATGCGACGACGAGCGAAACGAGCGAATGTGATATTTATTTTTTGTTGAATGTGGGTCAGAAATTGCGTTTGAACGGTACAATGTTAAAATATGGGGATTCAAGATTATTAATATGCAACTCTAGTTCGGTTATAAAACTGGCATAACACTTTATATAGGTATTATCACTAAATAATTAATTATGTAGTATTTAACTTTAGCAAATCACATCCTTGAAAATGCATTTTAAACACATCTAATTATAGATTATCATAATTAATTTAAGATTTTTTAAGTTTTAATCGTATCCGGAAAATGGATTGCTGAACGCGACCTTCACAGGATATAGGAAGTGGCTAAATTTAAATTATGCTAAATTTCAACGTTATTTATTATTTTAACCAAGATTTTTATACAGCTCTCTGTGTGTAGTTAAATAATAAAGCCAACGAAACGATGACTCATCAATCTCATAATGTTCTTACTCAAAACAATTGACGCACACACGTCACGGTGTTTGTGTGAGATTCGGGGCCTGTTTCACAATCAACGAGTAAATTCATCTGTCAAATAAAGATAGCCCTCTCCTTGTCTATTTTCAAGTGTAAGAAAGGGAAAGGACTTAATTTATTTGACAGATGTGCTTTACTTGCTGACTGTGAAACAGGCGGTCAATGTTAGATGCGACTGTCATATAAGTATTCTTTGTAGGTATAGAATAGATGTACCTATTATGGAAAAATACTGAAATAATATCTTTGCTATAACTCACGTAACATAGATTTAAAATGTTTTAGATGCGCTCTCATAATTTGTTGAGTAATATTATTAGGATTTTTATTTTTCTGATCAGACTATACCTGTTTTTAGTTATGAACCCACAATCATAGCATATGGCACTTATAGCAGATTGAGTGTGAATTGCTTGTCAAACAACTTATAGCAGTCATTATCGTATAGTCATGAAGTCATGATTCAACACGTTGTTTTGAAATACCTATTTTAATTATCACTTTATTAATTATTAACATTCCAACGACATATACATAATATATATTATTATACATATTTAGTTCTAACGAACGTGGTCTAAGTTAAAAACAATGGCGCTTATTTTTTCTGGTTTGTTAAAGAATTTGCATTGTTTATTGTTATCTCATCAAATTGCCATGAATCAGCGAACCCTACTTTGTTATTGTATTTAAATGTTGTTATTGTATTAGACGAAACAGCTGATTGCTTAGTTTGTGACAGTTGTAACGTTGTTTTATACATTCAGTCAACAAAGTATCGGGAATGGATGATTTGTTTATGGTTCCAAATTCAAATTTTTGTTTTTTTTGTTGTTGTTAGATTGGCACAACTGTTTTCTATTTTGGCGCGGAGTTTGAGTTGCATCTGTTATTTATATTAAATACAGTGCTGTTTTTAGTTATATCATATCTAGTGTGTATTGCGAATTTCATAATGGACAAAAACATTGAACAAAGAGTTTGTCTTAAATTTTGCATCGCCAATGGAATTTCGTGTTCGGAGTCACTGAAAATGTTACAGAAGGCTTACGGTGATTCGACTTTATCAAAAACACGTGTTTATGAGTGGTACAAAGCGTTCAAAAGCGGTCGAGATGTGATGGAAGATTTGCCTCGCTCTGGTAGGCCATCAACGTCTGCAACTGAAGTTAACATCGCAAAAGTGAAGGAAATAGTGACTGAAAATCCTCATTCAACTTTGAGAGAGATAGCCGCCGAACTTTCTGTATCTCACGAGTCGATCCGTACTATTTTAACTAATCATTTGGGTATGAAACATGTTACCGCTCGGCTAGTCCCAAAAGACCTGAATTTTCTCCAAAAACTCAATCGCATGAGAGTCGCTGAGGACATGCTAGAACGAGTCAATTCCGACCCAACATTCATGAAACGCATTGTTACTGGTGACGAGACGTGGGTTTACGAGTTTGACATGCAAACTAGTCAACAAGCTTCGGAGTGGCGCCTTCCAACTGAACCGAAACCGAAGAAACCACGCCAAAGTCGATCAAAAGTCAAAGTCATGTTGACTGTTTTCTTTGACTATCGCGGTGTTGTGCACTCGGAATTCTTGCCGGAAGGTCAAACGGTAAATAAAGAATATTATTTGAGCGTTATGCGGCATTTAAGAGAGCAAATTCGACGAAAAAGGCCAGATTTGTGGAATGAAAATTCTTGGATTTTGCACCACGATAATGCGCCTTCGCACAAGGCCATCATTGTGAAAGAATTTTTGACCAAACACTCAACAAATACCATCGAGCAACCACCATATTCACCAGATATGGCTCCTGCCGACTTCTTTCTTTTTCCTAAACTCAAATTACCACTTCGTGGCACCCGTTTTCAATCGGTAGAAGACATAAAGGAGAATTCGCGCCGAGAACTGAATTCAATTCCGGAAACAGCGTTTAAAAAATGTTTTGATGATTGGATTATTCGTTGGCGTAAGTGTATCGTTTCTGAAGGAGCATACTTTGAAGGTGATAAAATAAATTTGGATGATTAACAAACAGTTTGTGTATTATTGATCTTTTCCCGGTACTTTCTTGACAGAGTAGTATTACTTAGTTCAATTAATTGATTGTATTCGTGAATTAAATTTAGTCACTGGATATAATGTTAGACAGGTCTGGGCTTGTTTTATATGTTGGTTGAGCTCATTTTGCTTCGATATCGTAATCTAGGTAGCTAACACATGGGAACTTTTGGGAATTTTGGAAAATTAAATGACAGATAGAGAGATATATGTATATCGACACTTGCCCCCTAACTAATGATCGCTACCAGTTTGGTTTGTAAAAATATAATTTTATCGCGTGTATGAAAAAACTTTTTGTCTCACTTAATACTCTGCTTCTTCGTTTTAAAATTATTTTTTTAACTTCACTTATCGCGGTGTTCTTCTTCACTGTATATGTATTTCGGAAATACATTTTTACAAAAAAAGCTGGGAGCGATCACTAGTTCAAAAAACTTTATTCAGCAAATAAATGGTACATATTTCTGCTAACTATATATAAACTCCCTATATCTTTAAAAACACAAAAACCTGTATTTACGCTCTCAATGGTTATGTTATATATAGCTAAATCTACACTAATATTATAAAGAGGAAAATATTGTATTTATGTCTGTTTGTAACGAATAAACTCAAAAACTACTGGACCGATTTCAAAAATTATTTCACCAAATTTTAGAATGAACTTTCAGGATAGACATATGCTATATTTTAACTTACGAAAGTACTGACTCTCCGCAGGCAAAGTCGCGGGCGGGAAGATATAAAATTGAATGCTTACAAGAAACCAGTCTGAGAGCCTGGTGTCTGGAATAGGAGACCCTGTCCCCCGCCCCGATGACGCAGGGAAGAGTTGACAACAATATACAAGAGTATGATAATTTCCTTTGTGAAGAACGTAAATAATAATAAAATATCAGTCATTTGATTATGCCACAATAATTCCGATGTCTGCGTAATAACACTTGACGTGATGACGGCTCTTCTACCGTCGAGTGACCAAGACCTGTCATAACAAATCTAATTTAAGTGTGATTACTAGATCTAAAAAAGCCGTGGTAGCCTAATGATTTGACCTGCCGGCTCTTAAGCAGAGGGTCGTGGGTTTGAACCCGGGCTCGCACCTCTAAGTTTTTCGGAATTTATGTGCGAAATATAATTTGCAAATTTACCATGAGCTTTTCGGTGAAGGAAAACATCGTGAGGAAACCTGCACACACCTGCAAAGCAATTTGACGGTGTGTGCGAAGTTCCCAATCCGCACTGGGCCCGCGTGGGAACTATAGCCCAAACCCTCTCATTGTGAGTGGAGGCCTGTGCCCAGCAGTGGGACGTATATAGGCTGGATTATTATTATTACTAGATCTAAGCATGGCATGAAAGCACAAAGAAGGCCCTGCACCGTATCATAGCATCCGTCACTCTTGCACTTACATACTGGTCAGAAAGTGACAGATGTTTTATCCACGTTTATCCACATGATAAACACGTCAATAAAAGACCCGCTGCTGCTGTTTTAGGAATCTGAGAATTAGGGAATTTATCTGGGGGCATGGCAGTGCCCCCGCCAAGTCGAGCAAAAACGCACGGCCGCGTACCATCCTTTTCCCGAAGCCATTCGGGCCCTTTTCGACCCCCCTGTAACTTCGTTGTGGAAAAAATTAGAAGCCTTAATTTTCAGTGACCAAGAGGACATTACATAGCTAGATATATTTCGAAATAACATTAAATTTGAACCAGTAATTTAAGAATTATTGCAAGTCAAAGTTCCTTAATTTTGTCACTGACTGACTCACCGATCATCAAAATTCTAAGGTACTTATAGCAGACAGACAAACTTCAAACTTTCCGTTCAGGTAGTGTTTAGCCCACATAGAAAGGAAAAACTGAAACATCCTGAAATCTCAGTCCCGTTTTCTTTGTGGTTGGTAAATTCACATTTCCATATAAAGTCTATGATAAATAATTTTACGAACTGCACAAGTAACTTCGTAATCGTATTTATAAGACGTAGTGGATATTGGTAGGTTCAGTCAGCCACAGATGGATGTAGACAATCTGTCATAAAGGTGGACTATCTACAAAAAGAAATGAGATCCCATCAAAAACATAAAATGTAAAAAAAATTCAAGTCTCGCAATGCATCTACCGTAAAAAGTTATCAGATCTCACGTAAAGCCAAGCCTAAATTTAGTGAAAATAATATTAATATTAGACATCTTTATTGACTTAGCAATCGCACGGCAATATACTACTCTGTCAAGAAAGTACCGGGAAAAGATCAATAATACACAAACTGTTTGTTAATCATCCAAATTTATTTTATCACCTTCAAAGTATGCTCCTTCAGAAACGATACACTTACGCCAACGAATAATCCAATCATCAAAACATTTTTTAAACGCTGTTTCCGGAATTGAATTCAGTTCTCGGCGCGAATTCTCCTTAATGTCTTCTACCGATTGAAAACGGGTGCCACGAAGTGGTAATTTGAGTTTAGGAAAAAGAAAGAAGTCGGCAGGAGCCATATCTGGTGAATATGGTGGTTGCTCGATGGTATTTGTTGAGTGTTTGGTCAAAAATTCTTTCACAATGATGGCCTTGTGCGAAGGCGCATTATCGTGGTGCAAAATCCAAGAATTTTCATTCCACAAATCTGGCCTTTTTCGTCGAATTTGCTCTCTTAAATGCCGCATAACGCTCAAATAATATTCTTTATTTACCGTTTGACCTTCCGGCAAGAATTCCGAGTGCACAACACCGCGATAGTCAAAGAAAACAGTCAACATGACTTTGACTTTTGATCGACTTTGGCGTGGTTTCTTCGGTTTCGGTTCAGTTGGAAGGCGCCACTCCGAAGCTTGTTGACTAGTTTGCATGTCAAACTCGTAAACCCACGTCTCGTCACCAGTAACAATGCGTTTCATGAATGTTGGGTCGGAATTGACTCGTTCTAGCATGTCCTCAGCGACTCTCATGCGATTGAGTTTTTGGAGAAAATTCAGGTCTTTTGGGACTAGCCGAGCGGTAACATGTTTCATACCCAAATGATTAGTTAAAATAGTACGGATCGACTCGTGAGATACAGAAAGTTCGGCGGCTATCTCTCTCAAAGTTGAATGAGGATTTTCAGTCACTATTTCCTTCACTTTTGCGATGTTAACTTCAGTTGCAGACGTTGATGGCCTACCAGAGCGAGGCAAATCTTCCATCACATCTCGACCGCTTTTGAACGCTTTGTACCACTCATAAACACGTGTTTTTGATAAAGTCGAATCACCGTAAGCCTTCTGTAACATTTTCAGTGACTCCGAACACGAAATTCCATTGGCGATGCAAAATTTAAGACAAACTCTTTGTTCAATGTTTTTGTCCATTATGAAATTCGCAATACACACTAGATATGATATAACTAAAAACAGCACTGTATTTAATATAAATAACAGATGCAACTCAAACTCCGCGCCAAAATAGAAAACAGTTGTGCCAATCTAACAACAACAAAAAAAACAAAAATTTGAATTTGGAACCATAAACAAATCATCCATTCCCGATACTTTGTTGACTGAATGTATAATAACTTATCTTTCTTTCTTTCTCTGGCCCATTCGAGTGTCCCACTGCTGGGTAATAACTTATCGACTTAATAAATTAATTAGCGATTTGAAAAGGTATTTCCACGCAGCAGCTTGTGCTGTGTGATTACCAAGTCACTATACTTATTCTGCCGTGCTAAGCCAAAAAGGCTTACCTCTATAGGTAGGCGTTGTCATTAAAACGCCTATAAGCCTTTTTGGCTTAGCACGGCAGTATTATAAATAGAAATAAATATGTCTAAATTAATATGTTCACTAACTTTACATGAGATCTCATTACATTTACGGTGGAAGCATTGCGAGACTCTTGATATTTTTGTACATTTTATGTTTTTGATGGGATAAGGTATTTAGGGTATGTATGGTTATCAAGGTCACTGGTTATAACGTAGATCTTACAAATCTACATTTTATCATCAGTATAGACTCGAAGTTTTTAAAATTAACACCTTCTTTGGGTCATGGTCGAATCGTGGAGTTCCAAATTATGGAATCAATCCATCCATTTTAAAAAGGCTTAAGTAAGGTTAAGCTTAATTTAAGCAAAAAGCGCA
The DNA here is from genome assembly GCA_963241965.1 of Tortrix viridana. Taxonomy (NCBI): domain Eukaryota; kingdom Metazoa; phylum Arthropoda; class Insecta; order Lepidoptera; family Tortricidae; genus Tortrix; species Tortrix viridana. The sequence goes on from OY725187.1 coordinate 10,134,593, forward strand.
GCAAGAACTCTTAAAAAAAGAGGTAATTAAGTTCATCACACAAACAGAGCTCAAATGTTCTCATGAACCTTTCGTATCAAAGAGCTCATACATATGTGTGGACATGACTTTAGGTAAATATCCAAAAATCTTGTCTTCTCGGATTCAGGTCACATAAAAATTATCTTTGTGTGTATGACCAAAGTAACTTTTGACCAGAAAAAACCTGGAATGTGTTTGGAAGACATGTTTTAAGTTATAAGTTCACCTCGTCCCAGCGTTTCAACAGCGTACCTTTTCACACGTTAAATCCAAGTCATAAGCACGTTTCACATCACAACGTTACACTTAGGCACAAAGATGAATTTGTTTGCACCTGTCAGGTAACGGGGGTCATGTTGGCATGGCTTGCATGGGTTTGTATGGGTTTGTATGGGCGTGTATGGGTTGTGTGAGACGCGCGGCGTCCGCGGCGACCGGGCGAGCACTGCCTGCGATTGTTTACGGTCCACGCGTCACCGCGTGCCAAAGAGTGGTTAGGAGTTTGTGGGGGAATACATGTGTCCTCAGTGAGGGTCGTATGTTGTTCACTCGACAGTTGATCTTTTCATAATTGGTAAGATAAGATCCTTTTAGGAATAACGGGGAAACGAGAGTCTTTATTCAGTGGCTACTAGTCTATCGTCAAAAAATTACCGGTTGAAGTAGTTTCGAGATAAGTTGCCACGTTCCGAATTTTTGAAAACGAAACAACGTAGTTGTCAACCGGTAAGCAATCGGTGAAATAACTGGCATAGCATAGAGGCATCCCAACTGATCCCAAAATGTATACCGCTGATAGATAATCAAAAATCTAAAATGGCTGCGTGTGTCTCGCTCTGCGTTTATTCAAAAAGTGTCTTACTAACTAAACCCTTACAATTAACAATTCTTATATATAGCGCCACCTGTTGATGCTGTCGCGAACTAACTATTGAAGCTAGATCCAAGTAGATCTTAATTATAATTAACAAAGCCATCAACTTGATTGAGATCCTGGTAGATGGCGCTTTCAGTCATTGACAGGTTACTCTGAGTACGACATTAATCCTCATGGATTTGCCACACACCTAACGGGGCGCCCTACACGTGGGCGATTCAAAGCAAACGCGATTGCAAAGCGATGCGATGCGGTGACATGCGAATTCAACGCGATGCGGTGCGACGCGACGGCCTTGCCGTGCGCGCGATTCACCCCGCCCCCGCACTACTACGTTATTACGGCCAAATCCTCCCAATCGCGAAACAATAATAACCGGTTGTGATTTTTATTTGATCCCATAATATAGGACGTTCCTGTACAGCATTAATTAATAGTTCAATATCCATTATTATTTCACTTCCGCGTCGCATTCGCACCAAAATTTCAAATCAATTGATCGCGTCCGCTTCGCTACGCGCCATGCCGCACCGAACCCCGCGTGCGTTTGGACACGTAGGACACTTCAATAGGTATCGACTAATTGTTGTTTTCGCGCCGCGCCGCATCGCGTTCGCGACAAGATCGCCCAGGTAGGACGCCGCATAAAATTAACCTAAATCTATCGGCGGTTAGAATTTTGGGAACGGGACATTAGTCATTGGGTTGGCGACGCATTTGCAGTCCTAACGCCGGTAGCACACCTCCGCCGCAAAACCGCGAAACTGGGGCGGAATCGTGATATTTAATACGAAATTGAACTTTATTTCGTTGCCAGAGTTTCGATACTAGGTACAGTTTTGCGGCGGAAGTGTGCTACCGCCGTTAAGTTCGAAGTATCTATGGTCTTAAAATCTACTTCCCATCAATGGCCTGAGCGCTCGTTTGTCTTCACCATACCATCAAAAACCATAGCATCTATACCAAAGTACAAACAACATCACTGTTAACTGACCACTAGTCAGCCGTAATGCAAGGTAAGGACACTTCTATTTTAAACCTTAAGCGTTAAGTCTTACGTTCGAATATGGAATGGATCTATTCATTTTCCTGGCACCTGTCAAATTTTTTCGTGCGCGTGCATGCTAGGGCCAGACGGGAGAGTAAATCCAGCCGCAACGTTCTCGCAATGAATAGGTATTGAGAGTAGCGACCGTGGCCCGTTTGAAAGTCGGTTGAAGTTGCACCAGTCTCATATAGGAAACTACTACAAACTATTTTTACCGCAATAAAGGCGATCGCAGCAAAGGCGGCGCGATAATACGTGGCCTGGTCTATACGGTGTCTATGCCTACAAGACGCGTCTGCGTGAACTCGCTACTCTTTGACGAGTCTCCGGTAGACGCGGCCGCCGTCCGGCCGACCGCGGAGAAAGTAAACTCTATTACAACTACTACAGACAACTTCAAACCTTGTTCATATAACTGTTGGGTTCAATATTGAATAGAGTATGAGTATATGCATATTTGCTTAAGTGCTTGTAATCGATTTTAGATTTCGTGTCTTTTTGGGTTTGCGTTTGTGTGTGTTTTATGAAATTTTGTAGACTAACTGATAATTGGGTATTATTTAAACTTTCTTTCTAGTAATATAATATTGGAAAAGGATTAAAAATAAATATTTAGTGATTAATTCGTTTGCTAAAAATCCCATTTTCCTAGTTAGTTTCGGGACTCTCCTTACAAAAGACATCAACGCGATCTCAGACGGACAAGGCAATGATTACTGTAATACAGAGTGATAAGGTGAAATATTGATTGAAATTTAGGGTTGTTGTTAACATGACAATTTAGCATTAGTGTAGGTACAGTCAAGGTTATTAACATAGATACGTCCAAAGCGTCAAAAATATGTAACCACGATCGTATGTCGCCGTAATAAGGTCGTGGTTACATATTTTTAATACTCTGAACGTACCTATATTTATAACCTTGACTGTACGTGAAGATATCGCAATGAAACAAACTATGATACTAACATATGACACGTTTGTATTTTGGACCAGTCTCAGATTCTATATAAGTATTCAATTTTAAAATAATAAATGTTTTTGGGAATAAATGTAACTAAAATCCCATAGGTGACTTGTATAACGCACCTTTAACATTTTTATTCAGCCTATAGCATTTCCTGACGAATCATATGACACCCCATTCATTAAAATCGGTCAATAGTTTAGGCGCTAGAGTAAATCATCCGACTTTTGAAAATATACTTAGATACATACATACATATAAACATAAAAATACTGTTAAGCCCTTAAGCCCTTATTTTGTCATCGCGCTATCGAGTAAAAAATCGTGAATTTCTGCTATAAAACACTTATAAGTTAAAGTTATTGATTCAACAGATTCCCAAGGCAATTTAATGAAAAAATAGAAACATATTTAATACAAAGGAAGGAATACATTTATATACTCATATATATGACACATTAACTGCTCCGATATATGACTATAATATGTCAAGATAAATATTTTACACTATCTCTAAATCAGGCTTCCTAAAATACACGGAAAAACAAAGCATTTACTTATTTTTGGAATGTCTATGATTTTTAATTAAACAACAATTAAAAAGCTGGGTAAGTGCGAGTCTGACTCGCGCACTGAGGGTTCCGGGTTTGTTCTATAATCATCATACCACATTTGACGCTTGTATTTATTACCGACTTTACGATATATAACAAATATATTAATTTCTTGTATGGGGACTCCCCTTACTATTTTACTTTTTGACATATAAAACATAAAAGTTAAGTCACGAAATAGCACATTAATAACTGACACATAGCACACAATCAATTATTAAAAGTAAAAAGTACCATCGTACTTTGTTTTTAACACATAGCAAAATAAATTTATTGAGATAATGTTTGCCATGACAAAACCGATAGGCGCGCTTTTTTAGTAAATGTTTTAAGTTTGCATTTTTAATTCTTTATAACAAGGCTCTAAACTGATCGATCAACATTTTCTTGAAGGTTGCAGTGAAGTACAGTAGTGTCGGCAGGCCTTCCACAAGGTGGACCGACGATCTGATAAAGGTCGCGGGAAACCGCTGGATGACAGCAGCAGAGGACCGGTCGTTGTGGAAAACCTTGGGGAAGGCCTTTTTCCAGCAGTGGACGTCTTGCGGCTGATGATGATGATGATGACAGTAATAACTGTACTTCACTGCAACCACTTCTCTTCTGTCAATACCTAAATCTTAATAATCAGGTTCAGTTTTGACGAAAAAGCTGGATGGGCACTTTCGAATTTCTAAAATTAGGCAAAAGTAGAGAAAGAAGGGGATTTATTTTAAAACCACCGAAATAAGTAAGAAATCGTTTTATTTCAGTCCTTATATACTTAAGTTTACATTAATCAGTTAAAACTAAATAATCAAGCAAGAATTAAACTAAAAAATACAATTATAAAGGTCACGTTTCTTCCTTACGGAGAGCCTTTTCGTTTCGTTTTATTCCAACGTACAGTTAACAACAAAAATGTTAAGCTTTAGTGCCTCCTCGTCATAAACTTGAAACTAAACTCGAACGACAAGCGAGACAATGACAATCACAATCACAAGGCTCTAAGTATGCTTAACATTTTAACTGGGTGACTGTACCCATTAGATAACTTATAAACTAAATAAGTGTACGTATTGATACAATACGGGATTTTTTTGATTGCAGAATTATACAGGGTGCTTGGCACATGGTTGGACCAACGAAAACAGCGAAGAGGTGGGGCTATTATTCTCTCCGTTGAAGTAGTCAAAGCCATCATAAGTTAAATACATAGGTCCCGTCAAAAAAAAATTAGTGGGACCATATTGCTACATGATTAATAAATGATAAAATTAATTAACTGGTATTTTTTTTATTCCCTTTCTCAATTGCCCTTTTCAATTTTACTACCATCTTTGCACTTTGTTTATTTTGTTTTTTTTTTAAACCTTGGCCCTAGGCCAGATTTATAGGGCTAAGTGAGTAGCATAGCATATGGCTCCACCTGTTCGCTGTTTTCGTTTGTCCAATCATGTGCCAAGCATCCTGTATATATCCCGTATCTCCGTAGATAAACGAACATTGCGGAAGCATCTACTTAGGGCCAATATAATAATGAATATCAAGTCCCAAACTAAGCTCCAGGCTTGCAATATGGGTACTAGGCAATGATAAACATACCTACTTATAAAGATAAGTACATACTTTACATACTACCAAATAGGGTAACCGAAGCGATAAGCTAAACTGTTTAAAACCAAATGTTGGAGAACATAACGGATACCAAATACTACGGTACTGGAAATAGAAATATACATACATTATCATTTGATCATTTCATTAGGACCTAAAAATCTTAAAACTATTTTAACTATTGTAATTATATCACAGATTTTCTTAATAAGTGCAATAAATTACTCTATTGCATAAACATTAGTTAAAAATGTTTCGTTCACATTTCAACAAGTATCGACATTAAGGTCGGAGTTCACCAACCAATTTAACGGACTGTTAAATCCTAATCGGCTGTTAGTCAATACATTTTGACAGCCGTCAGACCTCTAATCGCCTGTTTAACTGTTGGTGAACTCAGACCTAAGTAAGGGTGCAAAACACATCTACTCTGTACCAAAAAGTCGTATCTCCATATGATTGAACATCCAGGATGCAACTGAAAAGCTGGCCAAGTTAACGGAAACTAGAAATTTTATAAATTTAATAAATGTATGAAATTGACAGGCGAACGCTTGACAACTTACGTTAACCCTATATACATATTAATTTTTGATTTCTACAATAGAATAACTTGTCTAGGGCCATTGATCCATTACGAGGATTCTCGTAGATTAAAAAAAATGTGAGCTGAAATATGAACAGTCAAAGTTCATTAATATCTATCTATACAGCCATCGCGTCAAATATATTATACAACGGCCTTGTCGCTGGCATAGAGCCGTGCAGATATATTTGATGTTTGGGAACGTGTGACATTTATGACTGACTTAACCTACACACACAAAATGCACCTTACTTACTTTTAGACACTGGTACCATTTTTTTATGAATACGTATAGATTATAGTTCCACTACATTATCCCGCCCCGTCGTCAGTGCCGTCGCCTCATTTCCCGCAGGCCCCCGCTGAGTGACCACGCTCGTGACTCCCGTCTGCTCATGATGGCTGATGGCGTCATGCTGGGCAGGCTTCTTCTTCGGTTCTACCAGGTCTGTGACCCAGGTAAACTAGAATCAAAGAAATGAGAATTTTAAATATATGTTGAGCCATACCAGCTTTTGCCGGCGACTTCGTCCGGTTAGAAATCGTTTATCGCTATTCCCTCGGAAACTATTTGAAGAAAAAAGTATTCTGTGTCAATCCATAATACTGGCAAATTTCATCCAAATCCGTTCAGCCGCGTAGACGTGATTGAAACTTAAACATCCATACAGACTTTCACATTTATATCAGTAGGACAGGTACCTAAGGTAAATTATTATAGAATTAATTAAAAAAAACTACAACATGCGGTCCTTATTTTGTGTTTGACATGTCTAAGAACTTCATAAAATTGAATCATCTAGAATGGTTCATCACACACAGTCCTCGTTCAGAAATACCGAATCTCAATCACCAATTTCATTTTTAAATAAGTTCGATAACGGCCAGCGCCCTATCATTCGGCTGCAAAATGGTGTCAACGTGTTCACCTGATAATGAACTATACCGGTTGTCGACCTCTGACTCATTCCGGGGAGCTATTCTCAGCCGCAGTCGAGAAAAATATTTTTTTACCTAAACCTGCGCACGCGTCGGAATTATGCCCCAGTTGACTCTAATACCCCTTCTATACGGTCGGGTAGTGGGGCCAACCGAGAGAGATGCAGCTATTTGTAGGAACGAGATGTACATATTACTATCTCATTCTGACAGATATCTGCGTCCTTCTCTGTTGGCCCAACCGCCCGACCGTATGGAAGGGGTATAAGAACTCATTTCGGTCGAAAAACCGCTCGGATCAAGTTAAGTTTGTCGGTCGAGGTGCAGCTAAGCGAGTACCATTGGCAACACAGGTAACTGACCATTTGTGAATCTTGTCACCTTACAATAAGGCTCACTAGTGGTCAGTTAACAGTGATACTGTTTGTATGTAACTAGTAGTTCGCCACGAACACAGACCTATCAATATCCCCTCCCTAAGTCCGTAACCCTCGGACCGATTTCGTTCATGTTCGAAGTTAATCTTATTAGGCTCAACTAATTTTCCACCTAATTTCATACAGATCAAATCAGCGATACTCATGTAATCGGCGAACAATCATCAAACTAAAGAATCACCACGGCGGGCTTAATGCATACACGAGATAAAATTTGACAGGTGCTAAGGAAACGAATACATCTAATCCATATTCTTACGTAAGACTTAACGCTTAAGTTTTAAAATAAAAGTGTTTCGTGTAAGCAACTATTGCGATTTTCATATTTTTATAGCGATTTCATCAAGATGGGACACTTTTATTTTAAACCGTCTAGTCTTACGTTAGAATATGGAATAGATGTATTAATTTCCCTAGCACCTGTCAAGTTTTATCTCGTGCTTGCATGCTAGGGGCCTGAGTAGACTCTGAGACCTCACTTCCTTTGGTCGATTACACTGTGCCGCAAATTCGGGCGTTGTTGTTTGCGCGCACATTGGCTTGCTGGAGGTTAGATTTATATACTTCGTAGGTCAGTGACCAGTGTGCACGCAAACAACAATGCCGCGCTGCACGCGCCACCGTTCCGAATTTGTGGCCTAGGAACCTCGGCCTCGACCAGCTGTACTAGCCAATTCGTCACCTTTGTGTGTTTGTTGAATTGGAGACATTAACAACAAGAAAATTAGTGTCGTGTTTGCTTGTTTACGTAGCGTTTCACTCATTAGTATAAACAAACTCGGTCACGGCGGTCACGTTTAATAACAAAGTTGCTAGAGGATTTACATTTATTATTGCAACTTTGCCACCGCTACTTGATTTAAATACAAGGGCTCTGACTCTGAAACTCCTGACCAATCTAAACTCTTTATGAAATTAAGATCGGATCAAAGATAGTCAAGTCATTGTCGAACCAACATCCGAACATACGAACGCCCGGTGAGTTGACAATAGGGCTATGTATGTACTCATGTATGTAATTGGTATTAGAGGACATTAAAATGGAATTACAGGGTCAAGAGCATAACTTGTATTAACTTAAAAATACAAGAGGAATGTAGAATAATGAATGAGTATATCCCCAAATATAACACTCCTCGAAGCGAGTACCACCGATATCTTACTAATAATCATTTAGTATGACGTGTCCTAGGTGTGGTTCTTTTAGAATTTACATTCTTTCATTCACATTCGAGAACTTTATGGCGTCCTTTTTGTGTGCTACTTGCGTGAAATAAACATCTTTTTCGTACTTTAATTCCTTATAAATTGCTACTTCTGCTTACCACGACAACAGCAACGAGAACGCCCAAGCCGTAGCCGACCAGCACGTCGCTCCAGTGGTGCTTGTAGTCGGACACGCGGGACAACGCCGTGAACCAGCTCAGCATCAGCGCCGCAAACTGCAGGGTGTGGCGGAGCTGCCGCGTGCATGGCCAGGACATGCGGTGTCCCAGGTACAGCTGGGAAAGGACGGCGATTAAGGGAATGTGAAGCAAATTTTCATAATAATGTAATATTTACAGCCCTTTAAGTCCTACTCTACTACGTTTGTAGGTTTTGAAAGAAAAACTAATACCTAATTGGGAAATCGAAAAACAGATAAACCTAGTTTGTGGCGTATGAAAACGAATGAGCCAAAAATTATCTAGAAAGGTTTAGAGAGTAAACGTGGAAACATTACTGCCCGATCCTTACTCTTTTAAACTGTATATATTCTACGTCTAATCTTTCTATGTGTGTTCGCTATGTTGTATACCGGTGTGCGGTCTAACAACCGCTAAAATGACGAGCATAGAGGCCTTTTTAGTCAGGATTGGCAACATACATTCTCATATGGCCTGTGTGAGAACCCTAGCCAGGGGAGGGACCACAAACAGAAGAACAAAGTAGTACTCACCACGAAGAACACCATGGTGTAGGCAGCCAAGCTGGAGTGTCCGCTGGGGAAGGACAGGCCCATGTTCTTGAACTTGTAGGCGTCGTGGAGGTCGCGGGTGCTGCAGGAATACTGCTGAGGCTGGATGTAGCGCTCGCGCCACTCCGGGGCGCTGCAGTCCACGGAAGGCTGGCACAGCTGGGGAGGAACAGTTTAAATTAAAAATAAGTGAAGTTGTAGGACAGATTTTAAATTTTATTATTATAAAATGTCATCCTTTTATAGTTTTAGCGGACTAACGGGAAAAGTGTCCATGGGACAATAAACCGGGTAGGAAGGCTATCGCAACTTATACCCGCGATATGTTTGTCGGTGGGACATATTAGTTTGTAATAGAGACGCATTGAGCGACAAGTGACAAATTCAAATACGTGCTAGCCAATCAGACAAGGTGCCTTAAGCATTAGAGTAGAGGTCAGATAATATATTTCTAAGCATCTTGTCTAATCCGATAAATACCTCTAGATGACGATTATTCTAGGCCTAGGGTTTTACCATTTACCCTACATCAATCCAAAGTTGCACGTCGCGAACACCCGTTCACCATGTGCATGTGCATTAATGTGCAACTCAAACAATCGCGTCATACCGAGGCGGAACTCACTGATGCACATTCACGTCATCAAATCGTAATCTATTCGGGGTCAACTGATAATGCCGGTCAATATTAAAGTCAGCGGGGAGTCGAAACTACAAGCGTTTTGTTATCTTGTTCCGATAATGTACGTACAAGTAACATACAATTCAATAATTAATTGTATTCGTGTAATCTACACGAATAGGTTCTTTGCTGCCTTACTTTAAAACTCTGATTTAGACAAAAATTAACCTAACCTAAGAATCATAGAAATCTTAGAATCTTTAGACCTTACCTCAAAGAAATGCGGTCTCAGTCTTCCAATGGTAATTTTCCCGATGTCAGTAGACAACTCGACAAAGAAGACGCCGAGCGCGAAAGAGACACCTGCGCAGTAGACGCCACGCACCCACGCCGGGATGCGCACGCCCAGCAGGTACGTGCTGTCCTGCTCCCGCCGCAGAATGACCCACTCGCAGATTAGGATCTAGAAATTAGAATCAGATCAGATTTGGATCTATTTTTGGTCATGTTGACATTTTAGGGCTGTATAAAATGATCTTGGCAGACGCCCGTCTCAACACATGTCAAAGTAAACGTCATGTTTGACGCATCTTGAGACGGGCATCTCAGTCAAGATGAGCTAATAAATAAATAAATAAATAAATTACGTTATCTTATCTTATACTCATGAAACTTTTCGGATAAGTATACTTTAACTTAGTAGGTGTAGCTTTTATGCAAATACTCTCCTTACACGTTCAGTTATTGAAGTGTGCAGATGTTATCACGGTGTTGTCAGATAGGCAACTTATTTTTTATGACATGATGAATGCACATTACACGTTCCACTCTATCCACCCTATTTTACAGTGGAAATTTTGGGTGGGTAGGGTGGAAGGTGGGAATCACCCCACGATCACACATGCCGCAGGTTAGTGGGCTCTGAAGGCCATTGTCATTTGCAATCTTAAGACTCACGTTCAACTTGCCCAGAAGCTTTGAGGAGTTCTGCACCAAAATGGTACATGGTTAAGATTGGTGATAGATGAAAGCTCGGCCTGGCCACGACTTTGAGTGGCGGCGGCGAGCGAATTCTATCTTCATTGCACAGTCGAGATGCTCACCGCACAAAATTAATTGGCATTACACGCAATGTATCAGGAAATTACTGTCGCCGTGGCCTGCAGGTCGTTACGGCCTGGCCACAACTTTGAGCGGGGGCAGCGGCGGCGAGCGAATTCTCTCTTCATTGCTGGGTCGAGATGCCCACCGCGCAGCGGTTAGTTGACGTTACACGAAATGTATTAGAAAATTCGCTATGCGCTCAGCCGGACGCGCAAAGGCGTGACCAGGCCCTTAAGGTTAGATACTTACGGCTAAGGCCGGCAGTACGAACCCGTACACTCGCAGCACTGCGACCGTGACCGTGTCTTCTCGGTAGGGGAACATGAGGGACTCATCGCCGCAGTAGAACCCTCGTTGGAATGGGGTTAACACCAACTTCACTAGCACCAGGCTTACGGTCACTGGAAAAGATAACGTGGTTGGTTGGTAGCTCCTGCTATCATATTTAATTCGTTTCTAGATTTTGCCTGTTTAGGAGGGTTTATATCTTCAAGGTGGAAAAAGCTGGATGCAATTAGCACAGGACCGATCGCGGTTGAGGTGTGCAGCTGGACATGTTTCGGCTGGCATGATTTTGATGATGATGATGTATTCGAAACTCTACATTATGATAATGAGATTTAAAATAGTTTTAAGGTCCAGTCAAAAGCTTTTAAATACAAAAAATCGGCTAAGTGCGAGTCGGATTCGCACACGAAGGGTTTTTTGCTTTGTACGATGGTACAAGGCAAAAAATACAGCGATTGTGAAAAAAATCACGTTCTTGTATGGGAGTCCCCTTTAATTTTAAATTTAATCTAATTTTTATTATTTGTTGTTATACCGGCAATAGAAGTACAAACTGTGAAAACTTCAACTGTTTACCTAAGGTTCATGAGATACAGCCCAGGCTTAGTAATAGGGTTCCGTTGGCCCCCTTTGGGTACGGAATCCTAAAAAAATTGGTCCATTAATTTATACGTCACGCTCGAACAAACCGACAGACAAAAAACAATAATCAGTGATTTGGAGCCAGGGACACCGAAACACTACAGCGTAACGTTTTTTTGTAAATATCATCAATATACAAACACTTTTACCAGGTTTAAAGTAGGGTACAGTCAGCGTCAAATAGATAGGAGCAGCGAAAGTGGCCAAATATATCGCAACACATCTTTATTACTATAGGGATTATTTGCGATATATTTGGCCATTTTGACTGCTCCTATCTATTTGATGCAGACTGTACTTAATGAGATGGATTTTTATTTCCAACAGTGACCCAAAAATTGGATTTTAAAAATGGCTGTGGCATATCTCTTAAAGAGGGCAATAAATGTAGCGCCCATAGTAGTGTTTAATACATTACGGGCCTTAAGTGTTGAGCCACCATAGACCACTGACATAATAACAGCTTCAATTCAAGTCACGATGGTAAAATAACATTGAAATTAATCATTGGGCTTCTGCGACATGCTTCTACGACCTTTTTACCAAAAACACGTGTTAGATACACCTACCGCAATACCAGGGGTCACCCAAGATTACTTTATTAACCTTTGACCGCCGTAGTCTGATATATGATACACCATAGCTAATGTCAACCTTCCTCAAATACACTTAGGTCTATTTTACGTTGCCAACCATGACGGCTATAGCCGTAAAAGGTTAATACAACCCTATAGATGCTTCACACTTTCACGCCAAAGGTAAACATCAATAGAAAACTGTCACTTCTGACGCATTATGTTTATTATTTGATAGTTATTTCTAGCGCACACGTAGCGCATTACTACGGCGTTAACAAATAAGACTCACGCGCAATGATGAGGAATCCATCCACCACCACCTTCCGCAGCGCACTGATGACGACTGTGTCCCTGGACATGGCGACTCTAGTCAGTGTGGCTCAAGACTGATACCGACGGCCAAAGCCGCCGGCTTAAATATGAGTTATCAGCTCGACACAGACGCGACAGCTACTGGATGTGGCTTGAGACTTTAACTTACTTATTAAACGAGAAACATATTATGTACTCACGTTCTCGAAAACGGCTCTAACGATTTCAAAAAAAAATGCGACATGGGGGTTTACGGGGGCAAATATTCGATCTAGCTAAGTCTCATATCTGGGAAAATTAGTTTTCTCGTATTTTCACGCACAACGATTTACCGCGCAATATCGTTCGTAATTTCGGGGAGGCTCCCGCCGTCTGAATAGACTGATGGTTAGAGCGTTGGGCTACTAAGCAGAGACTGCGCGTTCGAACCCCAGCTATGGATCTGTTTTTTTGTTTTCTTTTTGTTTTTTTTTTTTCGTTTTTGTATAGAAAATCGATGAAAATTCGGATTCGACCCGAGCGACGACGCTCGGTCTCCCAGGTAATATTTATTTAGTGACATCTCAGGTAAGTTACATACAAATGTGTTTTAGGTATAAATATCTGTAGGTTATATGTGTAAAGGCATGATTTTAACATTATTGTTATTACTATTTTTATTAGGCTATAACAAGGCTTTTCTGAACTTGGCAGTGGGCAGATGAAATATGCCTATTTGAGTGAAATGCGTCCGGCACTTCGCCGTAGCAAACTGACGATGCGCGCGCGTCTCCCGCCGGCTCGCTCTTCTAGGAACTATAATAATTTATCTTACTGAGAAGTTGCGCGCAGTTTAATTTGTTGTGACAAAGTCCATGCAGGAACATTACCCCAAGGAAAGTACGCCTCTTCTCTAGTGTTGATAACCCGTATTTGGATAGTAGATCGGTGTATGATAGGCGACTACTATGTGACGTTCTCAATATAAAGGGACCTTATGGAGCAAGGCAGTTACGCTCTTCTTATTCTTGTAACTATACGAATACTATGGTAACAGTTCTAAAAACCTCCAACCTCCTGCCTCCATAAGGTTCCTTTATATTGAGAACATCACACTATTTCTGTTTAATTTGTAATTAAGAAACTAGAAATTTGTTTTGCACTTTTTCCAGGGCTTCCTTATAGTTATTATAGTAGGGATCCCAGATCAGACATGCGTACGAGTACTCAAGTAGTGGACGGACTAGGCTATTATATAAATATAAGTATGTTGAAGCTTTTGCAAAGTTAGTGACAGCCCGAGCAACAAAATGGTACATTCTTGAACTCCTCGAAATAGTCATATCTACATGTTGATGTAGGTGTAGTTTGGAGTCTAGTAGTAGGCCGAGGTCCCGTACGAGCTCGACCTCCTGTAAGTGCTCGTTACATAGCACGTACTTATGTTTTTTTTTTGGTATGTTCACGCATTCGCTGACATCCCTTTACACAAATCTTTCTCCGGATGTCACATGTTTCGTTTTTTACAAAGCTCACAGAGTATAAAAACGCACATGCGGTCAACTGCTTCAAACTGTTGAGGCCCCATAGAGCCCTGGCGTAAGAAACAACAACAAAAATACGTCTAACTGCCGCACTCACGGCCGCACTCAGAGACGTCAATTAAGTTTTAAGTTTCATTAAAGTAGCTGCTGTCACTTTCTTTGCTATAGCAATAGAATAAGACGCAGCAACTTTAATAAAACTTAAAAACTAATTGACGTCTCTGAGTGCGGCAGTAAGAGACGTTAGTTAAAAGTTTCGTTTCGTTAGTTAAAATAAGACGCAGCAACTTTAATGAAACTTAAAAATTAAATGACGTCTCTGAGTGCGGCGGTAAATTAATCATTGGCTTTCTGCGTCAGGGTCCTAGTGTCTCAACAATTTAAGTTGTTAATTGTATGCGTTTAAGGAAATGAGTGAGAGTCAGGAAAACGTTTATATGCGTTGTCGGCAGAAGTACTGATGGGAAAAGTTTGGGATGACTTTGAAGCTTGGCCTTGAGCCCTTAGCCAAGATGCCCATCGCTAACTAGCGTTTCTATTCGTTTAGCTTTTAAACTAATCGCGTCATTGCTAAATCACGTCATACGGAGAGTTACGTAACAGACGTATACGTACAGAAACGCTAGTTAGCGATGGGCATCTTGGCTAAAGCGGCTACCACACGCGCAAGCTTCACCACAGTTTTGCCTGCGCAGGCCGGTTTGTACACGGAACACGGAGCGTGTGGTGTTCAGTTTTGGCTTGCGCAGGTAAAACTGTGGTGAAGCTTGCGCGTGTGGTAGCCGTTTAAGGGCTTTAAAAGCTGGTTGTAATTTTTAATGATCGAAATATTCTATAATCGTGATTTAAATATATTACGAATTGATTTGATTTATGTACTTGGGCAACGAAAAGTGGATATTAAATGAAATGGAATTCCATTTCAATTGTTATTCACAATAGTCCCTTACGGTATCGCGGTAGGCATTGTTTCAAATAAGGACACATAAGAACATGCTATTGTTATAGGTGCCATATTGTCAATACTGTAGGTATAAATGATTTTGTAATTTTGTGATTTTTGGTAATTTTCTTATGGCATGGAGAGTGCAAGCGGCCTTGCAGGCTACCTGGTGCGTGGGCTATAACTGGACATAGTGATGGTCAGTAAGGCAAAGTGTTCTGAGGCCCATTGAACATCACAAGATTATAAGTGTTGCCAAACTCTGAATAGAATGGAGCGCTACGCAATTCATTTCACCGGCTGTCCTTCCCTTCACACTGGAACACACCAGCGCGAGTGCTGCTGCTACACTGTTAAAGAGTTGTGGTTAAGATGGTGGTACGCAGGCAATGATCTGGGCGCGCCCTTCGTATGGTCTTACCTACTACCCGCATAACAAAATAATGTATGAACGTACCATTTTCGAAGTAAATTTTGGAGGTTAGTTGATAAAATCTAATGCGGTTTTTGGCAGCTTTTTTGATTATAAATCATCATCATTTCAGCCAAAAGCCGTCCGCTACTGGATGAAGGATATAAATAAATAAATTTAATAAATAGGCCGTCCCCAAGGATCAACGATAATACGTTTTGTGCTACTTCACCGGTTGTGGAAGACAAATCCTTTGCTCTCTGGTACGCGAACGCCCTTAGAGCGGCGAGCGAATTTTCTCATACATTTCATGTAACGTCGACTAACCGCTGCGCGGTGAGCGTCTCGACCGAGCAATGAAGAGAGAATCCGCTCGCCGCCGCCGCCGCCGCTTAAAGTCGTGGCCAGGCCGTTACCATCCCAATGGCCATTCTATCAGTTTGACGTAGCTTAAGGAAAAGGACCCAACCCACAAAGTAAATGTATTTAAATTTGAACTCTATTGCTGTCAATATTATGTCAAATTCTATAAGTGTGAAATGGTTCAATTGGATCCTTTTCCCTAAGCTACGTCCTGTTCTACAATGCGGTTGGTTCTCCTGCTGACCTCCTCATTTAACTATAAATATAAATAGCAAATTACAGAGCCACATCCAGTTATGTCGCATCCGTGTCGAGATGATCACTCGGCGTACACTAGCAGTTATAAATATAGCTAGTAGAAAATAATCTTATCGACGGACGCACATGAGAAGGGGGCGTGGGCCTGCTATCAGCGGAGATACGATTGTGACACTTATCTTGCTGTAACTACGCGTTCTGGACGCATTGATTTATACGAAATGATATTTAGGTATATACATATAAGTATCTAATTGTCGATGTCTGTCTGACCGCATCACCTGTCGTCTTATCCAGTTATTAATATATTATCTGGAGAAATAATATTGTGGTTGTTTTATGCGTTGAACGCAGCGGAAAACGCATTGCTGTTAACGTGCAATTTTTGGGTAGATTACAAAACAAATATTTTGCCTTTATTTTGCATTGCTTTGTATCGGATGTTGCCCTAACGGAGCGCATTTGCCGCATAAAACAACCGCGAGGTTAACTTATAATTTTGTGAAAATATTTTATTCGTCCAGCAGTTAAAATTATTTTTCTTTCCTTGTGAATATATCGCAAATGTAGCATTAATATATTTTGTACAGGAAACCTTATGATCAAATAAATATCAAAAATAAAATACAACAGTTTTTGACAATATAAATTACAATATAATTGGTATAAGCATATTCATTGTACATTGGTATCTATTCAAGTAACAGAAGTACCTGTTTCCTTTATTGGTTTGGTTTCATATATTTTTGTCCCCTGAAAAGCATTTTTCTTTACTGAGCGAAACTCTGGTAGTATTTACAACACAACAAATAGAGAACGTTTGCAACGGGCAATTGATGGACGAAAAGAAGTCTGTAAATAATTATTCGAATACTTTCGTTACTAATAAATTCTGCTTACTTACATGACTTCTTCCGTCTTTAAATCTTCTTCAACTTGAAAATACATATTGTTTCTCTTCTTATGTCACTGTAGCCATTTTTTTTCTTGTCATTTTATTCACAAAGCTTCAGGACAAAGCCTCTGAATGACATATTGTTTCACACAGGTTTCACCGTTGACCATGGAATTAATAAATACCTCCACCATTCATTGAAGTATTTAAAGTAGGTAGGTACTTATTAGTTCCATGCCGTTGACTTTGAAAAATTTAGGGCCTGTCTCAAAATCGATAAGTAAAAATCTGCCACTTAAAGTTAGCCCTCTCCTTATCTATTTTCAAGTGTACGAAAGGGAAATGCTTAGTTTATGTGACAGATATGCTTTTCTAGACGATTCTGAGACAGGTGGTTAATAATATAATATGCTTAAAAATGACGTGGTGTGTCACCTCAGTGTGCCACATTCTGCCAGATTGAAGATGTTTATTTTCTAAAAATTCAAAATCGTAGTAACCTTGTTGGAATGTAATATAACAGGCCACTGGCCTTGGAGGATTTAAAAAAAAATCTCCTATGAGTAGCCTAGCGTTCCCTCAACTTTGTTCTTGTCTCAGGCTAATAATAATAAGTAATTAGTCTGATTCTTGAATACAACAACCTAAGGTACCTATATAAAACTTGTTTAATGTTATTCTGTCTTACTTTAAGTTTGTGTGATAGAACGAGAATGCCAATAGATTATTAGCAAAAATTGCCGAGAAAAGTGTGTCACCTAACTTAAACTTTCGGCGACAAATTGACCGTCACACAGCTAAGTCATAATTATAGCGACTAGCAACAGCAAACAACAGTTTGGTGTCATACACGCATACCTATAGATTATAGAACATGCCCTTTGAGCATGATTAAGATTTACCTTTATCTGATATAGCTCAACAATATAGTTGTTTAAAAGCGATAGGGTAATGACTCACGGCTTTGCATGCATATAGAGCTCTGGTCGTCTGTCCCGCAACTCTTACCTAAACAAATCATCCGGCGGGCTCTTGTCAATGTCCCACATAAGAGCCTAGCGGGGCAAGACGATGGTATCACCTGCTGAAATGACATCGGACGGCTCTGGCACCTTCCCACTACAATTTGCCCGCGGCTTGTTTGTCGCTCGGATGTCCCTTTCCAACTAGTGGGCGAATTTCAGGGCGTTTCAACCGTCGTCATTAGTGTCACCAAATATATTGACGAAATCAATGACACTACATCAACTTCTGATGCTGATAGTAACTACATCCCCGGTTCTGCTTTTGTTTACATCAGGAGTCGCTGGCAGGTACCATCATTGATTTCGTCTATATATTTGGTGACACTAATGACGGCGGTTGAAACGCCCTGAAATTCACCCTAGTCCATTACGATAGAGACGCACTGAGTGGCAAGCGAGAAAATACAAAATACGTAATTTTAATCTATACATATAATAAAATCGTTAAGACCAAAAAGTCTGTACATTGAAGATTTAAAAAAAAAAACCGATCAGGGCGATTTATAATAAGTAACTGAACATATTAAAACCATTTTTAAAATTCTTGTTTGTTTGTTTGTTTGTTTGTTTGTTTGTTTGTTTGTTTGACTGAGCATCACGTAAAAAGTACTGAACGGATATTGATGAAATGTTCATAAATCTATTTAAATAACATCAGAATAACATTTAGGCTATAAAAATTTTGGAAAATGTTAGAAGAAGGGGGTAAAAAGAGGGGGTAAAGTTTGTATGAAAAAACAAATTTAGATTGTTCTAGGATCATGAAACTCAAAATAAATACTTATTAATAAAAATAAAGAAATACCTGTTTCAGTGTTTATTTTTAATCTCATCCAAAAACGCAAAAAAGAGGGTTTTATGTTTAAAATTACTGGAATTCATACAACTATAAAATGAAAACCAATGAAGTTTGACCTTCGAAACTTGCTACATATACGTAAAATAACAAATAAAAAAAACTACTTTCGGCGATTTTGGATAAACTACCCCTTAGGGGTAGAAATGGGGGGTTAAAGTTTGTATGGGAGTTTGTCCGTTTTTCAAATTAGAAACGTGGAAATTGCTATAGAGATTACTGTTAGCAAATAAAAAACACTACTTTCAGTGATTTTGGATAAACTACCCCTATGGGGATGAAATGGGGGGTTAAAGTTTGTATAGGAGTTTGGTCGTTTTTCAAGTTAGGAACGCGGAAATTGGTATACTTATAGGCTACTGTAAACAAATGAAAAAATAACGTTCGGCGATTTTGGATAAACTACCCCTGAGAGGATGAAATGGAGGGTGGTAATTTGTATGGGAGTTTGGTCAATTTTGAAGTTAGAAACGTGGAAATTAGTATATAGGCTACTGTTAAATAACAAAAAATACAACTTCTGGTGATTTTGGAAAACAACCCCTAAGTGGGTGAAATGGGGGATGGAAATTTGTATGGGAGTTAAGTCAATTTTAAAGTAAGAAACGTGGAAATTGGTATATAGGCTACTGTTAACAAATAACTTCCAGTGATTTTGGATTAACTTCCCCTAAGGGGCTGAAATGGGGGGTTCAAATTTGTATGGGGGTTTGGTCATTCTTGAAGTTAGAAACGTGGAAACTGCTCTAGAGACTACTGTTATCAAATAAAAAACACTACTTTCGGTGATTTTGGATAAATTACCCCTAAGGGGACGAAATAGGGGGTTAAAGTTTATGATGGAGTTTGGTCGTTTTTCAAGTTAAAAACGTGAAAGTTGGTATTTAGGCTACTTAACTGTGTACAAATAAAACATACTACTTTTGACTATTTTAGATTAACTACCCCTAAAGAGATGAAATGGGAGGTGGTAATTTGTATGAGAGTTTGGTCAATTTTGAAGTTAGAAACGTGGTAATTTGTATAAAGGCTATTCTTAACAAATAAAAAATATAACTTCTGGCGGTTTTGGAAACAACTACCCCTAAGTAGGTGATATGGGAGGTAGAAATTTGTATAGGAGTTCGGTCAATTTTCAAGTTAGATACGTGGAACTTGGTATATTCGCTACTATTAGGAAATAAAAAAAACACTTTCAGTGATTTTGGATTAACTTCCCCTAAGGGGCTGAAATGGGGGGTTAAAATTTGTATGGTGGTTCGGTCATTCTTGAAGTCAAAAACGTGGAAATTGGTATAAAAGGCACTGTTAACAAATAAAATATAAAACATTTGGTGATTTCCGAAAAACTATCCCTAAGTGGGTGAAATGGAAGGTGAAAGTTTTAATGGGAATGAAGTCATTCTTGAAGTTAACGAAATTGGTATTTAAGCTACTGCTTACAAACCAAGAGTACTTTCGGTGATTTTGGAAACACGACCCCTAAGTTTGGTTATTTTTGAAGTTAGGTATATGAAAATTGGTTTCTAATCTACTAAATAAAAAATACGAGTTTTCTGATAATGGAATCCCAGGTAAATTGATGGAACCCTTCAAACATTTAAAGGACTTATACAGCGATTTTCATACTTCTGTAAGAACATTTACTTACATTCCAAAAGCACCATTTGGTAAAGTGAAATTAATGACCAGACATGACCATCGGAACTCCTTAATAATAAGTATTTCACAACACGCTACTTTTGCCCATCATTTGTAAGGGGCTGTTTATTTATTACGTAAGACGATTTAGGGGGGAAGGGGTCTGAACAAGTCTTATTTTTTCTAACATGGGGGTAGGATGTTTTTACGTAAGATCACAAAAACAAGCAAAAATTAAAGCGTTTTTATATTTTGCTACTTTTTCTTTGCAATTTTGGTAGATACTGATCTTACGTAAGATTAAAAAGGAGGGAGGGTTCATCCATGTCTTATTTTTTCTTACGTAGGGGGAGGGGGGGTCAGAAATTGGTTAACATTGTCTTACGTAATAAATGAACAGCCCCTAATGAATGTGGTGAAATGGAAGTTTCGCCAAGTAATAGGAGACTTCTTCAACGATTAATGTCCCTGCATATTGGATAGCCCCATTTTGTCAAGAGTGATGAAGTATTGGCAATAAGCATTAATGCCATGAATGTAGTGTATATGTGCTGCATGTAATACATAATCACATAATAATTATACAAACACTAAAAAGCGAACAAATGTTAGGAAACATTACTACTTTTTGGAAAGTCTGTCCCTTTATGATACGTACTTAATGAAAATTTTATTTGTACCTACCTACTTTTTAACGAAATTACTGACACTCCGCAGACGGAGTCGCGGGCAGACAGCTAGTTTATATTATAAATGTGAAAATGTGTTGACACAGGATACTTTTTATCCCGGAAAATAGAACAGTTCCCGAGGCAATAGCGATAAACGACTACGCAAATGGAGTCGTGGACGAAAACTAGTAGCTGATAGTGTCAGTCGATCGATTGAAACGCCCCGAAATTGCTTCCTTCTCATCGCCCACTAATAACCTACTCGTACAATGATAGCCATATACTTCAGTATGAAGGACATACCCACAGTTTGTTTTGGCTAGCAGGATAAAATCAGAAAGGTATCGCTTCAAAAAATACTTACTAAAAATGTAAATTAACGTTTGTAGAACGTTTTCTGGTAAAAATATTAGACTCATAGTCATATTTTTGCTAATACTAGAATATTCTAATTAAAATATTCTAGTACACCAAAACTTTGATATTGTGTTGTTTACCATCTAATAGTTACACAGTAAAATATGCATTTAGCATACAACAGGTTTTGTATTCTACACAAAATTTGTTTCCTACGATACTAGGTAAATGCTAATAGGTCATTAGGTACTAGAAATTATGTTGTACAGAAGTAGAATTTTCTATTAATGTGTAAAAATCGTATAGTTGTCACATATAATACAATAAAATCAAGTAGAATTTACAATATTCTGTTAAAGGTCACTAGATTTTTTTCTCCATGCAATTTCGCATTTGTTCGCGCGCCAAAGGACATCCCCTCGCCGTTGGTTGCCGTGGTAACAGTAAACTAAAAGCGTCTCTATACAATTCCATATATTTCGGCCCCGTGCTTCGCCGTGACGGCGAAACCGTGCCGGGCCGTGCCGTTCAACGGCTAATTATAAAAGCGCCCTAAGGCTGTAGAGGGCGCACACATTCATACCGACAGGTCAACATTGTCCTCCTATTTGGACAGTTGGGTAAAGAGTCAAAATAGTGTAATGCTCTGTTTTTATGTCAGAAGATGCAAAATGTACAAAATATCTAGATAACGGCCTAGGAAGAAGTACGCAGTTACAGCTAATATAAAACAAACTTGTTGATATACTGATCTGGGCGTGTCGGACACCCTGACGTCAATCTGCTCGAAAGATACCTAACAATAATATTCGTGCTGATGAAATGTGTTAAAATAACACCAGTGATACGCTTATCTCAGTTCTAAATATAGGACTAAATATTACCCAGATAGGTACATCACGTATACACCATATTAATAGCAAGGGTTGTTATAAACAACAATCTGAAGATTTTGCCCTCGATAATCTTTCACGTGGTGATTTTGGACAATCTACATGGTGGTATGTAAGTTTAACCAAATGATATTACTAACTGCCGCACTCAGAGACGTCAATTAAGTTTTAAGTTTGATTATAGTTGCTGCTGTTACTTTCTTTGCTATAACAATAGAATAAGACGCAGCAACTTTAATCAAACTTAAAAATTAATTGACGTGTCTGAGTGCGGTAAGAAGAGTGACAAGGTCCTTCGTCCAGTATGGCTAGCTCGCTTGTCCGAGGAAGGTTCTTATGAAGAGAAAAAATGGATATTTAAACTTTAAGGGGGGGGAAATGGGAGGGGGAACCTTAACCGAAGCGAAGAGAGGGCGGGTCGCTAGTCTAGTAATAAACGACCCTTTAGTTTAAACCTAGAAAACAAGACGCAGCATCTTTATTAGCGCATTCATCCCAGCAATGTCGTTGACCATGTAGTTCACTAAACTATTACTTGTGCCATATTGCACATACTACAGACGTTTCGTAGGAGAAAAATGGTATAACAGGGCACCAGGCTCTTATCGCCTTTTCAATACCTAGAAAAAACAACAATTATCTGTAACACAATTCGTTCAGGAGTTCAGTCGATAAGAGGTCGTTACCTCAATACAGTGGAACTTCTTGCTTTGTGGTTCAACGTATTGACCCGTAAAACCTACGTTGAGCCATTTTATACAAAACGGCGAGCACGAGCACTTAATGTTATGGGCCTACCACACGCGCAAGCTTCACCACAGTTTTACCTGCGCAAGCCAAAACTGAATACTTCGTGTCTATAGACTTTTACCAACCACACGCTCCGTGTTCCGTGTACAAACCGGCCTGCGCAGGCAAAACTGTGGTGAAGCTTGCGCGTGTGGTAGCCGCTTAATATGCGCGCCGTGGACTTCATTAGGAGCCTGTTTTGTTTAAAATTCGAAGAGCGTGGCATATAACGTTTTAGAATTTCATTACGATATTGTTAAGACATTTTGAATTTTATATCAGAGCATATAGGTTTAAGGTGCTGAAAAAGAGTTCAGCACCCGTATTATGGTCGCCTTTATTGCGATGGATAAATGTGGATAAAGCATCCGTCCCTCTCGCACTAATAGACTGGGTAGAAAGTGACAGTACTTTAGTATCACTGTTGGATTTAACATGCGGTCATGAGTTTTATTCATTATTCATAATATGGTAAAAGTGTTTTTAACTATTATATAAATTACTATTTGTTACTTAACAAATCAAAAAAGTAAAAGAAATTAAACTTTTATTGACTAGTCATCTATTACTTAAACAACAATACACAAATTACAAAAAATATGTATTAGAATGGATAAACCTAGATCTGTGGGTCGATTTTTTAGAATCAAGCGCTCGAAAACTTTGTTAGGTACTTTGGAAATGAGAGTCGGTTGTGACGTTCTTTCGCATGGGATTTATTTTCTTTTCCTCGTCTGTCTTTCGCGATTCTCAAAAATTGATCCGCTAAACCCTTTTCACATAATATAAATAGAGATAGAGTCAATTAATACTGCAACCCATTTAACTAATCAATTTTTTTAGCTTAAAGCAATAAATTGTAGCTTAATTTAGGACGGATACAAAACACATTAAAAGTAATAACACACTACTTTAGGTCACATTGAATTAAAATGTAATGGCTATTTAATAACTTAAATCTAGCTTCTACCACCTTTAAAGGAATAAATCCACACGAAAAACTAGCAAAAAATGCGATATTTACAGTAAAAAATACATAAAAATAAAAATCACGAAGAAAGTTCAAAATAAAAGTACATTTTAGACATTTTTATTACTAACAATTAAATACATACATACATTTTCTAACGGCTGCATTCAGACGTCAATTAACTGTTAATAGCAAAAAGCAATAGAATAAGACGCAGCAACTTTAATCAAAATTAAAATTACTTGACGTCTCTGAGTGCGGCAGTAAGAATACCATTGCCGTATGATGCAAAAACTAATATGACTACTTACTGCCGCACTCAGAGAAGTTGCTGCGTTTATTGCTATAGCAAAGAAAGTGACGGCAGTAACTTTAATCAAACTTAAAAGTTAATTGACTTCTCTGAATGCGGCCGTTACACTGTTTGCGTGTTTATTAATT
This sequence comes from Tortrix viridana, assembly GCA_963241965.1. Lineage (NCBI taxonomy): Eukaryota > Metazoa > Arthropoda > Insecta > Lepidoptera > Tortricidae > Tortrix > Tortrix viridana. Next base: position 10,159,218 of record OY725187.1, read on the forward strand.
AACTAACTTATATTTACAGCCATGCCACATTTATTATACATAATATTTTTCACCACACAATTTGACATTGTCTCGGACTATCCCAGTCTTCAATCGATCTAATTCTTTAAAAAACTCTCTTTTGTTCAATGGGAATAATGCCGCTATAACATGTAACAATAAAATGTTATAAAATAAATTATCACCAGGCGCCAGAACGCTCAAACTATTACCCCCTTACTAATAAACGTTGAGTAACGGCTGAGTAGTTATACAATGCTTTGTCCTTATCAGTCGAATTCAAATGTCACAATGACAGATAAGGACAAAGCATGGTATAACTACTCAGCCGTTACTCAACGTTTATTAGTAAGGGGGTAAGTGTTTTATTTTTATAAAATTGCAAATAAACTTGTAATAAATTGCAAATAAATTTCTACATTCGCAGTGACAACTTTCTCAACAACGCAACGGTAAACGGTTGAAGCATTTTCACCGTTAAATTGAGCTAAGATATAATTATTCACAACAATCACAATATTCACAGTATTGTAAGAAGTAAACTAATTTTTATAACGCAAAAAAATTTTTACCACACGAAACTTCATTAATCTCTATCGCGGTCTTAGGGTCTTATTAATAAACTGATTTTGACCAAGTTGCTCATCTCAAGATGCGTCAAAATGACAGTCTGTGTCGACGTTTACTTTGACGACTTTGAGATAAGCGTCGCAGTCAAGATGAGTTTGTTATTATGGCTTTGTCATGGCGATAAAGACAAGATGCTTATACATTATGTAGTCGGCTATATTTTGTTCAGTACCATGAGCAGGATCAAGTGCAGGAGCACGAGCAGCGCGCCGCGGCGGCGCGGGCGCCGTCACCGCACCGGCGCCGGCGCGCCCGCCTCCTCCCCCCGCCACGCCGGGATCAACTTCTTAGGCTTCAGCACGAAGGGTATCTGGAAAACGGGGCAATGTGAAGAAGGCTAAGCGGTATTATGACAACTCGGTTAGCTTAGTTGGAGTTCGATTCCCGGCATGGCCAAATATTTGTGTGATGGGCTAGTACCCATAAGTAGAAGCTAGCATAGAACTTAGTGTGGAACTAGGTCAATTTGTATGAGATTGCTTTTTGATTTATTTATTTAATTGCCAAGAGTCGTAATGAGTTTCAAAGATTAGTAACTTACGCAGGAAGAACCGTAGGGATATTAGGATTGCCTTATAAAATGTATACATCCTGTGGGAATCACTGTAACGAGTTTTACATGAATAAAGTCGCAGGCTAGACAAGTAATCAATGAGCAATGTTTTGTTACCACTAAGCAGCCATACACCGCTCCGATGAGGAAGCCGACGGCGACGTCCTGCCAGTGGTGGAAGTGGTCGGCGACGCGCGACAGCCCCGCCAGCCACGCCGCCAGCAGCGCCAGCAGCTGCAGCACGTGGCGCAGCAGCTTCGAGCCGCGCCACTTGCCCTTCATCTGGATGTAGATCTGAAAATAACGTGAGGTGACATCTCCAATAAACAAATTGGTAAAGGAACGCGGTGTACATAACCTTTTTATTTTATATTAGGTACAGTCGAGGACAGAAAGACGTTTACAATTTTTCACCTTGTTCCATCTGTATACATGTGTATACATCTTTCTGTCCTCGACGTACGTAGGTATACATCATTTGCCAATTCGCTATACAAATAATTTAGAACGAAAAAAAAACAAAAGACTCTTCAATTGGCTAGGTAAAGTTTTTGGAAGAGGTGTAATTTATATTTTTTTTCGATAGTCGTCATCCTAAAGATCAAGGAACTGCGGCTCTTTTATTTTTATTCCCTCTAATATTTTAGTTTTTTTTTTTTAATTATTAAGTTGACATTTGTAAACTTTAATGACCGACAAGCTTGTTGCCTTCGTACTTAAGGAAAAAGAAAAAAAAACTCACTTCCATATCTGTCAAACTTTAATGTATGACAAGTGCTGCCACCTAGAGAGTTGTGGTTGAACTAAAGCTATACTATATATACGTACCTAGGCATGTACAGTTTACCACCGAAACATTATATTGCGACTCTCCATAGAACCGTTTCATAATAAAGTGACGTCTATTTTGTGCCTCTCAGTATGTCACTTTATTATGACGCGGTTCTATGGTGTCACAATAACAAAGTATTCAGCAATACATTTAATAATGAGAGAACTCAGAGAAACGCATTTCCGCACAGACAACGCTTGACTGACTGACATTGGACGGACACATGTTTGACAGTTGACGTTTTGTATTTTCATCAACACTCCAGAGGTCGCTACCGTCAATGAAAATGGGAACCATTCTAAGTGTGCCCCCTGCCTTGACTTGACAATGACAGATATTATAGAAGTGACAGTTTTTTTTTCTTTTTCATTAAGTACGAAGGCAACAAGCTTGTCGGTCATTAAAGTTTACAAATGTCAACTTAATAACTAAAAAAATATTTTTAAAATATCAGAGGAAATAAAAATAAAAGAGCTGCAGTTTCTTGATCTTAAGGATGACGACTATCGAAAAAAAATATAATTTACACCTCTTCGAAAAACTTTACCTACCCAATTATATCATCATGTTTAGTTTATGTTGGAACGGTTATTATTATCGGGTAAATAGGAAAATAATCCGTACGTCCGCAGCTTAGCTCAGAGACTCTTAGTACTAGAAAGCTGTTATATGGCATGAATATACATATTAGTCACGCCAACTAAAAGTAAATCTTGAAATATTTTTTTTAGGGTAGGTACCTCCCCTACACGTGAAGTCGGGATGTTTTTTTTTCTCGTCTACCCCATGGTGTGGGGTGTCGTTGCATAGGTCTTATACTATAAATCTGAAAAATATTTTAATTGAAAGCGCATATAACGAATTTAAAAGGAAAACTATCACGACTAAGTAGGCATCATTGGTCCTTGAGTTACAGGCGACTAAAATGTTTATACCAACTGAAAATCACCTATGATAACTTTAAATAGAAAATTAGTTGATAATATGTAAATTCACGGTATTTGCGCATTGTTGTTTGTGTTTGCTCATGCCCGGTTTTTTTTAACACAAAATGGGCCTTTTGCACTTAATTTGTGAGCATTCTGTGTTTTATTGATTTAACTGATTGCGGCTAAACGCCTGAATCCCACAGTTACTTCAACCATTGATCACAACTTTATCTCCAAGCAAGACAAAACAGGCGTTATTATTTAATTTTTATGAAGCTTATTACGTTTATACGTATCGTTTATACGTATATATTGGTAAGAATTACAATATTACAATACTGCCGTCGTCCTAAGCTTAAAGGCGATATCTCAAATTCAATAGCCAAAGCAGATTCAGTCCTCTCCTGTTAGTAATAAGAAAGCAATTGCTACAGGAGTTTTGTCTGAGATATCGCATTTTAGCTTAGCAGGGCAGAATAATAGTCCATATGAAGTGACCTTGCTTGCTCTCTAGGTATATGACGCAAGGAACATTCATGCAATATTTTAGAAGCTTAATGTTGTCATAATTGTGATAAAATATTCCTATCTTAAAATGATTACCTAATTTAAATGAATCCGTACGCTTGTAAAAACAATGATTCATTCCGTGTCAATTTAAGCAGCCAACCGCATTTTGTTAACTATTGAGATAATTAATGACTTCATTTGTTAAAAGAAATGACTCAAGGTTTCGTTGAGCTGAATAAATTCTAATTTGCTTTTTTTATGCTTGACAAAACAAAATCAAGGTTTTGACGATTGTCTCATTAAAAGAGTGCAAAAGTTAGTTGCATTTAACTATTATGAAAATGATTGGATTTCCTAAGGTCCGTAACTGTGAACAAAACTTAAGTTATGAGCACGTCTCAAACAAACCCTTTAAAAACATGCTTGAAATTTTTATAGGCCGACTGATCACCTTTTATTCTTAGGAGGATTTCTTACGCGTACACAAAATTTAATGAGCTTCCTACTGCAGTATACAATATGGGTTTTTTTAAAGGGCGTCTTATCATTTTTTCTAGACCGGCAACACTCATGAGTTCCTACCGCCCTTAATGTTGCTGAAGTGGGCCGTCTCACAGAGGGGTATTTGATATAAAAACCTGGCCAAATTTATTTTATAGTTGATAAATATTTTTAAACATTTCCAAATGTTCTCTTGAAAATAGTAATAATATTTTGTAGTTATTAAAAACATTTTTCACGATACGATTTTCTATAAATTCAATTTTTGCATCAAGAGAACGGGCGCTATACTTTTTTTTGTATGTATAAAGCTCGTTTTGTCATTTTTTGTGTTTTATGAAAAAATGAAATCGATTAAATTTTTAAAATCACAATTTCGATGATGACTCAAAGAAAAAATATTTAAAAAAAAGGGCGTGAAGGTGCGGGATTTTTTTATCCGACCATACAATGAACCTACAATCCTGGTTTAACAACCCTTAACAGTGGTACTAAAACACAAATTTAGTTTAATGCCCTTACTAATAAACGTTGAGTAACCGCTGAGTAGTTATACCATGCTTTGTCCTTATCTGTCATTGTGACATTTGAATTCGATAGATAAAGACAAAGCATAGTATAACTACTCAGCGGTTACTCAACGTTTATTAGTAAGGGCATAAGAATTTAGTCTATAAGTAAATATTCTATGTTATCGATATCATTTTAATATCCTAAAATCGGTACAAATGTTAAACTCTAGTACAATATTTTTACTTTAAAATATAGTAGGTACATACCTTCACCTTCCAAATCAATACTAAATTATTGCAGGTCCACAGCACTATTGTTCACAATGAGTAAAGTAAAAAGTAATGTCTGCGGGTAAGCACGTCGATTATTAACGAACCGAACGTTGAATTCTGGCATGCCGATATTCAACTATTAGAACATCGCGTCCCATACACGACTTTTTTTTTTTGTTTGCCTATTTTTGTGTCCCACTGCTGGGCAAAGGCCTCCCCTTTTTTTCTCCACTCGACCCTGTCTAGAGCACGTTCCTGCCAATCCCTTGCAAACGCGTCTAGGTCATCCCGTATTCGTTTTTTTCGACTTATGGCCTATCAAATACCCCTCTGTGAGTCTGCTTGTTTTCCAGACTCTGACAATAAAAATAAAGATTGTCCAAAAAACTTACGATGAAGAACACGGCCACATACATGGCGAAGCTGGCGTGGGCGCTAGGGAAGGACAGGTTGACCTGCTGCACCCGGTAGGAGTCAGGGTCCACGCAGGAGTACTCTTGGATGTAGCCACCAACGTTGGCGGAGGCGTTCCGGTCGTAAGTCGGCTGGCAAACCTGGAGTAACAAGGAAAATACTTAAAATTGAAAGTCAATCAGTTTGAGGACTTCCTCAATAGGGCTAGAATCGAACGTCGTAGTCATTATGTAAGCTGTCAAAATAAAATGTTCGATAAAATTTTAAGTATCATATGCTTTGAATTCCGTCTAAAATTTTGTACAAAAATAGTGCTCCAGTGTTAATAGTTAAAACGAAGAGAAGCAAAAATGATTGTATCGGAAAATTACAACCGGGTTTTGCCCGAACCATGAAGATACTATCTTGAAATAAACGGACAGCACTATAGTAGTGACACACCTCCGTCCCTTCACTGCCTGGACTGGAAATACTCAGGTTGTAACACTCACGATATGGCCTCTGAACGCATTATCAGGCCTCTCTGAGGTATTCCTTTGTCTACGTAGGTAAATACGTCTATAACGGTAAATATAATAGACAATAAAATGCTAAATCAACAAGACATATGTCACCAATGATTCATGACCTTAAAACTTAAGAGGTTAAACACCTCGCAAATACGAGATTTTCTTGACACCACATCGAGTCTAAATCGTATGAATTTTAAGAGGCTAGCTTTAAACATGTTAACGGTCCAAACGTGTTCACCGTTTACTTCTAACATCCTCGTTAATTATAGTGTGTAAATTAGTAAGTGATTTACAGTTTATGTGCTGCTAGCGAAAGGTAAAATGCCTACTTCACGTCTTCTTCAATAATCTTTACAGATTTTCCAGGTGTGTTCCAGGTAAATGATGTTTCCCCTTGGAAACTTAATCAGTCTATATTTCTCACTGATGAGTAAAATGCCTTTTGTTATTGTGCCAGTGTCTGGACGTAACTAATATTTAACCTTTGAGGTTAAATATTACTTTTGTTCAGAATTGTAAATATTGCAGCAGCTTCAGTAGGGGTAAGGCAGCCGATGAGCTAATTTTAAATTACATAAAGGAGCAATCACACCGCTGCTCAAAATACGGTGACGGTACGGAATCTCAGTGAGAGAGAGAGAGATCCGATGAGGACGGTATGCGTTAGAAACGTGGCGTATACTTGTCACTGCGTCACCGTATTTTGAGCAGCGGTGTGGTAGCTCCTTAAAGGTATTTCAATTTCCACTTCAAGGTTGTCAGCGCATTTGTGATCTTGAAATTGCAAATTCCATGTGTTCCAGAGCCCACTTACCTACAACCAGATATACTGTGTGCTCATTTGTCATCCAAAAAAAAACTTACAGCAAAGAAGTGCGGCCGCAGCCGCCCGATGACGTATTTGCTGCTCTCCGCGGTGACTTGCTGGCAGGCCGCCCCGAAGGTGAACACGCCGAGGGTGATGTAGCTCTCCCAGACCCACCCTGGGATCAAAGCACCACAGAGGAACTTCTCCCCCACGCTCCGGCCTTTCCGGTCACGGACAAACTCTATTATTATCACCTGGAAATATTTAAATAGATTTAAGTTTTAGTTGAATTGCGATTGGCAATTTAAATAGGTTTACATTTAGCAGTGGGTAGCTGTTGAAATGAAGATGTTTTAGTAGCACAGGTTTGGCTGACGTAGAACTATGTACATCTATATGTCCTACATCAGACAAAATTACTTGTAACGTTCATTGTGGATATTCAGATCATACAGAGTAGTGAATGCAACCTGAAAGCTATATTGATGCTGATGCTTCAAATGTTTTCAGCTTCCCAACAAGCCAGCAAGTGGGGTGTTTTAGTTCTCAACTAGCTAATAGCATTTTTACGTGGGGAAATACATTACGCGTGCCACCGCACCTGTGTAGGGCGGTGGTTATGAGGGGCTCTCCTTCCATCTTCTTCCCCTAAGGGAACAAGGACAGCCGACCTACACAGTAAAACCCCTCGGTGCGGCACGGACAGACCTTTAATCAGGTTGTAAGGGTTCGCTCGGTTCTCTATCTAACCCCGGCAGAGATAAGCATCTAAACTGAATATTCAAATCCAGTATCTTCTCTGCCTCGTTAAAGTTGCATGTCAACCTTTATCGGGAAACTTCGGCATTGACCTGCCCTTTCAATATTTATGTTGGACTGATTATAAATGGTGTGAATATTCCATGATTCCTTGATTATCAACGCAGTCAGTGCGTTGATAATCAATAAAAAAATTATCGATATTAATCGATTGCATCAACATGTGATGTTATCGGCATTGTTTCAGGTATTCCCGTGAGTCACAGGAATGGGTTGTTACATGATTTTTCCAATTGTTTATTTATTTTTTCCTAAAAGTAGGTACCTAAGTTAAGTTTAAAAAATAAACAGTGTCATTTCATCCACTCAACCAGTCTTTGAGTTACACTTCCGTGATTCGTTTTTCCTTTTGCTATTGGTGACGAGATTCTTTGTTCTTGATCGAATTAAAATTCAAGATAGGCAACGGAAAATCGTGAATTATTTAACACGTAATTATTTTATTACGTGATCATGACAACTAAAACTTCTGGGCAAATACGATTTGAGACGGGTCGTATCAATAAACTCATTTCGACTACAATCCCCGTCTCAAGATACGTCAAAGTAACCATCACTCCATAGAAAACTGTCACTTATGATGACGCATCTTGTGACGGGCATCTCAGCCAAAATCAGTTTATTAATAGGGCCCATTATTACCCTTCATATCGTCATCGCTGGTCAGACGCTAGCATAGTATTTAAGTAAATTTTGGACATATACGGGATGTAACAAAAACCCAGTTCAGCAAAAAAACCTTTGTAGTACTTAGTCAACGAATTCTAATATAAAGTAAGTGGGAAAACTTGGAAAAAATAATGTATTTCTATTTTGTTTAGAGAAAAAGCATTTTCGTAAATCTGACTCGATACAAAACAAAATTTTTTTGGAAGTTTTTCTGCGTGGTGCAAGGTTCGCTGCGACAAACGGGTTTTTTATTGATTGAAGATTTGTTTTAAACCAGTTTATCCGGACATGCTTGAAATTAATCGTATAAGCGCCGCATGAACCTCAAATGAACAGTCAGTATATACCTACATAAAGAGAAAAGCCATTTTTTACCCTTACCGTGGCCATCATGAGCCCAAACCCGGCGGCAGCCAGCCAGGTCTCGGATATGGACTCCTCCTTGAACGGCAGCCGCAGCGAGCGGTCATCCTCGAAGAAACCGACCTTGAACGCCTTCCCCCATAGCATGAAGATTAGGAGGGGGGCACTTACTGAAACAGAGGAGGTAATCCGTATTCTTATAAATCCATCTCCTTATTCATCCTACGAATATTATAAATGTGAAAGTTTGTATGTACGTTTATTTGTGTTCCAACCACTCCTAAACCAATTTGGCTTAAATTTGGCACATGGATGCTCCTCATCCTGATAGACAAATAGGGTATTTTTTAAACCGTTTTTTTTTTGTTAATTTATTTGAATAATAGACAAAAAAATTAAATACAAATAGTTTCGCCAAACAGTTTGTTGGCGAAGACAGCACTCTTGTTATTTTCATTCCTACTCGCATTAAGTGTTCCAGCGCCTCCCACCGTCCCAATAAATGGCACTATAATATTAATATTTTATGACAATCATGATAACAGGCAGTGTCAACTACAGGAGCGACGGTGTCAGGCATCGGGCTACCTCCCTTACATAAAACAAGATTAAAACACTAGGTATATGTGCAACTTAACTAACTACTTTCACTATCTTTAAGGAAGGTCTTTAAGAAAGTCTTTCACTATCAAACACGCCTTCACTTTAGATTTGAATATATTTTTCGTTACACATTCGTTCTCTGATATTATCCTATTGTAAATGCGCGGTATCAGGTACCCTCTCGTCCTTTGTCCGTAGTAGTTATTAAGTGATCTTGGTTCGACAAACATTTTACGTGATGATGTTGTTCTCAATTGAGAGATCACTACATATTATAAAACAAAGTCCCCCGCCGCGTCTGTCTGTCTGAACGCGATAAACTCAAAAACTAGGTACTAAACGGATTTTCATACGGTTTTTACCACTGGACGGAGTGATTCATGAGGAAGGTTCATTAAGATTTAGGTGCGTTTATGCCTTGTTACCCGTGCGAAGAAGGGGCAGATCGCTAGTAAACGATAAACGACATATACGCGGACGGAGTGCCGGGCAAAAGCTAGTTTAGTATTCATAGTTCATAGCCTATAGACGGTCATAACCCATATGTTACTTTTTATAACGAAATATGTAATAGATAAAAAAAATCTAATCAAAATCGAATAGCTATTGACATTTTTTCGTCATACTGGTATCATACCGGTTATCTCTAAAGTTGGAATATAAAAGTAAGTTTACTTCCGTATTTATTATCAGTTGGATAAGAGTTATACCAGTATTCCAAATATGGGCAGAGTTATCTACGTATTTGAAAGGTATTTGAAAGTTTGATAAGGACTGAATATTCTAAGAACAAATGCTTTGCTGGTTCTCTCTATTTCCTTGTCTTTAACTGGACCAGCGAACACAAGTTCGTTTACCGGTCATATTAGCGGTTGTCTAACTAATGATTCAGTACAAACTCAGACTCAGGCATTCCGCCATAGACCTCAAGTTTGATTGACAACGCATTTGCAATCTTGAGATTGTAGTCTTGAGAAATGTCTAAGGGTCTCAGATCTTACCAGGTGACCTGTGAGCTCGATTGTCTTCGCCACGCAATAAAAAACAGAAGGAATAACACAAGAGTACAGTTGAGTACAAAGATATGTATATACTTTTTTCAATGGGATAAGATGCAAAAGTGTATACATATCTTAGTACTCGACTGTACTTGAGCATGGCGACATTTTCGCGTAACGCGCGTTGCTGTTATTGCTCGTAAACGTTCAATTGGCTGCAGTGCGCGTGAGTTCGTGTAATCAAACAATGGCGGATTATGAGATCAGTGCTTGCGTTCAGTGATGCTTAGTAACGACCTAATTTTCTAGCTTAATTCTAACTTCTGTAGCACTTTCGGTGATCGTTATCATTAGAGCGTTATGTAACTTGTCTAGGGCTACTTGAAAATCAAAGAAACTATCGTGAAATACATTCCAGGACCAGGGCTAGTTATATAACAGTGAATTTTGTAAGAAAACGTTAGCAGTTTAGTTTCAAAATGTTCACTGTGTGTGTGTGTGTACTAGGTGATTCTCTTAAACATCTCGAAGTCAAAACCGCCTGTGAATTATTAAGGTAAGCTTAAGTTGAACTGTCTAGACGCAGGTGTCGCTACGGTTGAAGACTTCCGTTTGGCGAGAGATAAGCAGTTGTATGCGGACCTTACTGCCAACCTCCAGTGGGGAAGAGGAATTTGAACAAGGAGTGCTGTACGTGCTCTTACGTATATTTAGGCATTTAAGGAAAGAGAACTGAACCTTTGTTTTGTGACCCGGGGGAAATGCCACGTATACCCGCCCAGCGGGTGCCAAGTCGGGTTACCGACTTGCGCGGACTAAAACATCGGGGGCGTTCTATCAATCGCTGTCACTACGGGATCGCTCTAGCACCAAAACGTAGCCGCGGCGCGGTTACCCGGTGGGCTCGCCTTAGTAACCCTAACCTAACCTACTGACTTAGTTGCATATTTTGTCGTCAATACAACTCGGCCGTAAGTATCTTGTCTAGGGGTCACGGGAAAACATGTCGAAACTCTTTTATGTGGTTGTTATATGTGTGTTTTTCCTCGTAATAATTCTGAAATGTTTTCCTCCAGAACTTCGCAGATATTTTATATTATAAATACAGTTTTATATAACGCTATAATAAAGTAGTATCATTGTAATAAGTTATATAATTAAAAAAAAACCGGTCAAGTGCGAGTCGGACTCGCGCACCGAAGGTTCCGCATAAACTTGAAGGCAGGTAAACAGTTCGTAAATCACGGGAATACAATATAAACTAAGCCAGTATAAACTGACACGCAATAAGTATGCACTTTCATACTTAGTGGGTGTCAGTTTATACTGGACTTTTTTTTTTATGGGATGTAACTACAAATTAACGGTTTTCGGATTTTTTCCTTTACTTGTGCTATAAGACATTGCTTCTTGCCAAATTTCATGATTCTAAGTCAACGGGAAGTACCCTATAGGTTTTGATTCCCTTGAGATTCCCTTCAATATGCGGCATAAACGGCCGTATCTTTTGATTGCGTTGACTTAGATGTTTTTTTTTCACTGATCCAAGGGATTGCAGACTTAAGTATTTGATATTAATTTCAACTTGATACCTCCACGCGTTCCTGAGAAAAAGGGTCTTGACAGACACACAGACAGACGGACAACAAAGTGATCCTATAAGGGTTCCGGTTTTTTCTTTGAGGTACGGAACCCTAAAAACAGGTCAGGTGCGAGTCAGACTCGCGCACTGAGGGTTCCGTCCACATTTGGCTGGTTTTTAATATTTATTGTTATTCTATAGGGTGTGTTCTATAATCATACTAAATTTGACGTTTGTATGTTTTACCGTTTTTACGATACAGCAAAAATAAATGAAAAAAACGTTACTTGTATGGGGACCCCTTTATTATTTAATTTTTTTAGTTGTTAGTTAAATCCAACGTAATAACACATATTCTGAAAATAAATCGACCCTATATCTATTACGGTTCAAAAGATACAGCTCTTTATAGTTAGGACAGACAGACGGACGGACAGCGTATTAATAGGGTCGCGTTGGGCACCCTTCGGGTACGGAACCCTAAAAAGTGACTGCCAGTTGAGTCTTTTGCGGCGCTTCTTCTCAGTAGCACGGTCTCCTCTTGGGAAGCGCTGACGTAGATTTTGTGTGGAAAAGTGCTTAGTGAACCAATATATTTTTATCTTTTAACGGTTCCTAAATCTACCTTAAATCCACGGGGACGAGGGACAAATGAAGCTCGCCAGTTAAGAGGATTGCGAGTTGACGGATTTCCACACAAACGGCGATAACGTCTTCCACCCCCTAAATGTTAACCGATTTCGACATTTTGATATGTGGTCAGTCAGAACAAAAACTTTGTCCGTACGTTTCGTTTTTATCCAATATTATCAATAAATTCAATTTATTCCCGTTTTATTGTTTTCATACAAAAGTAATTTCGGCCATAATCTCTTTATAATTAATAAATATTTTAAAAACGAAACGTACATATGTTTTATTGAATGGTGAACAAAAAAGTGTTTTGTATTGTACGGACATAGTTTTACCGACCGAAATCGATTTACATTTAGGGGGTGGAAAACGTTATCGCCGTTTGAATGGAAAGTCGTGGACTCACAATCCTCTGAAGTTCAAATTATACCACTAGCTTTTGCTTTCAATTCCATGATATCAAAACAAACCTACGCAAAAGATTAACTGCAATTGTAATTAATATTAACAATCACAGATTTTTAGAAGATCCTGTCACTCTTATCACATTTCAATCACATACCCTTTTTGTACACACACACACACACACACACACACACACACACACACACACACACACACACACACACACACGCACACACACACATACACATACACTTAATACTATTGTTATGTACAAGGATCATAAAACTGTATGCAGTCAATTATGATTGGAGCAGTAGAAACAATCGAAAATCAATCAAAACGAATAGTATATATTATTACTATTATTAGTAGCATATTAATCATAGTAAGTACTTACCACATAACAACACTACGAAATCCAGCACTATCTTCCATACCAGCTTATCCTGTGCCATTTTCACTAAAAAGTATCCTCTTAAATGATTTTTTTATTTTTTATTTTTAATACCCGCGACGCGGCTTCCAGCCCGGTGCAACGCACTCGACTGATAGCGACGTTGACTTATCTACACCTCACCTTGAATTCCGTTTTTAAAATCAAGTACAACAAAGATTTGCAACGTTCTCATTTTAAAATCGAGGGTATTTGTTAAGAAGGGCTAAGGTCAATGACATGACTCATGGACCATATGCCTTCGGGTTAAGTTTATTTTTAAATTGGAGTGTAAAGGCTGTCGCACACGGAACTTGTTATGTATAATTAAATGTGCAGGTAATACGTATGTATTGTAGTAAATGAACTCGGCGACAAGGTTTGTAGTTATTGTGTAGGCGACGTAAAAACATACGTTTTGTGTGAGTAGAACCTACTAAGAACGCTAGTGTGATTAATAACACTCACATCTCTCTAAATTGTAGTTAAATTGTTTTTTTTAACAATGTAATATTCAATGAAAACGGATGTCTGTGTGGTATTTTTAAACGAATGGAGCTGACTAAAATAAAAGGTGACCAAAATAAAAGATGAGTAACCAGGTGTTCCTGAGTCATCGAAAGAATCGAGATCAAGCCTCAGGACATAATAGGTATGAGTATGTGTACCTAATTATGCAATAAATTAGCACGATAAATATGACGTTGATGCTTATATGAAGTCGGTTAAATAGGCATTTAAGGCTGCGTCCAAACTGGGCAGTTTTACGAAAATTATAGCAAAATAAGGGTCATTTAAAAAAAAATACCTACATAGTTAAGGGCTTTAATTAAAGCTAAACTTAATTGTTCCTTTGTGTAACGAAAGTTACCCATATAGTTTGTATGACTAACTTTCGTTACACAAAGGGTGCGATCGTGATTTCGTTTTCGTTAAACCTTTAACTATGTAATTTTATTTTGAAAACGACCCAAAAACAATACTAAATAAATTTTAAATATGAAAGTGTGTTAGTTTATTAATTTTCCTTTTTTTCCTGGTAAATGCCCCAATATAAGTAGGTAAATGCACCATTACAAGTAGGTAAAAGCACCAATGTAGGTAACAATTTTAGTGATTTTTAGTTAGATTGACAAAAGCGTCTTAGCAAAAAACAGACCATTCTTGAGGGAACTATTTTTTGTTACGAGGAACATAATTATGGTCGTCTTAAATTGAAATAAATTTTATCTTACTAGCAATTAGAGTGCTAAACAGAATATTGGCATAATTTGGAGTTATGTCGTTATTTCTTGACATAATTAAGGTACTTAATTAAAATTAAATAATTCTACAGTTAAAGGGTTATGAAATTAAACAAATTCATAACTATTTATATTTATTTATTTTCAGTTGTAAAATCAAAATAAGCAGTTCTTAGCATCTTATCAATAGAAATGTTGCCAAACACAAGAAATCATGACCAACGCCTATTAAGAAAGACGAATCTTCTATACTTTTTTACTAAGAGACAATGCGATCTTACGTAAAATTCTAGAGTCTAATATGCGTAGTTTGTAGATGTACCTTTTTTATTTAGTAGAGTAGTTTTGTAATAGAATCTATTAACAGTTGCGCCCTTTTTCGTAACACGTTACATGACATTTTACCATTATGACACCTACATCTGTAACTTACTTTAATGAACTTGTTGAGGCAAAGCGATAAAAATTGCTAACTAAAAGGTACGGTGCGAATATAAATATCAAACGGAACAGTTGCCACTATTTGTTACCTTAAAGCTTCACAACTATTTACAATTTATTTGGTGCGAAGTCTTTTAATTTCAACACCTTTTTCCGAAATCTAAATTGTGTAAAAAAGGCATTTTAATTTTCATAATTGACACAGACTCATAGTACTCGTAATTGACTATTCTTAACCCACAAAGCCGCATTATAACTTGCGACTTAAATCAATGATTAAAATGTCTACTTTAAAATTATACGTATTTATTTATGTGCCAATTATACCACTAAACACATACTTAAAACGTACTTAAATTTAACTAGATAGATACATCATCGTACCATAAAATAAAATTAAACAAACTTAACTATGAAAATATAAATAAAATGGAACTGATGTAAAAGCGTCCTAAATAGTACAAGGCCACCACAAAGTCGCGTTTAGGTCCACTATTTGAAAAGGTCCATTTTTTAAATTAGCGTACATACAATTGCGTTTTTACCTTTCCAATGCTCTGTAATCATTCGATTATAAATGGGTGGGAATCTATGATTGTTCACTGTTATTTAAAATCAGATAAATATACGGCCATTACAACAAGGGACTCCTTATTCATCATTATCAGCCAAAACACGTCCACTGCTGGACATAGGACTGCCCTAAGGATCTCCATGACGGTCGGTTTTGTGCTACCAGCAATGGACGAATAATCAGCTGGAACAGGTAAACCAGAAGTTGACGTCATTTCCCTCATTAAAGCACTGTGCCAAATGTCAAGTGTGAGCTGTCAGTCTTGACAAAGTTTAAACTATTTAACGTCGTTTTTCACAAACTCTAATTTAGAATGTAGTCTCTCCTAAAATGTTCCCTTTTTGTTTTGGTTTTGAACTCTTTTGATATGTCGTAAAAATATTTTTGAACAAATTTGTGCGCATCATGGCAAATCTATACCTATAGGCCTAGAGCCAGGGTTGCCAAATATGGATTTCGGAACTCCTAAAAAAACCCAAATCGATACGATTCTTGATGATTATTGATGTTATTTCCCCAAGTGAATAAATGAAAGGGCCTAAACTTTCCCATGTCATATTTTATTCCCCAAAATTGCGAAAAAAAATCCAATCTGGCAACCTTGGCTAGAGCCCTCTTACGATTAGGGGCCCGTGTCTTCTTTGTGCTATAAAAAAGGCAAAATTTTCTTTTGTTTTTTCGCCCCCTCCGTTGGTCAATTGAACTAACACTTGATGAACAAAAGTATGGATGAAGGATTTGATTTGAACCTCGAACGCATCAATTAAATAATTAAATAACAGTGAACACAATCCATCTCGCGGACAACTAGATAACATTTTCAAAAGGCTCACACGTGAAAGGTTCATCTGCAATATTTTTACATCTCTATATCACAGTGTAAAATACGACCTCCTAGTCTTCTAGACTTTAAAAGGTATTTTCTACGCTTATTCTAATCAATATAGTAAATAAATGAGCTGTGTACATATAATTTTAAATTTAAAAACAAATATAAATGCATTTCAGTAAAACTTTTTTCTAATTCGTACCAATTTTCATAACATACATATTTACATAATAAACTAGGTTACAACTTAATAATAGTTAAAAATAAAATTGTACTTTAAGTTATTTTTTTTACGAACCCCAGTTTAAGGTTTAAAATAAATAGTGGTTAAATATAATGTATAAATAACACATTGCACGAAAAAGTTAAGCAGAGAAGGTTCCTTAGATTATTTTTCTTATTTTCTTAAGACCGTATTTCATCCAATTCAGTAGTTACCAAGATCTTTCTAAATATAAATTATACATTTAAAGTTAACGGAACAACGCCGTACGATCCTAAGTATAAAGCGCAACACAGACTAACAGTTCGCCGGCAGTCACAAGTCTGTCCGGCGGCCTGCCGGCGAAAATCTGTGAAGAAAATGTATGAAATCGTAAGAGAATCTGATAGCTTGGGTCCTAATACGATGAACTGACCGCCCAACATCGGCCGGCGGACTGTTCGTCTGTGCTGCCCTTTATTTTAAATAAATAGGTAATTATGTAAGAAAACAGAAATACAATTGTACTGTTTTTCTAATGCGGTTGAGTTTATTTATGTAATACTCTTCTACAGTCACCCGTGAAAGTATTGAAAAACCGACTTTGCTACATTATATTAAAGTATATCTCTAGCTGCTTAGCAAAGTAAGTCCTTATTTCGATCTCTTGTTTCTTTCTATTATTTGCTTTCATTACAAGGCAATAATTATTTGTCGATAATTATTGTTACAGTTAACTGTTGCCAATTCGGAAATGACGTACCTTTTTACCCTACCATCAACGTATAAGAAATAAATTACTTGAAACATAATCAGTCACTGACTTTCTTTGACAAGGTTCTAAGGTAGCTCGACATTTAAGTCCGTGACCGTACATGCTTAAGTAGTACGCTGTGTTAGTACGTATTGTGACTCCTACGGTTACGTACCTACTCACTACAGTTTAACAAAAGATAACCCGAAATTAAAAACATATTCTTATTCAAATTTCGAACTAGTCACGCCATCTACAAAAAATATCCATAGCACCATTGGCCTACACACAAGCCTACAACTTACCAAACATTCGTGCTAGTTCCACACTCAAACGTTAGATGGCGCTTGTTTCAATTACTTAGCTGTCTGATTCAGTACTCGTGCGAGATGACTGATGGTCACTCGTCGTCGGAATGTCAAACATGCCAGCCGGTGCCGGATCTGGTGTTGCCATTGGTCGCGTGGAGTTCAGAGTCGTGGTGGTTGATTGGTTGACGGTTGCGCGGCGTTTTGCGGAGATTCGAGACGAATGTGAACTGGAATGAAATCGATACTGTTTAGTGGATTTGCCAAAGTACTTAGAGGTGAATTATTTTTGTATTGTGGGTTGACACGTTATTGCGTAAGAGCATCCGACCACAATTAACTTTACGATCCGACAAATACATTGTTACGCACTACGACATCTATCGGAGGTGCTCGTAAGTAACGTTAGTCTGCAAAATACTCAACAGATGGCGATGCATGTCTTGTTAGCTAGTCACTGTCTCGTTTTTACTGATTGAAACACAATACTACTTGCCCTTGTCTGTCTAGTAACGTATCAAAAGGTCACAATAAAACTGCGTCGCGATGCCGTTTTGATTACTTTTATTCGGAACGTGCTGCAAATCACGTTTTATGTTTAATACGTCGATATTATTATAGACTCCGACTAGTGAATAAAAAAAATTATTATGTCAAAGTTACGCAAGTCAAATGGCCAGCATAGAGGTCCATCTTAGCGCTCAGGGTTGGCAACGGATTTTTTGAGCTTGAGAATCTTGAGATTGTAGTCTTGATCATGCCATATATAATCCCAGTGTGACAAAGACCACACTGCCAACAGTGTAACTTAAAAACTTACCACAATAACAGCATAGAGAAGGCCAACGCTGAAGCCGGCCAGCACGTCGCTCCAGTGGTGCTTGTAGTCGGAAACGCGGGTCATCACCGTGTACCAGGCCAGCATCACCAGGGTGAACTGCAGCCCGTGCCGGAGCAGCTTGGAGCCGCGCCACGTGAACCGCTTGTGGAGGTAGAACTGGGGACATAGGTGGTTAGTTAGAGAGATCCTAGCGGATTTTCCCAGTTTTTGGGGAAGAGAGGGTTCAGTATCCGAAGCAATAGTATTTTCAGTCCACGAAGGCGCGGTCAGCTTCTCAAATTTACGTTGGTTGCGTCAATGTATGTAAAATTACGATGTGGAACGCGACTTTGTGGATTGAAAACATTATATAAGATATAGAAAAATTATGTTCCAAGAAAGGACTCTTTCCAATTCAGTGTTTTAGAGCGTTTGCGTCCGTTCCGTATCTAGCTGAAATAGCTACTACTAATAGGTACTATTTGTACGAGAGGTTGTGCACTAGATCCGAACTTCGTCATCCGATTCATACAAATACTACTACTACTTCTACTTCGGACAGACATTCTCGAATACGGATCCGACGCGGTGCGTAAACGCTCTTACTGCCGCACTCAGAGACGTCAATTAGTTTTTAAGTTTCATTAAAGTTGCTGCGTCTTATTCTATTGCTATAGCAAAGAAAGTGACAGCAGCTACTTTAATGAAACTTAAAACTTAATTGACGTCTCTGAGTGCGGCCGTAAGGGTAGTATTAAAAATGGTAATCGAGATGCCAGTCACATGTAAACATCAATTGATAGGAAAACTGGCATCTCTGATGCGTCTAGACGAGTACTTCAGTTAAGATCAGTTTATTAATGCGGTCCTTAAGATTAGTCGACTTAATAAACCAATTCGATCATGAGATTTTAATGAAGTATTCACCTTATCTAAACTGTTCCAGCCTGTTCTACAAATGGTCATGTAATTCCAAAAACACTTACAGCGAAATACAGCATAGTATACGCAGAGAAAGAAGAATGGCCGCTAGGGAAGGAAAGCCGCATCTCCTTCAGCAGTTTAGGCTCTTCGCCGAGACATTCAAACTCGGTTATGTACCGCCATTTATTTTCTGGCGCGCTGCAGTCAATATCTGGCCTGCACACCTGAAAAGAAAAAGATAAACCAAATTAGAAAGATGTATTGAGAGGTTGACCGGGTTAATAAATTATTAAAGAGAAAATCCAAGCATCTATTTTTTCTTTTAGATACTCGCGAGATCATGACGACTCGAAATTTTATCAAAATGGCTCGTTAAATATAATATAAAGTAACAAAACATAAAATAAACTTTCGCCCGTATTGTTTTGTCAAATTAGAATTAAACATATTGTTTGAATTGCAATTCAAAACATCTACGCAGACGATAATATCGTCTGCACATATTTGAACAGCACAGCTTTGAACTGATATATTATATCAGTTCAAAGCTGTGCTGTTCAAATGATTAATAAGGAATTAGATATTATCTATATAATAAAATAATCGGATAGTTTATTTAATATAAATTTAGGTACTTAATCTATCTGATTAAATATTATGACAGTGGAATACACACGTCATCAAAATATAACTGTCACTGTACACGTTCTATAACTCCACGATATAATTATAAAGTCAATAAAACATATTGAAAAAGTCGATAACGCGTAGTGTAGTGGTTTTATATGCAAAGTGTTACCGAGAACACCGCGATAATTCATGATTGATGGCAGCCAATACTTATTCATGCAGTGAGGAAATTTTGTTACCACTTTGTTGTTGATAAATATAATCTTGTTTGGGTACTTATGCATATTCAAAAGTAAAAAAAATCAATAAACTCTTTTTTTGAGTAGAGCATATAATTGAAAAAGAAATGAAGATAGGTAATAGTCTAATCTCTGGCATATTTTAGCTATCATCTCATCAGTGATGTGTCAAATGAAGACAAAGGTATTATTCTCCTACTCCA
Source organism: Tortrix viridana (assembly GCA_963241965.1). NCBI lineage: Eukaryota > Metazoa > Arthropoda > Insecta > Lepidoptera > Tortricidae > Tortrix > Tortrix viridana. The sequence goes on from OY725187.1 coordinate 10,179,365, forward strand.
AAAGGAACAAATACCCCCGCATAAACTTTGCGTGCGCACAATTGTAGTTAGACTAGTCAGATATGATTAACCCGACAATGCGAATGATGCATCACATAATCAACTACTAAACATATGACATTTTGGGTACGCGTTTAGTCCGCCTACCTACTTTATACATAATATCTAACAAGATAGAGCGATGAAATCAGTATCTCTTGCTTACACCCGCGTACCTCACGATTGCCTTAAATCGTCCAATATCGAAAGATGCTCAGAATACTCCACTCACTTATCTATTACAAAACCAGCCCGTAAATTGTCAGCCAATTAATATTTTTGCACTCAAAAACAATCTGTCTTGGCCCCGCGGCTTAAATGCTGGTTTGACATTTGCTGGGTCTCAGAACGGCAGTTACAATACTTACAATAATACAAACTTGAGTTTTCTGTTGGTGAAAATTGGCATACGCATCGCCACGTACAACTTTTATTTTATTTAGCTAGAGGTGTTTTTTGCCGATGGAAATTATAAGTTTGTAAGCTTTAGCCCCTTTTTGTTTTACGCTAATATGTCAGACTTAACGTTTATTATACGTAGCCGGTGAAAATTGAGGTGGAAACCGACATGGCGAGGCGAGGCGTGCGTGAGGCGTGTCTTTGGAATAACACCATAATGCTTTTAGTGTAAAATGATATGAAATCTTAAGCCGATAAGGTATCGAGACTAGATCTAGAATTATAATACTGCCCAGGCCATGACCAGGAAGGCTAAGGACAGTTGATGTAGTGATGTTATATCTTTCATGAAGGATTTATAAATTACTTATAACACTTAGTGTTGCACAGTTCCCATGATAAATATAAAATTATCTAAGTAGAAGGTTGACGGACGTAAAGCCAGAGGACGACTCAGCGAACCCTTATCTCGTTTAGGGCCCAAGAATACAATATTAAATCAACTTTATATGGTTTATCCTGGTCGCGGCACCAAACGTGTTAATAAGCATTCATAATTCTGTTTACAGTATCGATAACATACCATTACCGACATGTTCTGAATTAATTTCTATACTATAAAAGGGCACGTCAATCATCCAATCAAGTAGCCCGTTCACTTTCCGACCCGTTTTGCGAACTTTTTGCACGTTTTAAGTTAATCGGTATGAAATTGGTGGTTTTATCGTCTCGTTCGTTCGTGAACGGGGTAAAGTATTTATTTTTCAAGTTTCGCATACTAAAGCGATTGGGTAATTTAGTGATTATGGCTGGCAACGAGCTGAAGGCGCCTGCGCCGTAGGGCGCAGCTTGCGTAAGATTCTACGACGATGTTTTTTTAAGTTTTCAATATTCCTATAAGAAAATTTCAAGACTTAAGCCAATGTGACTAATTAAACGGGTATAGCTTTAAGCACCCTTTTACGTTAAAATAAACACGTAAATATTCCTTAAATAAAATAAAATTGGCAACACCAAAATAACGCGAAAATATCCCGGCAAAAAAGTAACAACTAATGGCAACATATTAGTTTTTAAACGTAGTAATAATATACTTAATGTCTAAAGTCGAATATTAAACTGAAGCCCTGTATTTATTTTACACACGTAGTATATTTTATTTATTTATTGAAACAATAAAGTTTCAATAAGTCACAATACACAAAGTCAATAGGTACAAATGACGTAATGCCTTAAAAGACATTCATTTATGAGGCTAAACTATACTATTCAACTATAAGGCCAAACAGAAACAAGTTCAGGCTGGTGCTGAACTTGAGGAAGCGTTTAAGTAAACGTATATATGATTTAGTATACTTGCATTCTTCCATCCGTGGCAGCTCTTGTGACTCATCCGAGTCTAGACATTTATATCTTCTAGCCATCAATCGTGATCGCCTACGTGCTATATAACCTTGCGGATTACAAAATGTCTATTCATTATCGATGTTTTATGCAATCTCGACCCCTATTTCACTTTCTCTTTGAGCTTATTAACCGATTATAAACATCAGTCACTTATCGCAAAATACTAGTTTACTTGTCGGTAAATGTATGGGTGCTACTTGATATTACAAGGTAATAGGACCCGTAAGGCATTAAGTTAATGTTTGCAAACGAGGTGTGAGTAAAACGTCGTTGGTTTGAAGTACGAAGCTGTATGCGATAAGGTTTTATTTAATTTTACTTGTTTTATTATGTTTAGAACAACTTATTTTGTTTAGAAATTTTATACACATGATGTAAACCCGAAAATGCATTACTACGGTGTCTAAATAGACAATGTAATAATGGAATTTAACCCATCAAAATTAAACTCGCTAGAAAAGAAAATGCTTCGGGAACTCAATAATAAATAAAACAAAAGCTAATCATTTATTGCTGCATGAAATTCGCAACAATTCTGGTCAAACCATTTCCAACCATTTGAAATCGTGCTAGATTCCTAGCTTCCTTACGAGCTGATACTTGTACAAGATTTATATTGTACGTTTTTACGACGTCTTCATTGCGTATAGCACATAAAAGTTTCCCATTCCCCTCGAATGTAGGTTGCAATTCCGTATTTACTTTGTAGTAAATATTTCCATCACTTAATAACTGGAGAGATGCTAACTACATCCACGTGGAATGTATCTATCGTTTTTTCCCCAAGATCTGTAATTAAATATTTGATTTTCCTTAATAAATGTTTCATCTCCATCGCCAGGTAAACTATCGATCTGGCAACTGGAATCGGTTCTAAAGTAACAGAAAAATAAATCCACATTTATAATTAGGAAGGACTAATGGATAAATGTTGTGTTGAACGATTAATTACTGAAATAAGGGGTGAAATACAGACACGTGGTGGGAAAGATATAACTAAGAAACTACAAAATGCTCAAAGTGTAACTTTTGTAAAATTCCCTTCATCTAAACTAGCACCACTTTATTAATTAACTTCTTCAAAGTCGTTTTGTGAAGGAAGTGGCGCTTACTTGGGTCAATTCTCACAACTCGTGTGGTCACAATTCGGTGGTGATTTAAAATTCAAAGCAACACACTGAGTTTATTAGCCATTGGTCACGAAAGGAGCACGCCGCTTGAATCTAATGATGAGAAACGACGGACGTAATATGATTTGTTGGGCGCATACAGTTCGAGTACAAGTGCATTGACGCCAAGCCGATGTGCAATTTTTTTCGAAGCAAATTACTAGAAGTTACTGCAAAGCTATAATTTGAAGAAACGACAACTAAATACTAGTGCTGTCTTGATTTTTTTATTATCTTGCTCATCTTTATAACCTCTACAAAAATGTTTAATAATATTCTTTAACTGTATAGTATAAGCCACACTAAAGATGAAACAAAGAAATACAGACCATATAACAAAGGAGTTGTAAAAATCCAAAGATCTGCAGCTCCTGATTTTATATCAGATTCCATAGCCCATAGACCAGTCGAGTACAGCCATGTTAAATTGATTCACCGTGGCACCTCGCCGCTAAGAATTCAAGATATGAGATAGCCGGTACACGGTAAAGATTGCGATCCTATCGGCTTGTGTTATTAAACGCGTGCCGGACCGTAGTAAACCGTATTAGAAAATAGGGATCGCAAGGAATTACAAGCTTTATTCCCTGATGTGAGATACCTTTTCAGTTTAAGTGTTGCGCACGCTAATAGAGATTTAGAAGACAATTCTGTCGCGAAGGTGAAAGTTCATCGCGATTAAAACGAATGGTTTATTATTGTTTTCAGAATATATAATTTGGATTCAAAAGACCCTTTATAAGAGGAGGAACCAATCCATATAACAGAAAATTTACTAAAACCACTTAGATATAGAGCTGGTAATATAAAATAAAATGCGCCATTATCAAAATCAAATTCAATGGAAATAAAATCATGAGAGCCAATCTCATTTGCCGACTGGCGCGACGGACTGTGAAAATATTGTGGCATTTATAATATAGCGTGAATTTCTCAAGACAAACAACACATCTACTCCATATAAATGTTTCATGAACTTGAGAAACGTGCGCACTTACAAGATAGAAAGAACAAGCTAGAGGTTTAGTCTCCGAGCGACAAGTAATAGGCAGGTGAGAAATAAAACTGGTTCTAGATCTCGAGATAAATCCAATTACAGAATCATCTGGAGATAATGTTGCGGCAGAGTAAAGGGTGCTCGTAAATGTAAAGTATAAAAGCGACGAAGACAGCCATTCCGCTCTCCTGATAACTTTAGAATCTACCTACTTTACACCATTTAAATTGCTTTTTGATGCGCTCATGTGGGTTCCTAACCGTTATTTTAAGACTTAAGAAACCGTTATTTTAACACTAGGTACCTATGTGTGTGTAAAATGAAGAGAAGGCTACCAAAACTCTTTTAAAAACAATGATGAATTTAACTAGCGTATTAAATAAACATTGGACAAGATCCCACCTCAGATTTCATACGAAAAACATTTTGCCACCTCGATGCTTCCAAGTACTAACAAACATTTACACACGTACTTTGAATGTAAATGCTCACTCAATGAAAATTCTAAGGCATTCTATGGGTGTATAATAACTTTAACAGTAAGTTGACCTAAGAAGAAAGTAGCCATAGCAATTTCAGGAAATACTAGAAGCATAGTTTTAGTGCTACGACTTACGACGACGCCAATGGAGTCGTAAATAACTAAACGGTTATGGTTCGGAGATCGTCATGGGAGAAATAGATTTACTGTTAATTGAGTACCTAGGAAGTGAGTTTTATGCGTTTGAAAGCAAATTAGTGTGTGCCTAGCAGCTAGAAATTGTACTACCGCGGCCGCTGCGCTGCAATGAAAGACGATAAACAATGAAATAATAAAGTAGAAATGAATTAAGTATTAGCAGAAGTTTAAACCCCTTTCATGCCGCTGGGCAAACCAAGAAGTCAAATGCTTTCTTTAAATAGACCTGTAATTGTTTGTAGATTTTTTGAGGATTATGGTCAACCACGAGTCTCTTGTGAAACGGGAAACGCGTTTAGAGATGACTTTTCCTCGATCATGGCTATGGTGCTATCATTAAATCAAAGGCATAAATCAACAAGTAAATAATGTAAAAACAACAGGAAACATAACAGCAATACAAACCTTAAAAGACAGCTCTGACGCACACACGGACAATACTCATTGAATAAACTAGTAGATATGGTTTCATTGATGATCAGAACAAGTATGGAGCCACATAAAGTGGTTGAGCTTGACATGACGTGGAAAGTGAATGTGATTTAGACATACAATTACAAACCACCCACTGCTTGGTATTTCGTTATCAGATGTTTGGCTAGTTGATGTTTTGAGTGGAATACAAGGTGAGGACGGTGTTTGAATAGAAATGATACAGTTTTGAGATTTCAGAGGAAAATGAGGAAATTGACAAATAAAATATATAATACGGTGGACAATGTGAACATGCATGAATGAAAAAGGTACCATATACCTTGAGTTTAAAGTAAAACCAAAGTAAAGAGTAGCGGAGATGCTGATAGAAGGTCAGTTTAATGAAATGTTCATGTAACTCTTTTAGTTAAGTTATGTCATCAGCTTTATTGTAAAATTTTCCTCAGAACTGGGCACCAATTTATAGAAGAATAAGGTTGTTTAATGTACATTTTAGGAACATTACCACAACAAACCCTCGTTGATCCGTGTAATCGCTTTAGCCTACATTTAGATTGTATAGATGTTATTTGAGTCCTTCCCGCACGTTCCGTTTCAAAACGCAATCGGAGAACAAAACACTTCTCGCTAACGTGTTCCAAGTGAAAACAAGGCGCGTGCCCATGATGTAATATACTGTACTTTATGTTATTGATAGTGGGTGTTGGATATGGTAGGTGACGCGGTATGTTTAAAAAAAGTTAGAAAAAGTTTCTAGCAGTATGCAACACTCGGAATGTTTCCAATAGTATTATAATCTTCGATATAAACAGCACACGGGTAAGTATCTACTAGTAATTGTATAAACCTGTTCCAACTGCTCATTGAAATTACACTTTAAAGCGATAAATTTTGCTAACTGACTACAGCTTTGTGTAGTTAAACCCATTACAAAAAGGTTAGTAGTGGTCCTCAAAGCAAACATTGCAAAGGCGTGTTTGCTAAGTAATTTCACGTCCTTTACTGAGCAAATATACGTACCGAATAGAACTTAACAAGATTTAAAACGAAGTAGGTAAACATGTTGCCAAAGGATGAAGAGGACGCCAAAGATGTTGGAGCACCAAACACACAACAAATTAATATATTTTTACGAATGAACTAAAACACAATCGGATGGCCAAAACGTTATATTGGGAACATTTTTGAGAATCAACGCAAGTGGAATAGAGAATGAGCATTGAAAACAATCTAATAGTGTTTTAAGGCCTCGATTTATCGATTCGAGATCATTTATCGATTTCACTATTATCTATTGTGTATCTAATGATCTCTAAAACATTATCTTTACACTGATAATCTGTTTGTAATTCTGCCGGTGTTACGGCCTTCCTGTTTGTAACAAATAATTTGCAAGTAAATGCCTTTTGTCAGCGGCATTGCGTGTAATTTGCCGTATAAGGCAAATTATCTGTCATTAAATTATTCTAAAAACGTGAAATTTCAAATTAGTAATCTACACAACACATTGGCAGTTGAAACAATATCTACACAACATAACAAATTGGAAGATTGGAACGAATCATTTTTAAGCAGTCTAAAAATGCGAAAGAGAATGAGGTATTGTTCCTCTCAGGTTACCCTATTAGTGAAAACTGTAAGCATTCAATCTGGTAAAAGCTAATTCAATGTGTATTTGTGAACGCATACTGATGGGAGGAAATTCTGGTATCGACACGTTTCATCTACTTCCTGTTTTAATAACACTTGTTATTATAACAGGTTTGGAGAAGGCTAAAATTGGCTGACAATACTTATAGTATTTATTTATTTATTTATTTATTTATTTATTTATTTATTTATTTATTTATTTATTTAGTAATTGGATTAAGGCAACAATCGATAGTACCAGTACTTAATCATTAACGTTTCTGCGTGATATGGGTGCCCTACTGACGTGCAATTCATACAACACATCGGTCATATGCAAATTTAGCTTTGGGTCACTATATCTTTGGTGGATATAGTAAAATACGCGGTGGAAACCAGGTATTCTATGTCGAAGAAGAGAGGATAAAGAGCACATATCAACTAGAATTTGTTAAAAAATAATTTAAGAGTGAAACACTCATTCAACCCATACATAATACAAGGTCACTAATAATCTTAAAACTGATTAAAACTCAACAACCAAAACTTTAATCAACACGAAAAGCCAAATTCACACCAAATGTTCTCACATTCCCTTTAAATTCAATTCAAACATTCACAAAGCACACAGCCATTGTAATGTTTGCGTCGCCGAGCTTTGTCAACAGTAACAGTGCAGCAGCCGTAGGCCCATCGTCGTCAATTAAAATGCCAAGTCCACCATTTAACACTGTTGGGTCAACCGCTGTAAATTTGTGGTCATTATCGTCGGATATATTATTACTGGTCGTATAGTCAGTTAAGTCGTTATTAGCTTAAAGTTTTGGTTGGTAAACATCACAAAACTCAAACGCAAATCTATTATACTGTTTAAATTTTAAATGTAATCTCTTTTAAAAATCCTGTATGGCGCAGTCTGGGTTTTTGGGTCATTGGTTTCGTTTAAACAGCTTCATCAATTACTACGATATAATCGTGGTATAAATCTTGTATTTACCAATAAACGTAAAACTACACTGAATGGAAAGTGTGAGTCGTATAATTCCAAGGATTATTAATGGTTGTTCATCAGTTACTTCAGCAACTACTTCTACTCAACTCTCTATGGTCTGTAATCACGTTCAATTGCTTTTAATAAAACAGTGAAACCTAACCCAACAACCACTCAATCAAAAGGGACCAGTTGTTTTTAACTTTTTGTTTTAACCGAGCTTCAGGATATTGAGTTGCAAGACCTTTACGTCGTAGGGATGAAAAAAGATCGAGGTTGATACGACAATTATAGGGCTTGCTTTTATTTTCTGCGTGCACGTGCAAGAAGTACAAATACATGTGGGAAACACCGTAAAAAATAAAAATATTTCACAGACGAACGAACTTTAAACATAGATCAGTATTATAAAGCTGACAAAAAATATTCAACCTTGATACCTATTACTAATCCTGTACCTTCCGACACTTTCATGTCAAAAGAAGCAAAAGGGAGAGAAGTTCGGCATTCATTCATGTGGACAGCCGAATTGTTAAGTCTACTGATACCAGATAACAAAGACCTCTGTAAAGTTCCATCGCTAGAGGATCTAATAAAGCTGTAGAAGATTAAAATACAATGGTCGCCACAGGTCACGGTAGAATAGAGGGGCGACTAACAAATCAACGTATTACTGGTATGGTGTCGTGTGTAGACTTTCCTGGGGGCAATGGTGATGCGTCATAAGTTTTAATTAATACAGAACATTTAGTTGGGGCAACTGTCGAAAGTGGAATAAGTGTGAAAGAGAACGTTGACGTTTCCATAGATGGTGTGTAATTGATTGTGCGTGATGTCGAATGGACTGTACGAGTAATAAATTGAATGAGAGAAATACTGTCACGCTTATACATTTGGGAGGTAATAAATATAGGGTAAAATGGGATATAATGTTTTTATGTCACTGTTAATGGAGCATAGATGATCGGGATAGAAGAATACGGGGGGAATGGAAAGATAAAACGGTAAACAATTTAACAAATCAGATACTTAGTGATGAAACTGATATCGTCCTATTCCCGCAAAGACTTTCTTGTTAACGTAAATAATTGTAAGGTGTTATTTTTATTGATCGCTTGAGGTAGTTGTGGTCTAAAACTTCGTTTCACAGCAATAAGTAGGACCGAGTGACTATCTGTCTCCGCTCCACACAGCTGGTTCCTTTTATTGCCACAATTACATTTTGGAGGCGAAGATAAACTATTTTATTTGTTTATAAGCCAATTAACGTCCGTCACAGAATTTAATGGTGTAATAAAGTAAACAGGACAGCTTTTCTTTTCAGAACAGGAGTTGATTTTTTCACAGAATCTTGGAAAGTGACTGGTTAAAAATTCTACAAAAATTACTATACATAAGCTACTAGTTTATTAAACACTTCAATATTCGGTTAATAATACAAAGACACAATATATAAATGCCATAAAAAGTTTACGCCAGTAATTATTCTTTTCATACGTCATAACAAAAACAATTGGGACATAAAAACTAGAAGCCGCTTTGTGTGTCAACAATAAAAGAGAAATTGCTTTAAAGTTAACGACACTAAATAATTTTACGACAGTACCCGTGGGGTCAATGGCACAAGAGTCGACTTCAAAAGGTTCACTAGAAAAAGAAGCAAATAATATACATCAAGTATGAAATCAACAAATGCTTCAAGGATGAAAAAGTAACAATGGTATAATATAAAAGTTTTTGCACTGGAAGCTGCAAACTCTTAAATATAAAGGGGCTGTTAATTTATTACGTAAGAAAAAATTAAACTTGGATGAACCCCTTTCCTCCTTTTTAATCTTACGTAAGATCATGTATGTATCTACCAAAAAGTAACAAAAATATAAAAACGGTTTAATTTTTGCTTGCTTTTGTGATCATACGTAAGAACAATCTAGACCCCTCCTACCCCATGTAAGAAAAAGTAAGACTTGTTCAGACCCCCCCCCCCCACTCGTCGTCTTACGTAATATAAATGAACAGCCCCATATCAGTAACAATAACAAATATGTATGGATATAGATTCAATCAATAATGAACCCTATTGATCCACTAGAGCGCTAAATATAGCCACGCTTAAAGTCACGCTGATTGATACTTTCAAACTCTTCCGTCAATGTGTAACCAAACACATGACGATAAGACAGAACGTCTTGCCATTAAATTCATTAAGGTCATGGAAATAAAAACTCTTAACATGACATGTCACAGATTCTAATAATGAAGGGCTATTAGTTCGTTATTTGGTTCACTCTTCGATCTTCCCCTTTTCAATCTAATTTAAATACTAAACAAACATGTGAGTTTAATTGTTTCAGCACCAGTCAAAAGCGGCGGCGATATTTCCAATTACCGACTCGTTTTATTTGTTTTATGATAAAATACTTCAGAAGCTTGGTTTATAATCCTCTTCCTCCATACTTAGCTTAGAGCTCTCATGTTTCTCACAGAGCACTGTTGTTAGATTACCTTTCATTGCCGACGTGTAAAGAAGATAACCTAGAATGGCCTATTTACTTCGTAAATAAGTGGACCGGCGATCTTGTGCTTCTGGTGATAGACGCGGGAGTTCGCCGGAACTGCGCAGTGCAGCAAAAATCATTTTAGGATGACATGATGTTGCCGTTGATGACGAGGATGATGATAATGATGATAACAGCAATGTTGGTAATGATGATTTTACTGTTTTGTAGCATTAAGCTGGCCATACACACTAGGGTATGCCTGCGCAGTTTTTCCTGTATAGTTGAACTGCGCAGGTAAACCGGAGCGTGTATGTGACACAAGTTGCCTGTACAGGCGTGGAAACCTGCACAGTTGTGTCACATACACGCTCCGGTTTACCTGTGCAGTTCAACTGTACAGGCACAACTGCGCAGGCATACCCTAGTGTGCAAGGCCAGCTTTACCCGCTACAGCCTCCACATAGCACCGCCCGCAACGCAGCGTTTCAATCGTCACTGTACCGATAGCGCTAATTGGTCGTTTGAAACACACCGCTAATGCACACGCGCAATAAATCCGATCTATCGATCGATGACCCCGCTTGATCGAGGCTTTGGGATATAGTAATTCGGGAACTGTATTTGAGTGTGACTAAGACATGTCTTGTAAATAAAGTACGAATAAGTTAAGTAGGTAACTATTTAAATTCTAAATGTTTTCTTAGAAAGATTAACATCAGTAAAAAAAAGTGAAATTATTGACTCGGGCGTTTCCCAAGTAATGCCAGAACAATCAGTAGTGATTTGATTGAAGGTCCCAATAAACATAAGCGAATAGAGATAAAATTAAGTTTAATAAATAAACCAATGTATATAAAATATTGTATTTCATAATGCCCACGACAGTATCAGAAATGCCATATTAAATTAGCAGATATCATTAAAAATATCAGGTCACGTACTTTATTAAATTATACTCGTATGCGTACGAACATTCGATAAGAGCGTAATATTATCTCAGTTGACCATCACAAGCCCAAGTGTACAAACTGACCTTTGCCTTGCTCGCGCCAATGCTGAAATTAAAAAATAATGTTTACAAGAAAAAGATAACCTAGAGATCACGAATACTGATAATGAAGTAGTATTTAAATTAAAATTAGATATGTTAGGAAACTGTGTGATGAAATCAGCTCGTAAAAGAGTTCAACTCGCTCGTTTCAAAAGTCAAAAATTTCTCAAGAAGCCAATTAATAAATTGGTGGACGGAATACCTTAATTTATAATAGTTTGTTATAAAATACTCTCTAAGTATTACAAATACACTTGTCACAATAAATCAAGTTAATAAAGAAACAAAACAAGCATGGACATTACAAACATTTCAAAGTCACGTAATTTGTAACAGCCATCCCGAAATTAAATATAATAATATTAGACAGGACAACGAAACACGAAATCAGTTACAAGCCGCGCACGACGGGATAAAGAGATGGAAATAAAACGAGTTAGAATACAGATCGTATCCGGTCACAAAGTGGTACGAAAATTGCAACAGAATGAGATATGATATGAACCGCACAAGTATTTTATCTTAGTCAGAGAATAAACCTGAGGAAAATAAAATACACCGAGGAGAAATTAGATAATTTGACGGAATTACTATGTTAAATGTAAGAAACACTTCACAATTTCGCTTTGTAATATAATGTTAGGAAAAGTAACACTATTACTATTACATAATATAATTTGGTACCCACCCTACTGTAATGCCTACAGTCGTATTTTTACAAATAAATAAATAAATAATATTGCGAGTATGAATTTAACTACTTTCGGAAAAATTTCGACTTTTAAAGGTATTATAATAAGTGCACTGAAAGAATGTAAATAATTTAAAACGTCGATAATCAATAAGATTATTTTTTTTTAGGACAAAGTAGCGCAAAAATACAGACAGGTTTTAACAATGATGAATGCCACACTCATTTGCAAAATCATCCGAAAAGCTTTAGTTATTTTTGAATATTTTTTCAGTCAATCTTACGACAAAAGCTGTGCACCGGCTGATTCCACAAGTCATTCGCTTGACATAAATAAAACCCAAACGATCGGAGTGACAAGACTAATTTCAAAACATATTCATTGTCACGTAAATACACTTGAAAGCGCATTTAAAATACAAACGAGTGAACTTCGAAATAAGAGTGTTGGTGAAGATGACAATGCAGCAACAGTTTACAATAAGTGTATTTCTGAAGCGGTAGAAACGCAAACAGTGCTACTTGTTCACGCATGGAGCGTTGTGAAAGGGCTTCAAGCACGCTTCAAGGCACAGATGGCCAGTACGTGACAGATATCAAAAATAATAATGCTATAGCGAAATCAATAAAGATTCTCACCACGTTGACTATTGTATGAAGAGTGGATGACTAAGGGAATTTACATAAACCAAATAGATTTGCACAAGGTAATGTACGGTCATTGAAAAGCGTCAAGGGCATGGGTCATGCAGAATATAAATCGCAATCGTCGCGGGTCGCCGGCCATGCGTGCAGCTTGAACACACCTTTGTTCGGAACCCTTTCAACTGCTTTCCATGATATGCTCCCCTGGTAAGTTACAACAGCCAAGGTCAAAAATATGTGTACATTTTAGCACCTTGTCTATTTAATGTCATGTTTAAACTGCCATATAGGAATTGTCACAGCGATTCAAGTGACAAGGTACTAAACGTGTACACATATTTATGACCTTGACTGTTACATTACATCACATCACTCGGATCATTGTGTCGACACCAATTAATTTTAGATCTGTTACGACATGGCATATTTTTGACATTATGCTTAGAACGGAGGGCTTATTGCCTAACGCACTCGCGATCGCGATCGCTTTCATATTTGACAGTTGAAGTCAAATCTGCCTACAAAATGAAAGCAATTGTGCCACTTTCAAGTCGATCGCGATCGCGAGTGCGTTAGGCAATAAGCCCCCAGATCCTAATTGGTAGACAGCAAAAACAGCACCCACGCGTCATAGATTCTTATTTAAGATTAGCGAGAGATAAAAAAACCTATGATAAAAATTGAAGTCATAAAACCATTACACCATATGTTGTCCAAGCTACCGTTGGACCAATAAGTCATAACTACAAGACGTGGGGTGGCGATGCGTATCGGCGTGCATTATTTATACCGGCTGCACCTCTTTACTGAGGGGACGCACGGTTTACGACTTCGACTGCGCCTGCGGTTTTGACAGTTTCATCTTTCCAGCTATTAACAATTTCCTCCTGAAGATGTTGTTTGAAGATGTTTGTTGACTTAAAAGAAGGGCGTATGGAGGAGAAAAAATATTTGAAGATTTAAATAATAGTTAATAATCAAACGACGTCGTATTTCGTCGGATAAGTTCGTATTTATTTTGCTTTCTCGGTTAGCTTCAATAGTAAACGTCAGATTTAGATTCAAATTCATACGTTTCGTACATACGTATAATAAACGCTTTGAAACTATAATATTATAATGTTATAGTCTTCTTGTCAAAAATAGCAACTAGCGCGATTTTTACGCCTATTGATTCTAGGTGGTCATGATTTCTCAAATTAAAAATATAGACCCAATCTAAACATATATCCGATTCAGATTCAAATTATATTAATCAATATAAAATTGCCAATCAATTCGTAACCTTTCTCATAAACTTGCACCAGTTCAAAAGGATACCTAACTATAATACAAAATATACGAGTACAGTACAAAACATCGCCGCGTTTCTTCGCCAAACATAGCACCGTGAATCCCCTTTAATCGGCGACGTCTGAGACGAGCCACCCAGACGGTAAAACGTCATTTAAAACCTCAACATAGTCCGTGTAAATATAGCGTCCGTTCGTGATCACCGAGGATTAACGTACTCGCATCCTTGATAATATTCTGAACCTGCATATTAACTTAAAATATGTTCGTTGATACTTGTTTGTTGTAAACAAACTTCTAGTAGTAGTTGAGGACAATTTTTGATAATATTGCTTCCTTTATCTACTGTTGCTTGAAGGGAAATAGTTATTTCAACAGTAAATTAATTTTGTTATGAAAGCAGATTCGAATCTTTATCAGTTAGTAAAAATCTGTAGTGTATTATTTTTTTGCGAACATGTTCATTAGAGTCACTTACATTATTAGAAAGATCCTATCGACAACGATGGGTGGGTTTTTATTACCACGGAACAAGTAAATAAGTGTACTGGGTGTGGACTAAACTTATATTATCGTTTAGGCAATAAAAACTAAATTTGGGGTAAATAATCTGCGTCATTAAAATCAAATTTTTCCCATTTTATCATTTAATAACATCTATTATTAAACATGTTGCACATTTGCGCAGAAAAACATATTAAAAATATATTAAAATAAAACCAAACTATGCAAAAAAAACAAGTATGATGCAACATTTAATCGAGGTCAACCGAGTCACGTTAACTAGTTGCAATAAAGACGATGAAAAAGGTAACCTCAGGTAACAGAATCATCTTACAAAAATATCTTACATCATCAAGAAGACTAGACGTTGCATGGATCAAAGCTATCAATTATTTTGTATCAACATTGTTGCCTAAGTCTCGATGTTTGTCTGCGATTTTGAATACTAATTTTGTTTTTCGATTAGCAAATTGGCCTCGCCTTGATTAATCATAAAAGCGGCTGTCGAAAATATTTATTGTAAGAATTTTAAATTATCATCGTCTGTTTTGGACATGAGCATAATAATAAGTGAAGCGTTCTTGTGTAAAATTAAAAATAAAATAAAATAAAATAATTTATTTATTCAATTACATTAACATTAACGTGTTTCAAAAACTTCCTAAACCGCTCAAAATGTAATTAACGTTAAAATAGACGGTATTTTAGACAGCCCGATGCGTGAGGGCAAACCGCGAACATTAAAGCCGCAAGCCATAAAACGCGTGTTGTTTTACGATATTAAATTAACATACTGTGCCACGAAAATTGAATACTATAGGTAAATATCAAGACAATTTTCGTTGGAAACTATGGAACTTGGCAACTTTGTCAATTTACAGTAATCCATACTGTCTAATAAGCTTCCTGCTTCACTCGCTCAGGTACATGAAATGAGGTGAAACCGCATGAAATTTTATTGCTTCAAGTACTTTATTACTTACAAATGACGTGATTGAAAATTTTCCAAGTTTCAATAAGACAGGTGTACGTGAAAATATTCACGTCGTTTCATGTTTCAATGTTATCTGTTAGCTAGATCTCTAGAACCATTTGCATTGTGTACGCTTGTACAATTGAACAAATAAATGACAATCGCAAATGACATTCTACCTTATACAATTAACGTGACGTGTGTGTGTGTGTGAATTTTCTTCTTAGTTATTGTTGCATTGGCTTCCCCTGTACACCAAAAGATGCATCTACAATTCAGCAATGCGTTCTTATAATGCAAATCTCTACAACCTTTTGCTAGTTTTCTAGTTACGCGATTGTTTTGATGGACTACATTACTTTTTGCCTAGTTTGTTATCCAATGCGCTGTATATTTTATGATAATTACTGAAAGCATTATCTTGATACTAGTTTTTACGTCAAGATTGTAAATAACAGTGTCAGTTTATTTGATCGTGAATAGAGAAGTAAGAACTAGCTTAACACAATCAGCGCCAGCGTTTCTTATTTCCATATGAAATTGACTCAATAACGAGTTCTCATTAAATACTGAATCGCAAGACTCCAGCGACTAATAGGTAAACATCAAGCATAACTAGATCACTTGAGTAATAAACTTGTTAGCTTAGGTACTAAAGTAAAACATGACGCTATATTATCATTATTAACTTAATTAAAAACACTCCTGCTGAGCTTATAAATGACTATCTTCAAACAATTTAAATGTAATAAAACTTGGAGTTACAGATGCAGATATAAGAACGAAAAGGAACATATAGACAAGAAATAGCAAGTAGAAACGATCCAGCACAATAAACTACACGTTAGACGGTTTAGACGAATTACCGTTCAATCACGTGTTTATTCCAGAATATCAAGCACAAGATAACTCTACAAATGAGCTAGAATTGAAATTCAAGCGATATATCGGGTACGTATTATAATGCATACAATCAAAATATATAAGTTTACAATTTATACGTTCAAAATATATAAAATCATAAAATATAATAGTTGGAAGGTATAACAAAATTTATAAAGTACGTTGTCCTAAATGGTCGAAATACATACTGACTAAATGCATATGTTTACAATTTATTCGTTCAAAATATATACTATCGGAAAATATAATAGTTACAAGGAATAACAATCAAAATCCAGAAACTACGTTTATCATAATGGTCAAAATTTGTATCATAAATATGAAGTAGGTTTAGGTTATGTTAGCTTTTCAACTGGCCCGAAGGGCCAAAATATACAGAAATAGGAGCTCCGCGAAAGCGGAGCTCCGTCGACTCAGTTTAATTTGATATTCAAATAGAAATTATTGGTCAGTTGAACATAGCAGATGTACCACGAGTCAGGATGGGTTTAGAATAATTATGAAGTTTTAGGTTTTGTCCATTATGCATCCCAAGCTTAAAAGTTTAGAACCATTATGAATTGTAACTGTTATGTATTTTGACCATTATACATTCCAATATTATGAGTTTAGAATTTATGTCAAATAACTATATATATTTTGATACATTATATATTTTGATTTTCGGAATTTTAACTTTATGTATTCCAACCGTATGTATTTTAAATTTATATATTATGTTACGTACGCGATATATCGCTATACTTATAAGTCAAGTTCAAAACTACTGCACCCTTTTAAGAAGCTCTTTTATACTCTTGTCTGTGGACTATCATTTCAGCGCGTTTTGCATATACCAGAAGCCGGTATAGCTCATAATAAAATCGAAAGGTTATGCAATAAAAAAAAATACTTACATCAAAGAAATGTGGCCGCAGCCTTCCGATGGTGTATTTAGCGATGTCGGTGGTAAGTTGCTGGCAGGCGCAGCCGAACAGGAAGACGCCGATGACGCGGTAGGCCTCCCACACCCAAGCAGGAATCTCAGCGCCAAGGATCTCTCGGCGACCGCCCTTGTAGTCTCGTAGACGGATCCATTCGGTAAGGCACATCTGAGAAGGAAGGTTTTGTCAGACATTTCACTTTTGAGATCAGATTGTAGTGGCAGCATCAACTGTTCATAAAGACCAGAGTTAAAATTCGATGGGTCACCTCAGTCATTGAGGTTTGCGACAACCAGAGATCCTATCCCCTTTATAAACCAGGTCTGCACTAAAATACCTTAATTCTCGTACAGCATTGTCATCGGGTTTAATTGCGTGCCCGATTTAAGTCCAAATAACGGGACTCGCCTGGTGATAATGTTCAAAATTATACCATAGATGAAAACTTTGCCCATATAAAGAACTTAATGTGGATAAAAGAGTAATTCCAGAATAATAAACAGAGAAACGACGTGCCGTGTCTTATCCAACCTCATATTTGATTACTGTTGATACTATGTAAATTAGCTCCCCCACCGCGCCGGCTCGTCTACCATCCTCGGGTACCTTTAGTATGGTCACCTGAACACCTCAAACAATAACTGTACCAATTTCTAAAACTACACAAATTATTCGGTCTGATTTCCTTAGTTTTACCTTATAACTTCGAAAAACCCACAGTAAAATATGACGCCATTTATAATTAAACAATAAACAAATTTATTATATTTGTATCCGTTATATAGAATTATTTTGATATAGGCCCGGCAGTAGATATACTCTTAATTTTTTTTGATTGTTTAAGTCGTTAAAATCAATCACATAGTTTTACGACGGCAATTAAGTTATATAACAGTGTACCTAACAAAGAACATATTTAGGCTAGGTTTTATAAAAAAAATAGTCAATTGTTGCAGTTACAAAGATAATGAAGAATGGGTTTGGCTTGGGGGTCATATACGCTTTAAACTACAATATTCCAACCCTACATGGGTCTTGGAGGTTTTTAAATTAAGCCTTTGGTCAGGACGTTATAATATCTAAAGTGCAAATATAATTTCATTTATACTTTTCATTACTGTTTTTTTTTATACTACGATGGTGGCAAACAAGCGTACGGTCCGCCTGATGGTAAACGGTTACCGTAGCCGATGGACGCCTGCAACACCAGAAGTATCACATGCGCGTTGCCGACCCTTTAAAAACCTATTTACTCCCCTCTATTTATGTTTATAATGACGTAAAAACGAATGAACATCAAATCTTATGACTGCTAAAATAACCAAATTAAGAGTCACTTGCAGCAAAAAGATAAATCTAGATTTAAGCTTAAGTCCAGTTTAGTAGTGTCAAAATGTATAGAACTGTCATTCTTAATTCTAGATTTAAGACTAAATATCGACTTAACTTTTCCTGCAAGTGGGTGCGAGACGTCGAGTTGTGGACACCAGCCCGCTATAAAATAAACATAGTAACCTTTAGCATTTCAACCAAGATTAACTTTCTCGTACAATCTTGGTTGGAAAAGCTGGAATGCAAGAAACGTATATGTAGATAGCAGCAATACAAAATTACAAATGTAGTAAAAAGACGAGTAAGAAAACCGGGGTCACTTTGACAAGTCCTTTTAGGCCGAACACGAAAAATTAAGGTACGTGAACCAAGAAATAAACCTTATGACGACGTAAGAAGACTGGACGTACACCTTGCGGTTCTTGTATTCGGGAAGGTTTGAGTCTGCTTTGGCAAGTAAACTCCAAACGCTCTTTAATTTAGGGCTGTTACATATAAGAAGTATTAGTTGTACAACTGTTTAGTTCGGTGTCAAAATTCTTTGGAAGTGTATGCACAGACGTACTGGCAACTCGACGTTCCCATAGACTTTTAACCCCCGACGCCCATTCGCCACGGTGCTTGTGTTAGGGCATAGTTAGGGTGCCTACTTTGAAAATCGAACTTCGAAGTTACGTCAGCTCCATGCTTTTCCCTCGATTTAGTCTCGATTACGAGTGAAGGAATAAGACGTCAAAAGTCTCGAATTTAGTGCTTCATGGTACAGTCACCACACGGGATTGTTGAGCCACCATAGAACCCTGTCATAATGACAACGTCAAGTCACTCAAAAGAAATTACGTCAAAATTTTCTGTAGACTTTCTGTGAGAGGGTTCTATAGTGGCTCAACAATCCCGTGTGGTGACTGTACCTAACCATTGAGTTTGTGTCAGCTGTGATCTATGTCGACATCTATTTACTCATGGTTACACACACACGTATGCAATCGCAAATCCCAAACGATTCAGTTCTATGTATGCAATTATGCATGAACTTAATGTACTAGTCTTTTAAATGAAGGTAGAATCAGACGCAATTTTTTGTAAATTAGTCCAACAGCGCCATCAAGTATCTTTGAAGATAAAGAATACTTTATAGTGGATAATTACAACGAGTACACGACTGTTGCAATTTGTTGTGGCCTTGTTTCTGATAGGGCTCAGGGTCGGGTCGCACGCGCATCGCATAATGTGCTTAATCGATATAATTCGCAATGTGTCGATTTTTTACCTACGCCAACAATGTACCTATTCGATTTATTTTTAAACTGCAATAGGAAACGATAAGATAATTCGATATATAAACGCAGTTATGCAATAAAAAATATTCTATTGTTTCTATTCTATTCTATTCAGAAGGAAAAATATATTTAAGTAGATAAAAAATAATCAAGAAAATAAATGGAAAATTAAAGGAAAATTAAAGATAGAACGAGGTGCAAAAGTAATACAACTAAAGTTAATCGAACGTGATAATAAATAACGGGTCACGGTGTATGTAAATTTATACGTCTAGTGACTCGTATTCATTGCTTTTAAGTGTATCAATGTTTCACGCACGATAACATAAAGTTGATGAAATGCAAACAGTAAACAAGATTCAGTTAAAGGCATTGCAAGTACTAAAAAGTAATGTAAATTTACGTTAGTCATGATCAACAAACATTACTACGCGTGTGTCAACATTTTAATGTACAGAAATGATTTGACCAGATTTTTTTAAACGGTAGTGAAGGAAGGACAATCACAAAACAATTATGCTATAAAAAGCCAGAAACAGGAAAAAACCTTTGCCCTTTGAACTGAAGGGAAATTTGAATTTATGTTTGTAATTTTTCCCGTGTTTATTAAGATGTGAGCTGAAAGATAAGTTTTTATTTTCTGATATTGACAGGCAAATCTACATTTTATTTCCAATCGAAAAGGATTCATTCTGAATCACTCGTTAATGACAATAACAGTCTTCTTCTATCTACATTAATATTAGTAAAAATGAAGTGGAATTAAATAGGAAATTAGTTTAGGCACTAACACATTTATCTACATTTTAGAGAGGTCAATTTGAAAGGGTATAACTACATAAATCTATTCAAATGATGCTTAAGGATGAACTGAAGAGGTCTGGTTGTCGCTCGTGCCGCTCTGATTGCTATAGCGATGTCTGCTATTGATACGAAGCTATGCACGTCAATACATCGCTCTGATAAGCGATGTGACGGTGAGAAAGAGGTCTAGTACAATAATGTGAACTGATGGTTCCGTGGCGTTGTAGTACGATAGAAGATTTCAGTAATTATGATTGTATGCATAACAATTGTTTTTAAATGAGACAATCTAGCAAGCGTCACATGATGGCGGTAAGTAACTACCGCTACTTAATATCAGTCTATCCGAAGCATTTGTTGTTTCCGCCGGCGATTCTTAACATACCTATCCTTAGTTGAAAATTCACTTGAAAAAGAAGAATAAAGGAATCGTAAGTGTTGACGGTTTATTACAAATTTGTTAGGTTTCTTATTTTTATAGAAAATTTTATGACTTAGTTCTAGCATTCAATGTGTAAAAGAGTATGTTTTTTAGACTGGTGTCACTTGGTTTTTTATTATGATTCTCATAGAAGGATCAAATTTGGATTAAAGTAAGAGAACAACCTAGAAGTTCGATCGCAGATATTAATAAATAATAATAATCCAGCCTATATACGTCCCACTGCTGGGCACAGGCCTCCACTCACAATGAGAGGGTTTGGGCTATAGTTCCCACGCGGGCCCAGTGCGGATTGGGAAATTCGCACACACCGTAAAATTTCTTTGCAGGTGTGCCCAGGTTTCCTCACGATGTTTTTCTTCACCGAAAAGCTCATGGTAAATTTACAAATTATATTTCGCACATAAATTCCGAGAAACTTAGAGGTGCGAGCCCGGGTTCGAACCCACGACCCTCTGCTTAAGAGTTAGCAGGTCAAACCATTAGGCTACCACGGCTTACACGGATCGCAGATAAAGCATGGGAAATTGATCATCGATCTTACACGTGTCGATATACGGAACTCTAAAGCGATAATTCAACCATTACAAGTTGATTTATTAATATTTCCATTTTTTACCGTAGTTTGTGTCATAAATCATTCAATCACTTCCACAGGTGCCGTGTTTTCTTGTCAAAACGTGGTATTAAAGTGGTATTAACGATGAGATTCTGATCTTGAAGAAATTTCATTCAGTTTTTTATTCTATCATCCAGTTTTAATTAATTCTCATTATAACTTCCTGTGGTCGATTGAGCACACCACATTTACTTGAAAAACATATAGTAATCTTTCATAGGTTCAATATTTGTTCGAAAATTTAGAAATTCTGGCCCCGTAAAACCGAAAAGTCTGTGTCAGTATTAAATAAATCCTATTCAAAGTAAATAAATAAAATTGCAAAAAGTTAGAAAGAAACCAGATAAAACTTTACCGAGAACAACACACAAACGTGATGTAACGAATTAAGCCAAATCAAGAGAATGGCAAATTTTGAAAGTTTCTAACGTAAAAAAAAAGCAATGCAATACAATGTCTAATGCAAAAAAAAGGCGATATACATATAAAGGAAATAGAATTATTAGCAGGTCAACCGCAAGTCTAAAAATAATTTGCACATTGAAAATCAATGTTACTGGAAGTAGTACATCAATATGGCTTATCAATGTGACACATTTAGCGAAGGGCAATAACTAGGTCTGTTGCAAACAGTTGTATTACGTACAGAGGAAGGAAACACGAAAGATTAATCGTGAACCAGCAACGGAAGTAAGTTTATAATTATTGCTTATTTTAGAAACATCACTATCCATCCAAGCCCCAACGATTTCATGGAGATGAAGATAAAGAAACCTATGGTTAATATAAGGACTTCCGAAATAGTAGTAATTTGATCATGACCCTATAACCAAGGATGGAACAGAAAGTAACATAATAAACAATCGTTATCAAAACCAATTACTCTCGAGCAATAATAGATGATGTTATCTATCTAAACGGCAAAGCGAAAAGACAAATGACCAGCAATTAAACACTAGCGTGTATTGATTAATTATTCTTATGCAAATGATCATAAGAAGAGAGAATTGCATAAACGTGTCGTGCTTGATGCAACGACCTGCGTTTTTACTATAAATACCAAGAGAGCAATGGACCAACTGTGGCGCAAAGATAAGAGATACGCTTTCTTTACGACACGGATACTAGAATTTACAGTGCTCCTGATTTAGTGGTTGGATCAAATTGACCATTATCATGCAATACTAAGTGGCACGGTGCAAAAGAATATGATAATTTTTATTACTCTGTTACATGTAAGTGCATGATATGGCTAAAACAGTAAGTGCTTTAACTTACACTCAATCGCAATTGTAGATAATATAAATATTGCTAAAAGAAAAGATGATTTTTCACCTGAAGTTCTTAACAATGAGCATTTAAATGCTGCATTAGCTAACATCGTTCTTATTTGTGCATTAATGTGCATGATTATTTTTCTACCTTGTAAGTCTAGTAGCAATCATTGAGCACAATACCATAAAACCACATTAAATTCCGCTGACTCTAATATACTACGTCATTAATTTGTTCCACAAATAAAAATGAATGAAATGGTATGTTTCCTCTTTTCTGATGTATGGTATGTCCATCCATGTGAATAAATAATCCTAACCATATTAAACTGACATCTTGCACCTTGAAATTACTGGAGTAGAATTACTATTTATAGACAAAGTCGACGTCGCCACAAGTTCATGTCCTTGTTAATACTTATTATAGGCCGAACCAGAAAGGATTAAATGCCGGCTAACATAACTTGGCATAAAGCTATTTCTGTAATACGAGACAGACGGCGGTAAAGACATTTAAGTATCTCAAACCGTAATTAATGAAGCTGTAGTAAAACAAAGTGACAGGGGAGAAATGTCGAAAGAAGAGAACACTGTGTTAGAAGTGACTGAACCAGTTCTATTTCTCCAATAGTTTAGTTTCATAGTATAAGAATTAAAGATAACTCTCTTTAATTCGAGTAAGAGTTGCATTATGGTTAAGAAAACATAAAAACGTGCATGATGAAGTAATCTCAAATTACAAGAAGAAATTGAGTCAAAACTAATAAACGACTTACTGCAATAACGTTTAATCAAAGACTTAAGAGCGTAATCGTATAAGCTGATAACTAATTTTCAAAATTGAGGGAACTTATTATTTTGTCACAACACAACTAGTTCTTTGGTGTAAAATTTCGTTTTAGCCAATAAATCTAAGACATTTTCCTACTATGACTAGGCTTTGCTACTTGTCTAATTTAAATAATAGGTAAGATACCACGAAGGGAAATATTATTAGCCCAGCAGTGAAACAAACACCCAGACAGCAGGGTAGAAAAGTCTTACATCTATTCTTAAAAAAACGTTTTGAATCTAGTTTTGCCTATCATTCCATATCAATTACGTGACTTGTTCATAAGAATGACATGGATAAGATTCTCATCACGTGATAAGAACAATTTCATAATGATAAGTAATTTATAAAATACTTTTCTTTTTTAAGAACAGAACACAACATTCAGTTAACCGATAAATAAAGAAAAACATGCTAGGTATACCTAAATAAGTTTTTGTATAGGCTATACAATAGTATACAATCGTATTGTTATATCTTAACAATACTTATATAAAGTCTATTACTAAATACAAAAAATTAATTTACCTTTCGAAGTCAAATAAAAAGTATAAAGTACTATATTATATATACTATACTATATTATTGTATATTTTTACGTTCAATCGTACAATAACCATTCCGACAATATTTTCAAATGCAATAGTTATTGAACAAAAAGTCATAAAATTCAGAAAGCGGACGATTGATAAAGTAGTAGGTACGGGTAATGACGAGCCGAATAGAGCGTTGTGATAATTGAGGTAAAGTATAAATATAGAAAACATTGAAACCCGCATGCGTCTATATTTAGCACAAAGCGGCAATGACACATTTACTTCCGAGTGCTCGTGATACTTCCACTACGTTAAACTGCACTTAATTAAATAAACTTGAGTATCGATACAACTAAAAATCGAAACTTTATTGAAATCTAGCTTTTGCCCGCGACTCCGTCCGCGTAGCAGTCGTTTATCGTGTATCGTGTGTAAGTCATCACATTTTTCGGGATAAAAACTATTGTATGTCCTTCCCGGGACTCAAACTATAAGCGTGAAGAGGTAACAGACCGACAGTTACTTTCCCATTTATAATATTAGTAAGGATATTGAACGGAAAAAATAAACGATTGATATAAAGGAAACAAAACACTAAGCTACCTTTGTAAAAACAAAGATAAACGGTAATTCTGAGATTTATAAAGTAGTTATGTCTACAAACTATAACGTATAGTCAGTTCATAATAACTAACGTAAACAAGCTGTTCAGATAAAAATGTAAACCAAATATTATCAAAACAATAATTGTACATACAATTGCCGCGTATTAGTGTTTCCGTCAAAACACTAACGCTAAAAATAAAAGATACAAAAATAGAGAACAACGTAAACTTTTCTTAACTAGCAACAGCAGACGATATTGACAGGCAAAATGCCAAGAAGATGAAGAAGTCGAAGTTGTATTAAACAAAATGTAAGATCTCGAAGAAAAAAAATGAAGTTTTAAGATACAATAAACATCATTATCTGTGTTAAGTGGAGACAGACATGAAAGCATCAAAGATAATTAAGAAAGAAAACACGCTGAGCAATTAAGGAAATTACGTTGAGGAAAGAAACTACAAACGGTCGTGGTGACAACCATGAAAGCGTAACATTTGTGATTCCTGTAATAGCGGTACTAAACCATGCTATACAACCTGGCCGGTTTCTAATTAATTATAAACAATTTAAGATGCGATTTTGATCAAAGGTGAGATAAAAGACATACATTACTGAAGTTACGAGGACTTCCATTACACGAATAAGCGAAACTAATTTATGTAGATAGAAAACAACGATCTTGTATCAAATCAAACAAACGTCGAGTTAGATCAAGTAACAAGTAACGATTGAAGAATTTAATAAGGCTTTCGTTGAATCGATAATTGACCGAGTATCGGTAACTTGATAAATAAAAGTATAAAAGTGAAACTGACACTGGTAAGACCGGTAAACATAGATCAAATGAAATTGAGCTTTAATGTGGATCCCGTTTTAACCGCAAGGAGAGACTACAGGTAGTAGAGAGTGGTACAGAATTAGATCTGATCAGTGACTGCACAAAGCAGAATAAAAGTAAAGATTGTTAAATTAACTGAAAGAAGATTTAAGATGGAATTTCAATCGAGTCAGCAAACCTATTCAGTAATTTCAAAATGAGCATTTGTGACTATGTTAGTGACGAAAATTTAAGTAAAAACTTTTCGCTAATTTTATATCGTTAAAGCTTTGTTAAGTAAATTATCAAGAGTGTCATTAAATTTCTTCGAGAACGTCAACACATTGGTGGCATCTCTGGTGTTTCAAATGTCCATAGGCGGCGGTGATCATTTTCCACTAGGTGGGCCGTCTGCCTGTTTGTCAGTCGATGGGAATAATAATAATAAAAATACTGATAATGTAAACATAATTGAGACAGGTGTCTCCGTTACGTGTATTAAAATTATAAATTCTAGCTTGCAGATAAAATACCAGCTTTATCATACGTAAACAGAGAAGCAAGTTAATTACCACGACAGAACAAGAAACAATCCTGGTCTAGACGAGTAGGTATTGCATCTGTTTACGTGCGCACAGAAGCAATCGTAATTCTAACCATGATGTCTCGACTGCAGTGCAATAAATTACCCACTTTATATTGGATCGATAAGAATAAGCGCTCGACGTGGGAACACATAACACGTGTTGTAAAGACCATCGATTTGAATCCGTTCTCGAATCGATACGGCTTTAAAACCGTCCTAATAGAATTAAAAGGTGATTTCGGATCTTGATTGTGCTTCTGATAGGCGTGACGAGGGTTAATGATTTCAGTGCGCGTTATTTAATTCATCAGGTGTTTTTTAAAGAGTTAAGATTTGTTATTATTAACGTTTTGTTTATTTGATGGAAACTATTCCTATGCAGCAGCTGCTTGTATTTTTAAGCATAATATTATCAATTTACGCATGTCATTAGGTTTATATTTCAAACAACAGGAAAATTATCCAGTAAAAAAACATATCATATTACTTAACAACTATCAAGAAACTTTAAAAATCTAATCACATAAGTAAACTTCACGGAATATTTAAAGTAAATAAAGATAAGAATTCGTATAATGAAAAACGGAGACACAAACAGATAATCGATGTCCCCGAAGCGACGATGTTTACAAAAGATCATAAACTGCGTGTTTGCGGTATCAATCACACCTTAACATTCTTGGACTCGGTCAACGCCTTTGAGAAAGTGGATCATGCATTGTTTACGTATGATTTTAATCAATCTTATAGCCGCTTCAGATCGTATTTCTTGAGTGGAGAAAAGCCATCCTACCATTACCATCTTAAATTTCTACAAGCACTTTTTCCTGTTTTCGGGGTATAATCAAGATCCATGTTTTGAGAAAAACTCATGTTACGGAATAAGTACGAGCATTCCTTATCAAGCATCATGTACGACCGCATGTCATATAATGTCAATAACATTGTTGCCGATTTATTTATAGTACAATTAATTCTATTAATATCCTTACCGTGAACACAGGAAGGCCTAAGCCGACGATGTATAGCATGAGGTTGGTGACTGTGGAGTCCTTGTAGGGATGCTTGAGGGACTCATCGTCGCAAAAGAAACCCCGTCGATACGGCTTCCCCCATAAGTAGAATACCAGGATAAGGAATCCGACTGTAACAAAGAGATAAACTTTTAGGGAGACTGTATTTAAGATAGATTTAAAAGAGTTTTAAGTAAGTTGAGGTATCAGACAAATGTTTTATAAAGTATCGTAGATGTTAGACAGAGTAATACCTGCTTGAAATAAAAAAAATTATGAATAATCATCAGTGTTCTCTTTACTACTTTACAAAAAACAGACACCACTAAAAAAATAATTCCCTAACAAGGTATTATTATCATACGAGTGGTTGTGATCACACTCCTCAAAATATGGCCAAAAAAAACAGTTAATAAATCAAAAATCCCATAATCAACCATGTCAAGCCGTAGAAAAAAACTAAAGAAGCTATTAAAACAGAGCAAACTCGTCAGGATGGAATTTAAATTGGTCCGACGTATGCAACCCCATTGGACCCGAATTAACTATTGTTTCATGGGCTGCTCCTTTTCCAAACAGTGAGACGGGCTGACAAAAAACAGCAGGTAGCTATTAGGGAGCAGAGAATTAAAGTGTTTACAATTGGTAATATGATACGCATACTTGAAAAAAACTATAGTAATAAAAAATACATATAAGATTATGACCGATTGATATAGAATATCTTATTTTGCAAAACATTATAAAGCTGTTTAAGACATACAAACGAATTACGAAACAAAAATCCAAAATCAAGTGAATTATTCGGTAATAGTGATGAATAAACATGTAGTTCCTTTTGAAGCCGACGACCCAAGTGCTAACTTCCGTAAAAATTGTGTAAGAGACGTCTACATATCGCTAGTTATTTATAGTTAATCTATAGAAGGGCCCTTTACTATTGATCTTGGTTGTACAAATAAACACGTTTTACGACCGTACCCATTATCGAGTAACGGCCGTCTCTACAAACAACTGTGGATTGGGGGGTAGTTTTTAATGCATCTATGCGGTTCATAAAGATTTACCAGGAGACTTAATGTTATGAAAGGACGCATGTAACATTTGAGACTTGTTACTACGAACTTTAAAATGTAGAACATCTTCGAAATCAAAGGTAGTGGTAAGTGGCAATACGCAATCAAATTACTGACACATTTCAAGTATAAAAATGCTACTATATTTTATTAAAATGTAAAATAATGAGGTTAAAAGCATAAGAAGTTTTAGATTTGTAAATTAGGCGTTTAAATTATGTTTCCTGAATTACAATGGAAGGAGATAGTTCACATGTGCAATATAGCGAGGATTTTTTTGCCATTGCTTCTCTTACCCCACCTATAAGTAAATGTTCAGTAAAAATAAATACTCTTGTATGCTTGTATTCTATCGTTAATACCAGAAGGATATTCTTCAAAGCGTAACAAATCAGGAAAGAAATGGAAACTGTAATTAAAATCTACTGGCATGCCGCACTAATAAAGAAACGCCGAGAAGTGTTAACTTGTATCTCACGTTTTACACGTTTATTCTGTAGATGGTAATCAATGCAGCTCTTTTTAATTATTCCTAAGCAAAGGAACAAAAGACAAAAAGAAAGAAGAAACAATTAACACGAAATAGGAGTTAAGTCATTTTACTTTGGACCAGTAGGTACTGTAAGTAAATTCAAGAACTTAATATTACGCGAAAACTGTCAAGCTGCCTCGGAATCGTGAACTCATCCAAAAAACAAACAGTAATGTTTACAAGCCTGTCTACCGTTGCAAGAATTTCACAGACTTCTGTATGAGCACACTAAGCATCTCAAGTAGAAAACCCATAAAACGGTGTGGTGAACGATGAATCATCGTCAACAGTGTCTTTTCAAATTAGGCCGATGACCTGTTACTGTTACGTAAGGTCTGTAATCTCAGATTACGACCGCGTAATCTGAGGTGGCGAGAGCAAACACCAGGTAGCTTTACACTTTGCCTAATTCTGTGTGGAATTTGAGATGTCTACCGATTTTGGTGGTAGGGTGACGAGTTTGGTGTTGAGTGGCTTCGTGATTGAATTAGGAAATGTGATATTTTCAACATCTTTCGTTACCTTCATTGTAGGGGTTAGTATAGAACAAGTTTGGGTGTATCTAACTTTAAAAGAAAGAATATAGCAACATATAACCCAAATAAATATTGATAAAAAAAAAACAGATATTTGCCGTACGCTGCAAAAGGGTCATTGACTTCTTAAAATGTCAGAGTACGAAAAAGTCTAAAGCCTGCCTATCAAGCCGGTTTAAAGACCGGTCGGAAGGATATCTTTACCTTTATGGTAATATCATTTCGGTATTCGTTTCTAACTAGCAAGCTAAAAATACAATTAATAAAACAGGTACAGACTATAAACAAGAAAATGGATCACCACTTAGAAATGACAAACGTGCAAAATCTGCTTGGAAAAATACCACTTTACGTCGAACATGACTCCATTTTAATGAACCATGAAAGATACATAATATTACCATACCAGAATAAAAACATCTGAGAACCAACAAGGGATTGGAGACGTGACCAACAAGAGATTGGAGACGTGTGAGATGCTATCATTATCGAATAAGTCGTATAATAAAATAAACGACAAAGAATGCATTTATGAAGGTTAGATACATTTGGAAACATCCTACGCACATTTCTCTTTAAACCAATGTTAAAGAATAGAGAAAGTTTTACCGTGACATATTTTTGAACAAACATTTAGCGGGTTAAAAACTTGCATAATCAAATAATGTAGCTGAGAGGACAATGCAAATATGGCTGCATAATTATGTACGTGAGCCACTTGGAGCAATGCGTGTTTACATGGCGACGCGAAGGTAGTGTTCACACGAGAACACCTAGTTCCAGTTGTTCAAATAGTGGTAAAAGTACGTTGAGTACGCATGCAGGTGGGGAAAATAGTACAAAATGACAATAGAAAATAATTAAAGGGTGTGCTAGTAAAGAACTATTTACTATAATTATAGCTTGGTTGAAATGGTAAAGACATTCAGATAACACAGAAAGATGTAAAAGTTTACCCATAAAAAATACAATACAAAACGATGAATTGGTAACATTTTTTCATTGACTTTCTACGGATATAAACGTTCTTTAGATAACTATCAACGACCTGGAAGAAGCCTTTATTATCAAATAAAACAACGTTAAGTGTTTTTTTGGATACAAGCCAAATGTGACTTATGAACTTGAAAAAGGACACAGAAAATTTATTTTCCTTACGATGACCTTTTCCTCTTACAAAGTTAATTATTCTCACCTTGTTCAGCACCAGTTTTACGTGAAATGTCCAAACAATAAGTAGTGTTGGCTTGGCACTGTTGTGTTTTTGTGTGAAAGACGTGGAGGGTGAAAGGGCCAATAAAATTACTAGTATAGAAGTATTTTATCTTAGTCCTCATTGTTGGTAGCGCATTATGAGAATGTAAATTTCATCAGGTTTTCTGCTAGTAGAAGGCTCTGAGCTACTTACTAGCAGTTCCGCCCCCTATCGTATGAAACTTTAAAAGTGTTCAATATGACATAAATAATAAATAAATATCAGGGGACAATCTTACACAAATTGACCTACTTAGACCAAACTAAGCTCTACGCTTGTACTATGGATACTAGGCAACGATATACATACTTATAAAGAAAAATACATACTTAAATATATAGAAAACGTCCATGACTCAGGAACAAATACTCGTGCTCATCACACAAATATTTGCCCAAACCGGGATTCGAACCCGGGACCGCTAGCTTCGTAGGCAGGGTCACTTACTAATTAGGCTAACCGCGTCGTCTAATTGTAAAATTGTACATAAATGTACCATTTTCCATTAATAAAGCTGACAATATTGTCGACTTGTACGCTTGTAAAGATTTGTAGGATAGGGGGCTGGTGACCTTTACTCATTTGCCTTCTCTTACTATAAAAAAAAAACAAAATCATACAATCATAGCTACTAGTATACATATATTAATATAAAGTAAAGGACAATGCGAGTTATTCGTGATGTAGCGTTGAGTCTGAATAAAAACATCGCTGCATGAATGGGCCCACTGTTAACTTAACTGGGTTACTATGTATGCGCAAGCGCACGCAATAGGGGAACGGAGAAACATGAAATGGTATTTTATGAACAAAATAATTAATAGTTCAAACGTGTGTTGTGAGCTATCCGAGGAAACCGCCATAGGTAATTCCTAATTCTCCGCGCCTGCAATAGCAATAGCGGAGTAAATCTCGCATCTAATAATAGTGCATTTTAATTTATTTTACAGTTACCTTAACTCTTACTTCTCTTTTGACAGTTAAAATGCAAAAAACACCAATGATTTAACTATGCTACTCTAGTATGCCAGTCACAGTCAGTATCCCGGATAATGCAATTTTCCAGTGCATGGGCCCTAATTGCAGATAAAACGCACCGACTCCGTTACTTCATACTAAAGATCTACTCGGACATGATAAGCTACCTGCTGTACCAAAGATTTATTGGGATGCGATGCATTTTAGAGCACCTGCGCGCGCAGATGTTTTTTAAATGCCTAAATAAACA
The DNA here is from genome assembly GCA_963241965.1 of Tortrix viridana. Classification (NCBI taxonomy): domain Eukaryota; kingdom Metazoa; phylum Arthropoda; class Insecta; order Lepidoptera; family Tortricidae; genus Tortrix; species Tortrix viridana. Next base: position 10,211,362 of record OY725187.1, read on the forward strand.
TGAATCGCTTTTAAGAGACGTCAATTGTAATCGTTGGGTCTTCGTAAGAACTTGTTGGAGGTAGTCAATAATAAAATTTTAATATAATTTGAATCTTGATATTTGACGTTTTTAGGGTTCCGTACCTCAAAGAAAAAAACGGAACCCTTATAGGATCACTTTGTTGTCCGTCTGTCTGTCTGTCTGTGTCTGTCAAGACCCTTTTTTTCAGGAACGCGTGGAAGTATCAAGTTGAAATTAATATCAAATACATAAGTCTGCAGTCCCTTGGATCAGTGAAAAAATCAAACATCTAAGTCAACGCAATCAAAAGATACGGCCGTTTATGCCGCATATTGAAGGGAATCTCAAGGGAATCAAAACCTATAGGGTACTTTCCGTTGACTTAGAATCATGAAATTTTGCACAAAGCTATGTCGTATAGCACAAGTAAAGGAAAAAATCCTAAAACCGTTAATTTGTAGTTTCATCACATAAAAAATGAGCCCAGTATAAGCTGACCCTCACTAAGTACTAAAGTGCATACTTATTGCGTGTCAGTTTATACTGGACTTGTTTATATTGTATTCCCGTTATTTGCGAACTATTTACATGCCTACAAGTTTGTGCGGAACCCTCGGTGCGCGAGTCCGACTCGCACTTGCCCGGCTTTTTTTTTCAATATTCAGGGTTGTATAAAGGCTCAACAATCTAAGTCTGTGTCTACCACAATGTTAAAGGAAACGCCTTGAATTGTTTGATACGTTTGCTAAGGCTTTCCTCAAACTAATAATAAATGCGATAATGTGCTCAAATGTTTACTGAATAGATTGTTTTTTTTAGGTACGCCAAAAAAGGGGAAGAGAACTTTCCTCTAAAATTGACCCGCTTTCAAATTGAACACTGGACATAACTGCATTGATCAACTTATTATTTCGAAGATATCCTAATAAAGAAAGCCTCAAGTCTTGGCATGATTTAAAACAATAACACTTTAACCGATCCTATTATTACCGAGACATTAATTTTCGAAATAAATCCAACGTTATCGATACGTAATATCCCCGCTGGTCATTTAATGGGCCGATCGCACATTGACCCCGATCCCGGCGGGATGGAAAACGAAACCCACAATATTGAAGCCACACTTTCAATGCCGATGACACTCTGATGTGTTGACTTAGATACAAATTGCTATTTAGCGGCATTGAATATTTTATACATGTCCAGTGCCCAGAACGCAATAAGTATAGAGTCCATTTTAGATAGAAAGTCAGGCAATTATTGGGTTTAAGTGCTAAGATAACGACAAAGTTACCTAAAACTATAATTAAGAGAGATTTGATGTTTTGTAGAACATGAAAGTACAACTGCAGTCCATTTAAATGCGACAAAACATTAAGGGAGATAAGTAAAAATACTTGTTTCATATTTGTTGTATTTATACATTGTACGTAAATTATAACAATACCTTATTTGGCTATTATGGTCGTATTTATCGCGTGGCTATCCACCTATGTGTGGAGAAAGCATCTATCACTCTCGCACTTGCATACTGGTTAGAAAGTGACAGCTATGTTTTATCCACGTTTAACCACATGTTAAATACGACCATAGGCCCCTGAAGGTCTAGGAAAAACAATTGAACACCTTACGTATGATAACAAACAAAGGCTGATAATGTTACCTTCCGGTAGCTTTTCCGCAGTCAGTAAACAAAAATAAGACTGACAATCACAAAACATTATTAACCCTCAGCCATAGTTTATTTACAGATTTCAAAAATACTAACTATCGTAATAAAACTAATCGTTACCAACATTACAATGATTATACCACATGCGCATAATTGATTTGGTGTGTCTATAGTAGGTATTCAAAACCAACAAGTATGTTATTCCCTAACTAGTAATTACCGTGAGTAATTGGGTTTATTCAAAACATGAATTATTGGGTCTTTTGCTGACGTAGCATGATTAAAAAACAAAACCTCATAAGCGTACCAGCCGATGATAATTGTACCTATAAAATACGGTGCAACCAATGAAGTAATATTTTCCTTCTATGACAAAACTATAAACCGTGACGAAATTACTGTTAATGAAGAAGAGCAAAGCGTAAATACACAAACAAAAATGACAGGAAAGATCTTTAGCAACGCACATCGCACTGATGAAATGCATTCAAGAAATGAGTCTGACAAAACCGCAGCCCACGTCGACTTAACATAAATTAAAATGACAATGAACACACGTCGGCAGTGCTCCTAGATGTAAATAGTTTTATTATACATTTAAATCCTACCGTAATAGGATTTGTCTTGGCTTTTGAAGTCGTTGAAGCATTTAATAAGAAGAATGAAGAATAAGCAGGTAAAGAATTTGTGGCTTTCTTTTCTCTGGTAAATGTCAAAGGGAATTTTAATTGATGGTTACAGATATTTCACCATATAAACAGCATGTATAGCTTTCTTATTATTCTTTCACTCGCTCAATATCAAACAGCAAGCGGCAGCAAAGTCATTGATGCAACCATGGAAGCAAATTTAAATAATTTGAAAGTAGGTAAAGTGCTCCACGCACTGTAGCTCACCATCTGAATCAAATCCAGATAATCTTAATTTCCTAAGTGGGAAAGTTTGCGCTTATGGCCATTTCTCTCATCTCGTTACAGAGAAATCAGACAAATATATCACACGTGAGACAGTTTATCACTTGGATCAGGCTTTCTCGGAAACTTCAGTGTTTTTACTGCTGCGCAGCACGAGCGGACTGAAGCCGCTTTTTGCAGCAACCAAAGAAGGTGACAAATTGCTCCTTTAAAAGGTTTAATAAGATCCTGTTTAAGAGTAGTTAGACGAACATTACTGACGCATCTTTAAAAGATGTTAGAGAAAAGTTGATACGTCTCTAATGGAGCTATAGAAATTCTTCACTTGGATGATTCAATGATAAATAGTGGCAGAAGCAGTACGATCACTAGCTTTTCGAAAATGCCAAGGGCCAGTGTGAATTATTTGTAATTGCTTTATTAAAACAAAACGATTAATCAAGCTTGGGTCCGCACCGCCTTGTTGATTGCTATTGGCCGCTAATTTCTTTACCCGCATTCGTCTTCATAAATGTTTTTTTGCTTTTGAATTACAATCGCAACTGCAAGCAATTTTTAATATTTATGACTTTGTTGTTCGTTTATATCAACGATGCAAATTATACATAGGTAATGAATAAAATGAAATTAGATCTAAACAGAAATGGAAAATTGATTTCCGAATACTCAAAATGATAAAGTTACCAGGACTAGAAATAATTATCTTTTACATAGCGTGTACGAATCGCGTGCGTTGTCTTATTTAAAAGCAAGAGTAATCGCCTATTTACTCTCTTGAAAGGAACTTAATGAAAAGGCGGTTGAATAAGCGACCAATTAGCCTGAACAAGTTGCAGCAGCGTTCACTTTTTAAAGTGTCCTATTTATTACTTGAATCCCTTAAGCCATCAGGAGATCGTAAATATCACGCAGCTTCACATAAGAGGTTTAATTCGACATTTCCATTCACACCGCAATAAAAAAATATCGTAAATCTTTTCTTAGCTTCATGCGCTAAGATATTAAAAGACACTATCCAAGTTGTACATGCACTCTAAAAAAGTAGAACAATAAACGTGATGGAAGGCAATGCCACAAGGGTATAAAATGTAATCTATAAAATACTAATGATTATAAAAAAGGAAATTGACGAAACCAATAAGATGATCGTAAACAAATACGTTTATCGAAGTAACAACAATTGCTGTAATAACAGTCACAATAAAAACCTATCCAATAACTTGCAACGGTACTTTTCCACGGTCAAACATTTAAATTTGAGAGTAACCACAGGCACCGAACGATGATGAGGAACCAATTAAAATACCTCACAATAGTCAACGGTCAGGTTTCACCGTGGTATACGGTTATAATACAATTTAACTACAATTACATATCCGTGACATTGACATTTTACATGCGCTCGTGGCGAAAACACACACACTATACGAACAAATACACTAGATAATTTTATAATCGTATTAATGTAACCGTTATTAGATTTAAAATAATAATTAGAGCGATTTTTTGGATATATAACTAAATTAATTACATTATTTTATCAGGTTATTGATAAAGAATATAATAATTATTTTAGCCGTTTAATAATCAGTTGCTATAAAAAGTTGTTTTGGGCACTCACAACAAATCAATCAGTTATATTATATTATACTCTTTTATATAATCTTACTCATAGAATGCCATTAAATACCTCTACACCTTCCCACTTCTTGGCGGCACAATGCAGTTTTATTGTACCCTGCAGAGGCGAAGGCGTGCCGGTATCAGCCCCGTCATTAATTACAATGATACTACAGATATTGTCAGTACACGCTATTGTTTGCGCAGGCTTTGTTCGGTTTTATTAAGAAAGACAGTACTATCGTTTGCTCAAGTTCTGAAACTACCGAGTTGCTCTTTTCTCTTAATTGATCGTGATGCTTATCACAAAAGCAATGCGGCGTAATATCAGTACTATGACAAGTGACACTTTTTACGTGTCAAATAAAACTATCAAAACGAAAATAACACGACACGACAGAAGTTATTGGCAATTGACCACAAAAACCGCCACTAAGTGATATTGAAATCCATTACCTACATCAAAACCTAAAGAGTGTAATTTAAACGGAGCAATTTAATTTTGAATCCAGACAGAAACAAAGCGATGCGAGATATTAATGCTCATTCATTTATTCCTTCAACCGAGCCCATACATCATATAAGAGACGGCATGGCAAATTTAAGGATCCCTTACATGGCATCTAATTTTAATCCTTCTCTTACGTCTTACTGCAATACTGTAAGGTCCTTTTCATCTTGGCTTTAACGTTTCGATCTCGGGATACCCTGTCAAGGGGTGAGATACGATTGCGATAACCCGATAACTTTAAATCGCGTAGGTGTAGCATTAAGAAGTAATAAATCTTCAGTAGGCCTTAATTATTACTTCTTATCTGGGAGAGCATGAGAGGCATCACATGAGATTTTTATTTCATTAGAGTTAAGGATAAGGCTTGGAGTAAATTTATTGATTCAGAACCACCCCTTTACTTTGAAGTGACAATTAAAATGGGTTGTGATGTTTACGGCTCTCCGTGTTTTGTTACACTGATGGATTTATTACCAGAGTTCAAACCGAAGTCAAGTTGTTTGCTTTAAGGGTATTTAACACGCGCTGGCTAAAATAGGTTCTACACACACTACACTACACTACATTACACTTTTTATTATTTAGCCAATAAATTGTATATAAATAAAAATCTATAAATAACCTGCAATTCTCAGGATCTATCCTTAATCTGAAATTTCTCACCAATTGTTCACAATTAGGTCCGCGCGGATGCAATAATTTCACTACATCCTCCGAGCATATTAGGAGCAATCTAGCACCGCAAAATACAGTGAAAAGTGCACTCACAATAGGCAGTCTTAACATAATGTGCGGTAATGCACCATGAAGCTTGTTGGTAGCCGGTTTGACTCCAGAATCACCAGTTATTATAAAGTCGCGCCAATTTTCTTATAGCTAGCTTATGATCGCAAGCGGTTAGTAAGGTTGTAGACGGAAGGTGTTTTTTGCTTCAGGGCAATCGATCAAGTGTGAAATTGAAACGATGTCTGCGGCTTTTGTACGGATATCTTTATTACGATTAAATTTACTGTAACAATCACTGCTGATTGGGAGCCAGACAGTTAAATTACGGTATAGTTAACTAACGTAAAGTCCTCGCCTACATTCCTGAAACAGGATGGCATCGTTTATTCGTCTCCGGTGGAATCCAATTGAGTACAAACTGAGTGGAATGTATTGTGGAAATGTAATCAGAGGGTCGACATCAGATATTCGTCAAAATAATACTATCACCACGCTAACAAGGAAGCGAATTATAAAGGCTGACAGTCTAGCAATCTAGAGTATTATACTCGTATGTGGTAATTTAATGTCAGATTGTGTTTCTTTTGACAAGTACAAGTATAGCTTATTTACACGAATTATACCTACTTACATGTACTTACACTCGTATATTTTCATCGCCACGTGGGTTGGTTCTTGGGAACTCTTACGAGTAATAAAATCTGTGGTTAGGTTATAAGGTTAGCCCTTTCGCTAACCTAATACATTGTTGTAATGGATAGTATTTCCACTTTCATTTGTTTCCTGTAGATTTACTGCATGCAAAGATGGAACGAACACGGCATCTATAATAATAACCCATTTACATTTACATGTTATTTAATTTTCAATCGTAAGCGGAGTCCAGAACTCTTTTACCCGTTTCTTTATTAATCTTAAAAGTACATATTAGGGTAAAGACCAAAAAGTTGGACCCAATTAGGAAATAGTTAAGCGTAGTTAACTATACAAACAACGAAAGCGAATAAAGTTCCGTTGTGCGACGAAATAGTACATTTTTATGCAAGTGCGGAAAGTAAAGTATGTCATATTACACGAGTCCCGAGGTGTGGTGTGGTGTCCCGAGGACAAGACTCGGGACAAGTGTAAATTACAGATTCGCACGTGTATCAAACGACGTTTTTAATACATTTGCGAATTGTAGTGTCACTTTACGACTCAAAGTGACAATTACGGATATCTTTATTTGTACATTCAGTTGTTTTTAAAAGAAACGAACCCTTTTTGTCTTAATTTGTCTTTTAACTATACTAAATGAAATACGGTCACGCCGTTAGCTAGAACATACTGATTTAAAACACTGATACTGAAACGCAAATATTTTAGTACATTTTATTGTGCAAGACCCATCCTTCCGGTGACAAATATAAAGCGGAGATACATATACCTATTGGTGTTGGCAAATATCCAGCAGTCGTCTTTGGATATTAAGAAACAAAAATAAAGAATGGTATTGGAGTCGACCACTCGAATTACAAAGTAGTGTCTCGTAGATCTTTTAAAAATAAGACAATTCAGTTCTACAAAATAATGACACAGTTCGTAACAGGCATATAGGTATCATCGAAAATCATTTATAAATCGATCAACCACCGAGTGTAGAAAATCGATTTACAAATACGATCGACGCTAGGTTTATTCCTATGGTCGATTAGATGCGGCGTAGACATCGGATGATAATTAGATTCTATAATAGCACATACATTGTAATCGATATGAAAGGAACAAAATGCAATATTGTTGTAGTTATTTGATAACTATACTCGTAAATCAATCAGGCTCCAAAAAAATCAACAGCATTATATTTTTCCTATTTCTAAAGTCAATTCATTTTATTTCAAATGGCACAGAGAAGAAACTTAGTATGTAGGTAAGGGCAAAATCAGAAAACTCAAAAAGGCATGGTCCCCTCTCTCTATCCAACGTTAAAAGTAGGTATAAAAAATCTGCAAAATTGAGCTACTAAGTGTGGGTGATTCTCAATAATAATTGTTTTAAACGAGAAAGTCAGCAACTTTTCGAGATACCAATCATCAGTGTATGTCGATGTCTGATTTCCCAATCTCTATAAGTCCAAGGGTGTCATTTTTTTAGGATCTATGCTGCTGTACGGAACCCTTATTCAATGCGACACGCACCTGGCCGGTTTTTATCTAATTGTTTTATCTCTAGTTACCATAAATTGCTTATCTATCTTGTTTGTAAAAGCATACCGCAGTGCAGGATACACGTGATAGTGCACACACATATTACGACAACCCACGTGGGAATGACGCCCGTAATTATATCTCTTTAATCTGTACCGACATTACAATACTGGCCATAGAGCAACAAATCTAAACAGGGAGTTTGGTTATTTGAAAGATCACTTGATAACAGCGATTAATTCTCGTTAAAAATAGTTCTACCGTATTAACCGTGAATAATTCAAAACTAATTTTTATAAAATGTACTTAAAACATTAACTAAAGATTGCTGATTTAGAAGATAAATTAAGAAACTTTAAATTATACCAATTAAAAGACATTAGTAACAAAGCCTATATTAAAATGAGATTATTAAACGACTTAGGTACATTAACAGAAGTGGTTACGTAAATTAGAAATAAATTATGTTTGTAGTAAGGGCGATATCGTTTTATTAAGAAATTTCCTTAATAATAAGTTACATTACGTTGTATTCAATTTTAACATTATTATTAAAACTGCTAACTTGATGTGCTAAAATTAACAGACTGCCAAAACGCATGAGTTACTCACATTTCTGATTACACACACAGATTATTTGAAACAAAAATTGTTTCTTTAATTTATTTCTATATTTAATTTGAAGCATATTTATATAATGATAACTGATATCGATCATGCTGACGATTTATCCTACATACTATTCCTATCCTGCTTTGCATAAAATCTAGTTCACAGATAGCACATTTCCTGGATTAGCACATTGGATACTTTTGCCCTTAAAATGTGTTAGTTCCCCAGGGAAAACTGATAAACAAGTTCTACGCGGGCGAAGCCGCGGGCAAGTGCTAGTAGGTACTAAAGCAAAGTTTGTCGATTCTGTTTCGGATTATTCTTTGCCGCTTCGCTTACATAGCGGCTGAAGAGACATTTTGCCGCTAATTGTTAGACGCACATGCTGGAATCGTAAAGATAACGCCACTACAAGCACTTATAACATTGAATGCCACGCCTGGCGCGTCCATGTCCCATACAAATGTTAGTTAGTGGCAGTGAATGTTGACACCAAACTGAGGACTCTATACGGAGTCAAATTTGTAGCAAAATCAGACAACCTAGGACTAGATATGTTAACTTGCTCGTGGTTTATAAGAGGGTGTCGTATGGGTGATGTCAATTTGACTTTTTTTGAAAATTAGTAGTTTTTTTGCATTTAGATTTAAACAGCTGCATACGTTACAATAAATAGGTCCAAATTGCATTTCCAGATTCACTTACACATGTTGCATGTATAATGTATTTAAAGACACATAGGCACAGTAAGCTGTAAATATGCTTCAATTTAATTATTCAAAAGCTGTCAGATCACGACTAATATATGTATAGACGACGTCAATGAATAAAATGCATTGAATAAAACATTTAAAACTAGTAAAACTGGTATTTAACTTTACCACAATTATCATTGCTGTCATCGTCGTTAGTGGATTATGCCTTCATTTACTGTAAATAATTGAAGACATTTAAAACTTACTGCACTTCCTCGTGACTTTGAATTTATAGAACTACCCTAAGTGCCTTTTCGAGAGAAATTAGTTCCAAAATGTCGTATGGCAATGGCACCCTGCTGCCCGATAAACAGAAGACTTGAATAAGTTTGTGACAAAAAAAAATTTTTTTTGAGACTAGCTTCTTTGCCGATTGTTCTTTGTTTACAGTCTTCAGCTGCTTATTGAGGCCAATGTAACATTCTAAATTGCATCATCAAATCAGCTTGAGACGCTATCATATGCATTTCAAACGAAATTCTAATAAACATGCTTACAACAGAAACTGGTTCAAAACCGACGTTCAATATTTGAACTCAAACTACTGACAAACTGACAAACGAACAAAACAAGTGAAGTTAAGTAAAAGCTGGTTATAAGATTTTGGCAGGCAGTGAATGACAGTCACCTAAGACCGAGATAATTGGCGCTCACTTGTAGGAGTTATTCCAGAAGTTGATGACGATTAGCTGATTGATTGATTGGTGACATTTGTTTGAGCGATTACTAGTGTGAAACTGTTCGAGAATTTTGAATTTCAGTTGACACAAAATTGACAATCCATTATTTTGTATCCAAAATCTTCAGACCACCAAGACCATAAATGACAAGAAGAACCACATCACCCGCGTTTTCCTATTCGGTTAAACAATGTCAAACACACTATATCCACCAAGTCAAAAGTTACGAAGCGCACATACTAGTAAGCACAACTGAATAAACAGATACAGTCAAGACATGAAAACGCGCATTTTGAGTCTTGGTGGTGGTCTTTTATCAACCGACTTCAAAAAAGGATGTTCTCAAAAGAGAAGTTAAACTTGTCAAACACTTGATTTGGCTGTAGGTACCTCTGTTAACATTAACGAACGTGACGAATCACACAACTTATCCATTTGTACGAAATGTACAGCCGATTTGAATTAAATTTCTTCACGGATGAGAAATCATGTTAACATTAAAGCCTACACCTTTACACACAATTTAACGCCAACCTCTTCAACTTTCATAACAAAAAGTGCCATATTTGGAGTTCTGGGCACTAAGGAAGGTACCTATATGAAATTCTCGGCTGTCATATAAAAGCCTTCTTAAAAACTCGTACAGCTTAACGCCAATTTACCAAAATCATTTTAAACTTTAGCAAATTAACACAAGGTTCCGATTATAACTGACGAAGATTCAACGCAGACTTGCGGTTAAACACATTCTGTGCCCGGCTCCTCAATTCGCCTATAAAATGAACGCTTTATCGTGTCCTGGGCATGTTATATCAGCTGTCATAAGTCCTTAGCGGATACGGTTAATCTGACAGGTCGTGAGCCAGGATGTTTTGACAGGCCCGCAATTACCTGCCACTTTGTTTGGCGGCCGAGTACCGCGTGTTCACATCCTGCGAGTTGTTTTAGGGCACCTGTTTAATCCTGATGGTCCTCGTCTTTATGACTTACTAGCTTTAAACGTTAAACTAGACGTCTAAAAAGTTTGAAATTCACCTTCAGCTTTTAGAATAGGTGTTTTTCTCAAGAGTGAAAAATGAATGAATGAGGTGAATGAGTCTGATATTTGGAGAAAAAAAAACGAAAGCATGGATTGACGCCGAGATTGTAACGAAAAAACCGGCCAAGTGCGAATCGGACTCGCGTATCGAGAGTTCCGTACAATTTTGTAGGAATGTAAATAGTTCGATTTTTTGTGATGTAACTACAAATGTGTGATTTTCAGATTTTTCCCTTTACTTGTGCTATAAGACATTACTTCATGCCAAATTTCATGATTCTACGTCAACGAGAAGTAACCTATAGGTTTTGATTCCCTTGCGAGTGTCAAAATATGCGGCATCAACGGCCGCATCTTTTGATTGCGTTGATTTAGAAGCTTGATTTTTTCACATCTCCAAGAGATTGCAGACTTGAGTATTTGATATTAATTTCAACTTGATACCTCATGGAGTGTAAATGTGTTACCAAACCCGTAGAACTAATGGGGTTATTTATTACATTATCAAATTTTCAGGATCCTACTTAGGGTCCTAAATTCTTACTACAGGAAATCGGCTCCTACGGTTATGTCTTCTTATATCTAGATAATGTAAATACTACTTAAGCCTTCAAAATAAAATGCCTCTATGCTAGTGTAATTTAACCGGTAATCCTCCCCTCCCTCCTCCTCTCCACTCTGGAACACAACAACGGTTTTGATCGCTGCTGCTTGGCATCACGGTGAACCGCCGATGATTACAATGATGATCGTCTTACTAATTAGTAATTACTAACTATAATTAATGGTGTGTGATAACTAATTGCAAGTGAAATGGACTTCGTTACCTTTACACCTTTACATGACTAAGCTATTATCAACAAAATAATACGGCATCGATTGTTTTGTCCATCGGAATAGCATTGATTCACGGAATGTGTTAAAACACCAACTTTTATCAATTAATAATACCAATTATCTTTCCGATATTTACTGATTGGAACCATAATTAAATATTTTCCTGAAAAGGTTTTCGGTAATGATAAGAGAGATGAGTCACTTAGGTAGCTGTGTTTCCCGAGATATAATTTCCTGATAAGGATTGATACGATACCAGAACTTGATAATAATAGGTATAATAGAGTTTGCGCACTGCGTCCGATCAGAATCCGAGTGTCGTTCCGAGTAGATTTAGTACTATTTAACTTATTTAATAGGTAGGTAGGTATTTATTTCATATTGGAAATTAGGTACTATGTCACATATATAATTCACATTCACAATAAGGTCGTCAATATAAAAACAATAAACAAATAAAAATAAAAGAAAAGAAAAATTGGGAATGTAAAAAGTAATAATAATAAAATGCCTGAGAAACGGTTCTCGTAGGCGCCACCTCCGAACCCACGAGGACAAAATCCTGATAACACCGGCGTAATTTATTCTGGAAGATAACAATAGTATCGCATTGTGTAGTGTTTTCTCGGGATCTTGGGTGGCTCGGATATCTATAGCCCTTTGTAATCTACCTACACATTTTTTTAAGTTTTTCGATCTACCTGCATTGTTGGTATTGATAACTAAGGTGATTTTTTATAATTACTTTAAAAATGACAAAGAAAACTTGAGTTGTTGCACATGTTGCATTGAGGTGTTTTAACCGACCGAACGCGCGAAACTAACCGGTTTTTTCTGTGTACATATATTTATTTGTCAACACGTTTATGTGCAACAATATACGCATGTACGTAGGTATGTGAGCAAAAAACGGATGTTCCACTTTAACTCAACGACTGGATCAATTTTAATAAATGAGGTGTCATATTCTTCGTGGAGACCATGCGAGGGTAGGTATAAGAATGAGGGTGCGTCATAATAACGTTGCATGAACTGTACGGCTACGCTATATCTGGGAAATGCCGCGTTGTAATTGTGCTGCAAACTAAACTGTTCTTGTTCTTAAGACACTTGTGCTAATGTTAAGGTTGTAACTTGTAACTATGCCTTTAAAATAAATAAATAAATAATAAAAGTGTAGATATTGTCTACTGATATCGTGTATTGTATTGAAATAGTGCACAAGACACCATCACTACATATATACATAGTATAAAAGTCGCATCCCGTGTCTGTCCCTTTGTCATACACATACAATTATGTACGCTTAGATCTTTCAAACTACGCAATGGATTACGGACAGTTAGATAGGTAATTTTTCACGGAAGGTTTATGTAAGAGTATATGATAGTACCCGGAGCAGACGGGTCCCTAGTTTCTTTATAAAAGGCAGCAAAAACTGAAGGACTTTCAGATTCAATCCTGTCAGTCAAATCTGGATGTAAAATTAAAAAAATCACGATAATTATTCCAGCCTTCATCATTGTGTCATTGGGCCAAAATATTGAAGTAACATGTTTTATCAATTTAGAAACACATGTTTATAAAAATCCCACCTGGACCTGGTCCCAAACTAAGCTCTATGTTGATGAAAAATAAATACTTATATAAAGAAATACATACTTAAATACATAGAAAACAAATACTTGTGCTCACACACAAATATTTGCCCATACCGGGATTCAAACCCGGGACTGCTAGCTTCGTAGCCAGGGTTACTATCAACTAGGCTAAACGCATCTGATATAACCTTGTATGAGGAACTATCATTTCATAAACGACAATCCGAAGTAAAAAGGCTGTACAATCAAGGTTAATATATACAGATACGTTCAGAGTGTCAAAAGAATGTAATCATGACCTTACTATGGCGATATAAGATTGTGGTTACATATTTTTGAGGCTTTGGACGTATCTATGTTTATAACCTTGACTGTATATCTGAATGACTGACTTTATGCTCTAACGTCATACTTTTAGACCGCAGTATAGATCTACGGATATCATCGTCAACAATGATACATTTCTGAGAAAGGCAGGACAGGGTCAGCCGATGAATGGGTGCAATTGAACAGAAGCAAGCACTGTGCGGTGCACAAATGTGGCCAATGGTTAGTGCCGACTGAGTGGAGTGTTACTAAAGTAGTGGGACACATGTTAAGCTCACAACTTTGAAAAATAAAAGGTGATAATAAAAGTTATTTATTCAAAATAATGTATAAAATAGATAATTATACTTAATTGATTTTTAGCTGTTAAAATTAAACAGGAAATTAAGTTTAGATAAGATAATTATATTTGTAATGGTAATTAACCCGTTTTTTGCTTTTATAACTCAAACTCAGTCAAGGTTGCTAAACCAACAAAATTAAAGATAATAAATATGACAAAATAAATCTGACCCAAAAAAAGCAATGTCACACAATTCACACATTCCTAAATATTATAAAATTTATACGTACTTACTTAAATAACCCATTATTCAATAAATATTTTAACAAAAAATATTTGATTTATTTTTGGTCAATTTAGAAACCATAAAAAAAATGCTGATAAATAAATGAATATAGGTAATTTAAATCTCAGACAACGGTAGCAGTTAACAAGTTCAGTTTATCGTAGTTTTATTGAATACAATAACGGACATAAACCTATTCGTTTCATTTCGTGCAAGGTAAACAAATAAAGCAAAAAACTTACTGCAAAATAGTATCGTGAAATCCATCACGATTTTTCGCAAAATAAACTTGGAATCACGGTTCATGGTTATCGAATGGCTACGGGAGTTAGCTTTACGATCGTTCGTATCCATTACAGGTATATTTTAATTAAATAAAGGTAAATATTGAGTTCACAAGCACAAAATGTTACGAAACGATACGAGCCGTGCGATCGTTTTGAACTTTTGACAATACACGTCAATCACGAAACGCATGCGCGCGCAGACTGCGGCAAGCGAGCGCGAACGAAACGGTCGGTGCGTTTACGAAGTTCACTACACCCCGTCAACTCCTTCTCTCTTTGGTTGGAACAACAGGGAATTAATAAAAAACATGGAAAAGTAAAAAGCACAAACTTCTCGCACGATATACCTACCTATAGCTACAAAAAGTAGGTACCACTTCTTGAGCAACTGAGTTAAAAATTAATGTTTTCCTCATTTTATTCTGTAAGACCGATGTTTTAACAAAATACTTGCTTGCAGTGTTTACGTAGTTTGCGTTTATCCAGCACTTCTTTATGATCTTCCTACATTATATCAGTTGCGATGATGGTTGCGATGCAAATGTTTTTAATTAAAATATCGATCGTAGGTATTTAATGTTGATACAGGTGTCCTCACGCTATTTTCTTTATTTAAAATGTTTTAACAAAGAAATAAACCGTCTTAAAAAAACCCATTGAAAATTGTTAAATAAAGACCGGCCTCTTACGATTTGCCTATTCAGTGCGTATGGTACATTATAATATTAGTGATACATCTAAAATTATTATGTGAAAACTAACTAACATTAATCATTGAGCAGTTCTCCCGGTACTTCGCCATCAGTTGCACTTCACCACATGCATTATAATGAGTATATAAAAGGAGCTTCATATTCTTAATGAATAAATCTCATTGCTGGTGTCAATCACATACGACTATGGAGTTCCATCTTCATCATCAGTGCCTCTTCACCAAGAGGCAAAAATTTAAAATGCAAATTCTTAAGGTCTTACAGGAAATACCAAAATCACTGCTGTATGTTAGCCTATAACTTTTGAGGAGTGCCCTCGATTCTTCATGGATCCCATCATCAGATTCTGACTTGGTGACAGAGGGAGCACCTCAGGAGTATAGCCGTACAAACCAAAAAATAAATTTTCAAAAGCGATCCACATTGATGGAGAAATCGTTGAACATACATAAAAAAAACCTACATACAGCAGAAGATAGAACCTCCTCCTTTTTTGAAGTCGGTTAAAAACGGTAGATAGAAATGACAACTAACGTTGGGAAAGAAAAGCTTGTGTTGTGTCCATGGGTATAATCCACTTTTTTATAAAAGAAGCTTTCCGCTCGCGACTTAATCTGCAGAGAGTCAGTACTTTCGTAAGTTAAAATATAGCCTACTAGCTTTTGCCCTCTACTCCGTCCGCGTAGAAGTCGTTTATCGCGGCTTTCTCGGGAACTCCAATTTTCCGGAATAAAAAGTATCCTATTGTCCTTCCCCGGGACTCAAACATACCAAATTTCATCTAAATCGATTCAGCAGTTTAAGCGTGAAAAGGTAACAGACAGACAGAGAGACAGACAGAGTTCCTTTCGCATTTATAATCTTAGTAGGGATGTCCACCCTGAAAGTTCATTCTAAATGTTGGTGAAAGAATTTTTGAAATCGGATCGGTAGTTTCGGAGATTACCCCTAACAACAAACAAAAAAAAACAAATTTTATCTCTTTATAAAAGTAGTACAGATAAAGTTTACGACATTTATTTAACAAACTTACTTAATTTATACCTCTTTGTCCAGAAAAGTAGGTATCTATTGATTTTAATAGATTTAATAAATTTTGTATTCAAACGAATAAGTAGGTACCAATACATACCGTACAATTTTAATTTTACGAGTAGGGGATATCACATGTCATTCGGTACCATTTAAATTGTAAGGGCCTGTTTCACAATCGACAAGTAAATTCATCTGTCAAATAAAGATAGCCCTCTCCTTGTCTATTTTCAAGTGTAAGAAAGGGAAAGGGCTTTTATTTGACAGATATGCTTTACTTGACGATTCTAAAACATTTATTTTGTTTATAATAAATAAATATCAGGGACAATCTTATTTTGTATATTACATACAAAATAAGATGATATGAATATTATTATCAAAATGCAATGAGTGAGTGAAAGTTCGATGCCTCGCTTGGTTTTCACCTTTTTATTGTGGATTTCAAAATATCTATTAATTTTGAAAAGTTCACGACTCCGCTGAGATAACGCACACAGTGGGGATGAATGAAACCGGCGAAGATTGGATGCGACAAAGGACCCTTTTAATCCATTTTTTATACCCATTTTTTCCACGATGAAGGAATGCCGACATTCAGTAGTATTAGTTATAGTAATCGGGAGCTAAGCACCTGTGGCGTATTAGATTTATGAATGCTTGTAGGCTACCTTTTTAAATAACAAATGATGGCCGTGGAGTTAAAGATATTTAAGATTGAAGTGGTATGAATCAATTAAGTATGTACAGTTCGCCATCAAATATATCTGTACATATCAGAGTGGTCAAAAATATCTGCATGCACTCTAACGCCTTGACAATAGAGTCGTGTTCAGATATTTGTGAGCACCTTGTTTGCTGCTATATATGATGGCGACTGTACCTAGGTACCTACCATCTAGCGTGGTGTGTGATTCTCTGACGGATGAATAATGTTCGGTTTTTTTTACATCTTGGAAACAATTCAAAAGTTATATGTAAGGCTCTATGTAAAACCTGACTAGTGACTAGTATGACCCACCCTTGTAATTAGAGTTCCGTACCCGAAGGGTGCCAAACGAAACCCTATTACTAAGCCTCTGCTGTCCGTCCGTCCGTCTGTCTGTCGCCGGGCTGTATCTCATGAACCGAAATAGACAGCTGAAATTTTCGCAGAATGTGTATGTCTATTGCTGCTATAGCAACAAATAATAATGAAGTCGGTTAAAAATACAATAAACTTAAAAATTAAAGAGGGGCCCCATACGAAACGTGATTTTTTTTGTTAAATCCGGCTGTATCTCATGAACCGTAATTGCTGTTCAGCTAGACAGTTGAAAGTTTCTTGGACAATCGAGTAAAATGGTGAACTTCAGGGCGTTTCAACCGCCGTCATTAGTGTCACCAAATATATTGACGTTAACAAAGAACCGGGGATGTAGTTTCTATCAGTATCAAAAGTTCCTGTAGTGTCATTGATCAAAGAACCGGGGATGTAGTTTCTATCAGTATCAGAAGTTCCTGTAGTGTCATTGATTTCGTCAATATATTTGGTGACACTAATGACGGCGGTTGAAACGCCCTGAAATTCACCCAAAAATAACACCTTGTCACATTATCCACTATCATGCAGTGTCGTTAGGTAAATAAGTACTTATTTCCGAAGAACTGTCCAATTTTCCTGGATATAAAGTACCTTACGCCCGTCTTCGGGCTATAAACTATTGTCTGCACCTTTCATATCGATCGGTTGAGGTGTTGAACCATGAAGAAGAATCAAATAAACAAACACTTTTTCCTTCATAATAATAAGGATTGTAATTAACGACGTCTTACGGGCATATTAGGAACAATAATATAAAGGGCACTTGTAAGAGTTCCTAAGGAATCCGCTAGATAGCGCTCTGGAAAGATTGATATCAGCGTCATCTATAGAAATGTGATGAATCTTTCTAGTTTGTGACGGCCGCTTACGTGAGTTACTAGCTGCTTGTTGTAGAAAGCGTTAGAATACGTAGATGGCACTAGTATAGTTTTCTTTAATCATCAATAGATGGCGATAGTCTCTGCTGTTTTATAGAAAGTTCAAACAATTTCTTAAAGACTTAAAAAACTGCAAATAATTGGATAAAATAGGTATAGGATTAACTTTTTAAATTAAGAAGTAGTATTTTTCGGGGTTCCTTACACAAAGAATGCTAACGGGCGTCTCATATTGCATGCTATATACCAACATTACCAAACAAGCCAGTGTATCAGTTTATACTGGCATATATTTTTTATGTAACTACAAATTAACGGATTTCGGATTTTTTCCTTTACTTGTGCTATAACATTGTGACATTGCTTCTTGCCAAATTTCATGATTCTAACTCAACGGGAAGTAGGTACCTACCCTATAGGTTTTGTTTCCCTTGAGATTCCCTCGAATATGCGGCATAAGGGTGGTTCTACGAGCGTTTCAACCGCTCTCATTACCTTCCTCGCATTAATGTCGAATTTCCACTAGATTAGGATAGCATTTTCAGTTATTTTTTAGAAGTCAGGGCACTGTACAAGATAACCGAAAATAGCATCCAAAGATACAGGAATTTCGACATTAATGCAAGGAAGGTAATGAGAGCGGTTGTAACGCTTGTAGAACCACCCATAAACGGCCGTATCTTTTGATTGCGTTGACTTAGAAGTCTAATTTAAGAATTTACAGCGCTTAAAGATTGCAGATTTGAGTATTTGATATGAATTTAAACTTGATACCTCTACGTGTTCTTGAGAAAAAGGGTCTTCGACAGACAAACGGACAACAAAGTGATCCTATAAGGGTTCCTTTTTTCCTTTTGAGGTACGGAACCCTAAAAACGATATCGAAAGTTCGGTATGCTGTTCGGTAACTCAGTATATTAGGGTCTTGAGGTTTTATTCCATTTTGTTTAAACCATCTTGCTTCTATATAGTCATCCATCATATTGTTGATGTTATAGTAGCTCTTATACTGTCAAGTGAAGAAGAATTACGTACCCTTTTACCTTTTACGTTACGTTTACGTACCGTTATACGAATTCCCTAATTTTGTTATTTACATTTTAAAATACCTATCTAAAAATATTCAGCTTGGCTTATCAATATTATAAATATTGAGCGGTAAACCGAATTAAATAAGATTTAGTGAAGAATAAACTAATTTTTCTGTTTGTTTATTACCGACTTACCTATTTCGTTTTGTGACGCCTTAGTTCATTAATTTATATTATATTATAATATATAAATTAAGTAAGTAGGAACATTAATCTCGTTTTAAAAGCCCCCATTTTTTTACAATAATCATTTCACTTTAGGTATATGTAGTTTATTTAAAGTGTAAAATATTTGTACGGAACCGTCATGGCGCGAGTCTGACTCGCACTATGCCAATAAGATTTAAAGGAGAGCGCTATAAAGTGGTCCGCCGTTTACTTCTATAAAGGATCGGCCACACCAATGCTCAAAATACGTTGACGCACCGTAAACGCAGCGACGTGACTTAAACATGACGTTTTTAACGCATCCGTTGTGAGCAGTATGCGTTAAATTAAATACGTGACGTATAATACAGGGTGTCCCAATATCAGTAACCCACATTGACACCGGAGGTAGACCAGCCCAGGGACCGGCCCGCTATCCCTTTCAATGGGTTTTGTATGGGTTTTTCGTAAGGATTTACTTTCCAAACCCTCTGCCCGTCAAAACCCTTTAAATGTGCTTTTAAAGCGCTATTTCCAAACGATAGCCCATTCTATTAAGCGCTAACCAATACCCTTACTAAACCCTTTAAAAAAGGTTACTAGTGTATACGCAATTTTAGACCTTTTGTAGACTTCATAAAACACACGTTACCTTGCGTCCCGTTTGAAGCAAGTAAACAGCCTATTCAACTAAGCGCTAACCCAATACCCTTATAAAACCCTTATTACTATACGTTACCGACGGCGTATCGTTTGAAGTTACCGCGCGGAGCGGCAAAAGATCTAATACGGTTCGATTTTCTATGGCACACGTTTGTGATTGGCTCGTACAAAAGGGAAAGCTTTATAATAAGCGCTTAAATCGTTAGGGAAACCCTTTCTTAGGGACATCAAGATGAATCAGTTACCAGTTACCTATTTCAAAGGGCTACCCTTATCGTTGGGTTCTTCATTCGATAAGGGAAAGTCAAGCGTATGGGTTGCCAATTGGAATGGGTGAGCAAATCAAGGGGCTAAAGGGAAGCCCTTTGAAAGGCTTTTCCCGATGAAAGGGTTGTCCAGTCCCTGGACCAGCCTAAGAAGAAAGAACCAGAATAACATGACCTCAGTAAAAGTCAGTGCCAGTTTAAAGTTCTTTTCCAGTACACACTTTAAACTGGCATATCTCGAAAACCATGCGATGTTTACTAAGATCATGTTAGGCTGGTTCGGTGTGGGGACAATGCGTAACGCATTTCCACTACGTTAAAATAAAAAAAAGCAAAAAAAAGTCTTAGGCTGGTCTACCTCCGGTGTCAATGTGGGTTACTGATATTGGGACAACCTGTATAAGTCACGTCACTGCGTCACTGCGTTTACGGTGCGTCCTTCGTACGGTGCCTCGATCCTTAATTTTATATTATAATTAATTAGGTAGGTAGGTAATTAATTACTTGTTCTTTACTCATGGCATGACATGAGAGCTACTGTAGGTACCTACATGGTACCTACTGTCTATATACAAACAGTTTCTTGCAGTAGCGACGAGCGAGGCGGATTATTCTAGTCTAGCTGGCTTATTACTTATCTTGTTGAAATGTTTACGCGATATCAGGCTTATGGTTTGAAGGATATTTTGGTAGATTTTACTGACTTAGGCTTCTAAAGATACTGTTTAAAATTACTCGCGCCGTAACCTAGCAAGCGACCTAGCTTTTATCAGAATAACAGAGGGACTATTATGGTTGTTTTTATCGATGTACAGTCGAACTCATAAGCAGCTGTACATTTTAGTACCTTGTCGCAGTATTGACATATTAAATTCAAACTATTGACACTTATAACTTCTGCGACATGTTACTAAAATGTAAAGCTACTTATGAGTTCGACTGTACCTATATAGATAAACGTGGATAAAACACCTGTCACTTTCTAACCAGCGTAAGTGCGAGGGTGACGGGTGCTTTATGCACTTATCTACCGCGATAAAGGTGATCATAATTCGGAGGCAGCCCTCCGAGATTCATGTTTTAGTGGGGGTTGATGTTTTCAAGGAGGAATGGGGATTCCAGGAAACCATAGGATACATCCGACCATACTAGGTACCATTGTTTTCATTACTGTTTAGTTTTTCCAATGCACCTGTTATTTTTTTTCTGTTAATCATGTGGTTGACTGATAAAGAATGCCTTTAGGCATTAAGTCCGCCATTTGTACGTTTTACATTTGATTGTATTATGCAAAGAAGTTTAAATAATCTGACTCTTTTCATATCGTCAACAAGCGCTACTAAAATAAACAAGTTACTTTTTAATATGGAAAACGAGTATACTGCCTTTACTAAAGAATATGAGAACTAAGAAAACTTAACTGAAATCAGCTTAGGATTAGCTTTGGATTCAGGACGGTGTGATTCAAAAAACCAGATGAAATTTCACGTTAAATATAAATAGGTATGTCTCTTGTTTTCTGTGTCCCTAACTTTATTTATTTAAATACACAAAACTAACCTTACAGGTTCTCCTAATTCGACAATTTGTATGCCTAGCGGCAAAACATAGCGAAACTTTAACAATATATTTGTAACACCTTATTATATTATTTTATTACCTATGTTTACAAATAAATCTTTGAATCTTGAATCTTCACAGTGTGGATTCCTCGTACGGTATCTACAAGTTTATTTTACAAAACCATTATAAGTACCTGGTCTACTAATCAACATTATGGTAACATAATGTATACAAAGCTACTTTTGTGAATTCATTCAGAGAGCAACAGAATAGGTCAACCTCTACCGTTACGCGATTTAGTGTGCGCAGCGCCCTCGCTACGTGTTATAAAAATATATAACCTTCCTAGATAGTCCCCCTTTCTATTGGTGAAAACTGTATGAAAATTCGTACAGCACTTTTTGGGATTAGTCCGAACAAACATTTGTAGGACTTTAATTTATAATATTTAGTGAATTGATGATTTACTGCCGCACTCATAGACGTCAATAAATTTTCAAGTTTCATTAAAGTTGCTGCGACTTATTCTATTGCTATAGCAAAGAAAGCGACAGCAGCAACTTTAACCAATCTTAAAAGTTAATTGACGTCTCTGAGTGCGGCCGTTGTGCTCTAAATTAAATATTAATCCTGTGTTGTGATTGAGACCCACACACACTTGTTATAAATATAAAATTTTAATTAGGGCGAACTAGTTTGGCTGAAAAAGTGTAGATGCCAGACATAAATAATAAGTACAATTGAACTCATAAGTAGCTTTACATTTTAGTACCATGTCGCAGTTACGGTATTTCATCATTTTATCGAATTTCACTTCATCGAACGTACCATTTCATCGAATTTCATTTCATTGCAGCCCACGGTGCCCCCGTTTACAACAACTGAGGGTAAACGCCGGTGTGTTTTTAGTGGGTATGCTCTATTCTCCTCTTCATTCGGAAGAGGGACGACGAAGAGAGAGTCCTATTCTCCTCTTCATTCGGAAGAGGGACGACGGAGAGAGAGTCCTATTCTCCTCTTCATTCGGAAGAGGGACGACGGAGAGAGAGTCCTATTCTCCTCTTCATTCGGAAGAGGGACGACGGAGAGAGAGTCCTATTCTCCTCTTCATTCGGAAGAGGGACGACGGAGAGAGAGTCCCACATAACCCCCCACTATGGCTTCCCTAGGCCGGGGGTACGCGTAATGCGTTTTCACAATGTAAAAAAAAAAAAAGTAATAGCTACCCCGCAGTTACGTATTGTAAGTTAAGTTATAGGTAAGTGGCATTAGTTTGAATTTAGTATGTCAATACTGCGACAAGGTACTAAAATGTATAGCTACTTATGAGCTCGACTGTACATAGAGATGAAGAAATGTTGATGCTTTAGTTATCGAAATATCGACGCGACCACATACTCTGTCATTCCTTGTCCAAAATTAGATCCATTGCGATCGTCATCCTGCCTGCTATAGGAAGCTATTCAAAATATTATTCCTAGTTGAAGGCCAGGAATTGTTATAGGAACGTGCAATGCAGTTTGTTGGCCTTCGACTTCGAACAATATTTTGAATAGCTTCCTAGCAGGCAGGATGACGATCGCAATCGATGGAGTTCCACGCACAGGTGATGCCTGCTGCCAATGTCTTGGATTTTCCTAAATTTGGACTCTACGCCATCATACGAGGACTATGAGTGGTTCAATTGTAAATCAGATAGCCAATACCATATTTCTCCGTCGGGTTTTAGTTTTTAAACTTATTTTTTTGTTAATACTTTAGTCGGGTTTTAGTTTTCAATTTTTTTTTAATTTAATTTATTTTGGGCTTATAACTTTGCGATGAAGTAATTCCAGATCCGCTTAACATTTTTTCTGTTCAGTTTTATTGTTTATACCAAGTGCATAGGTATTTAATATAATGAAAATACAATAACAATCCGTATTATTAAATATGTATTTTGGAGAGCTTTGGAGAGAAAAATGAGTTACGCTCACATCTGAATATATAACTATATGTGCCAATTAAGCCCTTTCATTGGACAACCCACACGGCATGAATAAAAAAATATTTTTTTAGTTCATGATTTTATGCCCTCTACAGGGCGCTATATTCAATTTAATGTAACGTCACATAGCCTATAACCAGCGAACCATCAAAACGCTTCTAACGATATCCCATTTGTCAGATTATGATCAGTAGTTTAGAAGTTATGAGGGAACAGATGAACATACATACGTACATACATACCGGTCAAAATCATAACCCTCCTTTTTACTTCGCCGTAGTCGGGTAATTAATACCTTACTTACTTATACCGTAAGCTTACATGTCAAAGACCTCCGTATTCCAACTATAGAACACACCGCAAACCCCTTGTTTACTCCAATATAAAAGCCTATAAAATACAAACTTACATAGACAATCTAAAATTCCCTAGCGGCGAACGTCAAATTCCTTCATTAAAGCGACAATGGCAACCTACGTACAAATAATTCACAACGTCCAATTTAAATAACAAGCTCGCAAAGCTGAAAAACAACCCGTAACCGAAGTTGAGAATAAATTAGCAACCCCCCAAACCCCCGCCAGTGTGTACATTGTGCAAAATATTATTTGCCTTGCCAGACAATAATGGGATCTTACGCCACGCCCTGACATGTTAGCTTTGCTGGCCCCGCCCATGCCAATCCTCTTACCGATTGGTTCGTTCCCCTCCCGTCCTTCTCTAGCTCGCAAACCCTCTCGCTCCCCCCTATAGCTTTTCCCTCAACGCCCGAGGGGTAAATGTTTTGGTAGGAAACATATACGGGGTTTTCTAGAAGCGTTTGTCGTTGGCGAATATTTTTTACGCGTTTTATTCGAAGACGTCTACCTGAATGGAGTGCTAGAATTCGCTTTATGAGATTTTTTTCAATACATCTCGAGTCCTTTAGCTCGGGATTAAAGGATCGCGCGTACATCTCTGTAAACAGTTTCCTTTGCTCGTTTTGTTGGGGCTTTTTATATTTTATGGTATTATGGCGCTCGAGCTTTGAGATGCTTTGATGTT
Source organism: Tortrix viridana (assembly GCA_963241965.1). Classification (NCBI taxonomy): domain Eukaryota; kingdom Metazoa; phylum Arthropoda; class Insecta; order Lepidoptera; family Tortricidae; genus Tortrix; species Tortrix viridana. The sequence goes on from OY725187.1 coordinate 10,236,169, forward strand.
ATTTTTAGCTTATTGTTATTAACTCATATTACAGTTTTTATAATAAAGTATGAGGCATCTATATAAACAGTATCACTAATGAAAGGGACCTTATACTTGATTATCTAGATAAAAAAATATATATCCGAAATAATTATCTCTTGCAACTTTATTAATACCTACACGTAAAATCTGAAAACCATCGTAACTAGCATAAAACTATTACATACTAATAAGACGATCAACGCTCATAAAATAAAAAACAAAATCATCCACAAAGAAACAAAACCAAAACAACTGAACTCGCAAACGCCACAATCGATAGCTAATAATTATTACCCTGAAATTCATGCACAAAGCGCGACCCGCAGGAATAATAACGACAATTGTTGTGTTTAGTGGAACGTAAACGCGCCCCCGGCGTGGGGCCGGGGCCGGGGCGGAGCGCCGCCAGTCGCCGCCGCGCCGCGCGCCCGCTCGCACCACTGACATGCCGCCATGGACGACTGCGATCTAGCCCAGTACCGCGACATGATCATCGAGGGAGACCTGCCTTTAGACCTTCGCCCACCACCAAGACTTTACCTGCCTCATTATCTACGCGATGACAGGGAATACCCTCAAGATGACACCTACGTTTCTGTGGATGAGGACACTCCAGATTTACCACCGCCGTCTAGCGATTCCGAAAGATACGACGCCTCTAGTCCAGGCGAAACAAAACCGTCGTCTCCGAAGAAATCTAAACAAAAATCCTCGACGCAACTCATCAAGCCTCCATACTCCTATATTGCCCTGATCACAATGGCTATACTCCAATCGCCGCATAAAAAGCTGACGCTGAGCGGCATCTGCGAGTTCATCATGACGCGGTTTCCTTATTATCGTGAGAAGTTCCCGGCGTGGCAGAATTCTATAAGGCATAATTTGAGTTTGAATGATTGTTTTATTAAAATTCCTAGAGAACCAGGGAATCCGGGGAAGGGGAATTATTGGACGTTGGATCCGTTGGCCGAGGATATGTTTGACAATGGCAGTTTTTTGCGACGGAGGAAGAGGTATAAGCGGCCGGCTCCGTCGCTACAGCACGCTCACGCCATGGTTGCGATGCTGGCGCGAGAGGCTTATGCTCCTCTGCTGCCTCTACCGTGCTACTTGCCTCCCTCTCCACTGCTGTCCCTCCCGCGCCCGCCGCCAGCAACTCTCAGGCCCGTTCCACTCCCGCCGCGCATCTCAGAGATGACCGAACCGAGAAGCAAGCGTTCCCGTAACGGATTCTCCATCGAATCCATCATCGGCTCCCAAGAGGAGTCCCCAGAGCCTCGCCGGAGTGCCTTCTCCCCTCTGTACCAAGGCAACGTCCCGCCGGACGACTGGAGATGAGCTTTCTTCGGCGGAAGCGCCGCGAGCCCAAGCCCATTTTAGATGCGTCGGAATAGACATTGACAGTGATGTTGACTCGAACCAAAGTGTTCTCTAGTGTTTGTGGATGTAATATATTTGTGAAGACGGGTATGTTTTGTGTGCTAACTATTAGGAATTGACACATCGCTAATTAGGTTATTTATTTTAAATTGAGTCGTTTTATGAGCTGTGTTCAGTTATCTGTAACTGGTAAGACCGTCCACTTTGAAAGCGCAGGTTAAAATTTTCGAATCTATTTTCAGTACATTTAAAGCTACGGTTTTTGTTGATTTTCTGGAACCGTAGGCCTTTCTAATATTTTTTTAAAATTCTCGTCCGTGTCAAAAAGTAAAAACTTATTGTACTAATTATAGTAATTATTTTAGTGTATATTTGACTCAATTTATTGGTATCTGTTAACTGTAAATAATTATGCCAAATATTTTTTAAACATTTAAGTATTTGCGTCGTGATTTATAATTTGCCAAACACAAAATATTATAGGACTTATGTCCCCCAACTCACTTAAAAGGTGCCTATTTTTGTTAATATTAGTTTGTTGTATAAGTTAATGAAATCTAGTCATTCTATGTACAAAGTAGGGTCCGTAAATTAATTCCATGTGTAAATATTTCTTGAACACTTTGTAAGTAGGCACGCAATATTTAGTGTAGAAAAAGTAGGTAAATAAAATGCCTACTAATTGGAAATCCACTCGCCGAACCATTTGTATTTATAATTCATATTTGTAGTATATTTTTGTGTAACTAACTAGTTTGTAAGATATGAAATATAAATTAATATGACCGATATTTCTGCATTTTTACCTTTTATAAACCCATCACTTTTTACGCGCATTCTTTATAGTTTAATAAATATAGACACTCTTGTTTTTTTTTGGATTCTATAATTCATTTTCCATTGAACTAGGTACAATAAATCAAACAGTAATGTGTGTTCGTTCAGAATAATAATAATTAAGTATTTACCCATAAATGTATCTATTTAATTAAATTGATAAATTCGTTATGATCATTTCTATGCAGAGCCCAAAACCAAATATAATGTAACAAATATATTCACACACAAACATTCGAATTCATAATATTAGTGTGACTGGTGAATCCCTCTTGCTTCTATATCATAATCGTATTTTCGACCTTACGGTAGGTATATCATATAAAGTCATATTCACTTGACAGTAAGAATGGTCAAGATGGACCTAAGAAAAGTAGAATAAATATCTTGCAGGACAAATTATAACAATTCAGAAATCAAACGGAAAGGGTAAATTCGGTTAAAGAATGCTGTTCTACAATCGAATTTACAGAATGCAATTCTTGAGAACAGTACGTCTCTAATCCTTACAGCACAGAATCATATAAATATAGCTGAAGCAGTAAAGTAACTACGAACAAACGTTTAAAACGTCGCACTCACACAGACGCACGTCTCAACCATTCGTCTCCACGCGACACCCGCCACTGACAGCACTGCCATGTCCGCTTAGGGGTCTCGTTGAGACGTGCATGTGTGAGTGCGACGTTTCAAACGTTTGCTCGTAGTTTCTTAGCTTTAGCTATATATATATTCTGTGACAAAATGATACCGTGATAATATCGTGCGGTTTAAATACATAAAATGATCCGCGTGAATAAAATAAACCTGAGAAAGAAACAAATTAATATGAACCTTAAAAACAAAATCTGAGTCTTAAGTTAACTAACAGGATTCAATATCATTTTTGACTTGATGCTCCGGTCCCGAATGGGTTAAATCGAATAAACGCATGTGAGTAGCCAGCTGGCGACACGGTGACCGGTGGCTTTTAGGCAAACTACCTTTCAAAAAAATCCGGTCAAGCGCGAGTCAGACTCGCGCACCGAGGGTTCCGTACAAACTTGTAGGCATGTTAGTATTGTTCGTAAATCACGGGAATACTATATAAACAAGTTTTTTTCATGTGATGTAACTACAAATTAACGGTTTTCGGATTTTTTCCTTTACTTGTGTATAAAACTTGCTTCTTGCCAAATTTCATGATTCTAAGTCAACGGGAAGTACCCTATAGGTTTTGATTCCCTTGAGATTCCCTTCAATATGCGGCATAAACGGCCGTATCTTTTGATTGCGTTGACTTAGATGTTTTTTTTTCACTGATCCAAGGGATTGCAGACCTAAGTTTTTGAATTTCACGCGTTCTTGAGAAGAAGGGTCTTGACAGACAGACAGACAGACAACAAAGTGATCCAATAAGGGTTCCGTTTTTTTCATTTGAGGTACGGAACTCTAAAAATTGATTAGGAAAACTGCTAGTAAATATTGTTCTTATATTAAAATAAATATCTTAAATTACGCCTTTTTTCGGCTGTAGATTATTTTTCCTCGCATAGCTCCATGTCACGTTTACCCACAATTTTACGAGACTAATCTAACGAGTTCAACTACTGTGTTTAAAAAGTATTACGGAGGATTTTATATATTTCTATTATGGTTAGCCTAGTTGGTAGTGACCCTGCCTGCGAAGCTAGCGGTCCCGGGTTGGAATCCCAGTATGGGGAATTATTAATTTGTGTGATGAACGCGAGTATATGTTTCCAAGTCATGGATGTTTTCTATATATCTAAGTATGTTTTTCTCTATAAGTATATATGTTGCCTAGTACCCATAGATTGTCCCCTGATATTTATTTTTTATTTTGTTTTATTTTCATAACTCCCATAAAATTTTCCACCCCATTAGATATCTCAACATCGTATATTAAGTACCTAAATTGTTTTCTTTTATTTTTGTCTCTTCTGTATTTCTGTATTTTCTGTATTGCCTTTTTTTCTTCAAAGCTAATAAAATCGTGTTAAAATACACTAAACGCGTGTCCTTGATAGATACGATCAGCGATCGTACCTAGGACTGAAAATACAAAAACCTGCCAGTATATTTTAAGGATCAACCTAGAAATCCCCTGAACTCCAGTCTTCCCCGGACCACCCAAAAACCGTTGGTCGTGACGTAATTCGCGCCTCGCTATCACTGATAACAGATAACATAATCCTGGGCTCTGCCGTCCTGGAGTTAACTTAAACCTCGCCTCACACGACGCAAGTTTGACACAGCCTTACTTAAGACACGGAGCTTGATGGCTATTTGTAGTGCTTGAGATGAAGAGAGATTTGACAGGCAAAAAAATGTGAAAATTCAAACGTATATGAAATGTAAGTACAAAGGTTACAAAAGCTAAATAACTAAAACAAACGTTAACAACCCAGTTAACTGTGTTAATAACAATAAAACGATTTCACAATAAAAAATCTCATTTCGCAACGAAACAAACTAACAGCTAACAAACACTAACTTCTTAATGTGTATGAACAAACAGTTCATTTGGAAAAGGTGGTGTTGTGCACGAAAGTGAGGATATTATTACATTATTAAATCATATTTCAATGCATGTGCGCGGAAAGTATGTCATTTTGCACGAGTTCCGAGGTGCCTTGGCCCGAGCTGCAGGCGAGGGACCAGACTCGGGACGAATGAAAATGACAGTTCCGCACGTGTATCCAACGACGTTTTTAATACATTTGCGTAAAAGTCCTTATGTGATCAAAAATCGAAAAAAAAATCACTCCTCTGTCTTCTAAACTTTTGTGATCCAATAATTGGGGTGACAATAAATTGATTCGTCAAAAACGTGTGTGTTTCATGGGCTATAATTGTATAGCCCATGAAACACACGTTTTCGATAGTTAAAAGGTTAATAGACGGTTAAGTTTAAATTATTTTCTTAATGGTAAATATTTTGCAACGTTGCGCCCGTTGATGTCTTTTGGTACCAAAACTTTAAAGGTAAACAATTGTAAAATACGAGAAACTTAATTTTTAATAAAATTGTTAATTGTATTTGTAATTATCTGTGGTGTAAATCTCTGTCCAAAAGCCCACGGTCAGTTTATATTGGGAGAGTCGATGTGAGAATCCTCAGAAATTGCATTTAAAACCAAATTACAAAAATATTTGCAATATAAAAAATATTTATTCACTTTAAATTTAACTGATTGTGATTGTCCAAGCAACTTCATGTCCCAATATTTGTATAAAAATAGATATATTTTAAGTGGATGTAAACACATAATCAATTGTTTTAATGGACTGTTAATTTGACTATGAAAATAATATATGTTTTGTAAATACAAATAGAGACAACAGAAGTTCATAGATAAAAAAAAACACATCAAATCATGCTTGTCAAACCATTAAATTAAACTTTTGTGTCTCACTGTACGCAATGAGAGACATTTATGTTACTCAAACAACATGGGCTCATCTAAAAGCGTTGTGACACATCATTTTGATAACAAACTGGAGCTCGCGTCAGCAAACATCGGAATTTTTGACAGACGAAAAAGTGTACATTTGTTTGTGCGTGGCTAGGTTCTGTGGCCCTAGTGAAAAGGGATACAAGTATTCTGAGATTCAAGGGAGAAAGGGTATGGTCGAGTATACTCTGTTTATGAGTTATACTGCCTGGTACCCATAGTACAAGCCTAGTACTTACTTTTGGATTACGTCAGTTTGTGTGACATTGTCCTTTAATACCTATTTTTTTTTAATCCACGAAGGCCCTTCCTGCGTTGCGTCAATGTACGTAAAAGGGTAAATCACATTTCAAAAAACGACATGTCACATGGATGACAATTTGATAACCTCTTTCATTAGCTATCTTAAGGGTTAAAAGGTCAGCGACTATTAACCTAAGTTGCGATGGGTATTTATTTATTTATTAATTTATTGATAACTAGCTTTTACCCGCGACTCCGTCCATGTAGTAGTCATTTTTCACTTATCCCTTAGGATTTATTAAATTTTCCGGAATAAAAGGTATTTTAATATTCCAGGTAATAAATAAAATAAATAATGTTTCGTGTGCCAAATTTCATAAAAATCGGTCGAGCCGTTCTTGAGTTATGAATGGTGTAACTAACCTGATTTTGTATTATATATTTAGATTTTACTAGCGACCCGTCCTCGCTTTATTATATTACATAAACCTCCAGTGAAATATTATCTAACTGATAGTGAAAACCGCATTAGAATCCGTTGCGTAGTTTGAAAGATCTAAGCGTACATACAGAGGGACAGACGGCGGGAAACGACTTTGTTTTCAATTTAATTGAGGTAATTCTTGATTTTACAAGCTTTTAGCTTATCCTGATTGGTCGTCGGTGGCCTAGTGGCTTGTGGTGTTGACTCGTGTCCGTAAGGTAAAGAGTTCAAGTCCCAGCGGTTACCATGGACAAGTAAAAGTTTTTGTTGGGTTGTCAATGTTAATTCCATAATTTTTTATAGATTTTTCAAGTCGTTAGCTTTCATAAAGTACAGCTTAGCTAAAAGGCAGGCTACTGGCAACGTCGGTCGGTGGAATGTTAGCCTATGATGCCCTTCAGCCTGCGGACCCGAGCCTGTCAGACGGCCTGCTGGCCAAACTCTATGAAGAAAATATATGAAATCGTAAAAGAAACTGATAGACCATCGTCTAAAGCAGTAAAGAAACTACGAACGAACGAAACGTCGCACTCACACAGACGCACGTCTGAAACATTCATCTCCATACGACACCCGCCACTGACAGCACTGCCATGTCCGCTTAGGGGTCTCGTTGAGGCGTGCGTGTGTGAGTGCGACGTTTCGAACGTTTGTTCATAGTTTTTTTACTGCTTTAGTTATATTTATACTGTTGTGTACTGCCACTGTTGTGTACTGTTGTGTACTCTGTTCTGCCATTTACATTCAAAATAAATTGTGATTAGGATTTAAAGTAAAAATAATAATTGTGAAATCGGTCAGGGTTGTACATTAATATACGTACGTGTCTCCGCTCAACACTGTCGTAATCATAACTTTCTTAGATAACGCTAAACAAAGTTATAATTTCTCCTCTATTTACTCGTCTAATATTAGTTCAAAACGCAATCTTTCGCAAACAAATCGTTAAGTTATCGCTAACATTGTAACAAGTACAATAACAAAATTAGTTTGCAGATCTGCGATAGATAACATTATTTGATATATCTAATGTTTGATTACGTTTAATGTCTTTATACAGTTATTATTACCCGACACTATACCGAAGACATCCTGGACGTCAGCCCAAAGGCCAGCCCCAGGTGATGACGGAATTACGACTGAACTTCTGAAGGTAGGTGGTAAACCGGTCCGTAGAGCCCTTCAGACCCTGTTTGATTCCGTCATTTACGAAGGGAAAACGCCGCAGGCATAGAACAGAAGTGTGGTGGTGCTCTTCTTCAAGAAGGCTGACAATACCCTGCTGAAGAATTATAGGCCCATCTCACTTCTGAGTCATGTTTACAAGCTGTTCTCGAGTCATTACGAACCGTCTAGCGCGCAGGTTTGATGACTTTCAGCCTCCCGAACAGGCCGGCTTCCGTAAAAGCTTTAGTACCATAGACCTCATACATGTGCTGTGGCAGGTTATACGGAAGACCCAAGAGTATAACCTCCCTCTTTGTTTAGCATTTGTGGACTACGAGAAAGCCTTCGTTTGATCGAGACATGGGCTGTGCTGCAGTCTCTCGAACGGTGCCAAATCGACTACAGGTACATCCAGGTGTTAAAGTGTTTGTACGAAAATGCCACCATGTCAGTCCGACTTCAGGACCGGGACTCTGAGCGTATTCCTCTGCAGCGGGAAGTCAGACAAGGAGATGTAATCTCTCAAAGCTGTTCACCGCTACGCTGAAAGATGTGATCAAGGTTCTGGACTGGGAAGGACGTGGCATCAATATAAACGGCGAGTACATCACCCACCACGTTTGCGGATGACATAGTAGTCATGGCTGAGACCATGGAAGACCTAAACGCAGTGCTCGATGACCTCAGCAGAGCCTCTGAATAAGTTGGTCTGAGGATAAACATGGACAAGACAAAAATCATGTCGAACACCCATGTAATACCAACTCCGGCGGTAATCGGAGGCTCGGCACTCGAAGTTGTTGACGATTATGTTTACCTGGGACATACTGTCCAGTTAGGTCCAACTTCGAGAAAGAGGACAATCGTCGAATCCGACTCGGTTGGGCAGCATATCTTCTCGTCCAATATAGCGCAATGTCTCAAGTCGAAAGTCTTCCACCATTGTGTGTTGTCAGTGATGGATGACTTACGGTACTGAGACTTGGGCGCTGGCGATGGGCGTCATAAGACAGCTCAAGGTCACTCAAAGGGCAATGGAGAGGGCTATGCTCGGAATATCTCTGCGTGATCGAATCAGGAATGGGGAGATCCGCACGAGAACCAAAGTCACCGACATTTCTCGCAGAACAGATGACTGTTGGGACCGAAGAGTTCTCGAGTGGCGTTCGCGTACTGGAAGACGCAGCGTGGGCAAACCTCCAACAAGGTGGACCGACGACGTGGTTAAGATTGCGGGAAACCGATGGATGCAAGCGGCGCAGGACCGGTCCTTGTGGCAAACCTTGGGGGAGGCCTATGTCCAGCAGTGGACGTCTTTCGGCTAAAATGATGATGTTGATGATTACCTTCATTAATAGCTTGTTTTAGTATTAATATTACCTTTACATTATGCACTAACACGTAGATTTGAACACAATTTGGCAAAACTCTGTGACAAAAAAAGTAATTCCCATGTCACCACGTTATAGATATGGTCACCTTTCTAAGTTTTGAAAGAAAAATCTTACAGTAAAACTTAACAAAACAAACAATAAAAATACACTCGAACTGTCACATTATATTATAATATCACATCGACCAACATTGCAACAATTGCATTGTAAAGTGTAAAGTGCGGACCGACATAATCCCGGCATAATGGACACGCTCGATATAAACTAGTCTACCAAATATCCGTCATTATATCGATACTTGATTTCACTACACTTCCGTAACACCTTTTTTCTGCTTGCAAGTGTAACCAAGTGTTGTCATTGCATTGTGACCGAATACAGGCTTTTATATTTCTTTTAGAGTATTCAAAGCGTTGGAATTTCGTCTTACCGAACGCAAATTTTTCTTGCGTTTTTTTTAATAATATCTTGTGTTCAAATATCCATGCCTAAAGGCTTCGTCAAATAACCAGCGTGGCACGGCACGATAGCGGCGCGGCGCGGCAGTCACACTGCAACAAAAATTCGCATCAAGCGCGACGTGTTACTCTCGCAAACTCGATCCAAGTTAACATATTTTTGTAGCTTTTATGGCCCGAATCATATAGAACTGGACGTTCTCTAATACAATCTGTGTAAGGAGGAAGATGAAGCTGAGATTCTAATTAGGGGACCTTACACAAGGTCATGCTATTACTAGAACTTCTATACAGTCGCACTAAATTACCGAAATACCGAAAACTTAGACCAAATACAAACGGATCCGGACGGAATCCTGCACAAATCTTTACCAGCCGCAAAATAAAAGCTTGATCTTTTTTAGTTTTCCCCCTAATTGATTCAAATACACACTAAATACAGTCCCATCTATTCATCACATGCCCAATTGAATGCGGTATAAAACACGCGTTGGTTAACTTTAACAATGGACCTGTCAGCCAAACTGCAGCAAATTGGGGTAGATCGGTCAAATACGCAGAAGCGACAATCGTTTGAGGAAGTAGAAATGTATTTTTTATCTTTCACCTCCGACGGCTTTCGGTGCGCTCTGGGTGACTGAAATACTTCTATGCGACCCGTTGTGCAGTATCACGTCTCGGTATCATTGCATGTCATCAGTGACACAATACGCACTGATAAACCAGGCAAGTGATTAATCTATCACGCATTGCAGCTCAATGTTTAACCAGAATGAAAACATTCATATAAACCGGACAGTTTTGCCGATTCAGGAACTAGATAGCAGCTCTGCTAGCTATAAGCACTAGTGCAGTGATGTCAAGTTTCACCAATATATTAATAATAATTGGTGATTAAAAGGTTTAACAGCTGTCAATTATCGATTATCAGACAATTAGGTAATATTTTAGTTTTTAAGCACGTCTAGTGCTCACTTCACCAAAAATGTAAAAAGACGCTGTAGACTGGTAGAATGGTAGAGAATGCCATTTGTTCTTTATTTTTAATAGTGCAATTAAGTTTAAATAAATAAATGTTCTATGGTCCGATCTACCTACGATGAATTTAATATAAAACGCCTGTTTAATTGTTAATTAACTCGGTAATTAATTGTTTGGTGAAACCCAATATTCTATCAACTACTTAATATTATATTTGCCTCACAGAGATTTATTGCCAGTTAGCTATACACTCTCATGTCTTTTCACTCACTCATTGGCTAAACGAAAGGAACAAATCACCCGCTGCGCTGCCCCCATGATTTTTCCATATAAATCGTAAGTATAGTTCTTGAAACTTATATGCGTTAGGTAACGCCCTATTACAGTTGTATAACGTTCATTTCTGGTGTTACGGCTGTATTTGTAATGCATTTAGAGCTTTAAACTTGAAACCCATAGAAATACTTTTGACCATCTTTTATTTTGCGACCAAAAAAGGGGTGATATAAGTTTGACGCTTGTGTTTGTTAGTCTGTCTGTCTGTCTATGGTTTTGTAGGGCAACCGATAAATCGATTTCAATGAGGTTTTATTTTAATGAAAGCTCCTTATATTTTTAGTTTAACGGGACTTTAACGGTTAAAATTATTAATAATATTTAGATATTAAGTTAAGGTGTCCATAAATACGGTAAAGGAGTATAAAATTTATAAAAACAGCGTAATTCTGTGTTTTATGACAAGGGTTTTGAAATGCTATTAGGACGATTCGTAGTACAGTCGAGGACAGAAAGATGTTTACACTTTTGGACCTTAATACAATGGAATAAGGTGAAAAAGTGCAAACATATTTTTGTCCTCGACTGTACCATAAAACTTTACCCACCTTCTTGGGTAGTCAGGCAAAAATAGACGAAGCATAGCATTTGTACCCTGACTAGGGTTTTATTCTATGCATATTATATAAACATTTTCTTCATAAGCATTTTTTTCGTTGTCTAGTACTCACTCATAGAACATGTTTACACTTTTTCACCTTATTCCATTGTAATAAAGTCCAAAAGTGTATACACGTTTCTGTCATCGACTGTACCTACAATGCTAAAACTTGCTTTGGGATTAGGTAAATTTTCGCAATATTAGCCTTTAATATATTGTTTTCAATCCACAAAGGCCCGCTCCGACGATAAAAAAAATTTGCAGGGCGGATTTTTGTGACGAATTGAAAACGCATTCTTTAATTGTGTGGTAGCCTGCGTGCGCGCCGCGCAGTATTATGACGGGTACGCTGGAGTGCGTCCACTTGAACACATGCGATTCGTTTCTTATTGAATCCGCGATGTTGAAGCACTGCACTGTCACAATGCAACTATTGTACGGTTTGTATGACTTATTGTTAGTTGTTGCGTGACATGTTTGTAAATTTACATTTTTTTTACTGTGGTTTCAGAAGATACACAATTCGGGCAGATAATTGAGATTATGGAAATAAAGACCGGGACACCGAGTGTAGTCGCTCGAGTCAAAAGCCGAATTTTCGTCCTACTGCCAACGCTATAACCATATTGCGCGGGAAATCATTTTGCGTTAAAATACGGGGAAAATGAATTTTCCCAGATATTAGAGCTAGCTATATCGGCTTTTTGCCCCTGTAAATACCCATACTAAAAATCTCATCGAAATCGTTTGAGCCGATTTCAAATGTTTCTCGTTTAATAGTGTTGTGTTTTAATAATATTTGGAATGAGGTTATTTACCGTATGCGACGGAACTAAAAAAAAGCTTAAATTGTACAGTCTGTTACCACATGTTTAGCACTTAAGGTAGGATTCAGCTTCGGGTAAACTCGGCTAGACTCGCATAAGACCTTATGAGCTAGAGTGCGACAGAAGTATAAACCTGAATCCTATTATAAGTGCTAACCGACTGCCGACCGAGCATGTACAGTCGAGGACAGAAAGATGTTTACACTAATAAGGTCCAAAAGTGTAAACATCTTTCTGTCCTCGACTGTACCTAGTGCCCGCGATTTCGTCCGCGCAGAAGTCATTCATCGCTTTTCCCTCAGGAACTATCAAATTCCGCCATAAAAAGTATCCTATGTCTATCCAGGGTAAGGACTATATGTGTGACAAACATCCAAATTCATTTAGCCGTTTAGTGACTGAAACACAAACGTACAAACATCCATAATAACTATCACATTTATAATATTCGTACTCGAACATATAAACATTATAAACAAAAAGTATGTTAGCCCGTTATTCTGTGTAAGTGTATGTAGATGACAGAATGGCTGCCTGCGCAAATTGTTTGAATGTCCGCGTCGGGTTTATTAGATCAGTGCAGACAGTCGAATCCCTCTGTCCCTTTCATGTATACATACATATTTACATAAGGGATGCTCTGTTTTACTCTTGTTGGGTACCAGCAAATTACTATTTCGTTTCAATTCCATTTTGTGCCAGCTTTATTGTTTTTTTTATTAATTAAATAATGCAAAATCAAACATCTTTTTGTGTGGATTAGCATTGTTATGACGTTAAATACTTGTTATAGAGGCACGGTTTAATATTTACTACCTAGATTTAACACTTAAGTACCTAAATGCTATTTTTCTGCACTAGAGCAATAACTTTTAAAATTCTGTGCACATCAACCTGACCTTTAAGTTATTTGTTTTATAATTAGACCTTTGGCCTTCTTAATGATAATTGTCTTTCATATATCCATCCTTTTAATGAGCATTGTTTTTTTTCTCTGTAGACAAAAGTACTTGACTCTAACAAAAACTTTATACCACCTTTATACAACCTTTATACCACCTTTATATAGCACCTTTATACAACCTTTATCCTTAGTCCGTCCACAAACGTTCAAACATTCCTATAACTCGCAGATGTCTGATCACACGTCGCTAAGTCTTCCGAGACACCCTCTATATTACAATGAAAATTAAGAGTTCCACTGACAATCTAGACGAATTAAATGAATCTCACTTACCCTTTATAGTTCCACTAAACAACACAATTTCACAACAGAAAAACTACTTTAGTAGATCAAATTAAAGTTCACTTTAGTTCGTGTAAAATGACAATAGACCTACCTACTGATCGTGGTATTATCCTCACAATAGTGCTTTGCATTGAAGCTACGTTGACAAATTGTTGCCAATGGATTGTCTTCTCTATTGCTAAGGAGATAGGGTTAGGGTTGGGTGCAAGGGGGTGATAATGTCGCCGCAGGGGTCGAAAAAATCCTACCCTCGAATGTGACGCCCCGCGAAGTAAGCTATGATCTGTTCCTGCTGTCTTGTTACTGGTAGTTGGGGAAATTGGGCATTAAAAAAATTGTAAGGCGCGTCCGAAGGGAACTTGGTACTGTGCTATTTGTATGCGAAATAGAAATATATATTATAGATGTCTTTGTGGTCACATTGTTTTAGACATTACTATGGAAAATATATATTAGTAAATTAATATGCCGTGCTATAACATACTCGTAATATACATATATATATAATAGCTCCGTGGTGTGTGATGGGCTTAACATTCACAGAATTCTTTGTACAATTTTAAGCAAGCAACTTTGGGCCGAGTTTTTATCCTGTGTTTTATGTTAGAGAAATTATAGCTCTGTCCTTTTCTATCATATGTCAAAGAAAAGGAAAGTCATAACTTAAACTATTACATTTTAAATTTAATGGGGATTGAAAAAAGAAGTGGCAGGGGTCCATATATGTCCTTGTTATTTGTAATAAGCAAGCTTTTAATTTTAAAACCCAAAATATTTTTTTTTATCATAAATTTTCTAGTTAAAATTCAAACTGCCTGTATTCCAAGTTTTACCCCAACACGTATTAGAAGCTATGAATAGGAGTAATGAAATAAATATTTAGCCGGTGGGGCACTAATGCTCGGGCAACCCCCAATCTCCAGGCAGTTCGCAAAACGGCCAATTGTTTGCGACAAGGCACCGTGAAAGTTGCGTGTTATTGGGCGGATGATGCTACCGGATTTTTTATACACTAATTATAACACATTATTAAAAGGGGTACTTTTATAGACGTTTAAAACATCGTTACATTATTTCTTGAATAATATTTGTTGTTGATGATTTCAAGGATGGATGACGATATTAGAAATAAAATACATATAGTTAAATGAATATTCGGTATGAAAGTCTCGTAAGTAATTCGAATTTTTAAAGTGTTTATCACATTTTATCCTTCATTTCAAACGAACACAGAAAACTCCTTACCACCATTTCCGTAATAATTATTGGCAATCTTCGTTATTCTGTGACACTCGAGCGACAAAATATACTGTCAGTTGCGTGTGCAAGTGTGATAGCGATAGCCAGCCGAACGCTATTAAGACGCTGGGAATACTGTACATCGACTGAATGAGCATAAGCCCCAATCTCCAGGCAGTTCGCAAAACGGCCGATTGTTTGCGTTAAAACACCGTGATACTTGGGAGGATTATACTACCGGATTTTTTACGCACTAATTATAACGTACATATTATTAAAACCCGCTTGATAGGGCGCAAAAAAGGCAGTTATATAGACGTTTAAAATAGCTTTATTTTCTTGACGTTGCGGTAAAGAGATGGCAAAAATGTATTTCCTTTTAATATTCCTGCCATAATGTACACTGTCTAAAGTTTTTAATGATAACATATTCTAAAGACACGTAAATAAAGTTTTAAAATATTAAATAGATACAAGACTTAGTACAAGCAAATAAAAAGGAATAGTCTTATTAAGTGAGCGTAGCGTACCTACGCCTAAACATACTTATTACAAGACATGTTATTACTTACAACTTAAATTCTCTGAAAAGTAGTCTGTCTTAGTTCTATTCATAATCTAATCGCACAATAACTAAAGTATGCTTGTAGTATAGTTTGTCCTTATCTTTCATTGTGACATTTGAATCCGACAGAAAGTGACAAAGCATACTTTTACTAATATATGTATTGTCAGAATTAGTTATTACCAAGTAATAACACGAGTATCCTCGTGCCGCCCAAGAAAAAAAACGCGAGATCAGCTAAACGCCCAGTGTGCAATGTATAAGCCAAAACATGTTTGTGTCCAAACTGCCCATGAGTATTAATATTTTTCTTCAAAAGTGTTTAGTTCAATTTTATGGCTTAAGTTTGGGCGGTTATGCTAAATGTCACTTTGTATAGGTAGTTCCACGAGAGTTGTGGCCACGCACCCAACAACACGTCATGTAATGACAGCGGCATTTTGAAATTAGTGTTCTTTTTTTGTACCTGTGTTTCATAAATCCCGCTGTCTTTACATGACTTGTGGGTGTGTGCGTGGCCTCAACTCTCGTGGAACTACCTATACAATGTAATGTATATTAGGCGGCTCGAGTATATATATTAAAATATTTAGATTCCGCCGTTTCCGGTGTGCTGGGACTATAGCGGTCGTTTCAATAATACCCTATAATCAAATCCCTTCACTCAAAGGGCTTAAGCAATCCCTCAGGACAAATTTCTGTCAACGCGCTAAGCAAACAAATAATGCAAAACTGTTGACTATGCAAACTAAAAATTACAAATACGATTTCAATGAGTGCCGCGGGGTTTAGCGATGTTATAGGGTGCGAGGCAGAAAGGAACATGGGTTTGATGGCTCTTTTTGCTTCAGAAAATGATACAATGTGGGTTCCGAAATTACGCTTTACCTTCGTTACATCGACTCCAATTTCAGAGAATTAGAATTGTTATTTCATCGTCACGCATTTTCCGACACCGGAGTTAGCATTTGTGGTAGTCACAGTTCAGGATTGCCTGAAAAAAACAAGTTTTCAGCAAAAAATAGCTACGAGTTGTAGAAAATGAATTCAGGGTACATTATTACATCCTATAAAACGTTTATCGGTAATTTAAGCGATTACATTTACTCGTAAATTTCATATTCTGATATACAACGTGATGTGGGATACCTTAAAAACTTTAAAGTTAACCTTTGTTCATCTCGATCTGTATTTTGTTGACTATGAAATAATACCTATACATACTTATAAACTAGAGGACCAATAAAGCTTGTCTTAAATCGATTATTGGTTTTAAAATAACATAGGTAACTTTTGCCTAGAAAGCTAGCATGTGCAATCCGCAGAAGAACTAAAGTCTCCAAAATAGCTTGCGAATCGCAAAAATAAAGTGACAGAGTTGAGGCACATTGCTCGTAGAACCGATGGCCGATGGGGTGGAATGTTTCGAAGTGGCGGCCACGTGGCCAAAGGCGCCATGTTGGCACACAGCCTTGCACAAGGTGGACTGATTAAGCTAGAAGCAAGTAGGAAGTGTACATGATTGATCACGGTGATCTTTTGGGAAGCTCTACGACCAGAAGTAAATGGGTTTTGGCTGACTTGATGATTATGATAATTTTCTCAACGTAACTGATCCTGCCAGCTACAAATTGTGACTGTATGCAACTTTTATCAATGCATCGTTTTGTAAATCTAACACACAAATAAAATATACCTACATGTACTTGAAAAATATCGCCATCGGCCAACCTTCCCATAAAAAGCAAATCGGCTAAAACTATAAGCAACTTTCCGTGTTTGTTGTTCGGCTCCGCCTGGGCACCCCACTACCCCACAGCTGGGCTGAGCGCTCCGGCAAACAGGGGCTCTTTGAGCGCCATCGCAAAGTAATTTTGG
Source organism: Tortrix viridana (assembly GCA_963241965.1). Taxonomy (NCBI): domain Eukaryota; kingdom Metazoa; phylum Arthropoda; class Insecta; order Lepidoptera; family Tortricidae; genus Tortrix; species Tortrix viridana. Next base: position 10,253,287 of record OY725187.1, read on the forward strand.
TAGGGAATTATTTTAAATATGTATGCCGATGTGGAAAAGTTCGCGGGAAGCAAGGGTTTTATATTTTCTGGAATAATTCAGGAAGACAGTAGGATCGTTATACGGTTTGAGGTTTGAGGTTATAGATTTTGAGGGTTAATTATTCTAAATATGGCTCAGAGTCAGCTGGCAGACAGTACACTCACATTAGTATGCCACTAAAATCTGACGCTGACGCTGTCAGTCGCTTACAACGACGTTATACGTCGCGTATAGCGTTTTTTTAACTATGTGTTTAAATACTGAGACTCCTAGGGTTGTATTAATAAACTAATCTTGGCTTAGGTGCCCATCTCAAGATATGTCCAATAAAACAACGTACCACGACTTGACATTTACTTGGACGTGTGTTGAGACGGATTCTCAGCTAAGATCAGTTCAATACAGGCCTCAGTCCTTCCTGAAACCCCTCAATTTTGTCCACGCATCCTGAAACCCTCGAAGGCTGTCATAAAGCTTCTAAAACAGTACATAACCTACATAAGCGCACGGCAAACAGGCGACATGAGCCCCCACGAGTATTGTGTCCACACAATATAAGTGCAAATAAACCGGATCTCTCCGCAGCCCGGATGCGGTGCTGTCTGTCTGGAAAATTGTGGACTCTCGGGGGAAATTCAGGCGAAAATATATATAGGATGATTTTAAAATGGTACACATAACTTTTCTTAACTTTTTAAAAAATATTCCCAAGCCAACCCCTATATTGACACTTACACGTTTAGTAGGTAGGTAGTTTTATTTTTGAATAATTATGAAAAATAAGCTATAAGTACTACTGAAAATTAGAAAGCGTAAATTATACCACGTTATGCGGACTCCATTCCAATTATTTAATCTTTGCGCACAAAAAGTGTTCACTTAGTAAACAACAGAAAAGCTTAAAACTATAAGGCATTCTCTTCCAATTAACCTTTCGGCCAAGCAGAGTTTAATATTCGCGCTGTATGCTGAACTTGGATCAACTAAACATGTTAAGTAGTTTAGTTTAAATTAGAGAGTAATCTAAAGAATTGTGTAAAAAATCAAGCTATATCTAGCTCTAACTATCCAGCTATCTCCGTCATACCTCTATTGAAATGTGACATATACATATAGGAAGAGAAAATTCCACGATTATGAAGCCAAGTTGTAGTCGTATGAAAATAGTGCCTTACACATTTTCAAGCAGACTCTGAGCGCGGCACAAGTGAGATTAAGGCAGACAGCTGTTTGAAGGCAACAAAGGAGGTAATGTACAGTTACTGACTATTCACGGCTCCTCTTGACTGCGTAGGAAGGTTTCTGAATTTAAGAGGCTTTCTAGCTTCTTATATCTGTTAAAGTTACCTAGCGGCACCTCGCTATGCTCGTCGTCGCACCTTATTTTGACTATTAAGCCATCTGAATCGTCGCTGAAGTAAAGTTCGAGCAATTCGTTATGTGGTAGTTTGAATACTACAAAAATAAACAGGAGAAAACATAAACTGCATCATTATGCAGTTAATGTTAATTAACGAAGTAAAAGAACGTTCAATGGAACATCGGTTTTTCGTTACGAAATGAAATTCGACTAAAATAATTCAGGCAAAACGCCGTGCGAAAGGACTTGAGCGAAAACTCTGCGATTATGGAGTCGAGTTACAGTCGTATGAAAATAGTGCCTTACACATTTTCAAGTGGGTAATTCTCATATCGTTTCAACCGCCGTCACAGCCGTGGCTACAAAGCTATTGATAAAAATTGTAAGCGGCGGCTCTGAATTCTACAGAATAGCCGCAAATGACATTCGAATCTACAGCCTTCCCTGCCATAATTTGACCATGGTTGTGACGGCGGCTGAAACGCTCGTGAGAATGACCCAAGTAGACTTTGGGCGCGGCACAAGTGAGATTAAGGCAGACAGCTGTTTGAAGCCAACAAAGATCCAAGAAAGTACAGTTACGGACTATTCACGGTTTCTCTTGGGGACGGTTCCTGAATATAAGCGGTTTTTAGGTTCTCTGTAGGCTATAAGTATAATTAGAAAGATTTTTACCTTAATAAAACATTGTTAAAGTTTTAGGTTTGGGTTTGACTTGACTTTTCCATGTAGTGTGATGGCGATTTTATGTGGACAAAGTTTGAGCGATGATACTGCTTTGTAAAATGTATTGTAGTTCGCAGTAGAATTGTGTTAGAAACCAGCGAAGTAAATATTGAGTATCAATAAATATAATACTTAAAAGAAAATAGCGTTGCCTAATAAAACTTTATAAAAACTAAACTTTACTACGGAAAAATATTAGTCTCTCTTTTATAAGCATATTTATAAATAATACTTCTTTCATATACAGCATGTTTCAATATTAATTTATAAACCATTTTTCATTTGGCAGCAACACTGTCAATAACAATCCACTAGGCCCCACTCGAGTCGTGTTTGCGACTAATAAAAAGGCGTCGATTGATTACTTGACACGTGTCAGGACATCAAAAGATTCGCTTTTACACTACACTGGCTGATTTAGGGTGTAAACTGTGATAGCTATCCAATAACAAGCACTTAAGAACGCGAAATTAATGATAATATTTAGTTCACATAACCTAATGTTTTTATAAATGAAAATAATTGAAAATTTAGCCACTTACGCTGATGAACCTGGTTGTATAGTACTTATCAAAGAACTTGCAAAAAAGAATTAAGCAATATAATAACTGATTTAAAATAATTGTACTTAATCTAATCTACCTGAAATTTTAACGTGAATGTAGCTGGGACAAGAATTAAAGAAAAGAGAAATATTTGTCTAAAGTTCCTTTAAGCACCTATTACAAGATATTGCAGTTTTTCTCTTTTGAATATTTTCAGTCATTAAAAAATTTGCTTCAAACTGTATTTTTTTCTTTTTACTTAATTTCTAAACTAAAGCCAAAATCTACAACTATAAATGACACCAATAAAATGTCCCCTATCTCATCTTTGCTGACTTCATTAAAAAGGGTGCATCTGTTCATAACTGCTGATAGTGTGACATTTATGTATATCCCAGAGGGTTGAATTTTCTTTGATAAATGTTTTCGATCTGTCATTTTGTTTGGAGGGAAGCATCCTTTCATTGAGGGCGCGTGCGCCGCGGTGCGAACTGCAAACACCCTCGCGGCGTTTACCGTAATCGATGTTTGATTACACGTAATTCATTCGTTTCGGATTTATTCGCTAATGTGGGATCAGTATTGGTTATTAAATTTTATAGTTCACATTAAATATTGAAAAACATTTTTAATTTATTATGACAAGCTTGATGTTATTGGCATATTGTGGCAAGATTATAGTTAGCGATATTTAATATAGGTTTTAGGCCTTTGTCCAGCAGTGGACGTCTTGCGGATGATAATGATGATGATGATGATGAATATATCAGCAGAGAATACATGAATAAAAATAACAACCTGTATAAAAGTCAAAATCATGCCTTGTTTATAACTTAAAGTTATCTACACTTATATCTAGATTATAAAGCAATATTGTAGGCACCTACTAAAGATACAAACATTTTATTAGAATTTTACCCTTAACACGAAGAAATGGGCGCGAAACTGCATTTTTTTTTATTAATAATGGGTTAGCTTTTGACTAACTCTTGCCCTTGGAGGACTAATTATCCCGGTGGATAAGTGAGGATAAAGCATCCGTCTCTCTCACACTTACATACTGGCCAGAAAGCGACAGATGTCTTATCAACGTTTATCCGCGTGATAAACACGATGGTTTATGAAAAACTTAAGAACCAAGCAACGTCGCAGCGTAGTAAACCGTTTTAATACCAGCCCCGTAATATACAAAGGCGGTTTAACATTTAAACTCACAGTTAAATTGTTACGTTCGGAATAAATTAAGCGCAAACCGTCGGGGCGCTGTAATAAGTGATAACTCTCTCAAATAATGAAAATTGTTCGTCCCCTGCCAACGGCGCGTTCGCACTGCGCGAGTTCAAATGTAAAACGTTCTAATCTAAGCATTTTAAGCGTATCTTAACACCTTACAGGGTTGTATTAACTAAGCTCAAAATAGGTTCATGTATTCTGTTCATCTCAAAATATTTTTTTTATTTTCGGTCATTAAGATATACTTACAATTAGTATAATTTGCAGAACCTATTTTTACCATTATTATAAATGCGAAATTTGATAGTTTGTTCCCTTTTTCGCGGTTCACGACAAACCAATCGGCGAGATATTTGCTAGAAGGTAGTTTACAGCCCGCAAGAGGACATTTTTAATTATTTTTTCAAAAAATATATTTCGTAAACAAAATTACATGTAAAACGATTAGCCATCCTGTACTGACACTAAGTAAACAAGCAAGACATCGCTACCATGTTTTAGTTCCTTTTCACAAGTCCCAATCAAGCCTCCTTAATTTGTTACTTAAAGTACATGGTGTCCCATTTTGAACAGGCAAAATTATAAAACCGAGAATCCGTCTGGTTTTTAATTGAAATATTTATAATTGCGAGCCCGGCCAAATGCGATATTGCGAAATAGAATACCGACGGCGTAAAGCAATTATTGTTTTTACTTTGTCTTTTACTTTACCACGGGAATGGGCGAACATTTTAATGAGTATTTTTTATAAGGAATTAAGCTTTATAATAATTATAGTTGTTAGTTTAATCGGGGTTGAAGGAATAAATTTATTTTTAACCATTTTGCTATAAATAAATGTGACATTTGTTTGTAATAATTAAATGTGCCAAAAATTATAATTCGATTGTTATATGTATCAACTATTCCTGTCCTCCTGCCGGCCGAAATAATTCCGCCGTCTTTATATAACTGCGCGCTTAGCACATCTTGTATTTTCTCGTTGGTCGCTCAGTGCGTCTCTGTCGCCACAGTCTAGTTTGAAAGGGAGATCCAAGCGACAAATATGTCGCAGGCAAGTAGGTTCGTCCTTTTGTGACTTGGATAGATTAAATAAGAGCTACTTTTATATAATTGTGTAGAAAATAAGAGCCAAAGATCTATTATTTTATAAGCAAAGTAAAATCGATTAAAATTCTGCTGTTATATTAAATGTATGGTTTGTTGTTTGATATATTGCGTAATGAGGATGTTGTTAATATTTTGGGCATCACAAATATTTTCGAGTAATTAATTTATCAGCAAAGACAGCCAGGCAGGAATTGGATAACGCCGGTAGCAGACCTCCGCCGCGGAACTGTAGTAGCGAAACTCTGGCAACGAAATAAAGTTCAATTTCGTATTAAATATCACAGTTTCGCGGTTTCGCGGCGGAGGTGTGCTACCGGCATGAAGGGCGCTTCGGATAGAGCAAGCTGGCGCACATTGGGAGAGGCTTATGTGCAGCAGTGAACTAACATGTGCTGAAGATGATGACATTTTACTTAAGTAGAGTTTGTGAGATGTAGATCACTAAAGGAGCAACCACACCGCTGCTCAAAATACGGTGACGGTACAGAAACGCAGTGTGAGAGAGAGATCCGGTGAGGACGGTATGCGTTAGAAACGTGGCGTATACCTCACGTCACTGCGTCACCGTATTTTGAGCAGCGGTGTGGTCGCTCCTTAAATAAGTACGGCGAAATAGACTTGTATAATTGAAAACCAACATGGTTGCGACTTCTTTGTTAAGTGATTGAAGTGATGTATCATTTTAATAAAAACATAATAATTGAACTGTTCTATTAAATCTGATACGACACCAAAAGCGTCAAAAGTAACAAATAGGCAATTATCACCGCACGATCTCAACAACTCTCCACGCCACGTGGCCTGGCTGATATTACTTTTTTATTTGCCTGAACACCCCTTCAGAAGTTGTCAACATGTTTCATTGTATTTACAAACCATCCTGTACAATCTGAACACAGCAAAAAAAGCAAATCTCTACCTTATTACTTTAAAGATAAGAGGGTAGCGTTTATGCGGCGTCGGCAACCTTTTATTGAATTTTGTTGTTTGCACATAGGATATTATTCGTCCTATGGAGTGGAGAACTATTTGTCAATATTCTTTGGCGACGCTGTCCTTTCCCATGGAAATAGATTAAGCTGTGTTTTAGATTTAAAAATAACAAAAGATTAGTGTGATTGCACCCTCGGTTAATAGTGGATAAAGTGTTTATACATGTTGTTTAAGGAGTTAAAAGGATAACATGGTATTTTAATTTTAAAATAATTTTAAACTTGAATATAAGGGTAATATTATTTCATAATATTATTTTACAGCTGGGCCGTGTATTCGAAAGGGATACACTTCAGTTCTGTATCTTTTGTGCAGTAGTCTTACACACTCCAGTGTTCGAATGTGCAGGTTTTCTCAGAATATTTTCCTACAACACTTACTGTCTAACCGAAGCGAGCAGCAGAGGTAATTATTATCATTTGTTATTTTGGGCGTAAGTTACGAAATGGCGTAAAATACACAGTAATAATTACTGTGTTTTGTATTGACATTTTTGAAGCCGGTACGTTACTTTACATAGATTAGGCCCTTAATTAATTAAGTTGACTTTTACTACTAAACGTAATAGTTACAAATGTTTTATTTTCATGTTTTTATCACCAACTTATAAAATTAAAATAATCTTTTACCTATGTTAAGTGCATAAATATTATTTACTTATTTTCCTCACCTAGTGCTTTAGCTACATCCAGTGTTAATGACTTAATTGGCATATCATCGTATAAAAATCAATCCTAGCCTTTATTAGAATATTTTTAGAATCTAATTCAATTAATTTTGGGTTGCAATGACTTATAATTTATTTTCTAAATAGGTAATTATTTTGTTGTGACGCGTTGATGTGTTTCGTAAGAAGTTCGTAAGCTAATTCGTATATGGGCGCTTTTCAAAAAAGTTTACATCGTTAAGGAAAAAATTAAGAAACTTTAACTTTCGTCATATGACAAATTTTCGTGGGAAAAAGTAAAAATTTCCTAATTTTTTCCTTAACGATGTACACTGTTTTTGAAAAAACGCCCATATTTTCTTAACACTCAGTTGTTCAAATGTGTGGGCGACCTCACATTGTTTTTCTTAGGTTCTTAAAAAATGCTAAATTAGTCACTCTATTATCATGTTGAAACAATCTAACAGTTGAATGTTGGATGCATTGTAAATATGGTGAATTCCAAATGCAAACTCGCATCGCAATCGCACTCGAGGATTATGTGCAGCCAGTATTTAAAAAATAGAATGAAAAAATTCTCACCAGCCAGTGACAATGACAATTGTTTTGTCTAAAAAACCTTGGAACCGAAGCTTCATCAAAAAGGTATTTCATTAAGTCCTTGCCCGACTCGTGATGGACTCGAAAGAAAGAACTCACATTCCTATAGTCCTCTTGATGAAGAATGTTCATTTTAAAAGGCCGGTCTTTTCTTTTGTTTCCGCGTTATTCCTTGTGGAATTCATTAGGTGTTTTGTTTTCTTTAAGTTTGTTTTAAGTTTATTGAGGAAATGCGTTAAAACATTTTTTCTTTAAATTTTAAACGAAATGTCTAACTTTTATTCAGAACAATGGATTTATGTACCAAAGTAATTTAATTGTGACTGGCGTCCGCTCCGGTGCATTAAACATGCAAACGCTGCAGCGCCAAGTTTGATCGATTTGCTTGCTACAGTTGCAACAAAGCGATGGCAATTCGATTTCATTGTGCTCTGCAATAATCTTGTTTAATCAGTCCGTCCAATCATCCGCCGCGTCTGTCTGTCTGTCTGAACGCAATAAACTCAAAAACGACTAAACGGATTTTCTTATGGTTTTCACCGATGGACTGAGTGGTTAATTTAACCCCCTTACTAATAAACGTTGAGTAACGGCTGAGTAGTTATACCATGCTTTGTCCTTATCTGTCATTGTGACATTTGAATTCGACAGATAAGGACAAAGCATTGTATAACTACTCAGCCGTTACTCAACGTTTATTAGTAAGGGGGTAAGTGTATAATTCATTAAACTGTAGGTGCGTATATGCTCTGCTATCCGAGCGAAGCCGGGGCGAGTCGCAAGTTTTAACAATAAAACACAAGAAAATATCAAATACGAAAAATAAACACAGTAGTAAATATACATAGTATACCTACTATTTTATTCAGTGGTGGTACGACCTTGTGCAAGGTCTGTCAATCAACAGTGTTCGCATTGTTATGTTCCGAGGTTTGCCAGTCATTTAATTAGGAAGACAACTAATTAAATGACTGGCATAGAGGCATTCCATCGTAGTCTTGAGGATTAGCAACGCATTTGAAGTCTTTCGATTGCAATCTTGAGATCGCAATTTTTTTACGAGTCTCAGAGCCCCATACAAGGAGATCTGTATGGTGGTTTGCCATTCTTCATGCTATAAAAAAACAAATGTATTATTATCTTATAAGGAACTAGCGACCCGCCTTCGCTTCGCTCCGGGTAGGTTCTAACTATTATATACATAAACCTTCCGTGAATAATTATCTAACTGATTTTGAGAACCGCATCAAAATCCATTGCGTGGTTTAGGAGGAGTTAGCGGATAAACAGACAGACAGACGTGGAAAGCGACTTTATTAGTCTTTAAGGATCTATGAAGTCGTATGCCGAACGGATGTTGATAATCATTTACTGCCCTGCTAAGGTAAAAAGGTAGTATTTTACACAAAACTGCTGTAATAATTGCAACCTCATTACTGGGTAATAAGGTTGCAAATGCTACAGTATTTCGCGTAAAATACTGCCTTTTACCTTAGCAGGGCAGTTTAAATGTCTTACAGTAGATGAAGTTATCCAAAATTCATTTCTTTAATTCACTTTTTAAATACCGCATTATCTGATAATTTACTGAGCTTTTATTGACACGTGTAATTAATACTTTGATAAACTGTAATAGAAAAGTTAAAACTAATGCTCATAACTGGGGCCTTAGCATGCTTGGTCACAGATAAAATGACAGCACGAATAAAACGTTGCTAGAGTAATTAAATATTATTTTTCTTCCAACTTATTATGATGTTCGGAGACGATCAGGCGGATCGCGTAAAGCGCGTCACACACGGAGCTATAATATATATATTATAGGTAGGTATATTACGATATATTTTCCATACTAGTTGACAAGAGTCCACACATGCAGCTATAACTCTGTCAACTAGTACGGAAAATATACCTAAACTTTACGAAAATATATCGTAAGATGCCTGGCTATAATATATATTAATATACCAAAACATAAATTATAGCTCCGTGTGGGACGCGCTTAAAGTGAGCAAATAACCATAGAGAACTAATGTCACTGTCAGTGTTATTGTTCCTCGAGAAACGGAGAAAGTAAACAAAGAATTGAACTTGATTCTACACTTGCGTTTTTTATAACATAATTTACAAACTAAGTACGTCAGCAAATGAATATATAATGATCCAAGTTTTTATTGACGACTGTATTTTTTATCACTGTAATTATCAAATTATCTAGACCAAACTAAAAAGTCCCATCTCGGTGGGTCTACATTAAGTACAGCTGAGGATCCTGTTGCCAACTTCCGGTTCTATCATCAGATCTGTTCATTGACACAATAATATTACATTGTCATCGGGTTTACATGAGTATTCCAAACTTCAGTTCAATTAAACACAGGGAAGTAGATGAAAAATGGTCTGCAAATTTTGAAATGCACAAGTTACTTATTATTATTAACATTGGAACATTGCAAGTTAAATGAACACTTGTAAACAAAGGAAAGTGGTAATTTTTACTGCCACATGCTTAAAAATACAAATATCTTTATTTTGCAAAAAATGTGATACAAAAGATGTATTTGGCAACTAGAAAAATTAGCCTTAAGAACAAATTACAATTGCGAAATTGAATCGATATCGATATTATTGTTGACTCAGCAACAACACTACCGTCGACAGATCCTTGTGACAACACGAAGGAAAACGAATGAATACCTATTAGGACATCTCTTTCTAACTTGTTATGAATGCCATAAATAGAAAAAGGTCAAATATATGTCTTTTGCTGTTTCTTATAGTCCAGTTTCTATGCAGGGTACTTATTCTTATTTTGTATTAAGGCTTATAATGGCCATGTGTTTACTCTCTATGGTTGCTGGATCTTCTCCGAACAGCTTAATAGATTCGAACGATTTATTTCATTACTCTAGCCACACCGGATAAAATTCTTTGTAATAAAAGGTAATAAACGTCAGGATGGGAGTTTTTTATCTAAACCTTAAGCGTTTTGTCTTACGTTCGAATATGGAATCGATGAATTAATTTCCCTAACACCTGTAAAATTTTATCTGGCTTAAGCATGGCAACTTGGACTAATGTTGCAAGCTAGGAATATAGTTGTATGAGTTTACGGCATTTATTTTAACTTTCTCTTGTTGGAAGTTCAATCCGTTATCAGTATTCAAATATTTCACAATTAAAATACTTTACGTTACTCAATATTCCACCCTTAAATAACGTGTTTAAGAGTAAATAAAGCATTTATCCAGCCGGATAAAAACACGGATCCCGCACAATCGCTGCAGACCCGCTAAGTGTTTTGTCCGCTCCTCTGCATTATTGATGCTCACCGGGCCAGTTCCCACCCACTATCTGCGTATACTTGTGTTATATACAGTGGGTATACAGGAATTGACAAATATACACAGGTTTGAGATTTAAAATGTTTATGATTTAAAATTCGGGGTACGTATATTGAGAAAAAGATTTCGCTGAGAAAGTTCTTGTGATATTGAAAAATCAAATAAAATTATTTAGACAATAATGTAAATATAATGTTGAATTTCAACTTTAACCCTCGATTTGTGTCATAAATAAATAAATAAAGAGATTTAATACCTTCTGGAGCAATTCTTACCTATAGGTAATAGGTATAGGTAATTATATTTAACAAATTTTACTTTAAGTACCAAAGACTATAATTTCTTTCAAAAATTGTTTAGAGGATACACTAAAAAAAATGCGAGCTTATCAAGAAAGATTTTGACTTAGTTGACATAAATTGTATAATATATACATAATATTAGGTACATCAACCAAAGCTGGTAGTCACAACAGCAAGGTCTTTTGTGATTCAATTTACATATTAGTTGCTGTATCTAACGTCTTGTCAGGCTCTAATGGAATCAAGACGCTTATTTACAACAATGGCAATCTTGTTAGAAGTAACCAATAATTTTTTTAACATTCCCTAAATGCATCGTTCTTAGCACACGTGTCAATCTAAATTCATAATAGAACACCTAACCTTACCTTACTTTAAAAGTAATTTAGATATATTAAAACTACATAAGTTATTTAGTGCGCTCTTCAAGCCGCGCTAGCGACAAATAGGCTATAAACGGTTTTCATTCGAATTTTTGAAAATAAATAAGTTTTAGGTACAGATCCTCACAATAATTCCCACTGCGGTTTCAAAGCCATCCGCCCAATTTCTTGCACACAACGGAGTGCAAGTCGCGGCTCAATTTGAATCAGCGACAAGTGGGGCCGAGTGGGGCCGCGTGGGGCCGAGTGGGGCCGGCTGGGGACGAGTGGGGCCGGTTGGGGACAATCGAGTGGGGACAGATCGGCGGGACTGACGACGCGCCCGTTGATGGCTAAACCGTGTTCGATTCGCACCTGAATAGTTTTGTTGCGTAGTGCGTTGCTCTACTTCAAATTTAAAGTGCCACTCGAGCATCTTTTTCCTGCAGATTACGGGCGTCTCGTTCTGTCAGAAGAAATTAGAGTAAAGCCAGCTATTGTTGTAGGCTATAATATAGACTGCCATTAATTGATTGATTGATTGATTATCGTTCGATAAGACGAGTCAATAACTAAAAACTAAATAACACATCACATCACACACATCATGAACCCATTATAATGTAATGTGATATGCAATAAATAAATTTGTAATTTGTAACAAGTAATAATTAATAAATAATCTTAAAATTATTAAAAAATCTCAAGTGCCCATTTTCTTTGTAAAGGGGAAAATTTTATTTCGTGAAGCAATGGTAGAATCATGACTTGTAAAACTCTTGCGACTTGAAAATATAAACTTTCTTTTCATAATTGAATTGCAGATTATATCATTAAGTTTGCACCGGCTGCCAATTGCTATTATTTATTTTTAATCGTCTCTTCTTTGTAAAGTTGTCTGGAAAAGATAAAACCGCCCGATGACTCACTATGTTACATTCGTTTTATTGTATTTCCTATCATGGCTACATGTAAATTGTGGTATTTAATAATGAGTCTTTGTATTGTAAAATGAGTAGAGCATCATGCCAGACGGGGCCACCACGTGCAGACAGCACCGCAGCAGCCACCGCACCACCTCGAACGACAAGTTCCTAACTCCTGAAGTTGCCGAGCGAGCCGAGTTTTACTTCCAGGTCACTTGCAGCCAACTTTTAATATGATACGTGACTTTGTCGAGGTTCCGTTGAAGTTAGACGGAAAAAGTTGAATGTCGTGAGCTACTAACATGAGGCACTTTTATTTCAGCGAACAATATCACACAAATTGATCTTAACAATGACTTAACAAAGTTCAACAACGAGTTGAGTCTGGGACTAAGCATAGCCTTCTCTTATTGTTGACACAAGCCATATGAACTGAGAGGTCTGGCCACGTCGCGTGTGGTCCGGCGTACATTTTTTTTTTTTAATTTTGTATATGTAGGCGGACCCTATGACCACACGAAACGTTGCCAGACTTCTCTGTTCACGGTTTATATTGATATCACACACAAATCAAACCTAACCTAACCTACGTATAGCAATTCAAATGTAATTTTAATCTTAAATAGCTCCAGCGTAACAGATTTCGGAAAAAAAATAATTCGGGCAAAAAATATTTCGGAATATTTGGGTGTTCCCCTTGCAATGATTATGAATAACGATACTTCAGACTACAAATTATTATGTGAACTTTGGCGCACCGTTTCAAACAACGTGCATTAAAGGCCCTGTACAAATGATGTGCCAGAATGTTTCAAATTTTTTATGCGCATTCACATCGCATCCGATAGATTTTTTTCGGCGCTGAAGTGTGAGTACAGGTCCTTTAAACTAAGCAATAAAGTAAACCTCCTAAGTACACGATAATATCAAAACTGAACTACCTTGTGTCGTTTGATATGATTATCAAATAATGAAAAAAAATGAGTTGTGACAATTTGATACGACGACGCGGTTAGCCTAGTTGGTAAAAAAAAAACTAATGACCCCTCCTAAGAAGCTGGGGGTCTCAGTTTCAATTCCCGGTAAGGGAAAATATTTGTTTTCTTTGTACCTATGTATTTACATCTTTCTTCTATTTGTACCCATAGTACTATCGTAGAGCTTAGTTTGGGACAATGCTAATTTGTGTGAGATGGTCCGAAACATTTAAAAGAAACTTGTGACATTAAAGGTTGGCACTTTATTGCTTTTAGCTTGTGTAGAGATTTATAACTATGCATAAATCTCTACACAATTTATTGTTTAAACACTTCATAACAAATCTAACAAAAGCAAGGTTTAAAAACCCGACTGCATATTTGGATACTATCATCAATATAGGTATGTTAGTTACCATGTTTGGATACCTACCTATACTTTTAATTTCGCCGTTTTGGATTTTTTTGTTTCCAGTGACACTAGCGATGCGAAGAACCAGGAAGAACCTAATCCTATTAAACGAGAAACATTTGTAAAACGGCTCTAACAATTTCGATGAAAACTGCGACATGGGGGTTTATGGGGGCGAAAATTCGATCTAGCTAGGTTTCTTATCTGGGAAAATTCGTTGTCCCTGTATTTTCACGCAAAAAGATTTCCCGCGCAATATGGTTTGTAGCTTCGGGGCAGCCGCCACCGTCTGAAACGACTGATGGTTAGAGCGTTGCGTTGGCCTACGCGCAAAGACTGCGGGTTCGACCCCAGCTATGGATCGTTTTTTTTGTTATCTCTTTGTTTTTTTTGTGTTTTTGTATCGAAAATCGATGAGAATTCGGTTTCGATCCGAGCCACGATGCTCGGTCACCCGGGTACTGACACCATGAGGGAGCAAAGAATCAAACAAACCGTGCTCACAAACATAATATACACACACACAAGTGAACCTATCGCGAGGTGTACAGAGTAGGTATGCACATTTATGTTCGAACATGTAATCACACGCATTTTGATACGATAGCCTAATATTTATAGGTATACGATTATAAGTAAGTATTGTTTTGCAATCAGTCATCAAATTTATGAATAAAGGTACAAAATTAAAGTTAAATAAGAAAAACAGTAAAAATATCTATTTTTTATTATGAATACTATGACTTATAAGACACGATTATAATAATAATCATGCCTTATAATTTAAAAATATCAAAACCCGACATTGTAATTGTCTACCAAACGTATTGCGTTGTTGGAAATTTATTTAATTTGGAAGGCACCTCGCCAAGACAAAGTATTTCACGTAGCCTACATTTCTCACATTTAAAAAAATACCCACGCAATATTTTCCTCTCAGATATCATTATCCATTTACGGTTTCACGGGCAATTGTTTTAATCTGATAGCGAGCACGGCTCGATGCAGAATGAAATAATTCAGCTCCCTCGCCCCCCCTCTAGGATTCAAGATGGCGGCGGGGCGGAGCGAGGGTGGGGCGTGCCGCCTCATTTGAATTTCGAACCCGTTGCTTTTCGAACGTGTGCTTGAATTCGTAACGGGTTTTCGGCCAATTAATTTTGACATAACTTGGTTTCCGTTAATTGGTGATGTATTGTTGAAGTAATTGGTGCTTTATGAACGGCGAATTTGATGATATTGAGATTTAATTCAGCTAGGCTTAAATTATGACCCAAGGGTAAAATGAGAGGCCATTTTGGTAGTAAATAATGGAAACCTGTAAATTATACGCTATGATTTTTTTTATTAGAGTTTGTTAAAAAAGTAAACAATAGCGAAATATTTTTTGTAACATCGGAACACCCACGCGCTAAGACCAATAAAATATACGTTACCCTTACCTTTTTTTTCACATACACACAAGTCCGAGTATGTACACTAAGTTCTTTTTTTTTTTAATTAACGGGGGTAAGTAGTGAAAAACGTCATCGATATAAACATTCATAAAAAACTAAACATACTTACAACAAAATGACTTTATCCGTGTATCGTTTATCGCTTCTTCAGGAATTATCTATCACTTTCCATCTGCTAATACAGACCGTGAATTTTCCAAATCCAAATATTAGTAGCGATTTTGCACCTTTTTGAATTCTACAAGTCAAACAAAGATTTTTAGGCCTAATTTTTCAATGTCCAGATAACTAATTAATATCCAGATAAGTAAACAAAAAAAAAAACATAAAAAAAATCTGTCTGAAAACTTTTAGCTCTGTCCTTTTCTATCTTATGACAATGGAAAGTGATTATCTGTCTATTGTAGATATTCACTATTCACCTTCTTAAATAACATTTTATCCCTCACCGATTGACTCATACCTAAAACCACTTCCATCCGGATATCCACAAAACCTAAAACCTTTAATAACATCGTTGACTTATACTTCTAAACCGCCATCTCGATCGTAATCCGTCGTCTCCGCCCCGACACCTTCCGAAGTTTTCCTGCAAACAGTGCGCCTGCAACTTTCACAATATTATGTGGAGTGGCGTAATGCGGACACAAAGCGCTCCCTCTCGGTAAATAGCGCTTTGTTCTGCGAAGCCAAATTTTGACAATCACTAGCTCACTCCCTGTGGGGGCGGCAAAGATTAGGTTGGGCAGAGTGTTAGGTTACTACCCCAAGGGCCTGATCACAATCGACAAGTAAATTTATCTGTCAGTTAAGTCTATTTTAAAGTGTAAGAAAGGGTACGGGCTAAATTTATTTGACGATTGTGATATCATCATCATGTAGAAATTACATAATATCAAGTATATGATATCAGGAAATTTCACACAAATTGACTTAGCCCCAAACTAAGCTCTAGGCTTGTAAGGTTGTTGCAACGTTAAACATACTTAAATACATAGAAAACATATGGATGATTCAAGAACTCGCGCTCATCACACAATTATTTGGCCATATCGGGATTCAAACCCGGGATCACTAGCTTCGCAGGGTCACCAATTAGGTTAACCACATCAAATAGCAACTACTAAAGCAAGGAAGACAAATAGTTACTAAAGAAGTTGGCCTTGGTGATATTTTTAAGGGTCGTGTAAAGTTTGAGGCTGAAGTGTGAGAGCGCTGAGTGTAAAGCGAGAAAAAATTCACCAATAGAATAGCTTCGCTGTAAAGGCTAAGAAAATGAAGTATCAATTAGCACATAATAAACAACAATAGTCACGCGTAGCATGCTACGTGTAGACGTCTACGCGCTACGCCGTAGCATCTACGATCTTGCCCCTTTAATCTTTGCCCCGTCTCTGTGTGCGTTCCCCCGGAGGGTAAAGCGGGAAGCGCTGCCAGTCCAATGTTGACAATTGATGGATCGTGTCTCCAAGAGGCAGATTAATGTTGCCAACAATGGCGTCGCCGACAGGCGGACAAAGCGGATAAATGTGGGGCCTTAAGGAGCTGTTAAAGCCTTCGAGGTCATCGGTTTCTTTGTAGATTCATTTGTAGGAAGGTAAGTTTCATTCGAGGGCTGCTTGAAATCTTAGCGCTTAGTTTGTTGAAGGCTGAAAGAAAAGGATGTATAGCGATGTTGATAATGACTTAAATAACGGTTAATGAGTGGAAAATCGTTGGCTGTTAAGGACTTAACTTACTTAACCGGAGATTATATTGAAACAAATGTTTTTATTTATCTTTCTATTTAGTTTTATATGTAGTGTTCTGATGTACCTAATAGTTATATCACATTGCCGACCAAAAGATAAAGGTAGTATAAAAGAACCAGGTTCATATACTCAAACTGTTTTTTGGTTTTAGAAAGCAGCATAGGATTACTAACACTTTTTGACAGATTTTACATAAAAAAGGTATTAGATCTCAATTTTTTGACAACCTATCGTCGCCTTACTTTCTCAACCTCGTATCTGCAATTTTTTCTTGCAGTTGCTAATTTCATTGCATTAATTATAATTTATGATGCAATCAGTTTACCAACCGCAAGAGAAAATTGCAGATACTAATTTGAGAAAGTAAGGCGACACTATGACAGTTGAATGTCAAATCAAGCCGGACTTAAAACACTGTATTTTAAATAGGCTATGACGTAGAGTGCTATCGTTTGCAACGTAGACATACCAGCGGAAGCTCGGAATGGCGGAATGGCGAAACCAAAATAAGTACTAAACAAGCAACGAATAATATTCATTTTACCTTAACATTGATTGTTGTTTGTCTTTTTTTTATTCCTTCTTCATAACATTACAAACCTTTGCTTTCCTTGCTAACCTTCATTGCTAACAGTAGGTACAGTCAAGGTCATAAATATGTATACACTTTAGTACCTTGTCTATTTAATGTCATGTTTAAACTGCCATATATGAATGACACAGCGATTAAAGTGACAAGGTACTAAAGTGTATACATATTTATGACCTTGACTGTACAAAGAAAGATGAGGATTCAAATTTAGAATTCCTGTCAACTCACTCGTACTTACTACATATGCAATTCCGAGCTAATATGATTATATGTTCTCATAGAAAAAGTAAACATTTTACGTCACCTAATACGAGTCTTACTATCTCTGTCTACAAATATTCTCTACATTCGTTACGATGTAGAATGTATTCGCCCAAACCCACAGAATGCCTAACAAGATGCCTAAACTCCCAACGTTATTACTCCACATATTGGTCAAATATAAACCTAACACGAATCGCAGATATTCCGCACGGCAAACAAGCCAGTAATACGGCGTTTATTGCTCTATATAGCGGGCGTAAAGTATGGTGTCCACGCACCCCGCACATTATTGACTTGTCCAATAAACGTGATGTCCGCGCGCCTTTTGTCAGCTGCTGCGCGGTAAGTAAGGAGACGGCGTCTTAAAACACGGGCTAACTAACCTAACGTGGCCTCTAAATCTAATCCATATTCTAACGTAAGACTTAACGCTTAAGGTTTAATATAAAAGTGTCCCAGCTTTATAAAATCGCTATAAAAATGTGAATCGCAATAGTCGCTTAGTAATAAAAGGTAATAAAATTAAGGACGAGACACTTTTATTTTAAACCTTTAGCGTTAAGTCTTACGTTAGAATATGGAATAGATGTATTCATTTCCCTAGCACTTGTCAAATTTTATCATGCATGTTAAGCCCGCTGCTGGGGGCCTAGCCACTTCGATAACTCAACGATTTTTGAAAACCGATAATTTGTATAGAATTGACTTTTGGCTGACGCAACAGATATTTAGCGACGAAAGCTAAATATATGTCTTGTCAGTCGCCTATATATTTTTATATATATTTTTTAGTTGCTAAGTTAGCTAACGTAGTGTATCTTGGCTAGGTCCTTTGGGTTTCTATTTTGCATTGTTTTAACGCATCTTGCTTTGGAAACCATATTTCCTGTTTCACAACTCCACTGCCTTTATTGTTAAGTAAATAAGAGCTATCATTCGTAACATTAACAATACCATCGTATCGATAATAATTAAGGGTAAAGACGAATTAGAATAGAGATCTTGAGCATTCACTTGTAAAGATAATTCTTGTTAATGCTGCATTAGTAATAAATGCTCACATAATTTGATTATTCCAACAAATAAAAAAAAATGCTTGTAACAATTTTCCGAGCTGTTCGCCGACTCAAGTTCGAAAAACAGATACTTATGTCAAATATTTACTTGGCTTTCTTGCTATATAGCTGATCACATTTTTGTATTGTCTTGTCAATTTTTAATACGTTCAGCACAAATACGTTGCCTACTATGGAAAAACCATTAATGAATGCATTAACTAAATATATTATCTTTAAAATGTCTTCTTCCACACTTACCTCGCTCCGGCGCGTCCCCGCACATTCCTTCGCGTGATTAAATGAGCCGCCGCCGATATTGCGCCAATCCCACCGACACGCCATCTTGGACATAGCTCTGCTTCGTACCACACGCCATCTTGGACATAGTTTTGCTTCGTACCAACTTGACCTCCATGGTGTTATTTTATTAACTTATAAGCGTATTTAACTACTTGTACATGCGTTAGAGCATAGTGGTTCGTTGTTCATTTGGATGCAGCGTTATCAAGGTTGACCTTGACTGTACAAGTCAAGGTCATAAATATCTGCACGTTTTAGTACCTTGTCTATTTAATGTCATATTTAAACTGCCATATATATGGATGTCATAGCGATTAAAGTGATAAGGTACATACGTAAGACGTGACAATGCGGCTAGTCTATTTGGCAGTGACCCACGAAGACAGCGGTTCTAGATTCGAATTCAGGTATGGGTAAATATGTGTGTGAGGAGCATGAGTATTCATTTCCGAGTCATGGATGTTTTCTATGTATTTAACTATGTATTTCTCTATATAAGGATGATTATCGTTGCTACTACCCATAAGCTTATAGCTTAGTTTGGGACTTGAAAAATTTCGAGACCTCAACCGAATAAAGACGTATTCGCAAAAACCCCAACCGAATAAAGACGTACGAGTATGTGCTAAATGTTAAATTTGCACATACGTCTTTATTCGGTTAGGGTGTCAATTTGTGTGAGATTCTCTTATGATATTTATTATTTGTTATTATTTATGGCATCTGAGGCGATTTCTGCATTTGATTCCGCCACACGCCCTTGAAATGCCGCCGAGAGAAAGAAAGAGCGTACGGCTCAATTTATAATAGCCGATCGAGTTGAGCGTCGAACAAGCTTGTATTGAAACAACTACAAATTATCGCGTTTCAAATTAAATTGGAGGCAAATGGGGGTAGCTATCTCTTTATCGAAACTTCTTTCGTCGAACGTATCATTTCATCGAATTTCATTTCATCGGAAGCTAATTTCTACGTGCAGGAGTTATAATTTTTTGATAGTGTCAGGTCTAACCTAACCTAATCTACGTAACCCATGCTTAAGATAACCTGAAAACAATAAAGTTTCAGCAGAAATTAGCTTCGATGAAATTATACGCTCGATGAAAGGTGTTTCGATAAAGTGATGAAATACCTTCGAATGGTTATTAATTAAATCTTAATCTTATTTTGCCGAGAAGGAAAAGGGAGTAAGGAACAAAACAGCAAGATGTTTGCGCAAATTGCGCACCAAGGGTCAATCAAGATGAGTGGGAAAGTATTCATTATATCATAGAGAATAAAAAACGTAATTAGTTTTGCCACTACTGTCACATAAGTTATTTTATTTTAATAAATAACGACCACATAGTTAACCGGTGCAAACGCCAATCATTTATATTGTTTACCTTTTTTAATGATTACCCTATATACCTAATGCTGTATCGCTGTCTAATAAGATTATTAGACAGTATCGACAAGTAAATTCATGTGTTAGTTAAATATAGCCCTCTTCATGTCTGTTTTTAAGTGTAAGAGAGGGAAAGGGCTAGATTTATTTGACAGATATGCTTTACTTGACGATTGTGAAACAGGCGGTAACTCTAATTTGTTTTTGAAACAGTTTTGACAATATAAATATATAAACTGGGACATCAATTCTTCACTAAACCGATTATTTTAACCTTATAAAAACGGTTTGAAAAAGTTTTCACCTAATATTATCTAAGAATTTATATCCGTGAAAACCCCGGTTCAACAAAAGAAAAATATTTTTTCGTTAACAGGAAGTTGTTCGTATAAATTCCGGGTCTCCAAATGTCCGGACATCGCCCGGCAATCCGGTACATTACTATCTAGTCCATTATGAGAATTCATTACGCCCTACTGATTGCTTTTGGGAAAAAAGGTCCGAGTAAATGTGTTACCGACGACAGAAGGGAGTGATGTTTCACATTTTGTTACGTTCTTTCAGTTTGAAGTACTTATGGTTTTAAAATTAAAGTAGTAGCAAGATAATTTTCTGTTCACTTTTTAGGGTTCCGTACGAGAAGGGTGCCTGATGGGACCCTCTTACTAAGCCTACGCTGTCCGTCCGTCCTGTCTGTCTGTCCTAACTTTAAATAGCTGTATCTTTTGAACCGTAAAATATAGCCTGTTGATTTTTTGCAGAATATGTGATATAACCGCGGATTTCCTAACAAATAATAAACAAGTCAAGAAGTAAAATAGTACTGGAGACTCCCATACAAGAAACGTTTTATTTCAACGTTTTTTTGTATTTGAGCTATATATAGGTAGTAAAAACGGCAATATACTCGTCAAATTTGGTATACTGAAAAACGGCAATTACTAAAAACCGGCCAAATGTGTACGGAACCCGCAGTGCGCGGTGGAGACATGCGGTTGAGAGTAAGTGATCTTCTGAGACCCATTGAAATTTACTTTGCTACCTCAAGACCGGACATGGGTTACCAACCACCTCCAAAAGAAGCAAGCTCTTCGCACTCGACTGCTGAAAAAGGAGGGTGATGTTTTTGACCTGTATGTATGTATGGTTCTTTGTTCCCCTGAACGGATGGCCGGACTTCAAAACTTAAACAATGTTGAGACGTTTAAAAGCTCTTATTCATTTGACAGTAACAGCTGTCACACCGTTGACATTGTGATGACGATATCGAAGCAAGCTGGACTAAAGCAAAGTAGAATAATTACAAAACTAACCCTAACGTCAGCGTTATGCATTTTATACAAGCTCTCCTTGGGCCCGTTTCTCAAAACCTACTAGACCAATAATATAAGTCTACGATCATCATCAGAAGTAATTTTATTACTTATTAGTCTAGTAAGCTTTTAGAAACGGGCCCGGCCGCATAAGATCCGTCGCGTTGCGGCCGGCGGATAAGAGTTTTTAAAGCTACTAAATATAAATTTTCCCTAAATAATATAGTTGTTTCCCGGTTCTCATAAGTTCAATTCTACGTGGTGCTCCTATTTCACATTAAACCAAGCACCTTTTTACGTCAGCCACCACATTTCATCAAAGTTTACTTTGTCCTTTACCGAGCTACAAAATTGTTAACGTTTCAAAGTAAAACGGCGCATTTACATATTTCTCCGCCCTGTTTGCTCGAGTACAAATAAATAAAAAAGTAATGCCTCCGATGCGGCTCAGGGAACATTTTTCAGTGTAACAAAGCGAATATTGGAGAGGCCCACAAAGGCCGGGGGGTGACTAGGGAGGGGGGGTGGTCGATGAAAGTTTCATAGTTTCTTTACTTCTTGTTTTTACAGGGAGAACTGTCGGCTCGTTATTTTTAAGTATTGATTGACTCCGGTGAAAAGTTATATCGTTATCCTATATTATTAAACGAGAAATATTATGTTATATATGTGTATATATAATAAAACGGGTCTAACGATTACGATGAAAATTGCGACATGGGGGTTTACGGGGGCAAAATATCGATCTTGCTAGGTCTCAAATCTGGAAAAAAATCTTTTTCCCCGTATTTTCACGCAAAAAGATTTTTATTTTTGTATAGAAATCAATGAAAATTCGATTTCAACCTGAGCGACGACGCTCGGTCTCCCAGGTACTTATTACAAAGTTTTCGGTTGTACATTTTTTCAATTTGTAATTTTGGCGCGATATCCTGTTTAAGTTAAAATTACCTAAGTGTGAGTTTGACGTAACTTGTTTTAGATTTGTTGTGTCGATTCTGCATATAATTGCATTATAACTATTATGTAGGTATTTTTGTGGGTATCATAGTTGTATCGGTCTCATTCGACCCGGTACCGCAGTGAACGTGTTAACGATATTTTGCAGCGGGCATTTCGAGGTTATTAGAATAACGAATCGACAACGCGACGACGACAATGAAAATAAATCTACAAAACATCGATAACCCGCCCCTCCCTAGCAGCTGAGTCAGCTTCCTCCCGAGTGCCTCATAGTTTCATACGTAGGTGTAATTGTTTGTAAGTACATTTTTCTTTGAGGTTACTCTCTATTAAACGCTCTAAGTAATAAGAGCTCGGCTGCCACAAAGGTGAAACATGAAAGTCGGAGTTAATTGTTCCTCAAATTATCATGAATTTTGACGTCAAAGGCCCTTTGTGACTTGTAATGTGGTATACGTAATTTGGGACAGAATACATGTTTGTTCTTGTTATATTATAAAACATATTTTAATCATGATTGTGTTTTGTTTAATGTGTGTTTTGTTTTGAAAGATTATTTAAAATTGTGTCACACATTTTTGACGAACCATATGACACCAAATGGGTGGTTTTAATAGCGTTTCAACTGCTCTCATTACCTTCCTCGCATTAATGTCGAAATTCCTGTATATTTGGATGCTATTTTCGGTTATCTTGTAGAGTGCCCTGACTCCTAAAATATAACTGAAAATGCCATCCTAATATACAGGAAATATGACATAAATGCGAGGAAGGTAATGAGAGCGGTTGAAATGCTCGTGGAGCCGCCCAAATACGTTAAAATCGGTCCAATAGTTCAGAGCCTACAGTGGAACATCCGGTTTTTGGGCACATACATACATAGGTACGTAGTGTTAAAATCATTACCCTTGTGGTCTGGTAAAAAATATAGTGACTTTTTGTTTAAATGTGCCTCAACACTGTTGAGAATTGACCTCTACTTCCTTACATTTAGGGCCTGTTTCACAATCGATAAATAAATTCATCTGTCAAATAAAGATATGCTTTACTTGACGATTAGCTATGTCTACACCTTTGCGCTTTCATGTTCAACTTGCGCTTTCCTCTGACGCATGCCTCTGCAACCACAGCGCTAGCAATAACGCAAGCGCTTAAACTGGTTTGATATCAGCGCATACCCGTAGCGCACGCTGATCCATCACCGTTGGGTCGACGTGCAACATTTTGCAAATAAAATGGCGGAAGATAAAGTCAAAACATTGGATTTTATTGAAGATTCAGTGTCACCCTCGTATTGCATGCGCTTGACGCAAGACGAATTGAAATCTTGAAGCGCAAGTTGAACATGAAAGCGCACAGTGTGGACATAGCTATTGCGAAACAGGCGTTAATCAATTGAAAAAGTACCCGATATTCTGTGCACGTAGCGCACGGCCAAGTTTTAATTAAACTGGTGAATAATTTTTCTTTCATCCATCAAGATCTTTGTTGTCTTTCTTGAAATCGTAGCGAGCAACCTATTTAAAATCATTTTACAAACATCAAAAACTTTTTTCATAAATACTCCCATACTTACAAAGGCGTATAAGTACAAAAACGTTCGATCATGTTTGTACAATTTCTCAAACAGTTGTTCTCCTTTGCTTAATAGCTAATAAAGCCGGGTTCTCACAATAAAAATCCTCATAATCTCTTAAGGCGGCTGTTCACGGTAAATATTTACGCGCCGTCATCTGTTAGTTGTGTACACTGATTTCGTGGATTACGGAGTTAGGTGACTTTTGATGATTTGAGACTTAGCGGTGTTTTAGACATAATTTGGCTAGAAAGTAGATTAAAAAAAAATGTTTACAGTTTTGGAATATGGAGCGACCTATTTGATTATTATAATTATAAATACCACAATATCAAATTTTAATAATGCATATAAATAAGCATAAATAAAATTTGATTTACTAATAAGAGCAATTAAAATTGATTCTGTAATACTAAATAAAATAAAAACACTTATGAGTTTATGTATATATTCTGTCTGTACAAAATAACATGGATTCAGACTCATTTTAACAGTCCATATGGTTTAACAGCAAAAGTCAAATCTATCAATAAACAAACAAATAACAATTAATCCTTCCTAATATTGCATGCCTGCGATTATATCCTAACCAACTCCATACAAGCGTTATGAGTGGCATTATCCTTTGCAACGCCATCTGCCGGGGCCGACACTCAACTTAAAATAAAACACTAATAAACTTACAGCAAACATAGATGAAATCATAGAAATATCATCCTTAAAATAATAGCTGCAAGGGTATGGAGTTAATTACCAAATTGGAATATTATCGTGGTAAATTTTGAATATTACCACAAATTTTATACTGCTACTAAAATAAAATGCTTGCTATTTTAAACCTTTTGTAGCTTAAATAAAGTGTATTATAGTTCACGCGAGTGGTATAGATAAGTTGGTAAAATTTTAAAGTCAAACGGTATGGGTGCGAGCCGCAAAACGCGCGGGTGGTCATTACCAGCTGTGATGGAGACGGGGGTGATAAAATCGCGCTTTTTATGAACTTTTTAAACCTCTATTTGGCCTAATTTTTGGACTAGAAGACAAACTGGTCTATTTATTTTATTCAGAAATAAGAAAACATGACGTATTGCGCTATTCAAAGCGGTTGTAAGATCTATTACCAAGGTAAATTTAATTTTTGTTCTTGTTTTCGATACTTTCTGAGGAAGTATGGTTTATTCATCTCCAAAAACCTTACGTGTCTGACGGATACATTTTAGTTCTTCCCTTTTCTTTCATACAATATAGAATGGGAGAGTGATAAGTGATAACTAAACTGACGTTTAACTGATGATTAAATGAATCCTCATAAAAAATCATTTGTATGTCATTGTTGTATGTAGGTACGGAATCTCGAATAAATTTTTCGAAACGCAACTTTGACTGACTATTTATTATTTGTCTATATAGGTATATAGATTGTAGTCAGTGACTGTAAATATAATGGTAAATAAAACTAGCATGTAGCCTTTGACTTTTTTCTAATCAAGCTAACAACGAAAGAGCAGCATTTTACCCTCATTTATAACGTTAACTAGTAGTCGAACCGACTATAATCCAATTCATTAAACACTTGCGCGGAACAAGTGCCCTCGTAATAGGATTAAACATCCATACAGACATACATTTATTGTTTAAAGAACTTGGTAAAACATGTGCAATGATATTTGACATGTTTTTGTCTAAAGTAATCCCTATGTCACAGATTAATGTCAAATACTTATAGCAAAAAGGAGTTTGATGTGACAAGTGTTATTATAATTAATGTGGCAACCACCACAATAAATATCAGTTGTAAAATTAGATCGTGGTATCAATGCCATTTCGAGCAGCACCCTAATTTTTTCTTAAGTGTTTTTGGCCTACCAATACTTTGAGTTATAGAGATATGTCTTTTCTTAACAACGTATGACATCCCCATTTAATTGCTCCGTTCACCGTTCTCAGAGATATAAATAATACGAACTGCTAAACGGTTAAATTTGCTTCCCTCACTTGTATTAAGTCGCGAATAACGTCGAAAATATCTTGATTGTTTAGGGAAGAGTTAATATACAGAGGAATAAATAAAGTTACAGCGTTAGTTGGCATTTGGCTTAATAATTTGATTCTATCTGCCATCCTTAGTTGGGTAATAGGGGATATGGAACATTTTCCAAAACCTACTATTAAAGTAAAGTTAATGCTTTGCGAAACATTGTCAGGTTTACTGCTGCACTCAGAGACGACAATTATTTTTTAAGTTTCATTAAAGTTGCTGCTGTCACTTTCTTTGCTATAGCAATAGAATAAGAGGCAGCAACTTTAATGAAACTTAAAAATTAATTGTAGTCTCTGAGTGCGGCAGTTAGAACTAAAACATAATAATGTAAGAACTTGGCCATGTTTCTTGTCAATTATAAAATAATTATTTGAATATTTCAAAAGATTCGAATATTTACCAAACAATACGAAGAAGTGGTAAAGCTTATTTTTAAGTAGACGTAGAAAATAATTATCTACATTGTGATTTATTATAACATAATCGCGATTCTTATCTTAATGCCTTACCTGCATTGCTGCGAATATTGCCGCGAAAAAGGTTTTCCGACTTGGTTTTCTTTATATTATAAGAACAAACATACTTACGCATACATAATATTTATAAGTATGCAGCAAAAAAATATTGTTATAGTCTTAAGTGGGTACAATTTAATTGTGTGAAAATGTACGAAACTTGCGGTCTTCAATCTAGATTTCTATTCTACTTAGATTTATCGTTTTCGTGCACGTGACCCCCAAGGAGTCATTAAATATTCGTTAAAATCTGCTGCCTTAAAAGTCACTGAAATAAAAAGCGCTAAAATGTTAGAAATACCTAAATATTATCGTGAAAATGAATATACCATGGCCAAAATAAAGATAAATTTCATCCATACTAAGTACACCATAGACAAATTGCGCGATTAACTTTATTCATTCATATTAAGTCTATGGTTTGTCCATATGGCCAGTATCATAATAACAAATTCCAATAACGGTAGCTATAGCGGATATCTCTTAAAACCTTGATTTATTGTCTGTGGTGACATCTCCGAGCGTTTAGTGCCCTATCTCGCTCCCCTAATGGTTTAGGCGTGATGGTATGGAATTGAACAGGATTATCAAGGTTTTATTAAATGAAATTTTATTGAAAGTTAATTTTTTGCGTGGAATTGATTATTTTTAACGCTTTTTAACATGGTGAACTTAGAATAATAACACATAGAAACCTAGTTCGTGCACCAAATGTGCAATGTAACCACTTAAACTAAACCGTTTTGGCTTACTAGGCGATCGGCGCCTGTCAGTTGCAATCACGTCACACAGCGTCTACAGCTTCCGGATTTTAATTCAAAATGACGGTTAATAAATAAATGAGTCTGACAACGCTTCGCATAAATTAAATAAACGTGGTAAAATCACATTCCACTCGAAAGCACTTCATTTTAACTTGTCGTTTAACGTTTAACTAAATATCATATTTTTTACAAACGCCATTACACGGCAATGTTGCCAGTATAACGGAATATTTTCCTCTGAATTCTTACTAAAATCACTAGGTTAATTTAACCTTGCATTTTTGCCAAAACGTTTTTAAACAACTTCCGATTCTTGTCCAATTTCCTGTAACGATTGACATTTTTATATGGACAATTTGAATTACCGGGCAGTAAGTACTAAATCTTTTGTACAATTTATAAATTACATAGGTACCTGCACGTAATTTAAATAAATGGATATTAGTAAGGTATCCTAGTCGACAATGAAATGCTATATTTTAGCAAACATGATTGATAAGAGTAATTCCTATGGTTTCTGGGGAAACGCAACCCGCTAGCAACATTACCTATTTGTTTACTTGTGTGCGTGTTGTACTGTGTGAGCTACATGGTTTCAAACAACGGTTTAAAACAGGTGGTTTGAAACCGTGTAGACAGTTAAAGCAAATTTCGCATTACCTTGAACAAACTAGGCAGATGTTAAACAAATGGGCTTGTTTGAAACCGTATAGTAGCTCGGTTTTACCAAGGTAACTTGGTTTAAAACCACGGTTCGAAACCGTGTAGCGCGCAAGTAAAGATCGATTTGATAACCTAACTTCTTTTTTTGAAGTCGGTTAACGAATAGTATGGACGATGACACGCATTTGACCAGTGTGGGAACTGATGCCACAGATGACTAGCAGTGGACTCGGCCTAATAATCCGCTGGATTACGCCACAATGTACCTACTATTATAAGGGGGAAATTATTTTGATACATTTTAAAATATTAACCTAGTCACAGACACAGAACTCGCCGACGAAAGCTTATTGTTGTATTTGAGAAATAGCTTTTGTCCACGTCGTTGTCGCATTTTCCCTCGAAAAGACAAAGTTTCCGGGATAAAAATTATCTTATGTGTTATTTTACTTGTGTCAATCTAGGACAAGGAATATTTTCGTGCCAAATTTCATCGAAATCCATCCAGGCGTGATTCGAACACAAACATCCAAACATCCATACGAACTTTCACTTTTGTAGGTAGTAAAGTAGAGCAACAAATAGGTACCTACAATTTTGTGATTGAAAGTTTGTAAAGTTATAGGGTAAAGTAAACTGATCGAATTCCGTGACTCGCTCAATTCCGTGGTAGCAGTTCTATAATTCGCCATAGAAACCTGCTAATAGAACCTAGGAACTGAAATACGACCTTAGACTTTTAAATAGGCTAAGACAAATAAATAAAGGGTGTATCCCAAATTCTATTAGCAGGGTTCTATGGCGGAATATATAGAACTGCTACCACGGAATTGAGCGAGTCGTGGAATTCGATGAGTTTACTATATACGTTTGTCAAAGTCAAAGTCAAACTTATTTTGTTCAACTGACGTTATTTTTGTCAAATGAACATACATATAGGTAGGTACCGACTTACATTAAGCCACGACTTAGGTAAATTACATTTAGTCAAACCGCCGTAGGTAGGACCTTGTCGCAGTTAGTCAATTAAATTATTTATTTCATTTCGACACAGTTCTTCAATAGGTAGATCACCACTTAGTACAAAATCAGAATTAATAGGTAAACTATGTATAGATGTTAGTTACAATTCTTTGTTTTTAATGAATCCATAAATAAAATATCCCTAAATAAGTATCTAAGGTACAACACAAAATAGCCTCGCGGCGGCAGCCCCTATAACTTTTATAACGCAATCACAGATGTTCAAGCGTCCATTCTTTCCCATTGTTTGACTCAAGTAGCGCGAATAACTCAATTTGTAGGTATATCGACAACTTTGTATATTGACGACTTAAAAACCTACACACCATAACTTAGCACAACAGCCAAAATTATTGCAACTTACAATTGATGCCATTGAGGTTTAAAGTCGTTTGACACGAATTTTGGATTTGGGACTTGGGAGTTTAAAGGTCTGAGGGTTTGCAAATATTTCAAGTGGTTATAATAACATGTAGATTATGATTTTGTTTGTATGAATGAACACTTTCTTGTTCAAGAGATGTAGAGTGACAAAGGATATTAATGTTAAAATGTGCTTAAGGGTCGCATTAAAACGTTTAACGAATTGCTGATAATTTCCAGAAAACTATTGGCAACATGTGATGCACCCCTAATTTGCTAACGTGTGCGTTGCTTTCTTCGGTAGGTACTTTTGAAGCCGTTTGAGGTTTTATAAAAAACATTGGAAATTTAAATTTAAATGTACTTTTTGCTTTTGTACGTTCCGCGTGTTTCACGATATGCGTTGTGTACAATATGCGTAATGTAGATTTTGCCATTGGTTACATTTTTCGTTTTGAGCATTTTGCGATGAAGCGTACAATACGCGTGTATTTTTATATAATAGGTATATTATTATATTATAGCTTATAGCGGTTATAGCGGGCTAGCTTTCCGCAACGCGACAACTAAGCGCCCATTTTAAACATTTTGTGCTGCCCCATCGCTTCCATTTATTATTTACTAGCTGTCTGCCCGTGACTTCGTCTGCGGAGAGTCAGTAATTTCGTTAAAAAGTAGGTAGGTATAAAAAAAATTTCATTAAGTACGTATCATAAAGGGACCGACTTTCCAAAAAAAATAGTAATGTTTCCTAACATTTGTTCGCTTTTTAGTGTTTGTTTAATTATTATGTGATAATGTATTACATGCAGCACATATACACTACATTCATGCCATTAATGCTTATTTCCAATTCTTCATCACTCTTGACAAAATGGGGCTATCCAATATGCAGGGACATTAATCGTTGAAGAACTCTCCTGGTACTTACTTGGCGAAACTTCCATTTCACCGCATTCATTAGGGGCTGTTCATTTATTACGTAAGATAATTTTACCAACTTCTGACCCCCCCCTCCCCCTACGTAAGATAAAATAAGACGTGGATGAACCCCCTCCCTCCTTTTTAATGATGATGAGTGATTTTGAAAAAGTAGCAAAAATATAAAAACGCTTTAATTTTTGCTTGCTTTTGTGATCTTACGTAAGAACATCCTACCCCCATGTAAGAAAAAATTGATCAGATACCCTCACCCCAAACAAAAACCCTTACAAATGATGGGCAAAAGTAGCGTGTTGTGAAATACTTATTACCTATTAAGGAGTTCCGATGGTCATGTCTGGTCATTAATTTCACTTTACCAAATGGTGCTTTTGAAATTGAATGTAAATTCCATTATCAGAAAACTCGTATTTTATATTTAGTAGTCTAGAAACCAATTTTCATGTATCTAACTTCAAAAATAACAAAACTCTTTTACAAATTGCCACCCCCATTTTCACCCCTTAGGGGTAGTGTTTCTAAAATCACCGAAAGTACTCTTGGTTTGTAAGCAGTAGCTTTAACACCAACTTCATTAACTTCAAAAATGACTTAAATCTTTCACCTCCCATTTCACCCACTTAGGGATAGTTTTTCGGAAATCACCAAACGTTTTATTTTTTATTGGTGAACAGTGCCTTTTATACCAATTTCCACGTTTTTAAGTTCAAGAATGACCAAACCCCCCTACAAATTTTAACCCCCATTTCAGCCCCTTAGGGGAAGTTAATCCAAAAATCACTGAAAGTGTTTTTTTTTATTTCTTAATAGTAGCGAATATACCAATTTCCACGTTTCTAACTTCAAAATTGACCGAACTCCTATACAAATTTCTACCCCCCATTTCATCCCTTTAGGGGTAGTTAATCCAAAATAGTCAAAAGTGGTATTTTTATTTGTATACAGTAGCCTAAATACCAATGTTCACGTGTCTAACTTGAAAAACGACCAAACTCCTATACAAACTTTAATCCCCCATGTCATCCCCTTAGGGGTAGTTTATCCAAAATCACCGTAAGTAGTGTTTTTTATTTGATAACTGTATTCCTATAGCAATTTACACGATTCTAACTTGAAAAACGACCAAACTCCTATACAAACATTAACCCTCCATTTCATCCTCTTAGGGGTAGTTTATCCAAAATCACCGAAAGTAGTGTTTTTTATTTGATAACAGTATTCCTATAACAATTTATTATAAG
The DNA here is from genome assembly GCA_963241965.1 of Tortrix viridana. Taxonomy (NCBI): domain Eukaryota; kingdom Metazoa; phylum Arthropoda; class Insecta; order Lepidoptera; family Tortricidae; genus Tortrix; species Tortrix viridana. The sequence continues at coordinate 10,285,078 of OY725187.1, forward strand.
TATATGTAGCAAGTTTCAAAGGTCAAACTTCATTGGTTTTTATTTTATAGTTGTATGAATTCCAGTAATTTTAAACATAAAACCCTCTTTTTTGCATTTTTGGATGAGATTAAAAAAAAACCTGAAACAGATATTTCTTTATTTTTATTAATAAGTATTTATTCTGAGTTTCATGATCCTAGAACAATCTAAATTTATTTTTCCATACAAACTTTACCCCCTCTTTTTACCCCCTTCTTCTAACATTTTTCAAAATTTCTATAGCTTAAATGTTATTCTGATTTTATTTAAATAGATTTATGAAAATTTCATCAATATCCGTTCTGTAGTTTTTACGTGATGCTCAGTCAAACAAACAAACAAACAAAAATTTTAAAAATGGTTTTAGTATGTTCAGTTACTTATAAGTCGCCCATCGGTTTTTTTTTTAATGTTCAATGTACAGACTTTTTGGTCTTAACGATTTTATTATATGTATAGATTGTGGACTAAATGGAAGGAGATGCAAATTTTATTTTGTGAATTACCTACTTAGATCCAAAATTTTTGGCCGGTTTATTCTTATATTTATTTGGTTATAATTAACAAAAAAAGTACTTGTTAATTAAAAAAAGTCATTGATCTAGTTGAACTTAGTACCTACTTACCTACCTACCTAATTGAGCACCATGTTTGCCAGCAAATCGATAAACAGTGTTTTGTTTACTTTATTATTAAATTAATTTTCAATCAGTAATAATTTATTACTGATTGAAAATTAATTTATAACATCCTACCGAATGTAAGGTGGTCAAGAGAGTATTACATACTGTATAACAAATTGTCGCGTAATCGCCGATCGCATGCCTATCGCGATGGACGTGGTCATATAGTTAATATAATATGATAATATCAAATGACAGAGATGTAACGTCAAGTTTGGAAAATACTGATACCTTGGCAGTATTTTCCACACTTGACGTTACATCTCTCTCATTTGACATAACTGAAAGAAACAGATGCAACGAAAATGTTTGACAAATAATAGCTAAATGAAGTGCTACCATGAGACAGAGAAATAGTATCATTGCACATCTCTCATCGCATCGCGTCCTAGTATTTGCTAGTATTTGCCGGAACATTGAGCAAGGAAGTCCTCATTGAAGTCCTACTTCATTCGTAGGTACTTAAAGTTTCGTAAGTCATAATTAACTGTCCAGATTCTTGAGTAGAGTATTTCAAAAGCAGTACCTTTTTATCAACACAAAACATTACACATAAATGTGCATTTATTAAATAAATAAATAAATATCAGGGACAATGTCACACAAATTGACCTAGTCCCAAACTAAGCTCTAGGCTTGTACTATGGGTACCAGGCAACGATATACATACTTATATAAAGAAATACATACTTAATTATATAGAAAACATCCATGACTCAGGAACAAATACTCGCACTCATCACACAAATATTTGATTCGAATCCGGGACCGCTAGCTTCGTAGGCAGGGTCACTACCAACTAGGCTAACCGCGTCGTCAAAGTTATTTGAAATTACATTTTGTTTTTCACTTACGGTACAAGAAAAAACAGCTGTCGTCAGTCAGCGTAGATAAGCCTGTCTCAAACACTCCAATGGCTTAGACTTTGACATTCTCTATGACATTGACACAAATGACAGTTGTGTGTTATTACCGAATCGGTAACACGATTGTAAATTTTTACTTACAATAATGTTAAATTAAAACTTAATAGATAATTGTAATTATCTTTACTGTGTATAAAGGCTCAAGTAAAATGTGGCAGCTACTGCAAATGCAGTCATGCCATTTGGCCCGCCAAAGGTAATTGATTCTAACCTATTTTTCGTCGTTACGTATGTATTTTTCATTCCGTGGTCAATTTACTAATTGAGTGTCTTTATTTTCAGATTGCTACCAATCAAAAACACTAGCTACTTTACTAATTTAGTAAAAGAAAAGCCGTCAAACATCGTAAGACGCTACTTTTCAGAGTCGAAGAATGTTTCAGAAAAAAGTACAAAGTCCGGCTTTTTGCTTATTTGCAGTCCTTGGAAGCTATGTACGGGTGTTAGTTTAGGTTTAGGAGCTCGGTTATTGTTAAATAATGGTCCAGCGTTCTGCAAGGCGCAACCAAACTCTAGGGTAATTCAAAGGAGACCGAATATTAATGATGACAGTGCTAAATTTGACTGGAGGAGGTTGTTTGAGTATCTGCGGCCTCACTCATGGCTATTGTTTGGAGCTATCGCTGTAAGTACCATTTTTAAACTGTTAAATAATATATTTTCAGCACTATAAGGTACACATCTTATATCTAAGCTATTATCAAGGTTAATTGAGTTGTTGTTCTTTAGTAAGATATTGAATTTATTAACTGATATGCATGCTTGCGAGCTAAACAAGTCTTGTGAGGGCTGGCTGGATCATCAGCCAGGGATAAATTGACTTTATAATGTGGATTTTCAACCTGCCTGTGCTTTGCTCCGCTTTCTAAATAAAATAATAAATCCTATATCAAGTGTAAATTTTTGTATATGTATGTTTATCATTGTCTAGTACCCATACCATAAATATAGAGCTTAGTTTGAGACTAGGTAAATTTTTGTGAGATTGTCCCTTGATATTTTTTTTTCTATTTATTTAATAAATTGTTTTTCAGTCAGCTTTAGCCGTGGCGTTCCTGAACGTGTACATACCGGCCATGCTGGGTGTGATAGTGAATGTGCTGGCCAATATGAAGAGCAACCCGTCCGCGGACTTCATTGAAGAAATCAAGTTGCCTGCTTTGAAGTTAATATCTCTTTATATTGGGCAGGTTAGTGTACACTCTGCCATATAAAAAAGGCATTATAAGAGTATGAAGTTCACATGCTCATATTGCCTTTTAGTTGTGGATGGTAGAACTAGGGTCATTTGTAACAGTTTGAGATGTATGTTTTAGTGGCAAAACATAAATAATAATGTTACTTGTGAGCCTGCCATTTAAGTTTTTAATAAAAAAAAATTAAATTTTTAGTAATTTTTTATTTTATTTTCAAGATACCTAAACGGCTTCTTATGTTTAAAGTTAAGTTTGACTTGGACTACAACAAAATGTAATAAAGTGCATAATATACCTTGTTGGGAAAAAACCTAAATTATATTCATTTTACTTAATTGATTAACCATTTTATCACTTATTATTTTTCTCACTTATTTAATATTTTAATAAAAATTTAATGGATCAGTTTAAATTAAATTCTCGTCATGTGTGTGTGTGTGTGTCGTCCTAACTGATTTCGACCACAGCGACTTGTCAAACTGGAAACTGGCATTATTCTAAACTTAACTAAACTATAGACTATTACTGGGACGCAGCTAATCTGCCCTTTGATGCACTTTCAGGTAGCAGGCATATCTGCCAGTCTAGTTGTAATAAGCTAATAAAATATATCTCATTCCAGGCAGTGTTTACCTTCGCATACATACACCTACTGGCCCAAGTAGGCGAACAAGTGGCTTCTCAAATGAAGCAGGACCTCTTTGTGTCTATACTCAACCAGGACATGGCTTTCTTCGACCAGGAGCGAACTGGTGAACTGGTTAACAGGTAATCCATACTAATATTATAAATGCAAAAATGTTTGTTAGTTTCTTTGCTCCATTGTTATGGTCAAACAGGTTAACAGATTTTGAACAATTTGTTTAATAAAGACATTGTTTTGTTATATTTGCAGGTTAACAGTGGATGTGCAAGATTTCAAAAGTTCATTTAAACAAACAATTTCTGGGGGACTCAGGGCGATTACGCAGGTTAGATATTTTCTTATTTTAAATAATTTCTATACAGATACACATAAAAGAGAGAATTTTAGATCAGGTCTTTTTCCTATAAGTTTCCTTTTTGTCAGTCAAATTTGACTCTTTAAATAATTACAATAATCAATCAATGTTTCTCGTTTAAAATACTTACGATAACATAACATGGAGTGCATGAGAGATGCTCCAATTATCGTAGTCTGAATGATAAAACCGTCTTCAAAAACCCAATAAAAAGGGATAAATAAAGACCGGCCTCCTAGGAGGAATTGCCTATTTAGTACCTAATAGGTACATGAAATATATCCAAGCCGGTGTCAAGTAGGTATACACAATAGCAATGACATCATGATTCTTGCCACCGACTTCGATATATTTCATGTACCTATTAGGTACCACCTCAGAAGTATACCCTTTCGAATAAAAAAATAATTTTGAAAATCGGTCCACAATTGACAGAGAAATCGGTAAACATACATAAAAAAAAAATACGAACAGTGGAACATAGAACCTCCTCCTTTTTTGAAGTCGGTTAAAAATAATTTAAATCAGGTGTCAGAATGACAAAAACGTCACGGGCCCTGTTGCCACAACATAACCTAAAATATCCCATAATGAGAGTAAATTCACGAGTATTTAGCACTACAACTAATACAGAAATCGGGTATCATCAAAAAATAACCAATATTTTATCTGGTTGTAACAACTCTATGTTATGTCCTCTCGTGAACTTCAGGTAAAATTAGCTTCATCTATTCCGACCACTAATTATCACGTATTAAATGCTTGATATAATATTTAAGGTGGTGGGGTCAGCGGTGAGCCTGCTAGTGATATCCCCGCACCTGACGGGGCTCACGATGGTGTGCGTGCCCTCCGTCGTGATTGGCGGAACGTTCATCGGGTCCCTGCTGAGAAAACTGTCCAGGGAGGCTCAACAACAGGTAAAAATACTAGTTGGGATACACTAACTAATCAAAATACTTGCACTTACAATTTTATTCTAAACTGGCGACCCGCCCTCGCTTTGCTCCGGGTACTATAATACATAAACCTTCCGCGAAAAATTATGTAACTGATGGTGTAAACCGCATTAAAATCTGTTGCGTAGTTTGAAAGATCTAAGCGTACATACATACAAAGGGACAGACGGCGGGAAGCGACTTTGTTTTATATTATGTACTGAGGAGGAGCACAAATAGGAACCTATTCGTGATCTTCACTACTAACTTCGTAGGCAATGTAAATATTGATTTCAATTGACGCAGCCGTGAACGTCAAAACCAAGTTCGGACTAGAAAAGTATTTTAGTCGAGTACCGAGTATTATTAGTAAGTAAACGTGTCTAAACACCAATAATTTAGTCGAGTACTATAACGGATGGTGGTATAGTGTAAATATCTTTTATCTTTTTTTTTTTTTTTACTCGGTAAATACGCTTCAATCGTTTATTGAATATATTTAACAATTGTCATTCCGTAACCGAACAATCGAAAAGCCTTGACATCTATAGTTTTTCTTTATCTTTCAACCACCAAAACGGTTACACGATTTGAAATAAGTACTCTTTAATATAAACACAAATCATATGGTCTGAATTTATTACTAAATAAGTCGTAATAATGTTAATTTAAAACAATGTAATTGTAGCAATAACATTCATAACAGAATATCGAACAGAGTATCTGACCAAAACCTTACAGTACAAACACCAATTCTAGTTACAAAAATACTCGCTACTCGACTAAAATACTAACCTAGTCCGAACTAGCCTTAATTTTTGGTAGAAGCACTATTTTTTCGTGTATAACGGGACACGTTCGCGCCCTGCTTCACTCGTAGTATAGTCTCCGGCAATATATTTACTCAGCATTGCACTCAAAAATATCTGACACGTTCTAATGTTTCGATATTATTGAGCTCAATGTTGGCTTAGATATTTTTGCTGGCGACTGTACAAGGCGTAATTAAGAGTGACTTTATTTAATTTATTTAAATTTAACTCTTCAGGTAGAGAAAGCGACTCTAGTAGCAGAAGAAGCGATATCGAACATTCGAACAGTGCGCGCGTTCGCCGGGGAAGAGAATGAGGCGCGAATGTTCGCGAGCGAATGTGACAAGGCGGCCGACCTTAGCACCGAGCTTGGGTTGGGCGTGGGGCTGTTCCAAGCTGGGACTAATCTCTTCCTTAATGGGTAAGTTGTAGCTTAATACACTGTTCCAAAAAACTAAAAGTTTCTGGCATGATTTTAACATTTGATACTTGCTTTTGTTGCCTAGTGTACTATTTAACCCCCTACGCAAAAAGAGGGGTGTGTCTGTGGCATTGTAGCTTCTAACTGAATCGACCGATTTTTATTTAGTTTTTTTTTGTTACAAAGGTGACTTCGAGAGCGCTCTTAGCTTGGTCTGATGAAAATCTGTTAAGCCGTTTGGACGTAGTTACGCGAAAAGGATCCAATCCATCCATTTCACACTTGATAAATTTATACTGTATAGAAAGAAATATAATTCAAATATGAATACATTGATTGGATCCTTTCGTAACTACGTCCGTTTAAGAGTTATGCGCTCTGAAAGTAGAGGCCCCGATTTTGTCGGGTTTTTTTTTTAACTCGGTTAGGTTATTTTACAAATGGCCGGTGATTAATTTCCATGGTGACCTGGTGGTTTGCTTGCCTCTAGTGATTCTCGTGTATCATTATGTGATGTCTATATCGGGTGGCATAATCATTGTTTGACCTAATGTATCGTTTGGTCGAAAATAATTTGGTCGAAAATGTTTTCAGAGTTCCGTACCAAAATGGTAAAAAAGGAACCCTTATAGTGAGACTTCGTTGTCTGTCTGTCACAAGTTATCAACTCGAAATTTGGCATAGTTGTATAACTTGCTTTTGCCCGCATTAAAGTATATAAAAAGGTATATTTTTGATGTACGAATTTAAATACGGAACCCTCGGTGCGCGAGTCCGACTTTAATTGAAAGTTTTTTTTTTTTCAGAATTATAATAAAACTAACTGAACCTCACCTAACTTAACCTACCTAATCTACACAACAGATATTTATTAAATCCTGAAATTTCAGCCTAAAAGATTTTCGACCAAACATTACGTTAGGGAAAACAATAATGGACGTAGCTTAGGGAAAAGGATCCAACCCACAAAGTAAATGTATTTAAATTTGAATTCTATTGCTGTCAATATTATGTCAAATTCTACAAGGGTGAATTTCAGGGCGTATCAACCGCCGTCATTAGTGTCACCAAATATATTGACGAAATCAATGACACTACAGCAACTTCTGATGCTGATAGAAACTACATCCCCGGTTCTGCTTCTGTTTACATCAGGAGTTGCTGGTAGGTGTTATTGATTTCGTCAATATATTTGGTGACACTAATGACGGCGGTCGAAACGCCCTGAAATTCACCCACAAGTGTGAAATGGTTGAATTGGATCCTTTTCCCAAAGCTACGTCCTTGTATGCGTGCCAACGGGCTCCATATGTGCACCTTATTCCAGCATGGTCCTGGCGACCATGTTCCTGGGCGGGCACCTGATGGCGGGCGGGCAGATGTCGGCGGGCGAGGTGATGGCGTTCCTGGTGAACGCGCAGACCGTGCAGCGCTCGGTGGCGCAGCTCTCGCTGCTGTTCGGCGCGGTGGTGAAGGGCGTCAGCGCCGGCGGGCGCGTGTTCGAGGTCCGACAGTGTTTTGTGGATAAATGTAAAATTTTATAGCGATGCTTGTGTTTCAATCACGCCTAAACTGTTGAACGAATTTGGATATTTGGCGCGCAGATAGTCCTTATCCTGAATTAACACAGAACTTTTTTATCCTGGATAATTTGATGTATTGAGGAATGTACAGTCGCCATCATATACATTGCAGCAAACAAGGTGCTCACAAATATCTGAACACGACTGTATTGTCAAGGAGTTAGAGTGCATGTTCAGATATTTTTGACCACTCTGATATGTACAGATATATTTGATGGCGAACTGTACATTAAAAAAATTTATAGCATTTCTTAACAAAATATGAAAATACCGTAAAAGAGATGGCAAAAAGTGAAATTAAACTTCAAATCGGCCAAAAATGCGGATAATATAAGCATTTAAAACTACTAATTAGACAGAGAGATCCGACATGTGCTGTGACGTCAGCGGGCACTACGGCCATATAAACTCCATGTTCAATTCTGTTTTGCTAGAAAGAGATCTTTAATGGTTAATATCTTGCTTATTTTTATAGTTATTCGAAAAATAATTTAATCCACTGTTTGTTACATGAATGACTTTTTAATAAAGCAAAAAAAAATCGTGCATATTCCCAATCTTCGAAGGAAAAGCGATAAATGAGTTATACTATATAATTCTACATTGACCCGGATGTAACACGCTTTAAATACTTCTTTTTGTCTTAGGACCCGCGTATAATGTAAGTGCCGTTTAATTTTTCAGTACATCAACAAGGAGCCTAAAATGGACACGTCTGGCACTGCAGTGATCAAGTACCACGAGTTCTACGGCGATATAGAGTTCAAGGACGTCACGTTCGCCTACCCCACGCGGCCTGAAGCGGTGAGGACATACAGCTTTTAGAATGTGCTTCGGGTTTGTACTTCTCTCACTCGCTTTCGTACCCTCTTACGCGAGTCTAACCGACTTAACCCGAACCGGACTGTACCCAAGTTGTACCCACAGTAAGATGAAGATAGTCGAATTTTTTCATAAACCTTTCGCTAAGATAAAAGAAGCGTATATTGATAGACAATGAAAATAAATACTGGCCACACGGACCCACACCATAGTCCTTCTGCGAATGTTTTTATTTAATTATTAAAGGGAACCACGAACATTGTTTTGTAATAAGCGTTTGAGTGTTCTTAAATAACGCTTCAAACATGCTTTGGCGTTATCTTTCATTGTAACACTTGAATTTGGCAGAAAGTTTAACTAAAATAAATAAATAGTAAAAGTACTTTTAACCCTTATCAAGGCCCCGTTAAAATATGAATGCTACCAAAATATGGAATACAGCCTCGAATTCGTAATTTTCTTAAGATTACTAATAAGTGAATTTGTGTCATAACATGTAAGTAGTAAAGTTCAACTTTGAGCGACTTGTATGTGGTCGCTAAATCGCCTTATACCTTGATAAGGGGATAAAATAGGTTTCTACAGTACTCCCAGGTTAACGTTTGGCTGGCTATCGCTATCACACTTGCACTCGCAACTGACTGTATATTTGTCACTCGTGTGTCATAGAAAAACGAAGATTGCCGATAGCTATTAAGAAACTAGAAGTACTGTGGTGCGTTGCAGAATGGAGGGGTTAATCTTTGCAGCTCTTTAAATTGTGATTCATATAGATTTGTGATAACCAATTTAAAGAAGATGAACGCCTTGTAACGCCACGGAAAACCAAAAATATCGTAGAACCTTACTCCATTATTTTTCAGTTCACGAGATTTGTTTTTAAATTGCAGGTAGTTTTGAAAAACTTCAACCTGAAAATACCAGCAGGAAAAACCATCGCCATCGTCGGGTCGTCGGGCAACGGGAAATCTACAATCGCTGCTTTATTAGAAAGGTATTGTTAATGGTTTTCAAGGTCTAGCCGTACCAGCCGTATCAAGTATACGGGCCTCTGAGCTACAGGGCCCCGAGCGTGTGTAAGCAAAAAGCCGCAGTCAGGTAGAAGAGGCCCCCAACAATTTTTTATACAAGGTCCGTGTAAGGCCAGCTACGCCTCTGTCTCACCGAGCGAGTATGAATGCACCCTTATAATCAGTCGTCGGAATAGGTAGTGCTAATTTACCTAAAGACTGCCCTGCTAAGGTAAAAGGCAGTATTATACACAAAACTACTGTAGCAATTACAACCTTATTACCCAGTAATGAGGTTGCAATTATTACAGTAGTTTTGTGTAAAGTATTGCCTTTTACCTTAGCAGGTCAGATGAGGTGGAAACACATTATTATATTTTATTTAGCCAATGACACTTATTATGTTCTTGAAGAATCGGTTCAATAGTTCAGAAGCTAGATTTAGCTAGCTATTTAGAAACGGGCTTTACCCTCTTCTTTCTTTTTATTCTCGACAGTTTCACTGTCGTTATTATATCCGTAAATCTCAACAGAGAGTAAAGGCCGCACATTTGACGAGGCGTAGCGCATAGCATGTTTCCGTGCGTGCTTCCCCCGGCTCTCTGTTAATTTATACAGCACAAAAACTCTGTAATTCCAACCCGTATAAGTTGACCCTGACCGCACAGGTTCTACGACGTGTCGCAAGGCCAGGTGACCATCGACGGGCTGGACGTGCGCGCCATGGACGCGAGGTGGCTGCGCGGGCGCGCGCTGGGGCTGATCGGGCAGGAGCCGGTGCTGTTCGCGGCCAGCGTGCTGGAGAACATCCGGTACGGCCGCCCGGACGCCACCGATGATGAGGTGATTCACATACTTTGACGACGCGGTTACCTAGTTGGTAGTAGAAGAAGAAGAAGAAGAAAGAAGAAGATAAACATTTATTCGTGACCAATATCAGCAAAGGACAGAAAAATACACACAGTAAGATTGTAGTCACGAAATGGTCCCAACTCAGCGTAATGCCGGCATTAAAGTCGGCGCTGGTCTTCCGTTGGAACCATCAGGTGAAACCACGGAAGGTTACACACACATAATTTTGACAGATACATAAAACATAAATTACAAAACAAGAAGGAGGAAAACGAAACAATAAGAAAGGGAAACAAACATAAAAAAATTACAAATTAAAATCACACGCTACCTTTCATGCCCCGCCTTATTTGGCAGTATGGGCAAGAGTCCCTTAGCCGCCCTAAGCAAAAACAAGCAAAAACAGACGTCACAACTTGATCGTAACCTATCTTATCTAACTTACTTTGTTTTGGTGCAAAAATACACAGCAAAAATAGTTAACAATACATATTACAGTAGATTATAGTGTAGAGTAGATTACAGTAGATTATAGATTATAGTAGTGACTTGTTTTATGGAAAAGTGGATATCCAGATGTCCGGATATTCTCCTCTACAGGTCGCAATTCTCAACCGATTCTCATGAAATTTTGTGAGCGGGTTCGATAATTATATGGATGTTTTTTGTCGATTCAGTTTTTCGAATTTATTCAAAATGACTTTTTTACGGTAATGATAAACTGACCGTGACCTATGTCGATGTAAGCGGATAACAGTTTTCCAACGACAAAGTTAAGTTTGTCGAGGTCTACCTGTATGTACCTAACTGTCGCACTGACGTCAATTAATTTTTAAGTTTGAATAAAGTTGCTGCGTCTTATTCTATTGCTATAGCAAAGAAAGTGCCAGCAGCAACTTTAATCAAATTTAAAACTTAATTGACGGCTCTGAGTGCGGCCGTAAGAATTCATTATCCAAATGCGATAGCTTGTGAGTGTATGTTATTACTCCTCCCGTGGGATGGTCAACGCAAATGAAATCGCGGGCAGAATCGAGTAACTATATTATAATGTTTATTATTGTCTACCTGATAGTACAATTAGTCTAGAGTTTTAATCGGAACTAAACTAGGTCAATTTGACTGATATTTATTTATTTCCCTTCCATTCCAGGTATACCGAGCGGCCATGACAGCGAATGCGCACGAGTTCATCACGGGCTTCCCGCGAGGCTACCACACCATGGTGGGAGAGAGAGGCATGGCGCTCAGCGGCGGGCAGAAGCAAAGGATAGCGATAGCGCGAGCTGTGTTGAAGAATCCGCCCGTTATCATACTGGATGAGGCCACCAGGTAAAAATTGTGCTTGAAATAAATTTTACTTAAGCTTTATCTTTTATAATGGTTGCCAAAAGGAATTTGCAGATGTAGACGTTAGAAAAATAAATAATTAAATTACAAACAGGACAAGTAGCATCGGGATTTTTATACAAAATCATTTGAGCACTTTCACGCTAAACGAAAAAAACATTAGTGTTCTTGTACTTTATGACGGACTCAATGTACTACTAGCAAAATCAAAAAAATAGTTTCACACCTTTGTCTGTCTGGCGTCGTTTTTTTAACTGAAAGATTTAATCGGGATGGTTTGTAGTATGTAGTTTACTGGAAATCGGTTGAGCCATACCGAAGTTATTAGCCCTGTTAGTGATAGCAATTAACTGCCGCACTCAGAGACGTCAAATAATTTTTAAGTTTAATTAAAGTTGCTGCGTCTTATTCTATTGCTTTAGCAAAGAAAGTAAGATGTATAAAGTAGTATAGGATAATAATCAACGTGTATTTATTTTACTTGTTTCTTCCCGCCAGCGCCCTAGACTCGGCGAGCGAGCAAGTGGTCCAGACGGCGCTGGAAACTGCCGCCAAAGGCCGAACAGTGCTCGTGATCGCCCACAGGCTGTCCACCGTGAAGAACGCTGACGTCATCGTCGTGCTCAATCGGGGGAAGATCGTCGAGGTTCGTACTATATTCATAGGGTACGTTCCACTAAACGCCCGCAATGATCGTAACATCCTCTGTATCGTTCCACCTAAGGCCCGTGGATGTCGCGAGCGATCGCTCGACGTTATAGATGACGTCACTGTTCGCGACCACATCGCGCCCACTTCGCCCACAAAATATTGGTGGGTCAGAGTGAGCACACAGCGCTCAACATGTGCGTTCCACCTATAACATTCGCCTACAACGCCCGCGGCGATTTTCCGAAAGTGGAACGGCAATCTCAGCGGTCGTGGTCGATGGCGTTGCGGGCGTTTAGTGGAACGTACCCATAGTGTTCAATCAGCGGAGCCCCACTCAAGAATTATATGTACAGTCACACCACGGAATTGTTGAGCCACTTGCTAACATTCTTAATTCGGTAGGGTTGTCAAATCGTCATATTTCAATAGTAATATACCGTGTACGATTTGACAACCCGACCGAATTAAGAATGTTAGCAAGTGGCTCAACAATACGGTGGTGTGACTACATTGACGCAGCGGTGGAACGACAATTTAACTGGCGAGGCGGGCTGTTGTGGATTTAAATGTGCAGTCTAGGAAATAATGTGAAAAAAATCTAAACACTGTTTTTACCAATTTTATTATTAGAGATTCCAAGCAATAGAAACGCATATTAGTTTTCAATCGTCTCATCGGATATAGATAAAACGTAACAAAAAAATCTAGGCGCAAAATTGGTGTAGTTAAAATAATAAATAGGAAATAGCAGTATTGATTTCAAGTATTCGTACAAATTTTAATAGTAGTTTATGTGACTGCTGCACAATGCCTAATTATGTACAGTTACAAACAATATTTTATCTACATACATATTATAAGCTCTCTATGATGTGTTCAGGAACCGCATGTTACGACCGGCATAGCCGGCATTGATAAATTATTAGAACGTCAAAAATGGCGGCAACCGTAGTTTTTTTTTTAATTCAGAGACAATCTAGAGTCGGCCTCTACTATCATATCGTTCGATATCAAATTATCAAGTAACATACGAGATTTGTCAAAATTGTATGCAATTGACATTTCATTTCGAATTAAATGTCATCTCGAGTGATATCAGAATTGAGGTTAAATAAAATTGTTTTGTTTTTCAAAGATGTTCGAAATTTGAAACTCATAACTTTATCAAATCTTATATCGTTATAAGAACATTATGTTACTGCTACAGATAAGAAAATTATCATAGTAAAATTGATTGTTGTAATGCTGGTCATTGCCAACGGATTCTGAACGCATTATAGAGGACTTATGATATGTGTGTAGATAAAAATAATAAACGTACTTCTTCAGGTCAAATTTGGTTACCGACATCAGCAATTATCATTATGATATGACCTGTTTAACGCCATGACAAATAAAGACGTCACTCACACGCCAATGACGGCTAAAAACTAGTGCTAATGTCAACCTTAACTCATAGACACTCAGGTGTATTTTGCGCTGTCAACCATGACGGATATATCCGTCATTAGCGTTGAACCAGTGGTGCGGATATATCCGTAAACGGCGTTCAAAATGTTAATAAACCTGTGTTTCGTACGAATCGAATCGCAAGTTAACTAGTACTTGTACTAACTATAACTATCGTTCTCTTTCAGATGGGAACCCACGACCAGTTGAGGAAGCTGAAGGGCTTCTACTGGAACCTTATCAAGCAACAAGACCAAGACGCGGAAAGCAAGTCGTTATGAGACTAAAATAAACAAAAATAACATTTTGGACAAGTATTCTTGTGAAAGGAATATTTAACCAATGTTCAAAGTCACACTGTTGCTAGATGAATTACCGTAGACATAATTGTGAAAATATAAACTAGTTTGAAATGGAAATAAGTAAGTTACGAGTAGGTTAAAGTATTAACTGCCGCACTCAGAGACGTCAATTATTTTTAAAGTTTCATTAAAGTTGCCGCGTCTTTTTCTATTGCTATAGCAAAGAAAGTGACAGCAACTACTTTAAAGAAACTTAAAACTTAATTGACGTCTCTGAGTGCGGCCGTAACAGACGATCGAACAACACGACCCAAGTAGCACACAAGCTGTATAAGAGCTTATACAGCCCTTAAAATGCTAACACTAGAGTTATAATGGCTGTATAAGCTTTTATACAGCTTTCGTGCTACGTCGTGCACGCTCGCAGGTCGATAGACCACTAAAGCGCCGCACGGTCTGCTGCGTACAGACGAGCGCAGTCGGCGCGGAGCGCACAAGGTCGAAGTTTAAACCACCGGACCAACTGCACCAGTAATAATAATAATTATGTCCGGCGCACCGATCTCTACACGATCGAACGTTACGGACAACACCAAGCACGTGGTGCGAAGCGCACATGTTCGATCGACTGTTAATACTTTTATACTTGTCATTATGTAAATGTATTGACCAGCCTTGTTGCACTAATGGATTAGGTAACCCCGTCCGGCGGCACTCAGAGACATCAATTAAGTTTTAACTTTCATTAAATTAGCTGCTGTCACTTTCTTTGCTATAGCAATAGAATAAGACGCAGCAACTTTAATGAAACTTAAAAATTATTTCTGCTATCACTAACAGGGCTACTAACTTCTGGATGGCTCAACCGATTTCCAGTAAACTTTACTATGAACCATTTCAGTTAAAAAAACGAAGCCAGACAGACAGACAAAGGTGTGAAACAATTTTTTTTGATTTTGCTAGTAGTACATTGAGTCCGTCATAAAGTACAAGAACAATGTTTTTTCGTTTAGCGTGAATGTGCTCAAATTATTTTGTATAAAAATCCCGATGCTACTTGACCTCACTGTTTGTAATTTAATTATTTATTTTTCTGTAAATAATATATATTTGTGACGTCATAGACAGAACGGCATTTTTTGAGGCTGTGAAATATACTTTGTTTCGTTTACGTAGACTATCTTATTTATTTTTACTTCAGTGAAAAAGTGACTGGTTTATGAAAAACGGAATAAGAATTTAAAATCGCGTGATGTGTTTTTTGTTTTAGTGACTAAGATTTTCCATTCCTCAGTTACATGGCTCTCTGCCTTTCTTAATCAATGCATTAGAAAAACCCACAGTTTAATCAACCTTCAATACCAATTAAAATTAATGACGTTATAAACAGAATAATTAACCAGAAACAATTAACAATATTTTTATGCACATAAGGTACGTAACAAAAATACATATCTTCAGTTTAAGTTTGACACATTTTGCACTGTGGCAACTATCAAATTTTAACCCGAAGTAAACTAATATATCCGTGGTGGAATTGGGAGACATTAGTCAATGGTTAGTCTTAACTTAACTGCGGGTTTGTTGTGGTCGTCTCGTGTTTATCATGTTAATAAACGTCGATAACTCGTCTGTCACTTTCTGGCCAGTATATAGGTGCGAGAGTGAGGAGGCTTTATCCATACTTATCCCCCGCGATAAAGTTTACCATAAAACAGATGCTGGGCATTTAGTATATGTATACATATGTACACTTATTTATACCACTAACAAACTGGAC
This sequence comes from Tortrix viridana, assembly GCA_963241965.1. NCBI lineage: Eukaryota > Metazoa > Arthropoda > Insecta > Lepidoptera > Tortricidae > Tortrix > Tortrix viridana. The sequence goes on from OY725187.1 coordinate 10,300,875, forward strand.
AGTCCAGTAGACTGACGTAGTCTACAGCAGTTTTTACGGAAAATTTCCAGAAGCCTGCAGTAGGCTACTGGACATTTGCCGTTCAGAGATCATGTAGACTGACGTAGTCTCTACCTGAATACTCGACGGGTCTCAAGGACCATGCTGGAAATTTTTATGCTAAGTGCGTTTGTTAGTTATATAGGTGTAATATTTATTTTGTTAATAGTTGACGGTGTATTGCGAATAAATTATTGTTATTTATTTTGTAGTTTTATTCCCATTAAAACTACATTTTCAGAAAGAGTTGAAGAACCCTGGCATAATAAAAAATGAACCGTATTATTAGGTGTATAGTGACTTTGGGTATATTATGCTAGTCTGAGGTGCGGTGGGGTTCATTTTGGAGCGCCATCTAACTTTTCTTTTCTCAACTAAGACGATTCGATACTACCGCTGCGCCCCATACTCGTGTCTTGTACAGTCGAGGACAGAAAGATGTATACACTTTTGGACCTTATTACAATGCAACAAGGTGAAAAAGTCATCATTCTGTCCTCGACTGTACAGACTTGATAATGTTTATGTTATATTATCCTATTCTTTGTATAAAATGCCCAAAATTTGGAAAAATACAAGGAAAATAAAGCATTAAGATTGGCAGCGCTATAAAGTATAGGTATCGGCACCAGAGTTGAGGTCACGCACACAACATCATGTCATGTATTGATAGCGGAATCTTGTTCACATTCACTCTTTCGTTCAATCACTACCTTTGTTGCATGTAGCTGTGTGCGTAAAAATTCACCTCAACTCTCGTGCTGACACATACTAGGTGTTTTTTTATTCGTCTACAAAATTTTGGGGGTTAAATCAGTAAGTCATACTGATCAACTTTCACTATGGGACCAACCCCGAAATCGCGAATAAAAAAATTTACCATCCCATACATTTTGGCTAGTCAGCTGACGATGTTTTGTATGGGAGGGTCAACTTTTTTTTCGCGATTTCGGGGTTTGGTCTCATAGTGAAAGTTGGTCAGTATGACTTACTGATTTAAGCCCCAAAATTTTGTAGACGAATAAAAAAACATCCACTATATGGCGCTACAATGTAGCACTAATGTATAGTAAAATTTAGAATCTGTGAAGTATTTGTAGTTGAAGAAATTGATAATAAGAGTTGAGACTGGAAAAACGTGGTAGTTTTAATAAATCTCAAGGCGGTGTTTTCTATAGGCAACACAATTAATAATTACCTATAAATTAATTGTCTGGCCTGTGAACCCTCTTCTTCAACCCTGTAAAAAATCAGTCATTGTAATCACGCCATGTCATTTTGATTACATTGTAAACACATCATGGTATTTTGGTTATTAAATTACAACGTTTTTTCAGTTTTATCTTCCATTACTATTTAAATCAACTACAGGTAGCGGTAGGTACATTGAATTAATAAATAAATAAACCGTAAAATCCGGAGAAATCTTTATTGCATACAGATCACCAAAATTGTTTGTACAGTAATTTTAATAACACTGAATATTTACAATTACCTATTAATGATTTTTACCAACTATTCATTTAAATAATTTATATAAATATTTACATAAAATAACAATTGTATTTTAAACAATTATTTATACTTTATTATATAAGTATACTGATGGTATATAACTAAGTATACCTATTCATCTATATCTATTTTAACAAATTTCTCATAGACTGTTTAGGTTTATGATAAAATTGATTACTCATTGAGTCTTAACAAGATGACAAAGAGGGTATTAAACAAATAGCTCTGGAGATTTTGTACTTTAGAGGGAAAAGGATACGTTATTTAGTAGGTACTGCGGAGTAAACGAGACGGACTACGGGGTCTAACGAAATAACTGCTACTTACAATCGTACAGCTTTCTTTAACATTGTTCTTGATCTCTGAAGGAAACCTTTTTTTGCCACCTTGTTAAGCCCGATTCAATACGGTGTAGGCTCCAAACGTATTCTTAATTTCTTTGCGTCCTTTTTCTTCACGTCTGTTACGACAAGAGTGAAAGGGATAAAAATAATCTTATAGCCGCCAAATGCAGAATCACTATGGAACCAGTCGTATAAGCGCCCTAAAGTCGTTTACAACGGCTTAAAACTAGTTTATATTCTAGATTTTGATTCCTCGGAATATTAATTATTACATTATTTATCATGATTAACTTATATACATTTCTTGAGAAAGATGACGCTGTATTTTACGGAGTTGGCTTGGCAACTCGAACACAAAAATAGATGGCGCTAGTATCGAGCGTTATGTAAAACACGCTATCACGTTCCTAACAAAATATTAGTGGTCACCCTTTATATGGTCGCCTTTATCGCGCTGGATAAGAATGGATAGAGCATCCGTCACTCTCGCACTTACGTACTGGTCAGAAAGTGACAGATGTTTTATCCACGTCAATCCACATGATAAACACGACCATAAACAGGCCCGTGTAGTTGCATTCTGAGAATTTTAATAACTACAGAAATGAAAGAATCCTTACTCATACAAAATTTAAAATGTACAAAAATATCAAGTCTCGCAATGTACTTACCTAATGCTTCCACCATAAAAAGTTGTGAAATCTCATGTAAAGCCAAGCCTGCATTAAGTGAATAAATAAAAACGAAATATTTATTTCTATAAAAGTATATTGACTTGGCAATCGCACGGCAACATAATAACTTATCTTTCTTTCTTTCTCTGGCCCACTTGAGTGTCCCACCGCTAGGCAATAACTATATTAATAAAATATAAATTAATTAGCAATTTGAAAAGGCATTTTCACGCAGCAGCGTGTTATTTGTGCTGTGTGATTGCCAAGTCACTATGTATACTTATTATAGAAATAAAGATGTCTAATACTAATACATTCACTAAATAGGCTTGGCCTTATATGAGATCTCACAACTTTTTACGGTGGAAGCATCACATTGCGAGACTTGACATTTTTGTACATTTTATGTTTTTGATGGGATAGATATAATTCCCAGAAAGTGGTGAACATTATGAAATTATTTTGTATCGTTGTTTAATTGGTAGACAGTGTAAAGTTATTTAACTTAGATTGTCGGGTTTTTATTACACGTATTTTAAACATTAATATTGTTTATTAAACGGTATTTTTCGCTACTCATGTAGATGAGTAATTCCCTTAGGGTCATGATGTTTATGTTTTGCTTTTAAATTAAAACAGTATTAATAAATAATTGCCCCACTAAAACCAAAACACGATATTATTATTGTGTGACCATTCTTATTTAGCAAAAACAAGCAAGAATCTTGCTTGTTTTTGCTAAATAATACTTAAAGTGTAATTTTAATTTGATTTCAATCTTAATTGACAAATTTGAATCAAAGCGCTTACACTTAAGTATAAGAATACATTTTACGTTTGACCAACTTATATTTGCTATTGGCGCAACCTGGGATGCTTTACGCGCAACTCGCAACGAATGGTTCTCAGGGCCGTATTAATAAACTCATCTCAACTGTGATCCCCGTTTCAAGATAAGTCAAAGTAAACGTCAATCCATAGAAACCTGTCGTTTTTGACGCATCTTGTGACGGGGATCACAGTTGAGATGAGTTTATTAATACGGCCCTCAGTGTATGTATGAGTACAATGATCTAACGCCTTTAACAATGCAGTCAAGGTCAGATATTTAACGATGTATTGCATGGCGACTGTACATACAGTATACATTAAAATTTAATTTATTTAGGATGAGTTTAGAAAAACCACTTAGTCAAATACTCAACACATTCAAATGCCAGATTTCCTGTATGTAGGCATATTAAACGGACTCTATGTGTGTCCATTTATGCCTAGCATAAATGTACGTACCGGTAAGTAATTTTATTTTCGAGCCGATCGTATTATTTTGTTACTGTGCTGTTCTCGCGCTGTGACTCATTCATCCAAATAATATAGGTATATTAAACGGCTATTTAATAATCCGAAAAGTTCGTGCACAACCATCCGACGGGGTGACGAGGGGGAGAGGGAGGCAATGACTGAATGATAGTAATCGAATAATTCGACTTTGAACTCAAATGATTCGACAAAAACCATTGAAATAAAGTCGATTTCATACATAGGGCACGGTGGCCGGCACGGCCGATAATTGCCGAACATGCCGAGTCGACGATAGTAGAAAATTCATGCGATTATTGTTACAAATATTAACTATTTTGTTATTCGAATAATATTATAACTAGTTACTGACAGATAGCTTATCCCTAACTGCTAGTACAACACGCAGCAGTTGCACGCGTTTCCCTTCCCCACTACACCGCACCCGCCCCCGCTAACGCTCACCCCGCAGGAGGGCCGCCATTGAGCTTGACGGACTGAAAACTTATTATTTAAGCAATACGATTAATATTCCCTTTGTTTTAAGTGTGTATGAAGAGTTTAAAAATCTCAAACAGGTATAAAGAGTTTTAATAACTTTATAAATTCATAACATAATCCAATGTTCTTAAATTAATTAGAAATATTCCATTTTTTATTAATTTTCCTAATTGATATAACTTTTATTGCGGAATATTTTATATCTTAATTAGTTAATTACGTAATATACAAACGAACATATTTTACAATATTACTTGAACGATAAACATAGTTTAGATTACGTAATTATTTTATTATCTGACATTTATTAATATTAACTACTCTATTAATTACAATTCGTCTATTTTTATTATTAATGAGGAATTTATTGATAAAGTCTTTAATTCTTGACTATATTTTTATTAGTTTTCAAGTTCCTGACCGAATGATGCTGGTATAATCACGAATTAGACACTTTAACTTGTAAGATAAACAAATACATTCGCTATTTTGTAGAAAAGTTCTTCGGAAGAAATGCAACGAGCCATTGATATAATATCTAGGCGATTACAGTTGTGGAGTAAGAAAAAATCTTAACTGTCGCGTAATCATAGAATATGCTCTACATACTTAATTAGAGTACGCGAGAATTACCAAGACTAATAGTATTCTGTCCGGTACCTAATACAAGTTAAACTGACGAGCAGAAAGAACGGGTGATTTTATGAATTATTTTAGTAAGTAGGTACATCGCCCCTTCACCCCTTCGTGAATTTAGAAAAGGAATAACCACGCAATTGGGGGACGACTAATTATGGAATTTGTATAAGTCTGTCATCATCGGTCTCACGTAGGTATGGCCTGGATGCGTTCGAGTTCTCTTATTCGAATCGCCATCTTGAACACCTGTTCATTGGATTACTTTGATTATCTTTTACCATTCGACTGCAATTTACTTACGAATACGTCCGTCACTTATCTTTTTCGTATCCATACAAAAGTACAAAATGGAGAATACCCTATTAACGACGCGGTTAACCTAGTTGGTAGTGACCCTGCCTACGAAGCTAGCGGTCCCGGGTTCGAATCCCGGTATGGGCAAATATTTGTGTGATGAGCGCGAGTATTTGTTCCTGAGTCATGGATGTTTTCTATGTATTTAAGTATGTATTTATCTATATAAGTATGTTTATCGTTGTCTAGTACCCATAGTACAAGCCTAGAGCTTAGTTTGAGACTAGGTCAATTTGTGTGAGATTGTCCCCTGATATTTATTTATTATTTATTATTATTATTTAACTTTTCTTGCGAGATCGGACGGGAGTTTTTGTTGTATAGAAACTTCGTTCAAATTTCAAATTCAGCAAAATGTCAACGCTTTTCGACAAAATTTACTATATTTTCTACCACAAGGACCATTTATTTGACGTCAGACGGCTGTTGTCTTCTTGTCTTCTTCTTGAGTTGCCCGCAATGGTTTTTGAGTTCGAAATTCAAAATTTTTGAACAAACTTTACCATATATTCACGGATTACCAACATAAACTTTCCCCCACTCCACAACTACGATAATTACGGGGACCTAACCTACAGATTGACCGCTGAGCCGCCCCACCGTCATCGCAGGATGCACTGCAGCAGCACAGAAGCCAGCAGTAGAAGGCAAGTCACGCTTGAAGTGATGCTGTGGATCGCGCTCGTGTTGCGCCGGAGAATCGCCGCCATCTTGTTGCCTGGAATACAAAATGGTGGACTGGATTAGGAGGGCAAAAGCTCGTAAAATTACTAGGGATCGTGTCAGGTGGTATGATAAAATGGCAGCATGTTATTATTATCAGATACTGTCTGTATGTTGTTAGTCAAACTTGGAAGGGAACGGTCAATATGAAAACCATTTTTTTTTGTGAAAGCGATTCCCCTTTTCTGAGTTACGGAGCGTTTAAATAAATAAATAAATAAATATCACGGGACAATCTCACACAAATTGACCTAGTCCCAAACTAAGCTCTAGGCTTGTACTATGGGTACTAGACAACGATAAACATACTTATATAGAGAAATACATACTTAAGTACATAGAAAACATCCAAGACTCAGGAACAAATACTCGCGCTCTTCACACAAATATTTGTCCATACCGGGATTCGAACCCGGGACCGCTAGCTTTGTAGGCAGGTTCATTACCAACTAGGCTAACCGCGTCGTCATCGCTAAGTTACTTTATTTAGTAGAGCTACTTTTATTCTTTTGACCAGCCCGCACCAGTCTACTGCTAGGCACAAGCCTTTCCCATTGCATGCTACTGTCATGTCCCTCTAGTGACTAGAGTTGAGTCATTGCCAGAGCCAATTTCAAGTCTTCATTCTAGTCGTTAAAATAATGCGTAAAAAATAGTCAACTACTTACTGTGTGACGAATATAGTGAAGCAAAGACTTTGAACTACCCAAGTTGAGATACCGGGTGATTCCCATCTTTCACCCTGTCCAACCAATATTACTATGGAAATCTTGGTTGGGTGGAAGAAGGGAATCACCCGAGATAGTACCTGCCTACCCTCAGGCACAACAATGCTCTTCAGCATCATTACGGATTTCTATCGGTCATCACCTTGTTTAGTAGAGCTACTTCATCATCATCATCATCAGCCCGTGTTAGTCCAATGCTGGACAAATACCTCTTCCATTGCACGCTACATACCCCGATCTTCATCTGTCCTTCTCCAGTTACAGGCTCCCTTGCTACTTTTTCGAGGAAAACCAGTATTTAGCAGATGATACTCACTGCCCTCGGAGACGAACACGTGGATGCTGGCGGGCTCGGTGTTGCTGGCGCTGCACGTGTAGTTCCCCGAGTCCTTGAGCGTGGCGTCGCGCACCGTGAGCCGGGACTGCGTGCGCGCGCCCGGCTCCGTCTCCACCGTGATGCCGCCGCGCGTGGCGTCGTAGTTGATCATGCGCTCGTTGTGGTACCAGAACACGTATTGTGGTGGCGTTGGACTCTGAAATGGTAAAGTTACGATTTCAATTTTTACGAGTAAAACAAGTCTAGTTTGCAACAAACAAGAGTTGACATATTCGAACTCGCTTCGCTCGGCCAAAAGGCGTTGTATATATTTTTAGTAATGTCGTTTTATAAGCACTTTGTGCCATTCCATAGAAGCGGAGACGAGTGGTGCGGAGAGGAGCTGTGTAGGAATCGACCAATCACATTGGTTGTAATCCACATCTCGTCTCCGCTCCGCTTCAATGGAAATAGTCAAACGGAGACGAGATGTGGATTACAACCAATGTGATTGGTCGATTCCTACACAGCTCCTCTCCGCACCGCTCGTCTCAACTCCTATGGAAAGGCAGCCTAAAGCTGTAATCTCAGCCCCAAAACTTGGTAAAAAAATACCTTTATCATGTATTCCCCAAACTACCTACTTAGGCTTTAAGTACCAATACTCTTCACTCAGCCTGACCCAAGCCAAGACCTAATTAAGCCATGTTACGTCGGGAATGGCGTGTCCGTCGTACGTTCCATGCGTAGCGAATAAAATCTTTTACGAGACCCTAAAACAGCAGTAAAGGACAGGCGGCGAGCGGACTTGGCTAAGTTTTACACGGTGGAAAATATTGGGAACAAATATAGGGAAAACTGTTTTATTGTTGGCGCCATACCGATTATTGGCACCATGAACGTTATTCGCGAGAGCGATATAGAGGCGATAACTCTACAATCTGGTGCCAATAACTGGTAGTTTGATGAGTAATAAGTTAAAATTCTGTGTGCTTGGGTAAATTTCGAAAATATTGTACGTAGTTTAGTACTAATTTCACCAATCGATGTTAAATGTTAATCGACTGTTAGTTCATACATTTTGACAGTTGAATGTATGACCTAACAGTCGATTAATTTTAACATCGTATGGTGAAATTGGTACTTAGTAGTAGAAAAAGTTAACATTTCCCTTTTTTATAACGAAAATGAACCCTAATTATTGTATGACTAATTTTCATTACATAATGGAAAAGTTAACGTTTTCATAATTCCATTTTTTTTTAAATCCACAGGTTTGTTCCGTCCTCACAGCTCAATACCTTAACTCATCGATCAGAATTTTGTCACAGAGATAAAAATCCATCTTCTTCCAAGGATAACCTTATCCCTACTAATATAAATGCGAAAGTAACTCTGTCCGTCTATCTGTTACCTCTTCACGTTTAAACCGCTGAACCCGATTTTTGATAGTTTGAGTCCCGGGAAGGACTCCTTTTATCCCGGAAAATTTGACAGTTCCCGTGGGATACACGATAAACGACTTCTACGCGGACGGAGTCGCGGGCAAAATCTAGCGGTAAACAAATTCTACGTGGACAAAGTCAAAATTCAAGTGCAAAACTACTATGATATTGGTATAAGGGCAGGCGTCCACTAGGCTCGCCGGGTCGAGTCGAATCGAATCGCAATAATTCGCCTCCTATACATTTAGGGTAGACCGGGGACAATTGAACCATTTTTGGAAAAACGGCTTCTAGTTCAGAATATAAAGTTACTGAATAAAAACAGCACATACACATGATATTCTAGGCTAATGACCTATATATTTTTGTTAGTGATTTGGAATTAATAATTACAGAACGCTAGAAAATAGTGTTTTTATTCATCGATTCCTTGTGTTACAATTGACCCTAAGCGTGGGTCATTTGTACCAAATATTCCAAAGATAATAAAACCAAAAATAATATTTTAATCAAAAAATCTTTATTAGTTGTTTCATTAGTTTAATCATTCTGTCAAGTTACATCAGTCTTACGTGTCAAGATTCACATTAACACTAAAAAGATCAACACTTAAGTTTAAAAAACACTGACTGAAATATGTCAGCTTGTAACAAACATATAGTTTAATTATTAATCAACAGCCAAAGGACACTCACAACACTCTTATTTATTCCTTTTTTGTACTGAAGACCCTAAACTTAACAAATTATTTAACAATATTTTTTTATATATAGTTACCATTGCCCCCTGCTACAACTATTCGCAAATATTTTTTTTGTTACTTTATAATAATAATCATTTAAAAAAGAATGAAATTGAAGGGCTATTCTTATTTGTTCCCACCCTTTAGTCCACAGTAGGGACAAATGTGAATCAAATCCTATTTATTATCACAAAGGACAACTAGGCAAAAATTATTCCCATTTTTTACCTCTTGGAACAACTGGGAATAACTTATAATATTGTTACCACTCATTTAAACCATGCAAAACTGTAAGTATTGTATTTACCGACGAATTTCTTCAATAAACTCAACAGTAAAACTCAATAACATTATTTTATGAAGTATTTCCCTATGTTGATTTTTGCAAACACACGATTTGAATAGTTAAAATGAGTGGTAACAACTATTATAAGTTCTTCCCAGTTGTTCCCAGAGGTAAAAAATGGGAATTATTTCTTCTCAGTTGTCGCATAAATATTATTCTCTGAGGTCATTTGTAACACGGGGTTAAATGTAACGTTACAAATGACCCCGGCGGCTGCGTTACTATTGTCCCCAAAGACCCAAAATCATATAAATTGCACAAATCTTAGTTCCTATACCTAACAGATCCCCACACTGTAACACATTTCAAACGTCGATTACTAAAGAGTTATCATCCAGAAACAGTCTAACACTAGCGCTATTTAATAGTTAGTAAAAAGACAAACTATTAATGGTGAATACTTACTTTTGTCGCTTGAAAACAGAAATGTGCGTCTAACACGTTCGTCTCGTGTCGAGTCGAGCCGCCGACTGGTGAGCAAGTCGGGACAGGTATGAGCCATCTTTGTGCATACTCACATAACCGTATTTCGGTTTAGTTATAGAAATATAGCCAACGTTACTATTGCCCCGTGGTACTTTTGTCCCCGGTCTACCCTACTATGAAACTATTCGCGCGCCGATTCGCTCATAGTCAATCGACGCTGTATATTTATACGAATATATTATTTACTGCATAGAATTTGCAACGCAATTTAGCGCTTTCAATTTTCGGTGGGTTAAATCAACAGTTCTCGTAGGTACTAGTATGTTTTAAATTATAAATGAGCCCGTATGATAGAGCTGTATAAAATTTGTTCGGTTTATCGTTTATCGCGTTTAGGATTCCCTTTGACGTTCTGTTGATTTTGCGCCGCAAAATTTGTTATTTGCATTGAACTTCATTGGCGTTTTAAACCGTTCACTGATGAACCTTTATGTTATTGTTCCTATTTGTTAATTATTGGTGGTTTGAGCGGAAATATTAATTAATTATATAGATTTGCATTACTCACACACACACATACACACACACCTAAAAGGGGTGACTGGTATTGACTTTTGAGTTAATTAATATAATAAATTTTTGATTTTTAACTTTTTTCTTACCTTCTCCACAATACATATTAGGTGGATCACGCTGCCCATATCCACGTGGTGCTCGCCAGAGCCCAGGATAAAGGCTTCTGGCACCACTATTTGCAGACGCACGTAGTGGGAGACGATGCCAGTCCTGGTTGACACCTGGAATCATGAAAACAATAAATACATAAGGTTTCTTGTATTTTGGTGATGACGAATTGCTCACTCCGTCCGTGTTGGATTAACTGAATGTTTTTCTGAATGGTCAGAAAGGGACAGATGTTTTATCCACGTCTATCCATGTGATAAACACGACCATAATAGGCCCGCTACGGGCTTAGCATGCAAGCACGAGATAAAAATTTGACAGGTGCTAGGGAAATGAATACGTATATTCCATATTCTAACTTAAGGCTTCACTTAAGATTTAAAATAAAAGTGTCCCGTTTTAATAAAATCGCTATGGTCGCTTATTAATAAAAGGTAATTAATATCTGGACGAGACACTTTTATTTTAAACCTTATGCGTTGTCTTACGTTAGAATATGGAATGGATGTAAGTATTCATTCCCCTAGCACCTGTCAAATTTTATCTCATCCATGCATGTTAAGTCCGCTGATGGTAAGTGAGCTACGTGACGCCTAAACATTTGCAGTCTCTCTGCAACCCTTAAGTAAAGACTAATGCCCGGTTCCTATATTCAAACCGCGGATAGATAAAGTTACTTCAAATTCAAATTTGACACATGTTGTACGTGGCAAATGTCAAAGTTTAACTCGAGATATCCTTATCTATCCGCGGTTTGGATATAGGAACCGGGCATAAGACGGAATGCCTTTTTGCTACTCTATCTGTGTGCAAAATAGTCATGGCCTTTGATATAAAAAAAGGACGAAAAACAACGCACTGTAATTAAATTGTTATAACAGCTTCTCGAGCTGTTAGAACAATTTAATTACTTCGTAGGTAAGTACTTTTTGTCGTTTGTTAATTAAATCTAAAATATATTTTAAGATATTTTCAAAGGTAATTATCAAATACCCGCATATTTAGGTAGGAAAGCTTTATAAATTCAATTAATATATCACGGATTTATTTTAATGAAAATGTCAATTTATCCTGAGAACATCAAACTCGCATGAAATTTTACGCCAATTTGAATGAATGATAATTAACGCTCTAAATATAGCGAATTAATCCTGTACAATTATAATCCTGGCAAAGAACGAGTGAAGCAGCTAACAGGTAATAATTACACTTAATTGCTTTTGCAATTTATCACTTCTCTTCTCTAGGGAGGGAAGGCTCAGTGTTCGCCCAAGGGAAATAAAGTCATGGGGAAATAACGGAATATTTTCGCTTATCATTCATCGAGGCATAAAAACGGTGTCATCAAGTTGATTAAACCAGGATTTTGCGTTGGTATCAAGGTAATATTTTTTTCAGGGTTTTACATAAGTATGTTTATTTTTTCTAGACAACTTTTTTCCTAACCTGAATTTATATTATGCATTTTGTTCTCTCTAGGAGGTTAAACAAGTCCAGTGACATTAGATTCATCTTTACGCAAATGTTACAATATTCAGGTCTTTTTAACCCCCGACGCAAAAAGAGGGGTGTTATAAGTTTGACGTGTGTATCTGTGTATCTGTCTGTGGCATCGTAGCTCCTAAACGAATGGACCGATTTTGATTTAGTTTTTTTGTTAGAAAGGTGACGTCTTAATCGAGAGTGTTCTTAGCTTGGTTTGATGAAAATCTGATAAGCCGTTTAAAAGTTATGAGGTCTGAAAGCGATTTTGTCGGGAGTTTTAAATACTAGAAATCTTGTAGTGACGAAGTCCGTCCTGTGACGTACGTTCGTGCTCGGAGCCCGTTTAAGTCTCTCTATTTTGCTCAGAGGTTTTTTTAGGCGCTGAACAATAAAATGGAGGCAAAGATCTTGTGTCACAATTTCGTGTTTCTTTCCGGAAAGTATATTTGCGTGAATTGGGGGATAGTGTCGATGGTAACGTGTCAACTGTGTGTATACACAAAGTTTAAAAAGCATTTAATAAAAATTAAATTAAAAATTAAGTTTAACTTTTGGGGGGACCGCTAAGTAAATTAAATAAAAACAATACTAGCTATTAGCGGTCCCCCGACGTGACGAAACTTGAATCAAAATATTACTACTGATATTAAGCTTTAAGGGTCATTTTATGTATTCATTTTTTACAGTTTTATTTTTGTGCCGGGGGTTTTAAAATTTTTAATTTAATTTTATCATATCGGGTAATTACCAGTAAAAATAGAATCCGTAATTTCATTATTTACAGTTTAAATTGTATACTATGTCTACGCAAACATGATTTTATCACGGTTTGTAATAATGGGAAGTACAGTCACCACACGGGATTGTTGAGCCACCATAGAACCCTGTCATAATGACAACGTCAAATCACTCAAAAGAAATTACGTCAAAACTTTCCGTCGACTTTCTGTGAGAGGGTTCTATAGTGGCTCAACCATCCCGTGTGGTGACTGTACCATTAGCACCCTTTGGGTGCGGCACCCTAAAAAAAAGTTGTGTAAAAACATACATTCTCCTGGTATCACAGGATTCACGGGCACACTATTTGGCTTGCATGAACAACAATGGCGCTATCTGCGAGCAATACATCTAGCTCTAGCCTCACTAGGCCATAGGTAGAGCCAATTTCTCGACGACCCATTTTTCACCCGCGGAGATAAGCAGTGATACGTATGCAGCAGAGTATATGTATAGTTGGTGTAGAAATAGGAGAGAAGTACGTTTATGTATGCGTTATATACATATTACGATATTTGACGCCTGATATCATGGCTACGTACAGTCAAGGTTATAAACATAGATACGTCCAAAGCCTCAAAAATATGTAAGCACGATCTTATGTCGCCGTGATAAGGTCGTGGTTACGTATTTTTGACACTCTGAACGTATCTATATTTATAACCTTGACTGTACTTTCAATTATGATCGCAAAAACTAATATACTATACTGTCCCCGAACTTGACGTAAATAGGGTGATGGCACCAGTAATGGACAAGGACCAATGATAGACACATGATTCTTATTTTGAAGAAAATATTTTTTTTTGCAACAATACATTTTTAACCGTATGATCTTTGAATTAAGGTTTAAGTGTCCATTATTGGTGCCTGTCAGCTTAAAGTGTCCAACACTATAACAGCATAACAAACCTACTTTTACTGATCAAGAATTAAAGTAACTTTTTTTAAATTAGTTTAGGGGTTCTACGTGGTTGGAGTCGCGGGGAATAGCTAAAGAAAGAGATAGCCAACGATTGCCAGCTTCGAATACAAACCCTTAAATAAACCCTGATTGTTACGATGCATATATTTCGCCTGGCAACACGCACATCGTTAACCGTACCCGTGTAAATATTTATCAGTTCTATTTCGCGAGCGATCGAGAGCCTCCAGGGGCCCTTCGTATGTAAAATCATTTTCTTTATGCAAACGTGTTTCCATCCGCATACAGTGCTGCTCTTAAATATGTAATGCTCAATGTAACACTGCAGAGGCCGTATTATAAACTGTCCATAGCAAGTTTCTCGCAGAGAAAGAGACAGAGTTATAGGTAGCAGTTGGATATTCGGGCGCCTAAAGTTCCGTGTTGCCATTGGCGTTGCGTGTTATGAAAGCAGATTTTTTAATTATTAAATTGATTGATGAATCGTCAGTATAAAAACATACTTACTTACTCAAGGTTATTATTATTATTACATGCTTGGTATACATGTTTATGATATCTCGCATTTTAATACCACAATTTCTTTTTGAGACCTACTTTTAACATGTCTATCGACTAGTTTGTTATTTGCTAGTCTTAATAACAATAAAAAATATTGTACGCCGGAGACCGGCTGAATGAGACGCGCTGCCCTTGCCTTAACCTATTGTCACTACACTCACATTCTGACAATAAATATTTCTATTTCTATTTCTAATGACTTTGTAGTACGGATCGGAAGAACCATGTTAAAAATGGTAATGGGTTAATCGGCCAAGTGTAACATTATTTCAAAGAGTGAAAGGCTATTTGTTTCAAGCGACATTTTTTGCGATATTAAGTTTTATATATATTCGGAATCAATAAAATTTACTTGTATATATACAAATAAAACTCAATAAAGAAAAAATATCGCTTGAAACAAATAGCCTTTAACCCTTCGAATTTTATTTTTTAAATGAATCCAGATATTATTATGATACTGATAAAATAATTTATTTTTAGAAGCCGCCTCTCTGACTTAGCTTTTATTGAAACTACGCGAACTTTAGGTAAATAAGCCCCCGAACACTCCGATCCCTAGTTATAGCTGTCTCTTTCGCTGCCTGGAACTTGGCAGGTGAACAGTTTCTAACACAGCCTCTGGGCTCCAAGTATTATGCAAGTTTACTAACATATGCAAATAGGTGAGATGGGCCTTTCCATTATAGGAGGATGCTATAAAGTCCATGTTATGTTCTAGCCTAAATGAGTGTCCCACTGTTGGCCCTGGGCTGTGGCCTTTTGCGTAGACCCATGACTCCCTATTTGATGCCTTATCCAGCCCATCAGAACTGTATCCCAGACATCCCACCATCTTTGTGTAGGTCTACCACGTTCAAATTACCCATTTTAGGGTCCCATATCTAAAAGGAAAGGTACGCTGTCCTACCTTTAAGTTGTTAGATCTTTAATAAAAAGACAAGACGTAGAATAATAATAATAATAAAAATTAATTTAAAAATTTTACCTAATACATGCGTCAAATTTGGCGTGATTCTTGAGTAAACCTAAATAATAAACAAATAATAAAAACCTTTCAAATGTGAGTTAGGCGGATTGGACCAGCGCGAGTCCGACTCGCATTCGACCAGTTTTTTGTTATTTTCTCTTCAATCCATTTTATTGCAAATGTTTGGTACAGTATTAACATATCACAAATACAGCCTATAGTAGATTTCGACTTGAAATTCGATTTGAACACGATCGTACGCAAATTACCGATGAATGTGTAGTTAATTGGGCGTATGTTTGTACTCGAGCATGCGTTTATAGAGCGAAATGATTGTTATTTAATTTGCCTTTTACTGGCACGAATGAAACCAATACGATGTTAAAGGTCGACACAGACTAACGCCGGCAGATCTCGGCTGTCAGTTCATCGTATCTATTAGAACACAGACTATCAGGGCCCTTAGCCAAGATGCCCATCGATAACTAGCGTTTCTATTCGTTTCGTTTTTAAACCAATCGCGTCACTGGTAGATCACGTCATACGGAGAGTCAGGTGATCTACCAGTGACGTGATTGGTTTAAAAACGAAACGAATAGAAACGCTAGTTATCGATGGGCATCTTGGCTAAGGGCTCAGTTTCTCGTACGATTTCATAGATTTTGGCGGGCAGGCCGCCGACAGACTTGAGACTGCCAGCGGACTGATGTAGCTCCGTGTTGCCCTTAGTTATACCAATAAGTTTTTCCTACTTAAGAATGTTACCTGATGCTCTTACAATGAAGGAAAAACATCGTGAACAAAATATCCTAAAGTGTAAATTCATTAAGGTGCAAAGCTATGTTATTCTGTTAACGCATAGTCGTTCAGTTCTACTCAGTCGATGAGCCGGCGAATTTATGTCGTCCGTCAATAAATGACATTCAACTGCCTGCACATTCATTTAGTCGCTGGTTTCACAGCTGGTCGTCTGTGAAACCAGCAACTAAATGAATGTGCAGGCAGTTGAATGTCATTTACCCACCTTGACGGACGACGTAAATTCGCCGGCTAAAAACATAGAAGAAGACTTGCACTTTATTTGATACTACACTACAACTAAAGGATAAGAAGTGAATCCTGTAAACGCAATAGAACTTTATAACCTTTTTTACGGGGATGACATTTGTCAACCGAAAATTTGTTAGTCCGAATGTATCATCGTTATAATGTGAATTTTACTGAAACCGTTCTGATTTTAGGTTAGGTTAGGTTTGTTTTATAAACATCAAACAAACTTAACTGAACCTTATTTACAAGTTGGATATTTTTAAAATCCTGAAACAATAACTGTTTCAGTTAAAAATACTTTAGGAGTTGCGGTGATTATGAATAACGATACATTATGAAGAAAAATAATTATGTGAAACAAAGTACTCCCGGTTGACTTCTTCCTTGCACATAACGTTACTGACACCAACGAAGTAAACGAACGTGAACATGTAAATAACAGTTACAAGGCTACCAACCAATACAATAATTTTCTTAACCAGAACACAACAAAGGGGTACCCACCGGAGAACATTAACCACCCACAAATGCCCACAATCAAATACCACAATAAACAGAGGCTCTATTTGAATTAATAACAAACTCACAATGACGCAATAAAATATCCATCATCATAAATTAGCCCTTTCACAACATTATGTCATCTCAACTTGCGAAGTAATAATGCCCAAAGGGGCTATTACTTTCAGTCAAATATTTCAACCGTCTGATATCTGGGTATATATTTATGACATTGGTTGAGAAGATGAATACCGAACTAGAAATAAATAAGACTTCACGTTAAATAAACACCGCATTGTTATCATGCTTTAATTAGGTTTGCTCTTTTCTGTTTTCCTATTATCCTGGTTTTTTATTTTTTATTTTTGTTGATGATGTTACTGGACTACGAATATTTATGACATGTGATATTTAGTATTAAGAAAAAGTGAAAAAGGTGTAGATAGATAGTGTGAAGAATGAGATGTGTATAAAAGGTGTGAGTACTGAGTTAACAGCTGATATAGGAGGTGGAAGAAAATAACATGTTGTGCCAACCCTACTTAGTGTAGGACAAGGGTAGGAAAATGATGATGTGATGTTTAGTATTTTAGTTGTCAAAACTAACAAGATTGTAAAACTCGCTGTTCGTAGGCGAAACACAGAAATAAAAATATTATTGCTGCAGTGTGATTCTGTTAATCGTGTCCTTCACACCGACTGAGACGATGAAAACGTGCGAATTTACGTCGTCTGTCAAGGTGTGACATTCCACTGCCTGCACTTTCATTTAGTCGCCGGTTCCAAGCGAATAATGGAAATTCAGGCAGCCAAAAGTCATTTACACGCCTTGATGAATGACGTAAATTTGCTGGTTTTCTTCGATTCAGTCGACGATGCGTTAATAACATGGCAGGTTGCTCGCAACATGACACTCTTTTAAGCTAACTTGGTTCGTTCGAATAACTCGATAAAAGGGTAACGTTTTTATTTAAGTTTCGATCCGCGATTCCGAGTAGCCGTCCAAACAAGTGGGAACGCTTTCATTCGTTCATTCATCCATTCAGGTCAAGTCATTCACTCAATCAGGTCAAGGACTTGTATTTATTAAGTGCCAGCCGCACAATTCCTTGGCAATCAGATCTTAATGCTGACAAAAAGGGCCACAATAATTATTAAACTCCTATAGCATTTCCAGACTTATTTGTTGCTATGGACGGTTCTTTTTCCTTTAGCTTTTATGTGGAAAATGTAGCCTTTTAACGTTGGATGGTACAGATGGCATTGCTCGTTTGTGGACTTATTACGGAAGGAACTATGCGTGGTTTGTGTTGCATGAGACAGCTTGTGTTTACAAATATGGTTACATTACACATTCAATGCCCTCTTATAGCGAACGCTTGCAACTTGGACACGCCAGGCGTGTCGTCGGCGCTGATGATTTCATTTTGTATATAAATTAGGATGCCTTGTAGTGAATGGATTTTGTAAATGTGTGCGATTACCGTTTGAGCCACTGCTCATGATTGTAATAGTTTCCTAAAAAGCCTTTGACTTGTAAATTACTGGTTAAAATTTCAAAAAAATACTGTTAATTTCAAACTGATTTCCATGTTGGTTTTCGTACTCTATTGATGAGTTAAGTATTTGTTAAGTACTGTACAGCAACAAATAGTTTGTATGTAGAATTGTAGAACTTGTTGCTTTATGTATGTCAGTTTTATTCTAAATTCTTTTGAAATCAAATAAAGAAATTAAGAATAGAACAATAAAAAAATAACAGTAGTTATGTGTAGAGTCGCCTCACGGCGTTTGAGATGCGAACATCTCGTCTTGCATTGTTATATTGAAAGTTTAAATAAAAATATTATCACTGGAAGATAGAAGAAGTTTTAATAACCCACCCCTACAGTACCTACACAGGTAATAAGAAATATCTCAAATATATTTTAGGCGTCCGTTTTCTTAATTTTTTTTAATGAAGCGCTATTACAAAGATAAATTAGGACGAACACATGGTTGTACCATTTTTAGTTTATGCCTTGGACACTAGAATAAACACAGGCACTTTTCCCAGATTTTTAAATTTTCCTTAGGTTATAGTAACCATAAAATGTGTAAGTATAATAAACAAGTAACGTCATGATTATGGCATGCCACTAACTTAAGGAGGTGTGCACAAGTTGGTAAAGCATTAATAACGGCAGTGAGGCAATTTGCTTGCCACTTGCCACTTTCGCTGACCATTATGATCGCAAATTACTCTATTCCGTGGTAAATATTAATGTGTCGGTGGTGCAAAATATATATTATTTAAGCCTAGGTTCATACAAGGGTCGTTTTAAAAAAAATTGTACATAGGCTTTAAGTAAAACAAAACTTAATTGATTCCTTTGTGTAACGAGTTACCCATATAATTTGTATGACTAACTTTCGTTACACAAAGGACGATCGTGATTTTGTTTTGATTAAGCCTTTAACTATGTAATTTTTTTTTGAAAACGGCCCACAAACGGTCGTCAACGCGCGGTTGGCTTGACGTACGGTACAAGATTCTAACCAAGTAGTGTACAACACAGTAGTGGTTGTATCGCGCGTTAACGCGCGTTCATGTGTACCTAGGCTTACAGTGATTCTTAAAACTCTTAGGTAATCCTGCCCTGCAGAATTTAAAACGCAGCAGTAAGTGAAAATCAGCCACTTTAGATTGAACTCCAACTTTGAACAACTGGCAATCTGTATGAGATCAAGATATGGAGGCCTTGGTGCACTTATAATAATAATAATAATCCAGCCTATATACTTACGTCCCACTGCTGGGCATAGGCCTCCACTCACAATGAGAGGGTTTAGGCTATAGTTACCACGTGGGCCCCCCGGTGCGGATTGGGAACTTCGCACACACCGTCTAATTGCTTTGCAGGTGTGTGCAGGTTTCCTCACGATGTTTTCCTTCATCGAAAAGCTCATGGTAAATTTACAAATTATATTTCGCACATAAATTCCGAAAAACTTAGAGGTGCGAGCCCGGGTTCGAACCCACGACCCTCAGATTAAGAGTCGGCAGGTCAAACCATTAGGCTACCATGGCTTTTTTTTGGTGCACTTACTGCGTATTAAAGCCTGCAGGGCAGAATCTATGTAGAGCCAAACAAGCCCCTTTACGGAAAAAAATCATGGAAATAAAATAATCAAGATTTTTGCTTTTTACAATTTTACAATCTGGTTATTTTCTTACTCGAGGTTTAATTTAACTTCACAAGTTAGTTTGTCATGTTTAGTTCAAATCTTGCAAGTAATTTTTTACCAGTTCCTGTTTTTGAATGTTACTCTTACCGCACTCAGAGATGTCAATTAATTTTTAAATTTGATTAAAGTTGCTGCGTTTATTCTAGTGCTATAGCAACTTTAATCAAACTTAAAAGTTAAATAACGTCTCTGAGTGCGCCCGTTAGAGCTGATCTGATGATAGAGTCGAAGGGTTGTAACCGATCTCTACTTATTGTAGTTAAATAACGTAGACCCGCCGAGTTAAGACTCGTAATTAGTTTTGATAAACAGCTGATGACTGTACGGTCGACATTATAAGAAGCTGTACATTTTAGTATCTTATCGCAGCTATTGATGTAGTAAATTCAAACCATTCTCACTTTAATACGTTACTATGACAAGGTACTAAGATGTATAGCTACTTATAAGGTCGACTGTACAAAAAAAGGACATGGGCAGAAAGAAGTTGAATAGAAATTTGTAGGTACAAAAAAATTGCCAGTTTAATAACGTGGTTTCCTTAAACTTGACAGTAATCCACGTACCGTCGAAAATTAAATTTTTTCGTGTACCGAAAATTGGAAGCTGAGGCAAATAAGGTGAAGGATTAGGGTGGGGTAACGCCTGTCAATTTTGTTCATAAGGCTGTTACAATCCTGTATCCCTCAGTGGGTGAACCGGGAAACGTCGTAACATAAAATCAATACACGCAATAACGACACATCGTTACCGCGCGCCGAATCTTATGCGATGCAACGTTATTTTCTGCTTAGCGTTTTCCTGATCTTTCTACTCCAGCAGTTTAAGCACTTACTTTTCGGAAACTAAAGCGGAAATAACTTAAAAAACTTGAAACAATTAGAGAAACGTTAAAAACTTTGCGAATTCCTAGTTACTAATATTATATATGTGAAAGTTTGTTTGTTCCATCTCAACGCCTCAACCGATTTACGTGAAATAAGGTACTTTATACGGAAAATCTGCCAGTTTTTAAAGGAATATCGATAAACGACTTTTACGCGGACGGAGTCGCAGTCAAAAGGATATATTTCTGCAATTTTTAGTACAATTTTTGTCTTTTGAAGCCTATGAATGAATGCATGAATGAATGAATGAAATCCCTAGAAACCAATTGCTGCCGTATTATATCCGATATATTGCCAATCTCATTCACTGAACCACTGAAATATATACTGCAATAATATATTATACTCGCCAAAGCATACATTGGCCACAGGGCAGTCTTTTCATGTCAATACCATATCTCTATATTGCAATCCGATCAAATAATAATATGCGTAAATACAGTAGGCGTTCTGTTCTGTTCTTATTTATAGCAAATCACAAATGTGAGGTTGTACGAGGTGTATTATGAGGTTCTTTTATTTTCTTATCTTAAGTAGATTAGGCCTCTCGGATACACTTCTGTGATGGTTCACCCGGAGGGGGATAATTTTTTTTGAGATAAATAGATTTATCATTCAAGGAAGGATTATTGTCATTGACAAACAACCCAAACCTATATAATTCCAATTATTAAGATATTATTTTGGCCAATAACAGTGATCATTTAGTGATAGGACTTGCTACATTGTGGACGATAATCAAGTAGTCACCTAGATTCTTTATGAGGTATGCGGAGGTTTAGTTTGTGGGTCTAGACAAGGAATAAAATATATATACTTTTAACCTAAAATAAAATAATAATATTTTTATTTACCTATTTGTGTATTGAATAAGATCATAAAACATAATGAGAGTAACTACTGAGATTATAATAATTTGTAGATAATTAATAGTTTAGTGTAATTAATTTGGAATGAAACTAAAATGCTAAAATAGGAGATCTTGTTTCTTGTTGACCTTCAGTAGTAGATGTCATATTACTGGTATGATAATGATGATCATGATAATGGTGATTTAGCTTATTGCAACTGAAAGTGAATATGAAAGTAAATAAGTAAGTATAATGTCAATTTCTTTAATCAACTTTAATGCAAGGGTATAAGTGTAAATATTTGTTGAGTTGGAGTGTATTGTGGATAGTAATGTGAGACTGCTGAATGCCTCCATAATATAGAGATTTATGAATAAAATATATGCAAACTATTTTATGGTGGCATCCTTCAAATCTCGGGGATACCCCAGTAAATAATTACTGGGGGAATTAGTGCCCCTCTCAACGCACAATTCAATGAAGACCACCACTCAAAAACTTGTCTCCTCTTGAATAGATCAGCTGATTACTACCTTAGAGCGTATTAAGAATTGACAGTCAACCCAATAACTCATTATACAGTCCTCAGTTAAAAATCACAGGATATTATAAAAGTCTACATGTATTGTCTTAATTTTAGTAACACCCGGAGTGCAAACACATACCCAAGTAATTACTGAGCGAATGCGGGGATAGGTTATTATATGGCTCATTAAATTCACTGAATACTTCATCTTCAAAGCGGTCGAAACGGCTGAAGGGCTCGCATCAGGAAATATTAACTGCAACACTATAAACGCCTATACCCAAATGTGAGATAGTTCCCTAGAAGACTTTAATACATGTGAACCAGTACAAATCCATTAGATTCCAACATATGGAGGCATAATAAACTAATAGTACAGACTTCAAATTAATATAATTAGTCAAGCAATAATATTGCAAGAGTATTCAGATGACCTTAGGATAAGGGTAATGTTAGATTAGTAAAATTAAAATAATATATATGCAGAATATTTAACCAATATCAGACATTTAGAAAATAGCTGACATTGATAAGAATTTCAATAAGGATGCTAAGGTCTTAATAAGGAAGACCCGCCTGAAATAATCTAATTGAGCAACATTGCCATTCTGACATCATACTATTAGTTATGTACTAACAGAATAATGATCTGAAGAGCAGAGGCATCAACTAAACTATTGGAAAAATGGCATAAGCCATACTTGACAACCACCACAGCCACTTGATTCAGTCTTAACTTAACAAGTAGCCCTGGGATTGACAGCGACTCCGATCAGTTCCTTAAGGAATTTCAGTTTCCCTACTAATAAGAATAATATGTTGATAATGTGTTCGCCTTGGTGTATTTTTTTGTTAGTTTGTTTTTAGTACATTGAAGCTTCACACACATACCTACACAATAACAATCAACTAAAACCTGCCATTCATGATGACAGATCTTAGATAAGGACCTTCAATAGAGAATGCTAAGTTCTGAAAAGAACTCTGCCTGAAGAATTCTAAATGACTGCCAGTGTCGTTCTGACATCAAATTCTTGAATGTAATCCAAGAATTTGACAGACAGAGAAACACAACGTTCAAGTAGACTTTGGAAATCAGAATGAAGAAATAGAATCTCTTCCACTGAACGACTGATTTGAACACTGATAAATGTGTAATACACATCCGCCAATGGCCAAATTCGCGAATCCTCTCCAGTTTCTCCAAGGAACTTCCCTGATTAACTTCCTACAATAATCTTCACAATTATATAAACATAGAATGTTTATAATTAAGGATGTTTATGATGAATATAGTAATGTAGTAGGTAATGTCTACGTACTGATTACTTCAGGTACAGAGAATAAAGTTGAATGTGTGTTGTAATGAATAACACTGAGCAAAGAGAAAATGTGTAGTGATATGTAGTTTATGTATATAATGTACATCAAATATTTTACGATTAGATATTTATACCAACTATGAATCGATGATCGAGTTCTATATAAAATTACCTATAGTTTTATAGCCGCCATTACCGCCTCACATACTAAAATAATCCTTGATAAAGTAAAACCATGGTAAATTAAACCCATGATGATTTCTATAGTAACTGAAGCAAAACCGTTTGGTATTTAACATATTCATTACAGTCTAATCGTCCCTAAAATACCTGGAGCTTGAAACTGATGTTTCAAGCTTCGATTCACAAGTCGCTTCGCTATCATCCCCTTTTTCCTTCGTGACCCTCATTTATACATTGTTCGCCTCCTAATCCGACAGGGCTCCATTGCCGCCTCTTCTATTGCTAATCCTCTCCTGAAAAACCCAATTAATTAATTCTCTTTCCTACCGACGTCCGTCCTTCCCTCCTAAAAACCCCATCCTTTTTCTTTCTTTTTTTTTTTTTCGTCCTCTCCCTCTCTCCGTTCCCATTTCCTATTTCCGTGATGCTCCTATCCTATCGATAAACATCGATTCCCGCTACTTTCCTAACGAATCCATTTTAAATGTCTTACTTTTACCTAATATATTTCCTTATTCTTTTTTTTTAGGTTTTCTACATAATTGCTGCATTTATCATTTCATGGTTTGCATACAACTACCCTAAAAATCATCAATCCAACCCTTTATGATCGCGTCTGTATACGGCCTAATGTCGCTCTAGCGGCGAATCACAGAACCCCTTATTTAGTACATAAATAAGGTTATGTTCTAGTATTTATGTCTCGTTAATATTGATTATTTTGATTAGATTCAAACCCTCTGTTTGATGATAACACATTTGTTTGTGACGAGAAGAACTGTTTACAGAGCAAACGCCAAATAATCGTAAGTTCATAAACTCGAGCTAGATACAATATTGAATTCAAGACTAGAATTAAATACATGAAGATAAATACAACTAAAACTTAAATAACTCCCATTCTAACAATATATAATGTTTCTTGTTTCAGAGAACATCTTCATAGTTATGACATAAAATTAATATTGACAGTAACATAGAAAGGTTATGCTTAAGAGGATATAACCAACAGTATCTAAGAGATGTCCATTGCATTATCTGCAACCTGCAGCATCACTAGATAAGTAATTGATTCATCATGTAATTTAATCCATATTATTAACCTATTATTATTGTTTTAAAAGGTTAATAACCAAGTCAGTTAGTAAATCATTTCAAACCAAATTCCAACCACAATTCACTTATAAATACCTAAAAATATGTAAATACCAGGACACTTGCTGTAAACAACTATTACGATGAGAATTTATGAAATATCTCCAATTTGCTTTATACTGAAACCTGGATTGATTAAGGTTTCATAGAGAAATGCAATATTTGAAATCTGTATTTCAATAATAAACTAAGAGAATCAATCTTTATTAAATGTCCCTAGCTATCAGCTGTATTTACTATTATATCAAGGAAATAGTTTTTGTTATATCTCTTAATTTTAAATAGATTTTTAACTTATTAAACTGCGAGATTGCATCTTGAATACTAACTTTTTTCATGTTACAGATTATATTTTGATCCAAGATCAATTGTTAAAACTATCATGTACAGTCAAGAGAATACCTAATATTAAATCCAACTCATTCCAATAAGAATCTAATCAAGATAACGGTATGCTTCGTCAAGCCTCTAAAGGTATTTTAAAAATGCTAAGTACAGCTTTGTTTATATTCTAGCATGTATGTCATCTTGTCTAATAACAATATCAACCCTAGTGTATAAAATATGGAGAATATTAAACAATATTATACAATTACTGTTTTATAATTAAACACTAGTTCCCTATCAGTCAACAGATGGCGCTGTTTAATGAATAAGAGTTCATAAGTTCGGCACTTTTTATACAGATGGCTCTATAAATAACATTAAGTGACAACCGTCTGTTTGAAAGCCCATGAAAATGTGAATTGTAATTGTGAGATCGTTACACTTCGAAACCGTAGCTTTTTTCAACATGAATGAATGCTTGAAGCTTTGTGAGAGGATGGATGCCCGCCCTTCATCGGCCTAAATATGACATCAATGTAATCATATACATATATATATTATTGTCTTTGTTATTTTTTGCTTTGTATAGTATGTAATTCACAGTGCTGTAGTATTATGCTGTTATGCTGTGTGATTATTTTAAATAAATAAAAAAAAAAATACCCTTTTTACATTTAGCAAAATGCAGGGTTTCTCGTGATATTTTCTTTCACAGTACAGAAGATTGACATCTATACCACTTACTTCTGTATCTGTGCTCTTTAAACGATACCAATGTGCAATTATCGCACCTTTAGAATGAAAGTGACCTAATACAAAATGTTAAATTTTCTACTTCGAGTCACAAAATTATTGTTATATACCTAATTAAAAATCTAAACATTTTGGATTAGGTCACTTTCATTCTGAAGGTGCATTATGGGTGATTAACAAAAAAATTGTACGTAGTTAAGGCCTTAATTAAGAAACGTTTATTTTCTTCCATTGTGTGACGAAAATTAAGCATACAATCAATCAATCATATGGCTAAAATTAAGCATACAATCAATCAATCATATGGCTAAAAATAATTCTCTTATTATGTCAACATTGCATTCTGTTGGTGTCCGTATTAAATAAATATGCTTAACTTTCGACACACAATTGAAGAAAATTAGCGTTTCTTAATTAAGGCCTTAACTACGTACAATTTTTTTGATAATCACCCTTATGTACATACTAACATTGCACCTACTGTAGCAGTCTTTCACTGCAATCTAAACGCTTAATTATCTATCTATTCGGCGGCCTACTGTATCCATTCTTACACAGACTCCATTATATCCGCTCCTCCTCTTCACAGCCGCGTCACGTCTCGGCTGATTGTTTCGTGCCCTTTGTAGAAGCACATTGTTTCGGCTCTCTTGATCCTGTAAATACCCTTTATGTGAGGGCGCCTTTAATTTTTGATGGCTATTAGTTCAGCAGATACATTGTTCCAAGATTACCGGATTCCATTAAATAATCATGTAGGAATCGGGTGGGCTGGGCTCTTGTGTAATCGCTCTTTTTGTCTTCAAGATTGAATTTCTAGGTATAATGGTTGGTAGTTTCAGTTCACGAAGGCCCCTGTCACGCAAAAGGAGTTTTAAGATTATTTGTTCTTCCTAGATGGACATCTGAACCAAGATCAGTTTGTTAATTCGACCCTTAGGGCCGTATTAATAACCTCATCTCGACTGAGACGCCCGTCTCAAGACACCTCAAAGTGGACGTCAATCCACAGAAAACTGTCATTTTTGACGCATCTTGTGACGGGCATCTCAGCTAAGATCGTTTATTAATACGACCCTTAGTATTTTAAGTCCAAGAAAACCCTTACATACTACTTCATTTTACGTTGTTAATGTGCTTACGTAAACGTAAAGAGGTGGGGCGTGTCTTCGTGAATTTAAAACACTAAAAATAGGTACCTAGATGAACCTCTGGAATGAGCCAGTACGAAATCATATAAATAATTATTATACTTCGTGTTCACGTGAAACACGTGTTATTTGTTTCAGTCTTCCAATATATTTCACAGGACTCGTTTGTACCTACAATATGTTTCATGTTAATTGGATTAAAACCATACAGTAATCCATGTTATTCAACAGGATAATAATAATTAACCTCTCTTAATCTTGTATCACTCTCTAGACCGATTAGGGTGGATTCGGGATTAAAAAACCGGACAAGTGCGAGTTAAACTCGCGTGAAGAGGGTTCCGTGCATGATTATCTAAGTTCCGTAAGTTTTTTTTAAATCTGACCCAAATTGAAGCAAACAAAAAAGTCTTTGAAACTTAGTAATTTTGTGGCAGATATTCCCCTTTATATTTATTTATACTATTCTGTGAAAACAAACACTGGCTAATATAACCCGAGCAGAAAGAGGTGAATAACATTATTCACAACGAGTCGTACGTTTCAACAGCCCTATTACCATTACTCGCTATTCTCATTTACGTACAATTAACACATAATTATTCCAAACAAATGGAATTGTGCAAGTTCCAGCTCCCGGAATGACCTACATTCATTGTTTGACGCTAATTCGGGCAGTAATGCGAGTAAAGAACCTTATAACACACCTACTGCTGAACAATAATGAGTTCTAATAATATTATTAAGTACTGTCCCGAAAAAAAGACTATATAAAAATACCTTAGCGATAATATCCAAAGACAAAAGTAATTATAATGTGAAATTTTTACTCTGTAAAACGAGTTTTAGTATTTTTCTTCATTTTTGCTCGGCGGCAAAGCTGTTAGTGCTTTTAAAATGGGTTTCCATTTTATACTCACACCGATTTTCCCAAGCTTTACTTTGAGATTGGCAATATACAAACAGACAGATATTTGTCGAAATAAATGGATAACTCGTACAAAAATAAACCATAACGTGGATTACACATACAAAAGTAAGAGAACAAAACAATCCATCTTTCGAATAGTTTTTAGGTACCCAATTCAGAAATTTCCAGTATACTTGTAGTCAACATCAAAAGTATGCATTCACATATTTGACAAACTAAGGAGCGACCACACCGCTGCTCAAAATACGGTGATGCAATGACGTGACGTAATACGTCACGTTTCTAATTCATACCGTCCTCACCGGATCTTTCTCTCACTACGATTCCATACCGTCACCGTATTTTGAGCAGCTGGTCGCTCCTTTATTTGACATTGCTAACGTGGCTGTATAGCGACAAGGTACAAAAGTGTGTATATACTTATTATTATACTTTTGATATTGGCTGTATGTACCTAAAACAACGATATTCATATTAGTTTAGGAATTTCAATAGATATAAAAAAGAAAAATATTATATTTTTTCCGGAAACGGAATACCGACGAAACGGTTCAACGGATTTCTGTGAGAATTAACAATTTAATTTGTTTTCGTTTATTAAGGCTGCAGATATCACAGCTTATTGGAAATATTGATTGTAAGTATAATTAACATACGGGTTCTTGTAACTGTAGAAAAGTTTGTTTTTATTCGGTTTTGTTGATATGAGTTTACAATAAATATTCATTAATTTAATATGAGCACCTACTAATGGTACCTATACTTTATATTTCGACGTTGCCGCCTTGGCTTAACATGCATACGAGATAAAATTTGACAGGTGCTAGGGAAATGAATACATTTATTCCATATTCTAACGTAAGACTTAACGCATAAGGTTTAAAATAAAAGTGGATCGATCAAAATAAAATAAAGGTGGATTCACGGTACCCGGCGACACGGTCAACCATGAATTTACTTTATACAAAAGTATACTTAGATTATTTGATCGTGTCCCGGCCCTGCTCCGGCCCCGGCCCGGCTCCGCGCCGGCCCGGTGTAACGCGAATCCACTTTAAATGTAGTGTGTATCATTCAATTCAAAATCACAAAGCAAAAACGAAGTGACACCCTATAACAATAAAAAGTACAGTCAATGTCATAAATATACATACATTATTCCCAAGATGCCATATAATAACTACACACCTCTATGCTACTAACAATAAGGTCGTGAATACCTATATTTGAACGCAATGACTACAGTCGAGGACAGAAATATGTATACACTTTTGGACCTTATTACAAGGGAACACGGTGAAAAAGTGTAAACATCTTTCTGTCCTCGACTGTACACTTACAATTTCTTTTACCTTTAAACGTACCTTATATATTATTCTGCCCAATAAAGATTCACAAATATACAGAAGGAAAATGTTCATCGTTGAGATTTGTATTTATTTTCTTTGTGCAGAAATCCAGAATTTCTCTGTACGCTAAAGTATCTGTGAGAAGCTTTGATTTGGCAGACTTTATGCCATCGTGATAAGGTTGGCAATGGCTTGCCATTTGTAAATAATCGGGACATGTTAAAATGTATCTCACATCGTCCCAGCCCTGCTTGGAGTGTTGGGTGCTTCTACTTTCTACCCAAATATTTAAATTAAAAAATGTTATCAGGCGTTTATATATTTTTTTACTTATTGACTCTCGCATAATTATAGATATTTCATCTAGTATATAGCTATCCAATGAAACCTCATTCGATGTTTTAAGGAATAATAATGAATAATAATATAATAATAATAAATATCAGGGATAATCTCACACAAATTGACCTAGTCCCAAACTAAGCCCAAGGCTTGTACTATGGGAACCAGGCAACGATATAGTACATACTCATATAGAGAAATATATACTTAAATATATATAAAATATCAATGACTCAGGAAAAAATACTTGCGCTCATCTCACAAATATTTGCTCATACCGGGATCCGAACCCGGGACCGCTAGCGTAGGCAGGGTCGCTATACACCCTGCCCACGAAGCCTGCCAACTAGGCAAAGTATTTATTATTAGTCTTTGTACGTGGTAAAATATCCATACGTATACAAACCTTCTGCTTTGTGATACTTTAGTTTCTGAGAAAAAGTAAGTGTGGCATACAGACAGACAGACGGACAGACATGGCGAAACTCTACAAGTGTTCCTGGTCTGACTACGAAACGCTAAAAACCTCTACTATTTGTGCATTAAATGATAAAACAATAAAAGCTTTCCTGCCGGTTTTATCATCGAACAATTCCAATATCAAAAAATACAATGCGCAATTTATCTCCGCACAAATTGAATTGCGTTACAGTTTTTTCCGGCAAAAACTAAATTGTAACACAAGAGCAATCAGATAGGACTCGTACATTTCATTGTGTTCTTTCATATGGTTTGGTTATTTCGCTATTGTTGTTTAAAAACCTTTTAACTGGGGTTTTAAAAATATTTCAAAGTATAAAAACAATTAAACGCTCGTAATGACCATTTTTGCAGTTGTGAATATTTGTTGTGTGATTCATAGCTGTAAATATGTATAAAATATAAAATGTTAAATTGTAGAATTTTTAAGTTCAACACGGCCATCTTAAAGGTGCAAACGTCCTCGCCTGACACACAAATGTACGTCGAGATAACCGGAAGGACCCATCGTGCATAAGGAATAATTCGGCAGGCTCAACCATGAATATTTTAATCCACTGCGGCCTGAATACCTTATGTAATCCTCGCTGTGCCACGTCTGAGAAAAATGTAACCGCAAACGCGTTCAAACGTGTTACAAGGATCGAGTTTTGTCGATTGCATTTTGTTTTTTGAGAGGCAAACGAGGATCACTTGATTGTTAGAAATGCTGCTTTTCAAAATATCGTCAGCGCGATATTACGCTAATTTAACGATTATCGAATTCAATGAAAATGTATTGGATTGAAATAGCTAAGGATCGGTGTCGTCAACCGCTTATGTAAATACGAGTACCATATATTTTGACGATTTTTGAAAATCGTTAAGTTAGCGTAATGCATCTTGGCTAGGCCATTCACGAGATACAATTTGACGGGTGCTAGGGAAATGAATACATCTATTCCATATACTGACGTAAGACTTAACGCTTAAGGTTTAAAATAAAAGTGTCTCGTCCTGACTTTTGTTACCTTGTATTGTTAAGCGACTATTGCGTTCACATTTTTATAGCGGGTTTATCAAGACGGGAAACTTCTATTTTAAACCTTTAGCGAAAGGACATCGTTTTTGGTCAGAAATGATTATTTCTAAGTCGGCTTAAGTATGTATCTATAATCTTATTGAGAAAGCAAGATGAATACGAAGTTAGTCGACAAAATACGAGTCGTATGATTCTTCTTTTCATCTGTACCTGGTTAGATGTTTCTAAGGGCAACATAGATTAGCAGTCCGCCAAAATCTATAAAGAAAATGTATGAAACCGTACGAGAAACTGACTGATAGTCTTTGCCCTTATACGATAAACTGTCAGGCCGAGATCGGCTGGCGGACTAGGTTAGGCTGTGTTGTTTTATTTATCAACTAACTACCCGCCCTCGCTTCGCTCCAGGTACAATTACATTCATAAACCTTCCGCGACAAATTATCTAACTGATGAAGAAAACCGCATTAAAATCCGTTGCGTAGTTTGAAAGATCTAAGCGTACATAAAAGGACACACGGCGGGAAGCGACTTTGTTTTACAACCTTCCCATAATTGTAAACAAAAACATTGAACAGTTTGAGAGACCTATCTCCTACCGCTACATTTATTTACCAGATACTAAAAATCAAAAAAAACTTTTATTCCACAGGGTGTCCCAAAAATCAAAATACACGAAAGCCCTAAAAGGCTTACCGTTACATCTAATACGCATAAAACCCCCGCGCAAAACCATTTCGGTGAGCTCTTACAGGATTACTTCATTTCCTTTGCACCTCGATTATTATATGGCGGAGATAACGCTTGGATACGCGACAAAAATATGAAAAGTCGGTACAATATCAAGGACTGGAACGCGTGAAATGAAATCTCGCCTTAAAATTATTATGAAGGTTGAGTTTGAAACGCGTCCCTTTTGAGGTTCCACGGCAAGGAAAATTATAATAATTTGCATAATTTTGAATTTGTTACGTTACGGCGGCTAATAGGTAAAAGTATTAATATTCAACATTTGATAAAAATGGTGTACGGAAATGTGCAAATATGTTACAAATATTATTATGCAAAAAAGACGCCATTAAAAATAAACACCATTTCCATACACGTTGTTTGTTCCCCGCGATGCGGGAGTTAAGTGTTTGTCAACACTATTATGTTTCATACAGGCATGCCATCTAAGTCCTTAGGGTTGGCAGCATTTAACTGTCAGGTAGCTTGTGTGCTCGTTTGATTTCTCCAGCCCATAAGAAAATCCAAACCACGGAGAGAATTTTTCGCATACTACTTCATTCATCAGGACAGAAGATATGGGTCAAATTTTTATATACATTTTTAGGTACATATAATTCAAAGGTGCCAATGTCTATTGCGTGACTTAGCATAAAAATTGGACCTTACCTATACTATACATACATTCAGGGATACAGGGGATCCCTTTATTGAAAAATACGGGTTCCATTCTCCAAACGCCATCGTCATGCTTCGATATATACCGATGAAATTCAACATGACACTTTTGAAAGTTTTCCATGTTTTAAAAATACCTCTAAATACCACTGATATACAGCTGGTGCATATTTCATGTGTTACTAACAGGATAATGTCTCATAATACTCACTAAGAAGACGGCGAGGAAAACCGCTGGGAATAAATCTGTACGTACCTGACATTCGTACGTTCCATTATCTCTTTTCTGTACGAATTTGATTTGTAGGGTCCAGTCCTCACCGTCATAGCCGTGTAAGACCTAAAAGGAGACGATAATTTATTATTATTAATAATCAAATAAGTACTTCAGAGAAATTTATATTCACACTATTGAATACACAATCCGACCGGGTAGTGGATTTTGAATGATATATCTTCTCCAAAGTTCCTGTTCAGTGTCTACTAGTTACTACTATACCAACTACATATAAAAATTATAAACCTCAATGAGATATGTCAATCATTTTAATAAATTTTTTAGTCGTGTTGTGTAACATTTTTTTTTGTTACTTCTGGGTTTAGCCCGCGTAGCTTTGATTTACCTCTATTTTCTCATCAATTCCCAATTGTTTACAATCACAATGTGTGTATCTGAGAATATAATGTAAATACCCATCGTATTCGTTCAACTGTTTTTGCGTGTTTGAGTAGTAAGTATCTGAACATTTTATAAATATTCATATTCATGAATAATATCAGGTTCTCCGAAATACCTACAAAAAGCAAAAAATATGCAGTCGTCGTCATGAACAGAAAAAAACCGGGCAAGTGCGAGTCGGACTCGCGCACTGAGCAGCATTTGGCTGGTTTTTAGTATTTGTTGTTATTCTATAGGGTTTGTTCTATAATCATACGTAACAAAAATAAAAATACGTTGAAAAAAACGTTTCTTCTATAGGGACCCCCTTTATTATTTCACTTTACTATTATTTTTTTATTTGTTGGTAAATCCGCCGTAATATTACACATATTCTGAAAAAAATCAACCCGCTATCTATTACGGTTTAAAAGATATAGCTTTTTATAGTTAGGACAGACAGACAGACAGACGGATGGACGAATGGCGTAGGCATATTAATAGGGTCTCGTATAAGTAGGGCACCCTTCGGGTACGGAGCCCTAAAAATATATTTTAACAAGCCCAAAAGTTTGCTTACGTCAACGTCACTTATCTACGAATTTTACCTTGTCCAGAACGTCTTTTAACAAACCAAAATACATTAAATTATAGTAGTTTTTGTGACTGGCGCATAATGCCTAATTATGTACAGTTACATACACTATTTTATATATATACATATAGCTTATAAGCTCTCTATGATGTGTTCAGGAACCGCATGTTACGACACTTACGACCGACGACATAGCCGGCATTAATCAATTATTAGAACGTCAAAAATGGCGGCAACCGTAGTTTTTTTCAATTCAAAGACAATCTAGAGTCGGCCTCTACTATCATATCATTCGATATCAAATTATCAAGTAACATACGAGATTTGTCAAAATTGTATGCAATTGACATTTCCTTTCGAATTAAATATCATCTCGAATGATATTAGAATTGAGGTCAAATAAAATTGTTTTGTTTTTCAAAGATGTTCGAAATTTGAAACTCATAACTTTATCAAATTTTGTATCGTTATAAGAACATTATGTTACTGCTACACATAAGAAAATTATCATAGTAAAATTGTTGAAATTTATTTTTTATATAATGCTGGTCATTGCCAACGGATTCTGAACGCATTATAGAGGACTTATGATATATTATGTGTGTAGATAAAACAATGAACAAGTCACCATTGACTTCATTATATACCAAAAATCGGAGAGCTAATACACTACTTCAACTCTTGAGTTGTGAACATCCTGTACTTTAACCTTTAAACTTATATTTGACTTTATTTACGTTTTACGTCCGCGTCAGTTAAATCATTACGCCACTTTCCGGTTTCGGTCGGTTGGGGGTATTAGAGGGGGGGTAAGGAAATTATCCCCACGACTGAGCCAGGGAAGACGTTATGCCGAGCCACTGAACTGATTCACTTAGCCGCAGCCGATGGGAGCAGATACATCACTTCCAGAATTTAGGCGCTATGTAGATGTATGTAACATATATAACACACCCGGTAAGTAAGAAGCATTAAAATGGACTTAAAATAAAAAAAAGATTTGAAAATATTTTTGTGAAGATGTATATTTAAAAAAAAAGATTGTGAACGTTATTGAAGTGCTAAAGTGAACGGCTGCTATAGATCGGAACATGAAAGCAATAAAAAGTGTTTTGCAACGGGTATAAAATTAAGCCAAAACTATGAAATAATAGTTGCATAAATAGTGTGCGTTGACTACAAACTGCGGTATGCGTTATTTGTCATAAACATTCAAAACTTGTTTTGTGTAGGGTTTTTTTGATTGCTTTGTCTGTTCGTTGGGCTGTGGTTTAGTGAGGCAATGAAAAGAATATTAGTTACCCCGCTCGTCCCAGACTCAAGCTAATTGCTTAATCAGTTTTATTCCAACTATTTGCCAGCTCTTCGCTCTACTTCAACTGTTTTTAATTGCTCTATTTGTTTTGGCAAAAAAGTTATAAAGTCATTCAGAAATTTGGGTTAGCGTTGCCAGGGAAAATCAAGGAAATAGGATTTTTTATGAAAGATATAATGAGAGCTTTTAGGGATTTAAAAAAGACCAAAGAAATATAAATAAGGGTGATATATTTATTTAAGGGTGTTTATGTACTCTTGTCTCTTGTAATGTCAGAATTCTTGAATTTCTTAAGCCGCATTGTGACAGTTAACTTGGATATGGTTCTATTCACTCACTCGATACTCAGCACTCTCTTTTTGGTCGATGAATGATATATTTATTTAATAAGAATACTTACTGCCGCACTCAGAGACGTCAATTAATTTTTAAGTGTCATTAAAGTTGCTGCTGTCACGTTCTTTGCTATATCAATAGAATAAAATTTAATTGACGTCTCTGAGTGCGGCATTTAGTAAAGTCTGTGTCAAGTAATCAAGTGTCAAGTAATCAAATAATCAAGTAATTAAAAAAATAATTCATTTGTCATTAGCTCTAGGATTTGTCATCATTCAGTTGACGGTCGAGTTGATAACACTGTCACGGTATGAACTTGCGGTAGGGAAAGAGAAGTCACCAATACACCCGTACTATGCTCGCCTTTATCGAGGTGGATAAGTGTGGATAAAGCGTCCGTCACTCTCGCACGTACATACTGGTCAGAAAGTGACAGATGTTATATCCACGGTTTATCAACACGATAGACACGACCGTAATAGGCTGGGCAAGAATAATTATTTTGTTAATCTTCTTAATTTATATGTACAAAATTTGTATAAAATAATAAATAATTTAGATGAGTTAAAAGGAATCGTCTATGTTATAATGTTACAAATAGTGCCTTTAACGGTCGGAATAAATAAATAAGGGTTTCCTTTGATAATATGCTTTTCATTATTAATATTAATAATAATAAAAATAATCCAGCCTATATACGTCCCACTGCTGGGCACATGCCTCCACTCACAATGAGAGGGTTTTTGGGCTATAGTTCCCACGCGAGCCCAGCGCGGATTGGGAACTTCGCACACACCGTCAAATTGCTCTCCAAGTGTGTGCAGGTTTCCTCACGATGTTTTCCTTCACCGAAAAGCTCATGGTAAATTTACAAATTATATTTCGCACATACATTGCGAAAAACTTAGAGGTGCGAGCCCGGGATATTAATATTAAACTATTTTAAATTAATTATTTTGTCACTATTTAAAAGATTTCTATATTCAGCTCGTACTGTCGTGCGCAGCCGACCATAAAATTTAAATGAACTCAAATTTAGAATTTAAAATAAAAACGCCAAAAAGAAAAATGCCAGAATGGTTTTATTCAACGAGGCGTAATACATTATTAACAAGTTGGATTGACACAGACTATATTATGACGTTTATTCTTACGTGGCTTGAGACAGTCGTCTCAGACACGATCACTTTTTTGATACGGCACTCAAATCAGCGTTGATTCCAACAAACCCCTAAACTAAAAGGACTCCAAGAAAATCCTTCCAAATAACTCTGACCTTGTCCAAGTAAATTTAACTTCCAATATGCTAAATTTTGTCCCAAATCGACCCGAACTTTGAAGCATATGCAATAGGTTCACTCCGGATAAGG
Organism: Tortrix viridana; assembly: GCA_963241965.1. Taxonomy (NCBI): domain Eukaryota; kingdom Metazoa; phylum Arthropoda; class Insecta; order Lepidoptera; family Tortricidae; genus Tortrix; species Tortrix viridana. The sequence goes on from OY725187.1 coordinate 10,338,106, forward strand.
ACCGAGGGTCGATAATTCCGCTTCTTAAGTGAGATCAAAGTTTTAGTAAACAATAAAGTTAAGCACAAAATGCGGGTCAAGCTCGGAATCGGGACATTTTATATTAAATTGCGTGACGGATGTGTTTTGATTGTAATTTTTTTTTGTGTCGGAAAATTTGGCGGTGTTTTTCCGGTAATAACTTACATTTTAAGTGAAAATCCCAAACACACGAAAATATCACCTTATTATCGTGTTCTTTAAAATAAAATAAAAAAGTACTGGAATCCTTAAAGAATGGTATTATGACAACCACTTTTATGACACCTTGTTATGTAAGTACTTCAGATTTATAAATCTCCATACAAGTTATCGTTTTGATACTTCATACTCGTAAAATTATATCTACAGATTCGACCTGTAAGTCCTGTAAGTAAATGATAGCGTATTTATTTTATAAGTGTATAGTGTAAGTATTTAAAATATTATTTATAGGCGATAATAACCGGAAAATAAATGATTTCGTTTGCTGATTGAAGTCATCTATTCGTACTGTCAGCATCAAATAAAAAAATCCAAAATGGCCAAATATATCACAACGCATTCTTATTCCTATAGTATTTAATAAAGATGTGTTGCGATATATTTGGCCACTTTCGCTGCTCCTATCTATTTGATGCTGACTGTACATGCTTACATACTAGTATATCAATACAATACAAGGCTATCTTCTTCTTCTAAACTATTTTATTGAAACACTCACTGTTGGGAAATTAGCCGATACATTACATGTATTAAGCTAGGAATTTACTGGATGAATGATTTTTATCCCGGAAAATTTGGTAGTTCCCAAGGAAAAACCAATAAAAGTCTTCCACGCGGACGGAGTCGCGAGCAAAAGCTAGTATGATAACGGCGATAAGTTGTCTAGCATGCTGGAGGGCAGAGTTAAGGAGTTAAGTCCCAAGCTGTTTTGCCGACGATACATGTGACAAAGTCAAACGATTTAAACGACGGATTTTTAATTCCTTGTATTTAAATCCATATAGGTAACTGCTTTTACTAATCACTATAAACCGTTAATAATATCGATCGTTCCAATCTGTTCGTTGTATACGTAAGGGATGGACAACTATCGGGTAAAAATCGTTTCTATATCGATTGTTCCAATCTGTTTCGTTGTGTACGTAAGGGATGGACAACTATCCGGATAAATACTCAGGTATTTACCCTAATTGGGCAAATACACGGTGAATAGGTATTCTCAGTATTTATCTATCGCCCATCGCTCAACCACAGAATAAATATAGCTAAAGCAGTAAAGAAACTACGAGCAAACGTTCGAATTGTCGCACTCACACGCGTGGGCTACAGGTGGTTTCAAACCGTGTAGACAGTGGTTTTAAACCAAATTTCGCATGACGTTAAACGCCCTTGGAAGATATCAAACAAATGGGCTTGATTGTAACCGAGTAGTTGCTCGCTTCTACCAAGGTCGTTCGGTTTAAAATAATGGTTTGAAACCGTGTAACACGCGCATAAGCGGACATGTCGGTGCTGTCAGTGGCGGGTGACGCGTGGAGACGAATGGTTTCGTTTTTTATTTTTATTCTTCTCCGCGAAACCATCGTCTCCACGCGACACCCGCCACTGACAGTAGTGACAGCACTGCCATGCCCGCTTAGGGGTCTCGTTGAGACGTGCGTCTGTGTGAGTGCGACGTTCCGAACGTTTGTTCGTAGTTTTTTCAATGCTTTAGCTATATTTATACTGTGGCTCAACGGACACACGTTTACGCACAATCGATTATTTACAATATAAACTGAATTCCTCACTATGCATAAATGATAATTTAGTGCAATGATAGCCTACATTAGACTGCACATTGATTGACCCATTCCAAGGGTAAATTACGCATATACGCATCGAACAGGCTTACTGACGAATATTAAACTGGTTGCGGTGTACATTACGTTCAGAATTTGGGAGGGTAATTGTACAATGGATGTATGTAGACTGGGAGGAAATTTCGAGTCAGGTTTAGATCATGTTTATAGCTCATTTTGTTTCTTTAAAATAATTGTGATTAATTGAACCTTTTTGTGGGTGGTAGGACCATCCGGATTGCTACCACCACCTTACCTTGCTGTTAAAAAGCCAATTTGTTGTTATGTTCGGTGTGGAGTGAATTAACTAGCATATTGCCTATATGCTAGTCTACTTCTAAGTTCTTAGCGTTGCATTGAAAATTTGCAAATTGCAGAGACTACTTATCAAGCCATCCACCAACACTAACTTCGCTTTCTCTTTTCTCTTTTAAATGTTGACTAAAAATTGTTGCCTTATTAAAAAAAACTCTGACATAAAACGCTGAATAGCTTTTAACTAAACAAGCACATCGCTGACGTCAGCCTGCGGTTTTACCCGAGCGATAACTAAACGCACACAACGGCCGCGGATTGGTCAGCCGCGAAATTAACGCCGATCGCTGTGAATTAGAACCAATGGGTAATGAGGCGATCCGTGTGGATTTTCACTCGGGAGGTCGGAGCGTTTTGTTAATGCATTAGTCGATCAACTAACGTTTCTATAAGTAAAAATATACCTAGGATTTGTTAAGGTCGTGTTGAAGTTTGGAAAATATGGCTTCTAGTGGCTATGTTGTTGTCATTTTTTATCGTTTGCCCTCAATATAGGTTATAACTTATAACTGTAAGATAATTTGTTAGTAATTTTAATATAATATAATTTATTTGAAGTTGTCACCAGATCGTCGATCCACCTTATTTATTAACTTACTTCACAAAGAACGTGCCTCACAAGAGTTATAAAAACGAATTTCGGATAATAATAATAATCCAGCCTATATACGTCCCACTGCTGGGCACAGGCCTCCACTCACAATGAGAGGGTTTGGGCTATAGTTCCCACGTGGGCCCAGTGCGGATTGGGAACTTCGCACCCACCATCAAATTGCTTTGCAGGTGTGTGCAGGTTTCCTCATGATGTTTGCCTTCACAGAAAAGCTCATGGTAAATTTATAAATTATATTTCGCACATAAATTCCGAAAAACTTAGAGGTGCGAGCCCGGGTTCGAACCCACGACCCTCTGCTTAAGAGTCGTCAGGTCAAACCATTAGGCTACCACGGCTTTTTTAATTTCGGATAGTAATTGCAAATTTATACTCGTGATATACCTAGTCAAAAATCCCGAATAAAAATCCCTAATCAAAATACACCAAGCCAAGCCTCCCTTTATCTTTGTCCAAAATGAACTCCTTGTATAAATTACCACAACTAGCTGATGTGGCAATGTGACCGCACCTTTACCGGTGCTTACGGGCCTTAATGAAGGATCGCTGTGGAAATTTGGACCATTAGCATAAACCGTGGCATACAGATAGCTAACGGATAAAGCTGGGATTACTGTTTGAATTTAGGTGCGTATGATGTGCATGAGGATTGCTATAGGTATGTACGTATGAATAATAATTTTTCAATACGGTTAAATTTTAAATGGACCTTGTGCGAATTTTTATTACACGCTATATGTGACGTTCTCAGTTTAAAGGGACCTTATGGAGGAAGGCGGTTACGCCGTTTTTAGAACTGTTACTATAGTATTCGTATAGTTACAAGAATAAGAAGAGCGTAACTGCCTTCCTCCATAAGGTCCCTTTATAGATAACGTCACATATAATCAGAATAGGCTTCTTTTGACACCCGCATTTATAATATTTTTTTTGTGGTGATTTAATTTAATTGCTGCCATCAAACTATTTTTTGTAGAAGTTTTATTATAATAGGTATTTTACGCGTTTTATGCGACCAGCTATGGTTATTATCACGTTTTTAGTGTTGTACGCCTATTAAAAAGATATAGAGGACAATTATACACCTCTAACGAAGCTCTAGGCTTGTACAATTTAGTAAAGAAAATGAATAGAAAACATTCTAGATTCAAGAACAACAATTTACGCTCATTACAGAAACATTTAACAGGGAATCGAAGGGATTCTATGCTATACAGGCACACCACCTACACTCACCGCATCATAAAATCATTATAAATGTGTGTTCTATGATCACGCTTGTTTTTGTCCCTTTCGTTTGATAATTGTATATAGCATATGCCATAAAAAGCGACAAAACCCACAAAATGTGACCACACACGTGAAGTTGACAGAACTCCATCAACAATGACCCAGTTCCCGACGAAAAATATATGACGGCATGGCAATATTTTTTGCCGCGGTTTGGGCCATATTAAGTGAATTTATGTGCGACAGATGGCGCAGGTGGCTCTAACCGCTGTCTGATTTAATTAAACAAAGGAAACCGTCTGAAACATGATAAGTTTCACACATTTGTAACTTAGGAATACATTACTAAAAGCCACTTACGCACTTACTCGTAACTAGAACGTACCAGCTATAATTATACGACATTGGGCTCAAAAATATCTGACACGTAGAAGGAGACATACGCGTCAGATATTTTTAAGCGCAATGATGGATAATTATATAAGTATTATTGCTGACGGCTGTATGGGTATTCTCGGCTTCGGGATCGGCGGTACGTAAGCACTACCCAAGTAGCAAAATAGCTGTATAAGAGCTTATACAGCCATTATAACTCTAGTTTCAGCGTTTTAAGGGCTGTATAAGTTCTTATACAGGCTGCTGTGCTAATCGGGTAAGGGGATAGGAGTCGTTTTACAATAGCTATGCTGGCACCGCATTTTATGTTTTTTTATGATTGAAGTGAAATTGAGTAAAATTCTTACACGTTCAAACATGCTCAAATGAACGTAAAAACGTCGAGCCAGCTTGAACGCGAGACTAAGCAATACATGTATATTAAGCACGTCGGCAATTTCAGACCCGCTGCACTTGCGTTGCACAATGCACATGAATAAACATTAGGTATGTTTGTAGAATAGTGAATTCACTCCATCCAGCTGTTGCAGAGATAAGGAAGCGTAGTGCTAATTACGTTTGCTTTGTAGATTGTTTCGTATACTGCTATAAATAATAAACTACGTTATGTTGGACGATCTATTACATTGACCGTACCGACATCATTTTGTACATATATTGTGTAAACAAATCAATGAACGGACGTCAAGATAACTAAAAATAGGAATTATAATGGGATCACCCTATAGGTACAGTTTATTTATTGTGATGATTATGATTCAGCGCCAGCAGTGCTACGCCGCTACACTCGTAGCGCGTAGCCCTGTTGTGATTCTCGTATGTAGTAAAACTCTCTACGAACAGAGAACGACAACGTGTCGTGAGTGGCGCTGAATGGGTTAAGTTATTTAGGTGCGTGATTTATGTGTAACATAGCGTGCTGGATTGTCCTATTTTATATAATAAAAATTAAGTATGATTTTGTATCTGCCTTGTTTATCAAACTATGTTATGTTATCCTATTTTAAACTTTAATTTTAACCTTGTTCTCGTAAAGAGATCAACTATGGCCGTGATAGATTAATCCCTCCACGACGGTGAACCTATAGCCATTGATAGCATTGAAAGGGTTAAACTGAATTACCTGGAACCTCTCGTCGTTGGTGTAAGTGAACTTCCCGGAGCTCAGGATATGCCAGTCCCGCTTTCTGACCCACGAGACTTGCTGCAAAAAGAAATATTCACATTATTTTTTTACATAATAAAGTTACAGTCAGCATCAAATAGATCGGAGCAATCAAAATGACCAAATATATCGCAACACATTCTTATTCCTATAGTAATAAAGGTGTGTTGCGATAATTATATTTGGCCACTTTCACTGCTCCTATCTATTTGATGCTGACTATCGTATTTTTAATCCAGCCACATTACAGTAGGTACCAAAACCAAGGCACAAAATACCCTAATTTACAGCTCGCTATATCCAGATAGTTTATTTTGGGACTTTGGTAAAGTTGTAACCGTTCGCGAATTATTAATAACAAAAGTTCCGTTTAACATTTCGTTTGTTAGGTTTAGGTGTGGTTTGGCGGAGTTTCGGAGTTCAAGCCTAGATTAACTTTGTGTTGTACTTTGTTCGCTAAGTGGGGCGCGCTGTGGTCAGCGAGCGACGGCTTCTTTATCAGATTAGATGTTGATAAATTGACTAATACGTGGCGAGGTAACTGCGGCTTGTAGAGCAAGATAACGCTAAGGATTGGTAAGCTGCAAATCTATAGTGTCGGCCGCTAATGCCTACTTATACGGCTCAGTACCGATTCGTCTATGTAGTAAAATGTACAGTGACGCAAATTGACCAAGAAGCGTCTGTGTAGCATAATGTTCAAATTACATAATGTCAAAGAAGCTGATACCCCCCTATTTCACCAAGTTGACATTGACAGGTGACAATTCGGTCAACATTGTAAATTCGACGAGTTTCTACATCAATATTTTTCATAATAAATAGCAATGTATATCGAATTGTCACTATCACCTGTCAATGTCAACTTGGTGAAATAGGGGGCAGGAATAGCACATTGTCAAATCTTATTGAAAGCAGTAAGCCTAAGTGAAAAGTAAATCGTTTTGCTGTTTAGTGTTCAGCTTTGTGGTCGACATTAGGTAATTGCGTTTTGGACTTTTTAAATATTTGACATGTTACATACTTAGACTTGTTATCTAGCCGTGTCGCTTTGTGGACCTTATGCTAATTGTGTATTTTACGATTTAGGCATCTTCACAAAATGACCAATTTACATAATGGCCATTTCGTTTCTTGGTCACGTCACTGGACATTTTGCTACTGTGATATTTTAATGCTTCCTCTCACTCCGATCTAACTGTTATAATCAGTACGTTGTAATTTATTATTATAAGTATTATTATTTAAATATTTATTTGCAATGATGTTGCACACGACATGTACCTATGTATGAAACCAGAGAGAGGGTAGAGCGGTTGGACGGCTACGTTTAGTTACCAGAGCTACGTAGACGATTCGGTACTGAGGCGTCAATTCACCGAATGCAAATTGTCTAGTGATTTGTGTACCGCAACATATTGTAAACAAGTCAAGGGGCCTAACCATTAAAGTTATCATGCATTACGCTAACTAGACGATTTTCGAAAATCGACAGATTATTAGGAATTGACATTAGCGAAAGCTTACGTCAATCAAGTAAATTTTTCTTTTCGAAAATTTATTAAGCTTGTTTTAGGCCACCAGTTAAGAGTGATACGGTGTTTAAGACAAGATTTTACTGTGATATCTTTGACTGTACGACGATGATGACAAAGATTAATAACAAAAAATATAGTGTTAATGTAATGACAATGATAGCACGATGCAACAGAAAGAACTTCGAAATTCGAAAAAAAATCAATTAGTTTTTTATTGATCAGGGTTTTAGTTACTTCCTGTATAGTCAGCTGCAGAGAAAAGTATCCCCCTCTGAACTTTTATACAGGGGGGGGGGGGGGGGGGGAGGTCTATTAACATTGCAGTGAAGAGCGAATAGTCATGCAATGCTCGACCTTTGACCAATTTGACACCTTATTAGCGGAGCTGCATTAAACACTTGAGATAACAGGATAATACTGAATTCAGATTCAGAACAGGAACAGAACTATAAGACTGCTCAGCTATAACACTGTCCCTTCCTCTTCCAGGAACTTGCCAGGTTGTGAATGTTCATTAGGCCTCAGAGCTCTTTTGAGGCTATGGCCCTCTGGTTTGATTTCTTGGCCACGGCTTATCAGTGCCAAGAAGATAACAATTGAATAAAGATGCATGAAGCACGCCACTACATACATGGCACTGCGTTCTTTGAAAGGAGTCTATGCCCATTGTCGCATGGCATCTTGCTGAAGGTGTTGTGGCCAGGCCCTTAGCCAAGGAAACTTGTCTTTTCTGCCTATGAACTACAGTTACCTACCCAATCACGTGACAGTTAATTTATTTATTTATTTATTTATTTATTTACAAATATATTTACACGGCATTACAGTGAAAACGCGCGCGCGGCCGGAGGCTGATGCGGGGGACATCTGGCACGTATAGTCTAACTACTCGACCCACTAACTCGATGCAGTCCGACTCGCCGCGCAAAATGCGACAGACCGTGTCCAGCAGATGGCAATTACGCCTTACTTCCAGAGAGTTAAAGCCGAGGGACCCGAGTAAGAATTTCGTCGGGTATAAATATGGGTAATAACCAAACATCTTTTTGTATAGGAACCTTAGAAATGCTTTTTGAATCTTCTCCAAAAGTAAGGCGAAAGTGGATTCATATGGGTTCCAAATGACAGACGACGCCTCGAGCTTGCTCCTCACCAACGCATAAAACACAACTTTCAAAACCCCGGGATCGTGGAAGTCCTTCATGTTGCGAATTACGAAACCCAACCGCTGATAGCAACCACTCACGAGCGTCCGGATATGTTCGTGGAAAGTGAGGCGCGTGTCGAATACAACACCAAGATCTTTCACCGAGAAGACACGGACGATGGGCTCAGTTCCAAGAAAATATCGCGCGTGTATAGGAGCGGCGGCACGACTAAATGTACACAGACAACACTTATCAGTATTAAATAATAATTTATTTGAAATACTCCAACTGAACACTGACGTTGTATCATCCTACAAGAGGTCGCAATCCGCTTCATTCGTAATCTCATACACCAGTTTAAGGTAATAAGTTTAATAGGTAATTCACTACGACATATCACTTTTTAATTCGACATCGAAGTAATAACCGGCAAGCTTAAGGCTGTCTTTCCATTGAGGCGGAGACGAGAGAAGCGGTGCGAAAATTACCAATCAAATTCCTTTAGTTTTTGTGTGCTATGCGTTAGTGTGGGTACTGAAGGTGATTGGTCCTTTTCGCACCGCTCCGCTCGTCTCCACCTCAATGGAAAGGCAGCCTAAGCTGTCTCGCGCACTACTTACCGCTATAACCGAGCTGCTTCGTCGTCGAGACCTCTGACCAAATTAAAATACAAGAACTATCATGTTAATAATGCTCTGACGGGACAACTTATTCTCGCCGGTTCATAACTCCACAATGATTTGGAAAGTTAGGTGTCCTTCCATTAGGGCAAAAAACGTTTGGCAAACTGTTTCATTTCGCAACCGTTACATTTGGCCAAACGCTTTTTTTTCCGAAACTGTAAATATTTCAGGTTTTTTATAAAACTAACCTAACCTGACCTATAGGGTTCTACACGATGGTCCTGAAATAAATCCTGAAATATTTACAGTTTCGGAAAAAAAAGCGTAATGTTACGCTCCCTCGCGGTAACCGTCGGAACTACGGACAGCGTCATGACAAAGTGTTGTGCTCGGGGCGCCAGTGATCTGATTAAACATAAATAGTGCTAAACGGTGTTTCACTTAATCCTTTGACCAACCACTACAATGGTATTCCTAGACTGTAATGTGGCTACACAGCTTGTAAAGTCTAGATTACACACTTACCCCACGTTCGCTCAAGTGTCCCACCAGACAGTGCAAGTACGTGGTGCCGCCCAGCTGTGCTGTGATGTTGCTCACGGAGTTGTTGGTCGCCACCTCATTGGATGGCTGCGCGCCGGCGCGCCAGCCTCGCGCGCGGGACGTTCCGTGATGTCCTGGACCAAGGTCGGAGTGTTTTTTTCCAATGGCCAGAGACAGGCAAATACCTACCGCTGCTGGTGGTAGTATTCGTGAAATATTGATCTTACATCTCTCTCATTTTGATATACGTATGAAAGAAATGCAACGAAAATGTTTGACAAATAAAAACCAGTAAAAACAAAAACTACGGAACGTTTCGTTTTTTAATCTTTTTATAATTAACAAATGTTATAAAAAAACGAAAAGTACGGGCATAGTTTTTGTTCTGCCTGACCACATATCAAAAATTGGTCGAAATCCGTTAACATTTAGGGGTTGGAAGACGTTATCGCCGTTTGTATGGAAAGCTCAACTCGCAAATCCTCTTAGTACCAATTTCACCATACGATGTTAAACGATAATCGGCTTTATTTCATACATTTTCACAGCTGTTAATACTCTAATTGTCTGTTAAGTGGTTGGTGAAATCCAACATTAAGCTGTAGGTAGGTGTTTGTTTGTGTTCCGGTGACGGGCTGACGGGATAAGAAAACCAGTGACATGCTAGCATATAGGACTTTACTTTGAAAACCGAAGTTCGAAGTTACGCTAGCTACATCGCTTTCTTTCGATTTATTATAATTTCGATTGTCGAGTGACGAGAGAAAATAATGCGGCACCCGATTTCAAATCGAGCGCTCCGTGTTACCATCCAGGGGCGTTACGCATTGCGGGCTCGAAGAAATTTAAGTGTGATTGTGATCGTCAAGAGTTTAATTCTATTTCAGATAATTGTATATGCAGAAAGCAAACGAATACACAGGGCACCTGGTTGAAATACGCTCAGAGGCCTATTTTTGCAATCCTCAAACTTATTTCAGATATACTCGTATTAGTATGTAGTTTTCTAATTTAATTAAATACTGAAGCTTCTTTAAATTCATTGGAAATAAAACATCGACTTACTTATGTCTCCAGTGGGGGATGTGAAGAGCGGCAGCATGCAGAAGACAGCAGCAGCAAGCGGTACGCCCATCCCGCCAGCCACTCGCCATCTCATCTGACGACAAAGAAAATAATTTTACCAACTTATCTCATTTCATCTAGACGGGCCTTCGATAAACCTTTATTTCAGGCAACGAGTCATATAATTACAAAAACCTTACGGATTACCATATATATAACGAAATGGAATCTTAAAACTCACACCGAGCAAGCGTGGCCCCGATTTGCTGAAGTTATCAGCGAGATATACCTATATACCGAGCCAGGCAGGATGTTTTGTGAATTTACTATACAACGATTCAGCTATTACAATTACGAAACTAATCGTTATTTATTACGATTACCTATGCATTAATAAAGAAAATAATTCGTATGTATCCTGTTTTACACATCACACATAATTTACAGAGCTATAGGAGTCATATATGTCCTTGTTTCTAATTGACTGTATTTTGTTCGTTTTTTTAGTACAATATAGTATTTACATAGATACATATATCTGTCCCTTTTACAGCCTCAAACTTGTCACGTTTAGACAGTGAATACGGGTGTTTCTATCAATATTCACGTGCTAGTCGTGTCGGCCGAAAATAGCGAGCGTCGCTAGTCAAAACTGCCAGCCATTGTGCCTTGCTTAAATATTGTGTTGTTCTCCTAGTTAACGCCGTTGAGTCTGACGTTTAAACCATTCCATTTTTAATTTTGAAATTAAAACTATGTCGCATGGATAAGTTAGGTAAACGAGCATGTGATATGTGTGGCCACTGGCACCCGTATTATGGTCGTCATTATCGCGGTGAAGTAGGGATAAAGCCATCCGTCACTCTTGCACTTACATACGGTCAGAAAGTGACATGTTTTATCCACGTTTATTCACGCGATAAACACGTCCATAATAGGTTCGCTGATGGTAGGTGTGATATGAAACTCATTGGAATCCAAGACTGCAAATATGTGTTGCCTACTCTAAGCAGCGTACAGCCAAGCGGCATTCGTTTCTATAAACGTAAACGCTACGACACTATCCGTCTCGCGCTCGCTTACTAGTTAAGAAAGGGATGAATGTTTTAGCGTCTCTACAAACGCTAATACTATCGTCACTTGGCTAACCCCAGTAAACGTACCTTACCTTCGTATTTGTAACATGTGCTCGGATATTCAAAAGTTAAGCTATCGCCAGTGAATTTGACATAATAAAGTCAAGGATACGTAAACTTAACTGCTTATTTAGCTCGTTAGTTAGTGAGAGCTTATTGAAAAACAGCCTCATCCATCGATTTAAAATACCCTAGATACACAATCACCTTGTTTCACAATTATAAAGTTTTATTTTCAATGCAAGCGCAAGGCGGTTATGTTATTTTCACAACGGAAACATCGCACAGGTATTCAATATTAAATATTTTGAAACGTAAGTTTGCAAATTTGACACTTGACTTTTACTGCATTGAGTCTTTTTTGCATTAATTTTTTTCGCGTTACAAGGTAAAAATTAGCTGTGTTAGCATGTATCTGAATACAACTGTCAATGTCATTTTGAACCAGTTTATATAAGATTTTTGTTCGGGATTGTGTGGCTTATACTTATATACCCACTAAATTAATGCCACAAAAATTAATGTGTACATTTTGAAAATCTGATAATATGCCTTCCTTTTTAATGCAGTTAAAGTATTATTTTTACAGTTTTTTACGGAGCACTTAGGCATGTTGACCCAACGACTGACAGCGCGCGACTGCGAGCGCAACTGTGCTTAGACGGATTACAAGCACAGTTTTTTTCAAGACACGTTTTAAGCGTTGGGGTATCTAGTGTAGCCTCATCTCAAAAAGCGATATATTATAATTCGATTTGGTAAAGAATACCACCAACCCGTAATTCAAGATGGAGACTATTTGCTGGTCCTTAACCTCTATTACTTAGGGAATAGAATAGGTTATGTGTTTGAATATCGTTACTTTGGAGAACCGGCAGCCGTAGCCTTAAGTATGTGAGAATATACAGGCGGTTTTTGTTTAATATAGAAAACGTTTTCCCTGTTTTATTTGGTTTAAACTTTAGGTATTTTTTGTAGGTATTTAGAATAGGATATACGTAAAATTCAGTTTACTCATTACGCTTTCAGACATTTATTATTCATAAATCTTTATGCTATAGCATGTTATTATACATTTAATAAGCATATGACATACTTTTAATCTTAAAATCCACTAGAGAAACTTGTGATGAAGAGAAATTGATTTGATTTTTAGTTTTTATAGCCTACCCGTAGCAACCTAATAATATAAATCGCCCGAGCTCCATGGAATCGGAAGTTATTCGTGAATTTTTACATCACACTAAACACACACACGTAAACACTCCTATTCAGTTGTGATTGGAGCAACTTTTTGTGATGTCATCGCCCGCGTCAGTCCTCCATCATACATTGAAAACGACTCTTTGCGCAACTTTCGAGCGCCGAAAAATCAGTTACTAGGTTATTCTTTATCAGATTCGGGTCAACTTTGGTTTGCTATTTCATCTATAGCCTATAGGTACTCGTTACAAAGCCATATTTCACCCTTCGATTATTTCACTAATATTATGTAAATAAAAGTCAAGTTTAATGGTGATATTGTTTTATATGAAAGTAGAATTAACGGACGTTTCGTTTTTATTTCTACCCAAATTGTTTCGTGATAGAAATGAAATAATATCAAAACTCTTCAACTTGAAATATCACCACCTCATATTGGCTTTCTTTCCTTAAATTTTACATCCAAATTGGCTGTTGAATAATTTGTATGATATAGTACACACCTATATCAGAGATTTCGAACTGTTATGACGTCGGCGCAAAATAGTTTGAAATCAAAGTCAACGGTCGCCAAATAAAGAATAACACCACAACTTCAGGCAAACAAATCACAACTCTGATGAGTTCGCTCGCTCTTTTCACGCATTTCTTCGATATTTTCCCTTTTCAACACAAATAAAGCCTACATTGTGAGTTCACTCAAAGACGCCTGATGTAGTTAAATAATGGAATTGTCAGTCTGTGTACGTATTTGGAGGTTGGTTACGTAACGTTACAGGGTTTTTGCGACGGGATTTCGGTCAAATGAAGTTTTTTTTTAATGTAGATTTTAGAACCTGACTTTTATTTATACAAAATATATAAAAATATTTTAAGCAACATACAATAAACATAATAAAATATAATCAGCCTGTATGTGACTTTACAAGTAGGTACATTTCGCCAAATATGTGGTCTGCCACCCTAAGGTTGAATTTCATTTGCAAATCAAAAAACAATAAGGTCGATCTGTCGACGCGTCTGTCAATTTAAAGCGTAGAACCAAATGACATTTTAATTCTTAAGCCGAAGCGTAAGTCAAACATTTAAAAAAACATTCGAAGTATATAATAGCGCTTCCTACCAGACTATCATTGCATTGCAAGCAATTCTGCAGATCATTTATTAAATGTAAAAAAAACAAAGCAAAACATAAACAAACAAGGAAATATATGGCAACCCAGTTTTATCACACGTTAATAAATAACAAAATTCAACGTCCAAACGCAAACAAAAACATTATCGGCCATTGACAAATCAGACGCCTACCTGATAAATGAACGGCGTAATTTGGCGTATGGCAACACCGCCAATGTGTCAACAAGATAAACGGTTTGTAAATTAAGCCGGTAATTCGGAAACCAGGAAAATAAAACGTAATTTTGCCTTCAAATGCGGACGCGGGCGGCAAAGTTGCGAGCTCAGTTTCAAAGTCGTCAAAGTCAAAACTTTCATCAAGCTTAAGTCGTATGATCGATATCAAATAACGATCAAGAACTTTTAACGTAAGTGCTGATATGATATCCTACTGACCCAAATCTCTAAACGCCAATATTCTTCGGTTTTACATTATATTCCAAATATCAGCCCGTCACAATATCAGGAACTGGGCCTTTATTATACTTTGGTTTGGCCCATCTGGTTTCCATATCGTAATCACTCTTTGAACGTTATGACAACTCCTACTACTATCCATCTAGCTTCAATTGTAAGCGCAAAAGTATATAATCATCATCATCATATCAGCAGAAAGACGTCCACTGCTGGATATACTCGTAGGCTTTCCCCAAGTATCTCCACGACGGCCAGTTTTGTGCTACTTGCATCCATCGGCTTCCCGCGATCTTCACCAGATCGTCGGTCCACCTTGTGGAAGGCCTGCCAACACTTCGCTTTCCGTTCCGTGGCCGGTACGCTAGAACGTTTCCGCCCCAACGGCCATCAGTTCTACGAGCAATTCGCTGGGCTATGTCGGTAATTTTGGTTCTCCTGCGAATTTGCTCATTCCAGATTCGATCAAAAGTATACACAGACAATTAATTCAACTCCAGCCCTTTAGGTGCCCGAGTCAGGTTAGGTTACGCACGCACACGAAGGCGGCGCCGGCGCAGCGTCGACTGATTCATGATTATCAGTGTTAGCTCACAGTCATGCCGCACTGCACTTTGTACTTTTCTTTAATTTGTTGTCTATTTATATATGTTTTACTCACCAGATCTGAATTTAACATAATTATAAATAATAACCTAAGCGAGCTAAAAACCCCCGACAAAATCGGGACTTTCAGAGCTCATAACTTTTAAATGGCTTAACAGATTTTCATCAAACTAAGCTAAGAACACTCTCGATTAAGTCACCTGTCTAACAAAAAAAACTACGATAAATCAAAATCGGTCAATCCGTTTAGGAGCTGCAATGCCACAGACAGATACACATACATAATAATATAAAATAAAATGTCGGGTGTTAAAAATACAAACAAACAGACGTGAAGTGAAATGAAATAATTGCAAAAACAATCTTAAAGTACAGCGTTTAATTTTGGCTACACCATGTATAACGGATTAAATTTCAACTGTAAATGCAGCATAAACAAGGCACACTCCGCTTCACTATCACGAGTTTAATGTAAATATTTTACACTCAATTAACACCTCGCTGCTTGTTGGATGCGGGTTAACAATTCGGTCCGAGTTTTAATGAAGCTTAGTTGACTGGTTTCGGTTAAATTTAAATTGAGCGCCCAGCCGCTTGATTTCCATATAAAACACAAGCTATAGGGAGTTCTGGGCTTTCAACGTTATATTAACGCCATCAAAACGTGTCTAGATACTTTATAGAAAATTAGAGCAGAAGGAATGAAGAGGGGGATATGTTAGTTTATTGTGCACAATGATTAAATAATTTTTCTACGAATCGATTCTGTGATATTCCTATCATAACTATATGTATGTATCACATGACTAATAACAAAAGAGCTCGTGAAAAATCGTTCACCTAGCACACACAATGATAAAATTTAAGACAACCATAAAATTAACGTGTTATCTTGCACGTAAACACTTCAGAACTTCTCCGAGCTTTAAGACATGTAAAGTATATTTTAAAGCATTTTCTTATTTGAATTACGCGCGACGTATCTCGTTTCTTTATCTCGAAATTCAAACAAAGCAATCCCAGCGACGTCATTTAAATTAGGTACATACTCTCGGCAAAGCGGGTAACAGATACCCGTTTTGTTTAATATTAATTTCTGAGAAATTTCCTGTTCGTAAAGGCAACACAGACTAACAGTCCGGCGGCGACCGCAAGTCAGGCGGCCTGCCGGACAAAATGCATGAAGCGCACACATTAAAAAATAAACCGCATCAACAAAATCGGTCAAGTTGAACTAATATATCGCTTAACACTGAATCCATGCGGACGACGTCACGGGTTAAAAAAATTCATGCCTGCCGGCGATATTCGTACGGCCTGCCTAAGGCTGCCTTTCCATAGAACCGGAGACGAGCGGTGGGGAGAGGAGCTGTGTAGGAATCGACCAATCACATTGGTTGTAATCCACATCTCGTCTCCGCTCCGCTTCAATGGAAACAGTCAAGCGGAGACGATGGATTACAACCAATGTGATTGGTCGATTCCTATATAGCTCCTCTCCGCACCGCTCGTCTCCGCTTCTAATGGAAAGGCAAAGAAAAAAAAAAAAAATAGACAAAGAAATAAATGATTTATGATTTATTTATGATTTAGGCAGCCTAAAACTGCCGCTCAACACACAATATCAGTTTTTCAGATCGCACGGTTTGTATGGCGCATTGCCGTGAGGCGTAGGACTCGGCCGAAAACTGTTGGTACAGATCGCCGTGCGCCCCACACGTACTGTTCGCAGGAATCGTCAGTGCTAAATCGTAACAGAAACGGCCGAAATCAGCCGGCGGTGTTAGTCTGAGGTGCGCATTACGAGTCACTCCGAACTCAGAAATAAATCGAGCGCTGTAATATAATACAGAAAGCAATTCCCCGCCCGATCAGTCGCGGTGTTCCCAGCCTACAAAGATTCCTTTTGTTGTGGACTTATTCCATTCAAACTCAACCAAAATTGTAGGTACGTTATTTACGTTGATGGTTTCGTGTATTAATGTTAAATTTCGTGAATGGTAAATATTTTTTGTAATTTCTTGTTGTTCCGGTTTCATTATAAAGAAAATTGCCGAAGCTGAAATCAGCACAGAATGTTTTTAGGGTTCCGTACCTCAAATGAAAAAAACGGAACCCTTATAGGATCACTTTGTTGTCCGTCTGTCTGTGTGTCTGTCAAGACCCTTTTTCTGAGGAACGCGTGGAGGTATCAAGTTGAAATTAATATTAAATACTTAGGTCTGCAATCCCTTGGATCAGTGAAAAACTCAAACATCTAAGTCAACGCAATCAAAAGATACGGCTGTTTATGCCGCATATTTAAGGGAATCTCAAGGGAATCAAAACCTATAGGGTACTTCTCGTTGACTTAGAATCGTGAAATTTGGCAAGAAGCAATATCTTATAGCACAAGTAAAGGAAAAAATCCGAAAACCGTTAATTTATAGTTACATCACATAAAAAACATGTCCAGTATAGCGTGACACTCACTAAGTACGAAAGTACATACTTAGTGCGTGTTAGTTTATACTGGACTTTGTTTATATTGTATTTTCGTGATTTACGGACTATTTACATGCCTACAAGTTTGTGCGGAACCCTCGTTGCGCGAGTCCGACTCGCACTTGACCGGCTTTTTTTCTTTTCTACTAGCTTTTGCCCGCCACTCCGTCCACGTAGAAGTCGTTTATCGTGTATCGAATTCAAATGTCACAATGACAGATAAGGACAAAGCATGGTATAACTACTCAGCGGTTACTCAACGTTTATTAGTAAGGGCATAAATATTTATTGGATGTCTTATATTGCATGTCATTCAGTTACTACTCTCTACATGTTTTATAATATGTTGGTAAAAGATTAAATGCTTAATTAGCTGTAATTAATAATTAATCTTGTTGTATCTCTTTGATTTTAACCCCCAAAATAAAATAGAGGTGTGTTATAGCGTGGTGTATCTGTGTATCTATCTGTAGCGTCGTAGCTAGCAAACGGTTAAACTAATTTTTTTTTTTTTAAAGTAACTTTATCGAGAGTGTTCTTAGCTTAGAGATA
Source organism: Tortrix viridana (assembly GCA_963241965.1). Taxonomy (NCBI): domain Eukaryota; kingdom Metazoa; phylum Arthropoda; class Insecta; order Lepidoptera; family Tortricidae; genus Tortrix; species Tortrix viridana. Next base: position 10,356,178 of record OY725187.1, read on the forward strand.
CGGGTTCTAAAATCTATTATTGTATCTATTTAATAGTTATTTATTATTAAAAAAGTATGAGCAACTTATTGTTATTAACACAGCCAATGCCCATTTCCCTAATTTTAATACTAAAATGAATCAATACCGAGTTCTGGGCACTAAAACATGTTACAGCGGTCTACATAGTTCATTTAGCAATAATTCACGCTAGATTTAGTAGTTCCTATTGTCTGCCGCGAAGTTGCAAAACACTTCTCCGTAATAAACGGCCGTGGGAAATACTAAATTATTAGAATTTAGACTACAAAATGAAAAAAAAAACTGGCCTAGATACTGTATCCCAAAGAAAATGGTGAGAACTTTATGTTATAAAGTACTTACAGTTTGTGTAATCATATTATTAAGTAAGTATACATAATTGGGTTATGTTAAATTGTTTGCAAAATAACTGGATGTATTTCTTCATCTTCTTCAATATTGGAGTCTTGACTACACTGCATCCGAATCCGAAATGGTTAAAAATAAAAGTATTCCGTCTTGATAAAATCGATATAAAATGTGAAAATCGCTATAGTCGCTTAGTAATAAAAGTCAGGACGAGCCACATTTATTTTAAACCTTATCCGTTATCTCGGTATCATCATCATCATCATCATCATCAGCCTATAGTAGTCCACTGCTGGACATAGGCCTCCCCCAATGAGCGCCATAGCGCCCTGTCTTCAGCTTGCCGCATCCAGCATCTGCCTGCAGTCTTTCGCAGATCGTCATCCCACCTGGCCTGAGGGCGTCCTACACTACGTTTGCCGAGTCGCGGTCTCCACTCAAGAACACGTTTACCCCAGCGGTTGTCGGTTCTTCGTGAGATATGGCCGGCCCACTGCCACTTCAGCTTGCTGATTCTTTGAGCTATGTCGATAACTTTGGTTCTCTGTCGGATGTATTCGTATCTCGGTATGCGGAAGGCGAAAAATATACCAAGTTCTAGTCTCTTCCGATTATGATAAAGACCAAAAAATAAGTAAAAAAAAATATCCAAAATTTGAGCACGGATCCTTGCTTAAGTATAAGATGGGTTAAGTCTTACGTTAGAATATGGAAAAGATGAATTCGTTTCCCTAACACCTGTAAAATTTTATCTCGTGCATGCATGTTAAGCCCGCTGTATCATTAACACCTTAATAACTGCTAAACTGGACCAGTATAAATGGGGCTTTCTTATGCTTTAATATTTTCGTCAAGTTCTGGGACACCCTGTATATTTAACGAGGACAACTTATCCCTGAGGAATTTAACAGGTACTGTATTAGGTAGTAATTACAATTATACTAATGTTGTTTTAATGTAACCAGGATTAATTAGTGTTCATTTATCGAAGCAATACACTTCGCTGCTAAATTTTACAACAGCCAATATAGATTTTTGCCGCTATTATAATACCATTAGAGCGCTCGTTGTTCCTTGCAGACAATTTCACAATCCTTTGAAACCAACAAGATTCCAATCACGATCCACTAACGAACGTAGACCATCGCACAATAAAGTTGAATTAAAGAAAACGCCCGTTATAACAATTTAAAATAACTTTTAACTAGTTTTGTTCGCTAACAATAAATCTTTGCGATAATGGTTCCAGTTCGGAACTGGCCCAGCAGCGGGGAGACGTTTGAGAGGCTGTGATATTTATAAATAAAAATAGTACACGCCAAGATGTTACAGATCAATTAAAAGTTTTGTTGCCGACTGTTTTGTCTGTTCAGTCATGCTTATCAGCTGCTTATCAGGACCGATCTAACGATCCAAACTTGGCGGTTCTACGGTGTAGGTACCTACACAGTGGAGATCAGTTGCCATCTTAATCCATAAAGTCAACCTATAGATACATTTCTAAAGGTTTTTTTTTTAAATTATAAATATTGGTGTTGTGGAGGTTGGGCCGAATTGGGTTTGTGTTTGTGCAAAGGCCGGACTATAAATAAAAAAAAAAATATATCATTCGGTTCGGAAACTTGTTCAAAAACTTCCAAGATTTGAAATGAAACATACCGAAAAACAAATAAACAGATTACAAAAATATTTTACCCGTACGAATTCAAACATTATTGCTTTTAAAAACATTTAATTATTATCCTTCTATAAAGTTTAAAGAAACCGAACAATATTTTACATCTATTGAAACTTAAGAATAACTTCAAGAAAACCTGACTTCAAATATACACTCATCATTCCAAGGAAGACGGCAAAGAGGCACTTGTGGAAGTTAATTGAGTGGTATCAAGTTGCTCCACTAACTGGACAGGGGCAATTTGATTCTTTACTTTAAAAAAGCAAAGCGGGGAAGTGGGGGAAGTGGCAAGTAGAAGCTAAAGTGCCGATTTGGGTGGAGGATGCTTGCACGTTATGGCAGTTTTACCCAACTAGACTGAGCGAAACCAAACAAAGGGTAATTATATTAACAGTCTATGTATGTATGTGACCCAAAATCGGACGTTCCAAACACCTAAACTATTAACCGATTTTATAAAAAAAAAATATTTTACCGCTGGATGACAACAGCAGAGGACCAGTCGTTGTGGATAACCTTGGGGATGGCCTTTGTACAGCAGTGGACGTCTTGCGGCTAATGATGATGATGATGATGATGATTAAATGGGGAAATCCCGGGATAATTAATAGGTACCTACGGGATTAGCGGTAAGCGGTTTCTATGCGGACGGAGTCGCAAGCAAAAGCATAGTATGTAATAAATTAGGTATTTGTTTATAATTCGTTTTTTTTTTTTTTTTTTAATATATAGGTATTATATTATATGTTATGTTTCGAGCAGTGCAACAAAAATTAAATAAACCAATGGGGCATACCCTGAAGCATTTTAAAGGAACAACTTTTAGTAAAGAAAAATACGACGGAAGGTGGATCTACACCAGAAAAGGTAGGGTTATTTAGGTTGTGCGTTTAATAAGTGACCGTTTGTAAAGTTTGTAATAATAAAGAAGTAAAATGGCTTCAAAAACTTCAAGTACGTATGTATAGCGTCTGTGTCACTTTGATCATACCAAAACTAAGATTAATGACTATATGATCCATAAATTTCCTTGTATACTTCGGATGAGTAAAATTTTAACCTGAAGTAACCAAATCCATCTACGGTTTGAAAATTGGGCACGGGTTGTAGTCAATAGGGAATATGCATGAAAAATGTTCATCGCATTTCTTAACAAAATATGAAAATACCGTAAAAGAGAAGGCTAAAATGAAATTAAAATCGGACAAAAAATACAGATAATATAAGCATTTAAAACTACTAATTAGACAGAGAGATCCGACATGTACTGTGACGTCAGCGGGCGCTACGGCCATGTAAACAACATGTTAAATTCTGGCTTATATCTTGGTTATTTTTATAGTTATTCGAACAATATTTTTTCTGTACTGTTTTTTATATGAATGACTTTTTAATAAAGCAAAAAAAAAGTATATTCCCAATTCGTTAACTTACTACTACAAATTACTACTGCGGCAGCAAATAACCCTGATAGCGAAGACAGATTCAACCATCAACCCTCTTTACTTTGCCCGAGAATTTAAATAGCGGGCTGCAGTTTCAATAACAAGATGTAAAGTCCTAGAGCTCTTCGTTCTAGCATTTATTAGGAGCCGAGGAATGAGATACTGTTTACATTGCTACTATGTCTAGCTAAAATGTGTAGTTATCTTATGGTTGCGCAGTCAAACTAGGAACTCTTAAACTTTCACCAAGTCCGTCCGTCTGTCTGTCACATTCACTTTTTCTCAGAAGCCATTAAAGTTACAAAGCTGTGTACACATAAAAATTATTACCGCGCACAAAGACCAATAATGAAAATAGGGAAAAGCAGTTGATGTTATGACGTCACATCAAACGTTCGGGGGGTTAGGGTTACGGTTAGGGTTCCAATAGTATTTTAATAATTAATAAAGTGGGACACAAAAGAATGATTATGTTCGGTCAGCTGCAGAGAAAAGCAGCCATCCTTGCTAGGTAACTTCTATGCAGGGAGGGTTACGTTTCTCTGCAGCTGACTGTACCATGCGTAAAGTAGTAAACGTCCACAATTAGAGGTCTTAGTCCGTTATAATACGCATAATAATAGGTACTTATGTGAATCATTTCTAATTGCCCATTCGTATTTCAACCACTTTATGAGCTGAGCCGTGATTCACCGGTTCCCTCAATTTTACCTCAATGCCATTATTTACAGCCGACTTATTACCAAACAGTTTTGATTTACTGAAATGAGCTGAAATCACGGCCCATAAATTCCGTTAAACCCCCACACGGTTGAAACCTATAATTTATTTCAATGGTTTTCTATTTCATACCTCTGTTAAAGAGCTAAATTATTGCTGTTGGTGTCATTATGGTTCTATTATTATTTGGTTGTAATCGAGTTTTATTGGCAATACGATTGCGGCGTTTAATGAGCGTTTGGTGATAGAGTGAGGATAATGTGTTTACTTTATGCCTATCCGAAGTCAAAATATTAAATACTGAAAATACTAACTGTTGAGTTTCTTGCGGCGCTTCTTCTCAATAGTGGCCTCCTCTTGGGAAGCGCTGGTAGATTTTGACGTGTAAAACTGCCCTACTTGTGGTTTACTTACTGGTGGCCTACTTACTGAATAAATAACTTTTGTCTTATCTTTTTAAAATAACGACTTGGGTGCATATAATGAATATTTCATATTGATGACGATGTCAGATTGGTGAACTAGACAACATCTTGTCTAGTTCACCAATCTGACATCTGACATCATTACGCTGACTTAAAAAATGTCTATAATAATAATCCAGCCTATATACGTCCCACTGCTGGGCACAGGCCTCCACTCACAATGAGAGGGTTTGGGCTATAATTCCCACGCGAGCCCAGTGCGGATTGGGAACTTCACACACACCGTCAAATTGCTTTGCAGGTTTGTGCAGGTTTCCTCACGATGTTTTCCTTCACCGAAAAGCTCATGGTTTTACAAACAATATTTCGCACATAAATTCTGAAAAACAGAGGTGCGAGCCCGGGTTCGAACCCACGACCCTCCGGCACGTCAAATCATTAGGCTACTACGGCTTTTACAATTTTCTAAAACGGACAATGATGCATCTTGGCTAGGCTTTTTTTTGTATCTGCACCGATTGTGGATCGATTATAACAATCTCGTTTTTATTGAATAGGTACCTAACATCTCTAAGGGTGGTTTCATTAAAATTTCAACAAGATATGATAATGGAATTCGTCAACGGAGTTCCTTAATAAATTGGAGTCAATTGTTTTTAAACATTTATGAATTATTGAAATCGAAACGTCCCGAGGCGAGAATATATTCAATACATAGTACACTGCTTCTTTGTCTCATTCAATCACGGCGAATACTACTAAAATGCTGCCGTCGTAACTTAGCGGGCGTGTAGCAAACAGGAAAGTTCAACAAGGCAACCCTGTCAATTATACAACGGTGGAACAGTAAATAACTCCTCGTTTACACTAGGCTAGTGTTTGAGCAAGTAGGAAATAAGGCGATTATTATTACTAGGTAATTTAAATCAGTGCAAACATTTTAACATGTTTTGGAATCGGTAATATAATATACTGCAGTGAAAAAATACAGATACTGTATTTTTTTTTTTGTTGTACCTTATCCTGCTTTAAACTTATCGTATGGCCACCGAGTAACGTAGAGTTATAAAATACGTTGTCTGTTTTTTTATCACTGCCATAAAATTCTATTACTGGTATCAAAATATTATGTTAAAAGTGTACTGATTAAAAATACCCCATATATTCATTTTATTTTATATAAAAAATATTACTTGTTTAATAAATACTAAATATTATGGTAGCGTACGGCCATCGGTGTTGGTATTAAACGAATAAAATAGGTCCCACGATATTACCACGTGGAACACCATGTTAAGGATCTTCACCAGCTAGTTAATAGTTTGCATAATGTCACCGTAATATTTCTGCCAGTGATAACAACTGCTGCCCGAGTATGAAATTATTGAAAATAGAAAAATTCTTAGAAGTTGAGAAGAAATGTAGACTATCGTCAATTACAAAGTTACCGAGTTTACTGAGCAAAGGTTATGTCAATTACAGCGATGTTCTGAGAACCAAATCGTTTTTACATTTCAATATTCTTTATTTATATTCTTCAATGATATTTACACAGAATCAGCATCGGTTTTCATTTCAATCGAAAGAATCAGCCACTTCTCAATTTCGTTAGAAATAGCTCACTCACTGCCATTTTCTCATCACTGAGCTAATTCACCCACTTAGGTACTTGAGTTGAGTACTCGCCTCACCAAACGCACCACAAATTTATACGATCCTGTACATTTCTACATCTCGTAATGACCAGAGTTCAGCAACTAATACAAACAACACCAGCCACTGGCCCGCGGTGAATACATACAATGGTCTAACGCAAACACGGTATTCCGCGTTTGAGAAATCGATAACGGCGGTTTTGTTTAACCGCTTCCATGAAGCAAAGGTTACGTGGGGTGGTTTTGCCCCCTTCATTGCAATTGACTATCAATACACAAGCTTTGTTTATAATTCAGACACTGATTGGCAATGATAGGAACAGAGGAAGGGAATTCGATGTTGTGGTGTGCACTTAATCATTTAAAACAGGCTTAATTACACGTTGCTTGGTACTGTTGGCCTTACAAGTAGCTGCACACGCCAGTGCCTCGTCACTTTAACGTCATGTTTGAACTGCTGCACTAATCTATCAGAGGCGTTAAAGCGACAAGGTACAAAAGTGTGCAGCTACTTATAAATAAGGTACGACTCTGGTTGCTTAAACTCACAGTTTTTGGTTAGTTTTAGAACTTATATCACATCTTGTTTAAATAGATATAAGCTACCCTAAACATTCACCTGAGTCAAAATTAGATTGAAAGTTATGTATATAATAGTTGTTTATATAAAATTATTTTGTTGAGATTCGATTCTCCGATTTCATATTAAGCTTATTAAGCATATTAAGCTTGTTTTAGACTATGACCCCATGAATACACCGAGTGTCTCTAATGTGAACTTTTAGACAATCGATGTATATTTATACACTAGAGACAGCCGCGTTTATACACTGACACCGAGGGTATACACTTAATTTATGTTGTATATTGTTGTAGTCTTAAATACGCAAATAAAAATCAGCAAGATAATCCTTGAGGAGGTGTAGTTTTATAAATTACAGGTGAATACATTCAATGAATGTTGCAAAATTACTGTGAATTATGCATTTAGTGTCTTTAATAAGTTTACTGCACGTAAGGCAATATGTAGCTATAGCTATCCTTCATAATTTCACTTGCTTTATCTGTAATTATCTACTATTTTTTATTATAAAAGCATGAATACTCGTAACACGCACATTAACGTAGTGTATTTTGTTAACACGCCTAATCAATCGAAATCTCATTTGAAATGATGAACTGCAATTTATGTGATTTAGTTCCATTAATACTTCATCGGACCCATCATGTATGGTAAATACGGATTTGGGCACCGAATGTGTATGAAATAATAATCCTAATTAAGCGAAATCATATCGGAATGGACGTCAACATAAATTAGTTTGCGTGCGCAATTTGCGGGTAATAACAAAAATGCAAACATGGAAGTTAAATTATTAACTATCGCAATGAAACACGTGAATTTATATGAACTTAAATGAATTACATGTGAATATTCATGAAATTTAATGATGTATCGGGGCTATTTGTTCTAGCCTATCTTGCTACATTAGTAATAATAAAATAAAATAAATAAATATCAGGGACAATCTCACACAAATTGACCTAGTCCCAAACTTAGCTCCAAGCTTGTACTATGGGTACTATTTAAATATATAGAAAACATCCACTCAGGAACAAATACTCGCTCATCAGTCATCACACAAATATTTGCCCATACCGGGATTCGAACCCGAGACCGCTAGCTTCGTAGGCAGGGTCACTGGTAACTAGGCTAACCGCGTCGTCTAATTGTTATTGTTGACGTTATAGCCAGCAGCGCTATTGAAATACAAATACCAATTAGCATCCGAGATTTGTTTTCTGTTAGTGTAAGTAGAAAACCAGACATTGTAATAAAAAAAACAATAATAATAATACCAATGATAGAATTCTAATAATTAATAATAATAATAATTTGACATGTAATGTTTTGATATTATTAATAAATGAGTATGAGTATGACGCATTTTTCGTTCCTTTAAAACTGTCGGTCCGACCTGATGTGAACCCGCTCTAACTGTTAAGTATATAAAACCTATCAGAGCAAGGTGGCCTTAAACAAAGTCGACAAAACTTCGGTACTCTGGAAGATAAAGATAAAAGATATTTATTCAGTAAGTAGGCCGCACGGGCACTTTTACACGTCAAAATCTACCAGCGCTTCCCAAGAGGAGACCACTGCTGAGAAGAAGCGCCGCAAGAAACTCAACAGTTAGTCATTTTTTAAATAAAAATATAACAATATCACTACTTATTCTAGCATTATATAAAACTGTAAAAATAATATTAAATATCTGCGTAGTTTTGCAGGAAAACATGTCAGAATGACTACGAGAAAATTTATATATTTATATATATCACACAAAACAGTTTTGACATGTTGACTCACCATGTGTACCTAACATTTCTTTTTTGTTGTTTTATTGTAATTTTACGTGCCCCAGCCGACGACGTAAAATGGATGAAACATATCGCTTGTTTTATGACAAATTATTCTGTTGAAGCGTAAAACAACTTACTGTCGGGTGTCAACTAAGGCACACGATACAACGTACATTGTAAAAGTTCACGACACGACGTGTCGTATGGTGTTATAATGCTAGGCTCGACGTCGTGTCGTGTCGTGAGGATTTCACAATCAATACCTAATCGTAATATTTACCTTACTAATATTATAAATGCGAAACTGAGTTTGTTTACTTGTTTATTTTTTACGCTTTCACGGCTAAACCACTGAACTGATTTTGATGAAATTTGGTATGGAAATAGGTTGAGTCCCGAAAAAGGACATAATATACTTTTTATCCTGGAAAGTTAGACAGTTCCCACCCAAAGAAGTAGGCAAACGACTTCGTGGACAAAAAGCTAATCGTAATATAAATGGGGTAATAGTTTAGCATTATATCGATGACGTCGTATCATGCATCGTAGCACGATACGACACATCGTGTCATGAACTTTTACAATGTACGTCGTAGATTTCCGTGAAAATCTCGATCGTCGTGTCGTGACACGACGTCGCATCGTGTAATTGTTTTGACTCAGGCGTTCAAATGTAAATTTTCTACAAAAACCAAATACATTGACCCTGAATGTGTTAACTAACAATTAATAACTAGAACAACTTGAAAACGGGTCATTTAGTACGCATATTTATACGTACGGTGACCTTTATTATCGCAGCAAAACTACACATTTCACTAACGCGCTACAGTCACGAATAATTTCCAGAGTGTGACTGTACTTATGTGCTTAATTCGTTAACGTTTCCTTATTCCATGTAACAAACGAGCGTTGAACTAAAGTTATTAGACTGTTGCGGTCTACGTGGTGTAATAAACTACGAGTTTAGACGAAATTCACAATTTTGCTGGCTGAATGAATTCAGGTTAACATTAACAACGGCTTAACTTTTATAAGACCATGCGTATTATGAGCTATTGAAACTTGCAAAGATCCAGTCAGTGAAAAGGATAGAGCTATAGGAGGTGTATATCTTTGTCTTTTTCACTGCTTGGAATCTGTCAGATTTATCAGTAGACGTCATGATCGCAGTTCGAAGGAACGTTAGCTTCCCTTTCTCACGATTTGATCACAATTGAAGATCGAAAGGGATGGTGCATCTGAACGTTTGAAATTAGTTTCGTGGTAACTATCCAGTTCTTATGTCAGGCCGTAACCCAAAAGAACGTCCATAATATTCAAGTCGCCGAAATGTAAATGTTAGGCGGGTATGCGGTGACATAAGGCTCGATAAAATCCGCAACGAGCATGTGAGAGAAAGCGAAATAAAAAGTTATGTCAACTTAACTGTCTATCTATCATCCATTATCACAGCAAACTTTTTAGTTTGCTGTGATAATGGATGATCAAAAAATAACCTGTCAAGTGCGAGTCGGACTCGCGCACCGTGGGTTCCGTATTTAAGTTCGTACTTCGAAAATATACCTTTTTATGTACTTTAATTCGTGTGTAATAAGGTCTATTTTGAGTTGCCTAAATTTAAAACAAATTTTCATAGTTTTTTAGTTATTTCTCAAAAACTGTAAATTTTTAACACTTCATTTTATTTTACCGTAAAATATAAATAATTAGCTATTTCAGATTTTTTGGTTCATAAACTTCGGAGATAAGGGGAGAACAGTAGTTTTTTGTACATTTTTGGCTATAAATCAAAAAGTACAGTTCGCCATCAAATATATCTGTACATATCAGAGTGGTCAAAAATATCTGAACATGCACTCTAACGCCTTGACAATAGAGTCGTGTTCAGATATTTGTGAGCATCTTGTTTGCTGCAATATATATGATGGCGACTGTACGTCATTTTATATTTTTATACTAAAACAGATGCGAGCAAGCAAGTTATACAACTATCCCAAATTTCAAATTGATAGCTTGTGTGGTTGCTGAGGAAAACTGCTGTGACATACAGACGGACGGACAGACAGACAACGAAGTCTCACCATAACTTAACCAATTAGCATTTTGGTACGGAACCCTAAAAATACCTAACCTTACAAGAAATCACGAAACATCAAAAAATACTTTTATTAAAACGCCAAACTATTCCGTGACTTGGTATCAAACTTTGCGGCCTGTCTGCATCGCCCTTAATTCAAACTATTTCCTTGTTCCATAGAACCCGGGAGTAGCATTTAGGACCGATATTACGTGAAACGTCGCGTGACGCGAATTAAATTAGACCTTCGTAGCCATTATAAAGTCCGAGTTGCGCTAACCGGGCGACGATCAATCAAATTTAGTACGTTGGGAGTGTAATTTGGACTTTGAAACTGAGTGTTTGTGTAATTCTGTATTATCCAAGGAGGTTAATTTTCAATGAGTGAAACTTTGAGTAAATATTTTGTAAACAACGAGGGGTTTGAAACATAACTATCGAAACGGAGGCGTAATTTGTTGAGTATAGGTAGGTATGATTTGTAATAAGTAATATAGTAAATTTTATTCGTTACACAGTCATTATTCATGATTTTAATGAATTAACATGTCATTTTACCAATATTTTATCATCCCTGTATAACTTTTACAAGCAAATACCTCGAATCTAAAGTTTTTGTCTTTACTCGAATTTAGACGACATTTTCTAGCGCCCATTTTCCTAGTCTTACCTACAATTTCTAACCTTTATCCTTTGCCATCTTACGTTTTGGAAGTCCAGTGGCGGATCCACGGGGGTGGTCAGGTAGGTCATGACCACTCCCTTTGGCACTCATAGATTCGTATCTACGAGTTCAGAAGTCCCAGAATATTTGAGCACTAGATTAATCAGTCAGTGAAGGCACGGAAATAAGGTGGGATAAAAGATATCTTAAGGATTTATACCAGAACTAACTTGTGGTATATTTACTTAGTAAGATTAGTTAGTCATAACGGCTAAATAACAAATTTCTGATTAAAAATAAATAGACATCAGGGGGACCAACTTTACATACTTACTTTAATTTAGTTCCTAAGTTATAGGTATCGTCAAAACCTGACTAAAACTAACCTAGTAAAACTAGCTTTCTATTAAAATAAAAGCGTTCAAATCGTTACATTCGTTTGGATACTATCACGCCACACACAATCATGCATAGTCAAACTTATAACACGGCTTTCTTTGCGTCAGGGATTAAAAAAAGAAATATGCAGCCTTTTCAAACCCTCATAAACATTAAACATCCGCAAAACATTTACGATATCTCAGGACTGTAGTGTAGGGTAGTTAACTAATCCTCTTATTTATAATCACACAATAACTAAAGTATGCTTGAAGTACGGTCTGTCCTTATCTTTCATTGTGACATTTGAATCTGACAGAAAGTAACAAAGCCTACTTTTACTATAATAGGTTTGTTGTGCGTTTATGAAAGTGTTTTGCATCTAATGTAAGATTCAAGTTGGGCGTTAATGCATGACGCAGTCTGAATACACTCGTAAAACCAGCTCCGTGTTTGATTCCTGCCTGCTTCCTTAAACCCGTTACAGACGATACGATTTAGTTCGGAGCGAACCAAATCCGTTGTCCGGCCCGGACCAAGTTCGAGCGCCTGTTACGGGTATTATACTTCAAGGACGATATAAGTATTAATCTACATGTACGTACATATCATACCGCATAAAAATCATGTAAACGCTGTATCTTGTCTAGGGGACACGGTTTATGTAGGAAGACATGTTAAACTGTTTTGTGTTATATATATTATTTTATTTTTTTCTCGTAATCATTCTGACATGTTTTCCTGCAAAACTACGCAGATAGTATTTTATATTATTTGTTTGTTGTTATCATAAGTAAGTTCTATTAAAAAAATGACTAACTGTTGAGTTTCTTGCGGCACTTCTTCTCAGCAGTGGTCTCCTCTTGGGAAGCGCTGGTAGATTTTGACGTGTAAAAGTGCCCGTGTCGTGCGGCCTAATTACTGAATAAATATCTTTTATCTTTATCTTTTAATGAGTTATAATAGTAGGTATACTTATAAAAACCAGGCCATTGAGACCAGGATATTACTTCCGACGCAAGCGGCACGGTTCGCCGATCAAAGCAATCCGTCGGCTCAGAAAGTTTAGTGCTTCAATGGCGGTAGATTATGTAAGAACTCTTATATAACTTGAACTGGGTTGCGTGCACGGTTATTTTGGTTGATTGAGATACCGTTAGGAGTCTGATTGGGTTATTGTTAGTTAGAATTGGCAAGATTGCCTACTAATTGCTTTTATTTTCCGCAACTAAATGTTATATATTGTATGTACAGTAGCCATCATATATATTGCAGGAAACAAGGTGGTCACAAATATCTGAACACGACTCTATTGTCAAGGCGTTAGAGTGCATGTTCAGATATTTTTTACGACTCTGATATGTACAGATATATTTGATGGCGAACTGTACCCTATTCTGTATTATTCTGTACTACATATAACTTGAGTTTGTCGTTAATACTTTGTCGAAGATTTAAAAAGTAAGTTAAGAGTACCCCGTGCAACTGGAGTAGATAAAATTGGAACATTGTTGAATACCAAAATATATTTTTCTTGGGTCGTATTTATAAACTGATCTTGAGTTTGATATCTGTTTCAAGTGCGTCCAGAGTTAAAGTTTTTTATGGACCGTATTAATGTATCATCTCAGTACACGTGATGATAAAATGAGAGTTTGCTATGACTAGAGGTTTACTTTGACGTATCATGAGACGAGCATCTCGGAAAAGATCATTTTATTAATACAACTCTATGACGTGACATTTATTTTGCCCTGTCTTGAAACCACCCTCTCACTGAAGATCACTTTATTTGTGCGACTCTGGCGTTACACAATACACCTTAGTCAATACTGTTCAACACATACTTTAATGATTCTGGCGGAAATTGTTTTAGAAGAATCGATAACTTTTGATTTATTGATTGCGTTAAGAGTAAACTGATACGTCAAACCAAACGTAGCGTTAACAAAATTGTTTCCGTTATCCTAATTAATATGGAACGTCGATCACATTACAGTTTTGATGCAGTTTAGCTAGTTAATTACCTAACTAGCTAGCATTACATACGGCTATAGAATACGAGCGTACATGAAGTATCGTGATTAGTAATTCGAACTTTGCCTGTTTGAAGGTTATTATGGTTTTCATTTCAACGTGCATTAGGGTTTTGTGTACAGTAGAAAATATTACAGTCGGTGTATATATAAGGGGGAGGGAGGAGTAAATCGCCAAATTGTATGGGATTAACGTAAACTAACGATTCAGTCGCGTCAGCTGCTTGTCAATTCCATACATTTTGTTTGTACTTAGAGGCACTCGCTTTTTTAAGGCCACCACAGACTAACAGTCCGCCGGCCGATTTCGGCTTGTCAGTTGATAATATTAGAGCACAGACTATCAGTTTCTCCGCATATACATATCCGCCACAATTTTGTAGAATACATTGTCAAGGAATTCACGGTCGTAAAATACTTTAAACGCCTTTACGCCTTTACGACCTTTGAATTCTTTGCAAAAACAGCTATTACTGTAAAAAGGTTTCTCACTCAACCTATGGACTATTTCAAGTTCCGACCAACTTCACAAGCGTCTCGATAGTAAAACTTTCAATTAAGTAGTTTAGGTCGTCATTAAGTAGTTAAGTAATTAAGTTTTATCGAAGGGTTACTGCAAACGACTCTGTGAGGCCAAATCTACGGTTAGTGTAATATTTGACGTCGTAAAATGTATTAATAAAACCCGATTTCATATTGAAGTAGTACAAGACTTTGGCAGCAGCTTAATATGAATTAGCACAGTTTTGTATTGGTTTTTAGAATTTATCTTGCTTCGCTCGTCTGTCATTCCGGTCCAAATCTTGCAAGTGGATTTTGAACCAATTCCTGTTAATGGTACCTATGTGCTGAAAGGAAAACATTATGTACATCTGATTGTGTCTGATTGTGCGAAATATCGCCTTGGTAAGTATTAACGGTTTATAGTAAATTTATTAAGGATTTCTTTAAAACTGGAAAAAAACCGCGTTTCGGGACACGTTCGGGGCGCTGGGGGGCTCACCCCTGAGAGTTGATAAATTTTAACTTCGCCCTAGTACTGACATATTATTATCTCAATTGAAAATAGCTCTTAATTTTGCGAAATTTTTATTTAGAACGCGGGAACTATTTAAGAATATCACAATTATAGCTAATGGATTACTCCTCTACGATACAACCAACCAAACCACGCTGACGCCTACATAAACCCTCACGTTATATGAACCAAAACCTTTTTTTAGACAGGTGACATATTTTTATCAAAATAGGTGCTATACGATACGTTGCTCATGTAACGTAATTTTTTCACAGTGTACAAAAGTCCAAAACGAAATGTGTATTTCAATAAACTAAACACCGTAAATGGAATGCACTTTGCCCAAAAACTATTCAGAAATCGTTTGATAACTTTAAATAACTAGTGGCTCTGTGAGCTGAAGACCTCGCGACAAACTTAACTTTGCTGTCTGTTATCATACATCAACATAGGTCGCGGATGTAATCGCAAAAACCCCCACACCTCCTCCATTTTGAAAAATCTCGAAAAAATTATTAGACAAAAAATTCCATATGATTATCGAACCTGCTCACAAAATTTCACGAGAATCGGTTAAGGAACGCGACCTGTAGAGGAGAACAAATGGACATCTCGACTTCCGACTTCGGGACATCCGGACTCGTACGAAAGCATTTTTGCCCAAGCTGAAACGGAGACGCTTCGCTCGCTTTGCGCTCGCTCGGTCAATTAAATATATTATATACTGTTGCAGGAAACTCTGACACCGTGCCTTCGAAGTTGGCGGTCCTACGTATTTAAGTATCGCTATGTCCACACCTGTGCGCTTTCATGTTCAACTTGCGCTTTCAAGATTTCAATTCGTCTTGCGTCAAGCGCATGCAATACGAGGGTGACACTGAATCTTCAATAAAATCCAATGTTTTGACTTTATCTTCCGCCATTTTATTTGCAAAATGTTGCACGTCGACCCAACGGTGACGGATCAGCGTGGGCTACGGGTTTGCGCTGATATCAAACCAGTTTGAGCGCATGCGTTATTGCATGCGTTGTGGTTACAGAGCCATGCATCATAGGAAAGCGCAAGTTGAACATGAAAGCGCACAGGTGTAGACATAGCTTATGTTTAATACTGACGAGTATCTCTCAGTACAAGCCTAAAGCTTAGTTTGGAACTAGGTATTCATGTAATACTACTCTGTCAAGAAAGTACCGGGAAAAGATCAATAATACACAAACTGTTTGTTAATCATCCAAATTTATTTTATCACCTTCAAAGTATGCTCCTTCAGAAACGATACACTTACGCCAACGAATAATCCAATCATCAAAACATTTTTTAAACGCTGTTTCCGGAATTGAATTCAGTTCTCGGCGCGAATTCTCCTTTATGTCTTCTACCGATTGAAAACGGGTGCCACGAAGTGGTAATTTGAGTTTAGGAAAAAGAAAGAAGTCGGCAGGAGCCATATCTGGTGAATATGGTGGTTGCTCGATGGTATTTGTTGAGTGTTTGGTCAAAAATTCTTTCACAATGATGGCCTTGTGCGAAGGCGCATTATCGTGGTGCAAAATCCAAGAATTTTCATTCCACAAATCTGGCCTTTTTCGTCGAATTTGCTCTCTTAAATGCCGCATAACGCTCAAATAATATTCTTTATTTACCGTTTGACCTTCCGGCAAGAATTCCGAGTGCACAACACCGCGATAGTCAAAGAAAACAGTCAACATGACTTTGACTTTTGATCGACTTTGGCGTGGTTTCTTCGGTTTCGGTTCAGTTGGAAGGCGCCACTCCGAAGCTTGTTGACTAGTTTGCATGTCAAACTCGTAAACCCACGTCTCGTCACCAGTAACAATGCGTTTCATGAATGTTGGGTCGGAATTGACTCGTTCTAGCATGTCCTCAGCGACTCTCATGCGATTGAGTTTTTGGAGAAAATTCAGGTCTTTTGGGACTAGCCGAGCGGTAACATGTTTCATACCCAAATGATTAGTTAAAATAGTACGGATCGACTCGTGAGATACAGAAAGTTCGGCGGCTATCTCTCTCAAAGTTGAATGAGGATTTTCAGTCACTATTTCCTTCACTTTTGCGATGTTAACTTCAGTTGCAGACGTTGATGGCCTACCAGAGCGAGGCAAATCTTCCATCACATCTCGACCGCTTTTGAACGCTTTGTACCACTCATAAACACGTGTTTTTGATAAAGTCGAATCACCGTAAGCCTTCTGTAACATTTTCAGTGACTCCGAACACGAAATTCCATTGGCGATGCAAAATTTAAGACAAACTCTTTGTTCAATGTTTTTGTCCATTATGAAATTCGCAATACACACTAGATATGATATAACTAAAAACAGCACTGTATTTAATATAAATAACAGATGCAACTCAAACTCCGCGCCAAAATAGAAAACAGTTGTGCCAATCTAACAACAACAAAAAAAACAAAAATTTGAATTTGGAACCATAAACAAATCATCCATTCCCGATACTTTGTTGACTGAAGGTATGTACCTTTATTTACAAGGTTACGGTCTTTTGGTATAGTAGTAAAGCGTGAAACACACAGATAGCGGGCGTGGTGCGTATCGCCGTTCAAAACTCGCGCTCTGTGAGAACGCCTGTCGGAGAATGCGTGTATTACAAGCAATCCCTAGTACACAAGCTGTATAAGAGCTTATACAGCCCCTAAAATGCTAAAACAAGTTATACTGGCTGTATACGCTCTTATACAGCTTTTGTGCTACTAGGGATGTAACAGAAATACGCCCGCGCCCGCGCTCTGTGTGTTTTACGCTTAAACAAATCAACAACTTTCGAACAGAAATGACCGCACATATCACCCCAGTTCTATGAAATCGAATGTCAATAGGTACCAATTATTAGTCATGCTTAAATGAATGTATTCCGCAAGACTGAACGATTTAATTAATAGTATACCTTATTGAGACTGGTAGGATTTTCCAGTCAGCTATACCTGGAAACAAACAATAATTTGAATAATATTATATATTATGTTTACTATAATTTTCACGTAACGATCAAAATACTTAGTGGCCCATATTTTGTTTTGAGTAGTATTCTTAAGTAGCATTTGGCTGCGACACGACGTGCAGGGCGAGACGTTTAACAGAATCAGAAGAAGAGCTTATACAGCCATTATAACTCTAGTTTTAGCTGCATAAGGGCTGTATAAGCTCTTATACAGCTTGCGTGCTGCTTGGGATGGTACTCGCACACCGTTTACAAATCACATCTCTTCTCAGCAGTGATCTCCTCTTGGGAAGCGCTGGTAGCTTTTGACGTGTAAAAGTGCCCATGCGGCCTACTTGCTGAATAAATATCTTTATCTTTATCTTATCTTAGGTTAGTCGGGGTAAGAATAGTTCGTCACTTTTCAATTCTATTTCGATACTGAGCCCTTAGCCAAGATGCCCATCGATAACTAGCGTTTCTATTCGTTTCATTTTTAAACCAATCGCGTCACTGGTAGATCACGTGACTCTCCGTATGACGTGATCTACCAATGACGCGATTGGTTTAAAAACTAAACGAATAGAAACGCTAGTTAGCGATGGGCATCTTGGCTAAGGGCTCTGTTAAGGTCCAAAAGGGACGAAGCTTTTTTTACCCCGAGTACCTAATTTATTATAATTGGACCAATTATAGTTCGGCGTACAGGAAAACAAAGTTGGTAGGCCTCCCACAAGGTGGACCGACGATCTGGTGAAGATCGCGAGACGCCGATGGATGCGAGGAGCACCATCGACCATCGTGGAGAGCCTTGGGGAAAGCCTAAGGCCAGCATTTGTTTTTAGCTCACTTACTACGTTTTAAGGCAAACACTTGACTTTGCGCCGTCGACTAAAATATTCACGTCTAGTCAAACAGCAAGCAAGCTTTAAATACCCAACGGCATATCATATGATTTGTCATTTTTGTGTAAAGCTATTGATGTTAATATCTAAAGTCATCGTCAATAGAACTTGTGAACGATGTAAACAAAACGAAACGAACCAATTCACCATGATAATCATGTACTTTTAAAGATCAAGTGAGATCTTTGCAATGATTTATACACTAGATCATTATTTTCATATTAAGTTTAAGATGAAATAACTATTCAATATACGTTATTTTGAATAAAAACACGCATGGTGAATATTTGAGGTTATGTGTCAAACAGTACTAAATTGTTTACATTTTTTCCAAGTTCTATTGACCTTACCCATATTGTAGAAATTTGAGACTCGTTTAATTGATTCATGTATGTCACATGGTGGGTTATCACAGGGTTTACAACAAATAATCATAAATACATAAGTATACTTCAGAAACAAGTCAATTACTGGATTTTCAATGTAAAATGTTTTGAGGTTTTTGGTGCTCTTCTCGAGTAAGATATCTATCATTTACAGAACTCCGAGTGGAGCAGGATTGGGTTGTGTCTGCAATAATGGCGGCCGCCCGGTCAGTCCCTTGACGCGCCTGAATTTTTGACAAGAATCCGAAAGCATTACTCATTTTAACCCCGCAGCGTATCATTTTTAAGCTTCGTTGTATTCTCGCTATATTTTATTTTGGTTGAATGTCGTTTGAAGGTTATAAGCCGACTAACAAGCAAATGCTGGCGGTAACTAGTATTTTCATTTGGCTTGATTTTGTGATATTGAGTAAAATTCTTAACAGCTGTAATTTATTAACTCTTCACATTTAGTTAATTTAAATGTAATGCAATATTTTGACGTAAGTGGATTTCGTCTCGAAGAACTTTTTTAAATTATTGTCGGGACTGAGGATTCCGTACACATTCGGCCGGTTTTTAGTATTTGTTGTTATTCTATAGGGTTTGTTCTATAGTCATACCAAATTAGACGCTTGTATGTTTTACCGTTTTTACAATACAACAAAAATAAAATACGTTGAAAATAAACGTTTCTTGTATGTGGACCCCCTTTATTATTTAATCAAAAGTAAAAAAAGAGCCCATATAGGATCACTTCGTTGTCTATCTGTCTGTCGTCTGTCCGTCTGTTTGTCCGTCTGTCTGTCAATACCCTTTTTCTCAGGAACACGTACAGGTAGCAAGTGGAAATTCATATCAAATACGTCTGCAATCCCTTAGAGCTGTGAAAAAATCAAACTTCTAAATCAACGCAATCAAAAGATACGGCCGTTTATGCCGCATATTCAAGGGAATCTCAAAGGAATCAAAACCTATAGAGTATTTCCCGTTGACATAGAATCGTGAAATTTAGCAAGAAGCAATACAAATAAAATCCGAAAACTGCTAATTTGTAGCTACATAACATAAAAAAAAAAGACCAGGATAAACTGGCACGCGCTAAGTATGCACGCTCGTACTTAGCGAGTGTCAGATTATACTGGACTTTATTGACACCCTTTGGGTACGGGACCCTAAAAAACGGTAAATCAAGGTCACTCTTTTCTTGAGCAGTCGGGTAATAAAAGACAAGTTAAGGGCCTGGCCACGACTTTGGGCGACTAGCGGCGCGGCGAGCGATTTCGTAATACATTGCGTGTAATGACATTTAACGTAGTGTGGAGAGCGTCACGACCGTGCAATGAAGACAGAATTCGCTCGCTGCGGCCGCCGTGGCCGGCGCGTAAAGGCGACGCGTTTGCGAGAACATCACAAATATTGCTAAAAATAGTAACTTAAAGTCCCGTAGATATTTTAAAATATGCCGAGCCCCTATAGGCTGCCTAAAAACCGGAGCCTTTTTTGTGTCCCTCGGCACTGGACCGTATTAATTATGTATTAACAAGGTCATTCGACATTATCTATATCAGATAGGTTACAATGAAGTGACCGCAATGAGGCTGCATAAAGCCGCAATAGCTGTATTACGATGCCATGCGCTAATATGTCCCTATAATAGGACATAGTTTACAAGGGTTAAGTTACTTGTTAACTAGTAATTAGAGAGGTAATGAGCAGGTTATAGTAATGTGGCTATCCATTTATACATTTCTTCAAATAAATTCTCAGACTTAGCGATTTGCAAAGAAGGGCTGTCCACGCTTATTTATTTTTAAAAATAACAGTGCACACTCACAAGATAGATAAAACTGATATTATGGGATATCTCTATTTCATTGTTTTCCTTATTTAAATTGTGCTCTCTCAGTTGCAGATTTACTGATTTACGGTAAAATAAAAACATTATTGATTCGTTTTAATTTTTATAACAGAACTAATATGACTGTCGTACTTATCATTATTTTTATGTACTCCCTAAAGGATAAGTAACGTTTGACAAACAATATTCACATTATACAATTTTGGGTGAAATGTCTAGATGTCCATTTATAACTAAACTAACGTCTATTTAGGTACAGTGAGCATCAAATAGATAGGAACAGCAAAAGTGGCCAAATGTATCGCAACACATATTTATTACTATAGCTAGTGACCCTGCCTACGAAGCTAGCGGTCCCCGGTTCGAATCCCTGTATGGGCAAATGTTTGTGTAATGTGCGCGAGTATTTGTTTCTGAGTCATGGATGTTTTTTTTTATTATTTAAGTATGTATTTATCTATATAGGTATGTATATCATTGTCTGGTACCCATAGTACAAGCCTAGAGCTTAGTTTGGGACTAGGTCAATTTGTGTGAGATTGTCCCTGATATTTATTTATTTATGTGTAGCGATAATTAGGCCATTGTGGCTGCTCCTATATATTTGCTGACTGTACTAGTAAGTACTAAACAGCAAGTACTAACAACCGTGTAAATATACGCAATGATACGACAATTCGAATTCCGCATCTGACGTTTGCGGCAGAACGGCGCACCTTTTGCACACATTTGCGTGTCCAATTAAAACTGACCGCTAATTAAAAATAGACCGCGAATTAAAAAACGAATCCGTTATTGCTATTCCAAATTATTATAAATAGCTGTGGTTACGCTTGTGATGTGTATTTCAATAGTTTTTATTTAAAAAACTGATATATTTTTTGGTAAAAAAACTTTACAACCAAAAGTCATTGTATTATTTGCCACGTAAAAACATCGTTGTAACTTCAAGTCATAAATCATAATTTTATTTATTGCTTTTAAGATTTTGAGTAGGTAACACTATTTATTTTGCAAATTGACAAGGTTAAATGGAAAATTGACATCTAAGTATTTCAAAACGTGGCTCCTTGTTTGTGGTAACACGAAAATAACGTAAAATTGTTCGAAGTATTTTCGAGGCACTAATGCGTAAAGAAAATACCACAGAATTCGTGTGAAAATAAAACCTAGCGCTCCGGTCCGAATCGAATCTCAGGCTGAACAATATAAAAGGCCAATCGAATTTCGCTTTGTTAGGCAAGGTCGCTTGGTAATCTTCAACTATATTGCCATCCAAAAGAAAAAGGGAATATAATACTATGAAGTCCATATACGCATACTGCCTTTTTGCTTCGGTCGGCAGAACTATCGTTCAACTATTTATACATATTCGGTAAATTGGTCTGTTATTGATTTCGGGAGAAAGTGTTAGTTTTCCCTACTGCAGGAATAGTTTTGGTGTTTTACACTCAAGGACGATGGAAGTCGCGGTGCGGTGATAGTTAGTGCTCGGTCATTTGGCGTTTTTCGTAAAACGAAACGTAACGATCGAGTACCTTAAAATCTGGCAACTTTGCCAAAAGATGTTAGCTTTGCCAGTCTGGGTACAAACTTAACTATTTTATGGTAAATAAGGATTTGAGATAGCACACTGCAGGTGGCAAAGCTAACATCCCTTGGCAAAGTTGCCAGATTTTACGGTAACAGATTTGAAAATGAGTTTTTGTGGTGTTTACTGTAACAATGCATCTAGCTCGTTCCAAAAAAACGTCTTTTAATTATTTTTTTAATTGCTTCAAATAAATAACTATGATACAGAGTAAAGATTCAGATACTAAAATAAACATACTGTAAGCGTAGCTGTTGGCATCCTAAACTATTTGTAAAATTCAACTAACCTCATTTATTTTCGGTACATTACAAAATACAAGCTATAACTACATATTTGGCAATTTGCCTCACATAATAAAGTACCGACATCAACAAGAACGTAAATATGACACGGTACAAACCCATTTGGGTGAAATATCACCGTTTCAAATTCAGTGGACAGCTACCCTAAAGGACTATCTCCACCGACCGGACAGCACGGCAACGGATTTTACAATCTTTAAACGAAATTAAACTGTCTACACAGTTATTAAAGTCTATTTTACAAAGTCTTGCACAGCGTCTTAACAGCGGGCAAATTCCGCGTCACGCTGTCAAGCGGGCTTGGTAATATAGACTTTAATTACTGTGTCGACAGTTTAATTTTGTTTAAAGTTTGTAAAATCCGTTGCCGTGCCGGCTGGTCGGTGGAGATCGTCCCTAAGGTCGCGTGAGAGGCGGCCATGATTGTATTTCGTTTTGACAAATGACATCGCGATCGGATCTCACTCGGATATTGCACGTAAACTAACGTACTAGTTACACGAAGTACTAAATACGAAATTTCGGAAGCTCCATCCTTTTCACTCTGCAGTGGTCGTGCGATCGAGGGAAAGGGACAGGGTTAACGTTATTTCGAACATTGATTTATAAAGTACCCTCGGTGTGCAGTAAAGGTTGCGAAAGCCTTTAATGGTCGGGGATCGTTTAGGGCGCTTGTGATTGGTTGATGGTTATTTTTTAAGCGCGCTGATTGGCGGAAATGGTTTGTAGATAGAGACATATTTTTGATGATGAAAAAGATTAATGATTGCGTTATTAAGAATGTTTGTAGGCAGCTTTATTAAATATAGACCTTTGGTTGTCCTTAGTTTTAATTACTAAGACCCTGTTGTAATTAAGTCACACGAATCAAATGACATTAAAATTTAGTAGAAAATGACAAGATGTCGCGATAGATAATATTCATTATCTAAGTATATAGATTATATTCAACGCATTGAAATTTTCTCTACTGTTTGTTACATGAATTACTTTTTATTAAAGCAAAAAAAAATCATGCATATTGTCTATTGCTAAATATTGTGTTAGATTATTTTCTATATTGCTATGTTTTGCATTTTTTATTCTGATATTGTTTAGGAAAAAGTGGAATAGAGGCCTAGTGGGTCTATATGGTCGCATTTGTCATATGGAACGTGGATAAAACAGCTGTCACTTTCTGACCATTAATAAGTGCGAGAGTGACGGATGTTTTATCTACACCACTAATCACTATCCACCGCGATAACGGCGACCATAATACGGGTGCTGATTAGCATTGTACCGACAAGAAACTTCTCCAAATTGTGAAACTTACAAATTAGGAATTTTCGCTAACTTCTAAAAATATTTTTAATTTTCTCAAAGCACTTAAATATTTTTGAAACTGTTTGGAAACATTCTGCAACTTTAAAATTGCTAGCTCAGATTCTCCGCCAAATAACGCTATTAGCGCTACGCCGTAGCGCATTATTCCGCTACACGTAGCGAAAATTTGCTACGAACATTGCGCCCGCTCTCTAAAGGCGCATTTCCATAGGTCGATAGCCCGCATGTGAGTTCATTGACAAGTTGGTATGCTGGTTCATATTCGGAAGCTATGGCAGCGACGCAATCTACTGCATCCGGGCTAAAACATCAAAACAGAAACATCGCGGTTAGCCTAGTCGGAAGTGACCTTGCCTACAAAGCTTCCACTCGCGGTCTTGGTTTCGATTCCCGTCAAGGACCAATATTTTGTATGGTGAGCGCGAGTATTTGTTTCTGAGGCTTGGAAGTTTTAATACATGTTAATTTATTTCTGTATAAGTAAGTTTATTGCTGTCTAGTACCCGTCTAGTCTTAAGTCTAGTCTAGTCAAGTCCTAGATCTTAGGGATTAGGCCAATTTTTGTGAGATTTTCCACTGTTTTTTATTTTAATTTCTTTATTGATCCTTTAAATTAATCTCGTAAGCATCCCATCTCCATCACTAAAATTGTCCCGTTATCCGAACCTTAATCACGGTCGATGGAATCTCGTAATAAGATCGGTCAATTACTCGATAAGGATCGCGGAAATGTGCATACCCTTAACGACCTTGTTTACGTTCAGATTGTTATGATAAACATTAAAAAGATGCCTTTCTATAGAAGTGGAGACGAGCGGAGCGGAGAGGAGCGGAGCTGTGAAAAGAGCTATGTGATTCCACTGAGGCGGAGACGAGCGGGGATGAGTGGCGTACTATACAAATTTGATACAGTCGTCTCCGCTTGACTGTTTCCATTGAAGCAGAGCGGAGACAAGATGTGGATTACAACCAATATGATTGGTCGATTCCTACACGGCTCTTCTCCGCACCGCTCGTCTCCGCTTGACTGTTTCCATTGAAGCGGAGCGGAGACGAGATGTGGATTACAACTAATGTGATTAGTCGATTCCCACACAGCCTCTTCTCCGCTCCGCTCGTCTCCGCTTCTATGAAAAGGTAGCCTTACGATAAGCTTGTTGGACGAGTAATGCGGTGTTTTTATTGGTAAGTTTTGTGAAAACAAGGAGTGAGCGCAACGCTATACAATAAACGTTGAGGTTAAATGTGTCAATTAAAAAAAAACGTAGCATACTGGCATAGCTTTTTTTTAAACTTTAAAACTCCCTGGGAATTAGTAAGTTCCTAAAGGAAGAGCTATTAAAATAGATTCACGAATTGTTGGACCTTTCTTTTATGTAACGAAAAATGCTTTGTGTACAGTCAGCATCAAATAGATTAGAGCAGCGAAAATGGCCAAATATATCGCAACACACCTTTATTACTATAGTCATAAGAATGTGTTGCGATATAGGTATTTGGGCATTTTGACTGCTCCTCTCACTGGGCTGGCTTCTACGCCATCATTGTGCTGAACTGGAACCATTTCGTGACTTTACTATTTTTTGTTTCATATCTCCTTTTTTGTATTTTTATATGTCACGAATAAATATTTTTCTTCTTCTTCCTATCTATTTGATGCTGACTGTAGGTTTCACGGTTCTAAAATGACAGTAAAACTACTGGGAGTTCAGGTACAAATACAATACAAATAAACTTACCTTTTGCGACTTGATTCAGTTAAAAAACAACAAACATTAACTAAATCAGCTCGCCAACCTCTATTCGTCTTCCGTCGACTAAGCAATACACCAACGACACTATCAAGGAGAGTGGTGTTATTCAACCGAATGGGAGTTCGGCTGATCGAGTCGGGCCTACATTCCACATTGTCAAAAGATGTGGTACCCCGGTTGCCATGCCGCTATTCTGTTCAATTCTTGCACCTTGCACATACACAATCACATAAATAAAAATTGGTTTTACTATTCTCGGTGTTTAAAATAAATAAATAAATATGAGGGGATATTATTACACTAATTAACCTAGCCCCAAACTAAGCTATAGCCTTGTACTATGGATTCTAGGCAACGATATAAATACATACTTAAATACATAGAAAACATCTATGACTCAGGAACAAATACTCGCGCTCGTCACACAAATATTTGCTCATACCGGGATTCGAACCCGGGACCGCTAGCTTCGTAGGCCGGGTCACTACCAACTATGCTAACCACGTCGTCGTTTAAGGACTACGATATAGTACCCTAATGAAAATAATGAGCCCTTTACATTTCCATAACAAATTTTACGTACGTAAACTTGAACTGAATATATATTGACAATTAGGACAATATGGTAATTGACAGGTTTGTAAGCTGGCAACATATTCATTGGCTGAGCGTACTTATTGTTTCCACATGTGAGTTTTGCAATGACATTTATGCCAAAATAAAAAAAAATGCCACGGATTTATATTATTATATATTATTATTATAATCTGTACTGACCTGACTGACTAACTGACCTAACCCATTCGTATGTCCGTCCGGCTGTCCGGCTGTTCTCCTCTACAGGTCGCATTTCTCAACCGATTGTCGTGAAATTTTGTGAGCAGGTTCGATAATTATAAGGTTTTTTTTTATTCAGTTTCTAGATTTTTTTCAAAATGGCGGAGATATGGGGGGTTTTGCAATTACCAACTTATTTGCGAAGTTAGTGAACTGACCGCGACCTATATCGATGTATGGGGATAACAGTTATCCCGTAACTTTGCCGTTGCAAAGTAAAGTTTGTCGCGAGGTCTACAGCTCACAGAGCCATGGGTACTAAACAACGATGAACATTTATATAGACAAACAACTAAGACTCAGGAACATCGCACGCTCATCACACAAATATTTGCCTTTACCGGAATTCGAACCCGGGACTGCTAGCTACGTAAGTAGGCACTACCAACTAGACAAATCACGTCGCCAAACCACCTCAGGGTGCAGTTTAATCAAGTGAACTCGCCTTTTTTGTAAAAGAATACGACCACAGCGTTGTAAGATATAAATCCATGGTCGTTCGTAGAGGATAAATGCCCTCGCTCGTCAGATCGATGGCCCTTTTTTCGCCTCCTTACGGTCAACTTGAGGAATTTATTTGATTTTCCCTAAGCGCCTCCTTATAACCGAGACGAGATAGTAAAGGTCCGTTGATTTGTCTCTTTATAAGAAAACAAAACAAAACGGATTAGGTTTGTAAATACTGTTTTACTTGGTGATTCACTTAGGGGCGTATTAATAAACTAAACTTGAGATGAAACCTTGGTACAGTCCTAAGACGCTTTAGAAATGTCCGTTTTTTAATTGACGTGTTTGAGACGGGCATCTCAGCCAAGGTGAGTTTATTAATAGCTACTGGTCCTTAGTACCCCACTAAATACTGAAAAAAGTGGACTGAATACTTTTTTCCTTCACCACCTTTTTTTTAAAGTTAAACAAAAAACCAATTAAAGCGTCAAGTGCCAGTCAGAGTCGCACACCGAGGGTTTTTTATGGTATCTACTGATGGTCAACGCACAACATGCGACAATTTTTAATTCTTGTGACGATATTATTTTGTTCCGAAATAAAAATCATACTAAATCATTTACTTTCTGTGCACGTCTTGTCACTTTGTCTATCTTCGTTAATTTTCCACTTTCACTGTCCAGGTTAACTGGAAGATATTCCAAGAGATGAGCTCGCCTTTGAAAAATATATTAATTTCTTTTTCCGTGTACATAATTTATTTGTCAACTTGTTTATGTGCAATAAAAAGTTTATGTACAGGGTGTCCCATAAACCAAGCCGTTAAGGGCTGATAGAGCAGCTAAAAAGCTTTCGATTCAACCCCTATGTATGTTCAGTGATTTTTACTAGTTTCGGAGATATCGATAATTTTAATCTGAATTTTTGAAATTTTCCCTTCTATCCATGTCATGAAAAATCCTTAATTTCATGTTTTATTTCAGAAGTTGTTCAGTGGTATCATACGTACATAACAGTGGTAAACAAAGGTTCATTTTGTATGGCAGTTCAAACCAGACGCTTTAAAGATTATGTATTCGTGTATCATCACTTATTCATCGACATATATTCATATTCATACCTAGCCAATGAACTGGATGTGAATCAGTTGTTCATGGTACGAGTAATCTCTACGGGACGGCTATAGCAAGTTGGCTGTGCTAAATTTAAGTGTTTTTTTAGGGTTTCGTACCCAAGGGTGACAACAATACCCTAATTATTAACCCTCAACGCACAATAAACCTATTTTAGTAAAAGTATGCTTTGTCACTTTCTGTCAGATTCAAATGTCACAATGAAAGATAAGGCCACATAATGCTTCAAGCATACTTCAGTTGTTGTGCGATTTTGAATAAGAGGGTAAACCTCCGCTATTAAGCTTATTTTTTAACCGACTTCAAAAAAGGAGGAGGTTCTCAATTCGTCTGTATGTTGCTTTTTTTTTTTTTTGTATGTTTGTTACGCGATTACTCCGTCAATTGTGGACCGATTTTGAAAATTCTTTTTTTGTTTGAAAGGGTATACTTCCGAGGTGGTCCCATTGTCACGAAATCAGAATCTGATGATGGAATCCATGAGAAATCGAGGAAACTCTTCAAAAGTTATAGGCACACATACAGCGATTTTGGTATTACCTGCAAGACCTTAAGAAATTGCATTACAAAAGCACCTCTTGGCGACGAGGAACTGATGATGAAGACCAGAGGTGACCACCGGAACTGGCTTAGTCGTAAGTGATTGACGCCAGCCATGAGATTTCTTTATTAAGACTATGAAGCTATGAAGCTAGTTTTATACTCATTATAACACATATGGTGAAGTGCAACTGATGGTGGTGAAGTACCGGGAGAACTCCTCAATGATTAACGGCCCTGCATCTTGGGCAGCGACATTTTGTCAAGGGTGATGAGAGATTGGTATTAGGCTATTGTTTCTTAATGTGATGTTTATGTGCTTTAGTTTATCACATAATAATAAAAGGTGCATCACTAAAAAGCGAAAAAACAAAAAAATAAAACCGTCTTCAAAAACCTACTAAAAAGCGTTAAATAAAAACCAGCCTCATAGGAGTCCTAGGAATAGCCTATTTAGTGCCGAATAGGTACATAGAATATATCGAAGTCGGTGGCAAGAATCATGGTGTCATTGCTACTGTGTATACCTACTTGACACCGGCTTGGATATATTCTATGTACCTATTCGGCACAAAATAGGCTATTCCTAGGACTCCTATGAGGCTGATTTTTATTTAACGCTTTTTAGTAGGTTTTTGAAGACGGTTTTATTTTTTTGTTAAAAATTTTTTTTTGTTTCTTATGTGGGTCATTATCAAACTTTGCGTAAAACACTCTGTTACATAAAAACTAAACATCTTTTTTCGATTCCGATAATCAATGATTATCTGTGGTCAATGTGGTGTAATGGCCCACGTACGATAGTCTGCGGTTTTATTTGACGTTATTGTCAATTAAACTACGTGTTTGAGGTGTTGGTCGGCAGTTTTGAAGGTGTGTTTGACCAAACATTTTTCAAAATTCGCTATTGTGAAAACGGCCCGCGTTTTTCGGATGGCAATTTTTTTTAAATATATAATAGGGTATATACTTTAAAAGTTTACCCCCCCCCCCCCCCCCCCTCCCCCCATATCTCCGCCCCCGCCCATTTTATTCGGTATCACTTCAAGAACCAGATTCCCACTCGCCATCCGGTTGCCTCTCCGATGAAATTTGGAGTGCCATTGCCTTGAATAATTGTTATAGCCAATGAAACTTACTTCAAGGGCTTCTCAATTTGAAAAAAAATCACGCGTCACTCGTTTTTCTTCCGCGTAAAATTACATAAATTCCTCCCACGTATTGGTCGGGCAGGTTTCTTCAAAGGCGTCTTTCAAACTGACATTACGTGGATTTCAAGGGATCTTTTTGTAAAGGCTAGCGCGAAACAAAGTGTTCCATTGTGCTTTCTGCTTGATGAACGAAATGTCAGAGTTGTAAAATTTTTAGAGGCCATTAGCTTAATTAGTGCTTTAATGGCGCTTTGCTGTCGCCGAAGTTATCAGAAGCGTTTTAGTGATATTGAAACATAGTAACTTAGTTCGTCATAGTTGCAAAACTATTATGATATTAATTGTAACTGTCTTAGATGAAAATGACTTCGAGTATTCTGTAAAATTTTGTTTAAAAACTAAGAGAACGTTTTACTGGGATTATCAAATGTTAATGTAGTTTCGTAGTGTAACTGCCGCACTCAGAGACGTCAATTAATTTTTAAGTTTGATTAAAGTTTCTGCGTCTTATTCTATTGCTATAGCAAAGCAAGTGACTTACATACATAATATTATATACATACATTGCAAGTTAAATAAAAGCTTGTAATAAATAGCATATAATAGGGTATCAATAGGGCAATCTTAAATAAGTTGACCTAGTCCCAAACTAAAGCTAAGCTTGTTTTATGGGTATTAGACAGCAATAAACATACATATATAGCGAAATAACTACTATAACTTAGAATATTACTCGCGCTCATCACACAAATATTTACCATTACCGGGAATCGAGCCAGGAACCACTGGCATCGTAGGCAGGGTCACTACTTACCAACTAGGCTAACGGCGTCGTATCCCCACGTGCAAGGAAATATGAATAAAATTAAATAAATAAATATCAGGGGACAATCTCACACAAATTGACCTAGTCACAAACTAAGCTCTAGGCTTGTACTTTGGGTACTAGACAACGATAAACATAGTTATATAGAGAAATACATACTTAAATACATAGAAAACATCCTTGACACAGGAACAAATACTCGCGCTCATCACACAAATATTTGTCCATACCGGGATTCGAACCCGGGACCGCTAGCTTCGTAGGCAGGTTCTCTACCTTGATGCTATAGTTTCTATAATTAATTTTTGACCTACTCCATTTAATTGTTTTATGCATATTTCGCATACGAGATTACGACACTTTTCGTCGTACAGTGTCTTCAATCAAATAAATTATTATTGAAAACAATATAAACTAACGGCCTGTATTTAAAGAGTGTCCACTGTCCATCAAAGTTAACAATCGATTTTGCCAAGAGCCATTCGATTACGTGACAAAAGAGTAAATGTTTGTTGTCAAAACGATTAATATTCGAGAGATGCTGAGCGACTTTCGCTATAAATATCGGCTGTTTTATCATCAGCCTGTTCATTTTATTGCTTCCTTGTTGGGAGTGATGGCAATAAATTTTAAATTTTGTCCTTTGCTCGAATAATGTTATGCGTTATTCTGAACCGGTGTGTTGATTCAGAAAAAGCATTTTCTCTTTTATTTTTATCTGCCAGAAGATCCATGTAAAATCTTGCAGGTGCGTTTTGATTTTTAATCTACTTAAGCACTTAACTAATTACTTGTAATTAGAAACACTAAAGTTTTGTTTGTAGTTGACTTTAAAATACATTTAAGTCGTAATAAACGATTTGAAAATTTATTATAAATCAGCATCTGTACGAGTAAAACTGAGACTTAAGTTTAGTAAGCATTTAGTACATCTTATTATTTATTTATTTCATCATATAATTATTTTAATGTACCCTAATTTAAAAACTATCTCCTTATTTGTGTTTCGAATATAATTAAAAAATTACGGACATTGATTGATATAGTTTTGCTTCACCTTCTTGCTTAAGTTAGATTTTCGTGTTTGGCTTAAAGTTCTCTTTAGCGATTCACTTAGGTAATATGAAAAATGGTTACAGTAAAAAAGATATCAAATAATCTACATCATGATAAGATATACATACATAATGTTTTTTTTTTTAATTTTAAAAGCTATTCGAAAGTTAGTATTGTTCTTCACTCGATAATAATTTCAGTCTTTTTACATGTAGGTATGGGAAATACATCGAAAATATATTTTTACTAATTTTATTTTTGGTCTTTGCACGCGTATCTATATGCATACAAAATTTCAGCATCGTGACATCGATTTACTTGGAGTTTCTGAAAAAAAAAAGTACCTGTTACGTACAGCCAGACATAACGAAATTAAAAGGGTCCTAATTTTGACCTCGGAACCCTAAAAAGGCCTGGTGTTCCAAAACAGAGCAAGCTGACGCTTTAACTCAGTCATCCTCCGATCAAAGCGAAACAGAAAAGTGCTTCCAACCGCTTTGCAGTTCACAGGTATACCGGTATTTCTCTATATGCCTCTATTTCCCATACACCCGACCTATAGGGCCTTATTCTGCAAAAAACGTATTAGGTATAGAAACGTATCTATACAAGCGACCTTATGTATGGCAAACAGGGTTTAATATGCTTTAGCTATTAAATTGCAAATGCGCCCTTTTTAGTTGAAAGGGCAGTATAGGCAAGTATGCCATTGTATCGCGCGGCACACTCGGGTGATCAAAGCTTCAGCCACCTTTGTTGTGATAGATTGCCTATGAAACATGTTTTTTATTACTCTATTTTTATGACACATTTTTGTTTGAAACTATCTTTTGTTGAAAATGTGATTGGATTTTGGGGTTTATTGAACGGCAGCGGTTTTTTCGTCAAGGAAGTTTGTGTTGTGGTGGGTTGTTAGGAACCTTGAACTGACCTATTTTTCTTGTGAAAATTTCATATTTTTGCTGTAGTACTTCACCTTATCAAACAGAGTTCCTATGTAGTTAACATTCATGTTCTTATATTTATTCAACTATTGAATAAAATGACCAAAACATATGTTTGTTACACTGAAAAAATAACTCGTACTAGGAACCAGAATCTGGTTATCAGTACAGTATTGTCTTGCTGTATATGTGACGACTAAACTCTTTGTATACATAACCAGACGGTTCTAGTTGTAATACACGATAAAACATAATACCCGCAACTAGTTGATGTGTTCACATTACAATGCGCACAATACAAATAACAGACATTTTGTATCAATTACACTTGCATCTTTATTAATACATTGCAATTGTTCGTATTACGATGCATAATCATAAAAATACAAAACATTTTGTATTTATTACACTTGGATCTTTATTAAAGCAATGCAATTGTTAATTATTACAAAACTGCGTTTAACTAGACTCGTGTAGTGGCGTTTACAAACAACATAATACACGATACAACATTTTTGATGAACGCTACCAGATTTTAGTTGAGATAACTACATATTTCACAACTACACGTTCTTGTAGTATTGTAGAAAAATATTTTTTTCGGTGTACTTTGTTTATTGTACCATTGATATTATTGAGTTGATACGATATATTATGTAAATGTCATGTACCTACGCGTGTACCTACATTATATGCATTCCAGATCCGATTGTTATTTATGTTAGCATACTTATAATTTGAGTATTTGTTTCTGGACAATCTTAGGCAATTAAATAAAAAAAAACATTGCATGGCAGACAGTGTAAGCTTTACAAAATTACAATTAATCGAAAAATAAATTGAAATGTTACACGATAAACAGAATAAAACCAGGCAGACGTAATTAAACAGTTTGCCAGTAAAAACATGTAAATTTAAGTAGAAAATAACTCGTAAATAGTAAAACATTAAAGTGCGCGAACCCAACAATTAGCGCTAATAACTGTGTTAATAACTTTTAGTACTTAAAAGTTTAAACCAATAATAAGTTAAGCCTCGGCCATTGTTGTCTAAAACTAACTTAGGTAAGTATTTAGTTACTAAAATAGGGTTTTAAACTCGTATTTACTACCTTGATGAATGGTGTTCTTCCACCGTGCGTTTCACCAGGCACTTTTTGCCTCGTACGGTGAAACTGTGGAACCAACTTCCTTCTGCGGTGTTTCCGGCCAGTTATGACATGGGGGCCTTCAAGAAAAGAGCGTTCATCTCCCTAAAAGGCCGGCAACGTACCGACAACTCTTCTTGAGTTGTCGGTATTCATGGGCGGTGGTGATTACTTCCCATCAGGTAACCCGCATGCTCGTTTGCCTCCCTCTCTTATAAAAAAAAAAAAAAAAAAACACTGTTTTGTTTATTACATAAACCAAGTTTTAGTTACTTGACATCAAGATAATTTGATGACCAAAAATAATTAGCACAACATATTTAGTTAATAACATTGCAATGTCTTCTATTTCCATGATGTTACAAATACTGCCAACACAACAACGAAGAATTTCAAAGGCTTCTCGTAAACTTGTGAGCTAAAGCTAGAAAATTAATCTAATACTGACATCAAAAGTGCTGAAAACTTAGTTTTCCTAATTGCTATACCGTGGTCTAGGAAGTCAAGTTGAAAGATAAATTTCCTGTAACCGGGAAACATCAGGAGACCGAGTCCAATTAATGTTCGCACGGCTTCAAAGCATGATAGTTAACACATTTTAAAGTATAAAGTGCTCTATTTGTGGAATTTGCGAAGTTTTAAATACAAATTGGAACTTTGTGGGTCGTGCATCAACGGTTTACCGTTTAGAAATGATTACGTTGCTGGTTCCAGAAAGAAGAAAGAAAAAGCCAAGAAGTCACCAGAGTGTAGTAGAAGTATTCTTCTTCTTTATTAAATCTATACAGAAACAAAAGATCATTACTTGAGAACGGCTCAACCGATTTGGCTGTTTTTTTGTGTTTGTAATTGCCTGGACAAGATTCGCATGGAAAACTTTTTTTGGAAATATGCACCCGCGCGATCCTGGGTGTTGCTAGTACTAAATAAATTTAAAATACATTTTGTCGAAATGTAAGATTATAATTCCAGGGTCTCTATTCCACTTTTTTTTATCTCTATTGCAATTATGTTATTTACGTCATAGCCTTTACTACCAACATAATAAGAGCTGTCATAATGTTAATAATATTGTAAGAGGGTAGATAATGTAGAATAACCTCCTAAGGCCCACCATACAACGAAATTTGCCAATGGAACATGAACCTATTGTTAATGGAATAGAATCCATTTTCTAATTTGATTGTCAGTCATACTCATAAAAACAAAGGAAATTCCACCTTATCCCCAATTACATGGATCTTTATTCCATTGGCCGTATTATGTATTTTGTATACAAATATTTGTACAAGGGGCCTTAGGAAGAAATGACCTTTATATTGTTAAATACTACCAACCAGGCTGACCGCTCTTACAGGACCGATCATGGCAACGATTGGTAAAATAAATAATAAATAAATAAATAAATATCAGGGGACAATCTCACACCAATTGACCTAGTCCCAAACTAAGCTCTAGGCTTGTACTATGGGTACTAGACAACGATAAACATACTTATATAGAGAAATACATACTTAAATATATAGAAAACATCCATGACTCGGGAACAAATACTCGCGCTCATCACACAAATATTTGTCCATACCGGGATTCGAACCCAGGACCGCTAGCTACGTAGGCAGGGGTAAACATGTCCATTGACGTGTTTGGGTTTGAAGATGATGATGAACAGGGACTGTATATCGATAACCGAGATATATCGGTATTTTTAAGAAAATATCGATAACAATATCGATACTTCCCGAATATATCGATAATTGTATCGGTAAATTTAAATATCGTTAAATAGATATCGATACTTTTATCAATACTTGGTACCGATATTAATGGGTAGATACATATTTTTTTGCAAATTGTGTTAGTAGATAATCAGATACATAATCACCTGGCCAAATATTGCCAGTTATGACGCGACGGGGATTAGTGCCTTTGACTACCTACGATTTTTGAAGAGTTCCGTCGATTCCTCATGGATTTCATCGTCAGTTTAACATTCTTATAGATATGAGACCAATCTGAACCTGGTATGTTTCATTCGGGTATGTAAGTAGGTACCTATGTTACCTGACTGAATAAAAAAAAATTAAATCGGGTTCGATATTTATCGATACCTATATCGATAAAAAGATACCTAATTATCGGTATTTATATCGATATCCGATATCGATATCCAAATTATACCGGTATTACAGTCCCTGATGATGAATCTATCGCTGTTTAATAATGGAAACGCGCACCAAACTGCTGCATTGCCGCGTTTATTTTTAACCATCAACCTGCTGTCACTTGCGTTTAATGCAGGTTCTGTTGACGTTTGTTGGTCCGCGTAATTGACTGCAAACGCCTGCCAATTACTGGCGAACCCACAAACAATAACTACGTAACGTTTTGCCAGGACTTGGTAAACGTTTGTGAAGTTCTATGAACAATTTACAGGCATTTGAAATGGTTGCGCACGTTGCGTTTAATTAAAACCTTTTTGTTTTCGAGGTAATTGGGTTTTTGGACGTTTCTTTGATTGAATTGAAATTACAATTAACAAAGCGAAAGAAGGAGGGAGAGCTGAAATCTAATACCATGTCCGTATATGACGAGTAAAAATTCAGGCGTACACAGTCGAGTACAGTGATATGTACACACTTTTGCATTCTATTGCATCTTATTCCATTGCAATAAGGAGCAAAAGTGTAATTAAGTATACATATTTATCTTTGTACTCTAAATAAGTTTTGATAATAAATAAAATAAATAAATAATATGTTCGTAGTTTGCCTGAAAGTGATATATAAGATTACTTTTATCCAGACAGTTAACAAAGTGATTATCGACTTCTAAGCGGACAAAGTCACGGACAAAAGCTAGTCCCACTAATATTATAAATATAAAAATTTGTATGGATGTTTGTGTGTCCATCACGCCTAAACGGCTGAACAAATTTGTATGAAATTTGGCTCACAGATAGTCCTTATACTGGATTGACACATACATTACAACAATACATTTAAATTTGATAGTTCCGACGGGATTAGCAATACAACACAGGCGGAGTTGCGGGCAAAAGCTACTGTTTTAAAAAGTGAAACGCCATCAAGGTACCTACAGTCATACCTCGGGATTGTTGAGCCATTTGCGAACATTCTTAATTCGGTCGGGTTGTCAAATGTACACGGTATATGTATTACGACTGAAAGACGATTTGACAACCCGACCGAATTAAAATGTTAGCAAGTGGCTCAATAATGCAACTGACTGTACCATGCAAATAGAAATTTCAAATATTCTAATTAAAGAACTAAGTAACATTACTAATTAAAGTAATTATCCACTAACCGTAATGTTCAATGTGTGTAATGTTCATATTAATTTATTTTATACCGCTTTAGTTTTAGTTTCGAGTTTGCAGAACTAATTATTATAAAATTGTTTCGGATTCTGCGAATAAGTAAATGACCTTTTCAGCAAAGCGCTATTTTCACAGCATTTTCTATACAACAAAGTACAGTGTGTTATAATGCGTTATTTTAGATTGCAAAACACGCCTTAACATTTTTTTCATAATAATTAGAATTCCGGGGTGATTTTCACAGAATTATAATATAATTATAATCATAGACAGCTCTCAAGCAACGCAAGCCCGTTTATTTGATAAAAAAATATGTTTTTGTAACCTAAATCCAGGCAATGCAAAATTCCGGGTAACCTCTCGTGGAAGTAACACGCGAACTTCAATTCGTGAAATCTTAAATTCAACATCCAAGTGCACTGCACTGCGCAAGGAAGATGTTGTACAGTCAAGTTCAAAAATATGTACACAGTTTTGCACCTTATTAAAATGGGATAAGGCGCAAAAATGTTTACATATCTTTAAACTTGACTGTAACTTTCGTTTAAAATGTTAGCAAAGGCAAATACGTCGGGATGTTTTTGGTTAGTGAAATCTTTTTTTTAAACATGCTCGGTAGTAATATTCCCTTTTACACCGAAACAGAACTGTTTAAAATAATCTGTCTGTCTCCTGTAGATTTTGACCTTATCGAGTTTCATGTACGAGTATCCCATGTGTTATTCCACTCACTATATGTGTGCCAAATTGCTTCAAAATCCGTTAAGCCGTTTTTGCGTGATTTTGTAACAAACATCCAAACATCTAAACATCCAACCATACAAACTTACACATTTATAATAATAAGTAGGACTATGCATGCACACATGTTTTACAAAAATATTAATTTAAGCACGTATTCGAATTGACATCTTAATTTCTCAAAAAAACATGATCTTAATTCCGATTTCTTAAATACAGAGTGCACTACAAATTCCAAAATTAAATGTTTCGTCGAACACTTCCTTTTATAAACCTACCGATTTCTATTACTACCTTCGTTTACAAATAAAACCCAACTGCAAATAGTTGTCTAAGCCAAACTC
Organism: Tortrix viridana; assembly: GCA_963241965.1. Classification (NCBI taxonomy): domain Eukaryota; kingdom Metazoa; phylum Arthropoda; class Insecta; order Lepidoptera; family Tortricidae; genus Tortrix; species Tortrix viridana. The sequence goes on from OY725187.1 coordinate 10,394,585, forward strand.
GACACTTTTGTTGGTGAATAAGGACACAGTTACAAATAGGAGTGAGTGTGGATATGGCCTTTTTCTAAGGTAGGGTAAAGAGGAACCGAGTTTCCCAGTGAAAATTCGACCGGCATTTTTCAAGACCCAATAAATTTAATCACGACGTAATGTAGGGGGCGTGGGAGATAAATTATCCCCCCCAGCACAATAAAGTAAGTGGGGGCTACACTAGAGGAGTTGAGGGAATAATTGTTAATAATTTCCGTTTAATTGTTTGTTCAGCTTGAACGTGATTCTTTGTTTCATTAAAAAAAACTAGCGATCTGCCCTCGCCTCGCTTTGGTTAATATAAATTAAAATATTATAGACTATGTCTACCGTCCCACGTCCATTCTATATATTGGTGACAGAATTTTTGAAATCGGATGAGGAGTTTGAGAGGTTACCTCCTTTTTCCAAGCTTACAAACTTTATCTGTTCTTGAATTTTCAAGATTGGTTGTTGCTGTTTCTTATTCTATTGCTATAGCAAAGAAAATGACAGCAGCAACTTTAATGAAACTTAAAAGTTAATTGACGTCTCTGAGTGCGGCCGTTAGTGAAAAAGAGAGCATGTGTTTGTACTTGCGACTTTGGCACCGTTGTATCTGCTTAAAGGTTGTGTTGGCAAAAAATATGTACTCTAACTGAGCGTAAAATATTTATACAAAATTTAAGTTTCGAATCCGACATGGTGCAGACGTAACTTTCGCATTCTAAAGATGAGGATGGTTTTTAAGGCTTCATTTGTTTATTTTAAAATGATAGGTACGTTTATGTAAATATGATGTGTTACATAGGGTCCAACCATCAGGCTTTTTTAAATATTTCTGATGTTAAACGGAGTTGATGATATGTTTACCAAATCAAAGGATAAATAAAGAAACATTATTATTACTTTCAAAACAGGACGACTTTAGCAAATATATTTATTTTACGTTTAACAAATCGCTATGCGCAATGGTTGCTTTTGGTATAATTTATGGTAACGTGTTTACTCAACTACCCCCTTATTCATAAACGCACAACAAACCTTATTTAGTAAAAGTATGCTTTGTCACTTTCTGTCAGATTCAAATGTCACAATGAAAGATAAGGCCACAGAATGCTTCAATCATACTTTAGTTATTGTGCGATTATAAATAAGAGGGCTAGTATTTGCTTTATCAAAAACAGCTTAACATTGGGTTTAGTAACATACTTCCGGTTTTAGAAATAATCGTAACTTACTGAAATTTTAATTTTTCGCATCTTGAATCAGTTTAATAGGTACATTATTCGATGCTCTTACGATAAAGGAAAACATCATCGTAAGGAAATCTGCAGATTTGAACAGCTGAGTGAATTACATAGAACCTACAAGATAAGATACAATACAATACAATACTATACAACAACTGTTTATTTAACACCGCATACAGCAAAGACAGGAATAGAAGTGTTACATCACTATATACTCGTAACATTTCCCTTTTTTGTATTTCCTGTCTTTGACTCTAGTCAACAAGCGATCTTATCGCTAAATAGCGATTAACGATTAAGATAAATATAGAAAAACCCTAGTCTAACTCCAGTCAAAACTTCCTCTATTCCTAATCTATTCCAAGCACCTATAAAATAGCACTTGTAGTTTCTAAGCTAACTGGAAGCAGTTTACCTCTACTGTTATCGCGCTGAGCTTATTAATTTTGAGTACCTTGCCCCGCAGGCCCGCTGGCATGCTGCCACGCCAATTTGCGAATGATATTATTAGGCTTAATACCAATTTGTATCACCATGTAATAAGAACAAGAAGACCGGTTTTATATCATTTTTACCCCTTAAGTGAAGTTCAAATAAGTGTACATAGTTTGGGCTGTTAAGGACTTTAGAAACGTTAATTTTCTCAGTTTCGTAACGAAAATTAACGATACAAATGTAAGACTAATTTTCAATGAGAAACTGAGAAAGTTATCGTTTCTTAGCACAGTCCCTATTTCTCAGTTTCGTAACGAAAATTAATCATACATTTGTATCATTAATTTTCGTTACGAAACTGAGAAAGTTACCTTTTCTCAAGTCCTTAACATTCCTTAACTATGTACACTTTTTTTGAACTTCACCCCCGTAAACATTTTTTGCGGTGTGGAGAAGGCAAAAGATCACACAGGTCATGCTGAACTGATTTCGATGATAAAAAAAGATAAAAAAAGATAAAAGATATTTATTCAGTAAGTAGGCCACACGGGCACTTTTACACGTCAAAATCTACCAGCGCTTCCCAAGAGGAGACCACTGCTAAAAAGAAGCGCCGCAAGAAACTCAACAGTTAGTCATTTTTTTAATAGAATATTCACTTATGAAAGTGATACTACTTATTCTAGCATTATATAAAACTATAAAAATAATATAAAATATCTGCGTAGTTCTGCAGGAAAACATGTCAGAATTATTACGAAAAAAAATGAAAAAAATAGCATATATATATATACACACAGGTATATAAGTATACACATAATAATATCTACACATATGTAAACACATAAAAGAGTTTCGACATGTCTTCCTACACAAACCGTGTCCCATAGACAATATACAGTGTTTGCATGATTTTTGTGAAATATGATTTAGAGATAGTTTGAGTCCCGTGAAAGGATATATAGGATATATTTATCCCGGAAAATTGGACTTGTCCCGAGGGAGTGATAAAGGACAAAGGAAAGTCGCGGGCAAAAGCTAGTAGGAATTAGTGGTGAAGTACGAAACTGAAATTATTTATTTAAGAAATGGAGAGTGGTCACGTTTCTATTTTTATTAAATCATAGTAATGTAATGAAATAAATAATTTAGATATTTTTTCTATGATAAAAATATCTAATTAGTTACCAGAGCGGCTAGCACATCTCGTATTTTCTCGTTCGTCTTTATCATTACAGTCAATTTGACAAATAAGCTTTTACATGTGAAGCGTGCAATCCAAACTATCACGTATCCGAATAGAAATAGAATTTGAATTAAATTAATAATCTAGTTTCTGCACACGTTAATATTTAAATTAAGCTCTATTTTCTTTGTAACATAGCACGTTGTCACTTGTCATGCTGGCGACGCTTTTAGATTATGGAGATGTGGAAATAGGATTAAAACTCCGTCCGGATATAGAGGAGTGATTTAAAACAGTACGTAGCCTAACAAACGTCACACAAACTTTTACTTTTAATAGTGTGTAAGGATTTCTAAGTCAGACATTTTTTTAAATTTCACCAAAATAACTTAGTTATTTAGTAACACACTAGAAAAGGTTTGACAATTATTGAAATATATGTACAGTTGATTCAAACATCTGTCTTATTTTTTTTTTATTCAACCCTACATTCAGTAATCAGTAATTTATTGCAATGTCATAATGTTATAAAGGTCATGGTTAATTAATAGCTAAACATACTATTTGAACAACACTTTAATTATGTCTATAAAAATGCTTATAAGATTCTGCCTCTTTTTATTCTCCGTTATTTGATTTGATTTTTACATAAATACATTATGTGCATGTGTGAGGTTACTTGAGAAAATTATCATTACCTACTGATATAACTTTATTTAATTTACTGTGACGGCTCGGTGACGTGACGTAGCATTACGTAGAGCTGAGTGAGACTTAGAGGTAATCCCGTTGAAATATCCAAGGATATTTAGATATCGGTAATGCATTTCAATGATTTGAATATCCGACGCCTTTTCCGTCACCAATAACTTTAAGTATTTTCTTTGACGCGGGAAATGCTTTCAAATATCCTTCCAAAGTGGCCGGTGGCGCCTCCATTTTTATATGTTCTATATTGTATTTATTTCATGTCAAGGAAATTTATTCGCGTAAAGGATCGATTCATGATATTAAATCCGTTATTTTTATTAAATCGATTCACTTTAGAAATCATTCGATTATTCGTCATACTATTAGAACCACGCCAGCGATAATTACTGGCTAAATTCTTATTATAATGAACAGACAGCTATCATCATTCGATTATCAACGTAAGTATTTTACCGATTAAAAAATACACTCTCGACAGTAACACTCGATTATTCATGGGCAGTAATGTGTATTCCTCGATTATTAAATTTGATAGGTCTTGTCATTTGTAATCGCGCATCACTATCATACCGTAAATCCCTTTCGCAATGAGGTGACCTAAATCGAAAAGTGAATATTTTTTATTAAAGCAAAAAAAACTTGCATATTTCCTGGGTAGCTATTACTTTATCGAAACACCTTTCATCGAACGTATCATTTCGCAGAATTCGCGTTTCATCGAAATGCATTGCTACGTACAGGAGTTATAATTTTTGTTGGTCACAGGTCTAACCTAATATAACCTACGTAACCCATGCTTAAGATAACCTGAAAACAACAACAACAATTTTCTGCTTGCCCAAAGGTCAACTGGTAGAGAATGCCATTAGGCATTAAGTTCACCTTTTGTACTCAAATTTGTATTTTTGTGCAATAAAGATTAAATAAATAAATAAATAAAACAATAAGGTTTCAGCAGAAATTAGCTTTCGATGAAATTAAATTCGATGAAGTGATACGTTCGATGAATGGAAATTCGATAAAATGATGAAATACCATATTTCCTATTAGGCTACATGGTATCACTCGTACGTAAAAACAGTCATGTAACAAACAGTAAAGAAAAAGTTTTTTGGAATAACTATAGGCACCATTAACCACTAGCTTTCCGCCCGTGACTTTGTCTGCGGTAAGTCAGTACTTTCGTATGTTAAAATATAGCCTATGTCCACCCTAAAAATCCATTCTAAATGTTGGTGAAACAGTTTTGGAAATCGGTCCAGTAGTTTTTGAGTTTACAAAAATACAAATCTTATGTCTTTATAATATTAGTGTAGATAAGTGTTGTTTCTATCTCTTTCCAGGAAAACAGAATTTACCATGGAGTTTATATGGCCGTAGTGGACGCTGACGTCATATTCCATGCCAAATCTCTCTGTCTATAAGTAGTTTAAAATCATTCGTATTTTTGATCAGTATTAATTTCACTTTCTGTCATCTCTTTAACGGTATTTTCATACTTTGTTAAGAAATGCTAAAAAAAAATCATGCATATACCTTATTGCGACAAGGTTTCACGATGATACGCGAAAAAATTTGCTATGACCACTTTCTATCAGGTGACCCGTTTGTCCGTTTTGTCTTTAATGACTTTAAAAAAATGCATATAACCAGCTGTCATATCCTCACACCGCAACACAATGCAAACAGCTGTGCTGCTTGACGGCGGGTAAGTTTGTAATATCGCTTAGACACCTACCATGCTTTTACATTAATGATTACATTAAAAATACTTACCTTTTATTCATAAACGCACAATGGCTAAAGGATGCTTAAAATATGCTTCGCCCTTATCTTTCACTGTAACATTTGAATTTCACAGAAAGTGACGGAGCGTATTACTTTGTTTAAGTTAGGTTTATAGTTCGTTTATGAATAAGAAGATATGCGTTTCACCTTGTTTTGCAGACACTCATTTCATCGAATATGTTGTTTCACCGAATTTCATTTCATCGAAAGCTAATTTCTGCTGAAACCTTATTGTTTTCAGGCTATCTTAAGCATAGGGTACGTAGGTAACGTTAGGTTAGAAGTGTAACCACCAAAAAATTATAACTCCTGCACCTGGAAATACCTGTCGATGAAATTAAAAAATTCGGCGAAGTAAAACATTCTACATATAAAATGAGTGTCGGTGATTCAAGGGTAAACCGGAGATATGTATTTAGTTAGTATAAAAAGTTTGTTTAAGTTAACATGGCGTAACTATATAATTCCAACCGCAATAAGACATTTATCAACCTGTCTCACAAAGCCAAATCTCCCCGATCATTGTAATCGTTCAAAGAATTAGAACAATAACGTTTAAACGGCCTCTATTAATTCCCCTTAGCTCCGAAAGGCAATTTCCAGCAGAACCACTAAAATTAAGCGAATCGTTACGATTTTAATGAAGTCTGCAGACAGACCGGAATTCATCGGCATTGAGCCGGGAGAATAAACGGTGGTGCCGTGACATTAAACTTTGGACCACATTAACGTACAATTTAACTTTTGGAACTGCCCACGGAAGAAGTGGCGGAACTGCCGTTTGAACTACATTTACCTGACGTTTTTTCCTGGAAAGTTTTTTCGGATCTTGTTAGTCGGAGTAATAAAAATGAAATTGCATCTTGTCTTTTTTTGCTCAAGAAAAGTCTTAACAATGTCTTAGAACTGAAATATAATATGAAAAAAATTTTGGCTGATGACCTCTTGGTTGTATCTTATAGATTTATTCCGAGTATGTTATAATGTAAAAAGCAATAAGGCAAAATGTTAAAGATAGCATTGCGCGTATAAAGGGCCGTATGAATATACAATTTGCTTACTTAAATGTAATCAATGTTAATTGCAATACCCTTGCGGGATTCACGTTTAACCTGTACATATTTTAGGATCTTTATCACTAAGTGAATGCAATAAAACAGTTTGAATTTTGATCTTGGCTAATGTTCCCGTCTCAAAATACGTCTAAGTAAATGTCGTCATAGAAAAGTGTCACTTTTGACGCTGCTTGAGTCGGACATTTCAGCCAACATCAGTTTTTTTAATAGGGCTTTTTACCTACTTGTTTGTAACTACCCAAATCAAGACAGCAGAAGCCAGTTTTAGGTTATCTGTAAATAATTGAACGTCGATTTCGTAATTAGGTTACGGCCTTAACTGGGAAGCTAACTTTAGCCGTTGGATGTGACGGGGGGGAGTACTATTTCAAACTGAGCTTTAGTTTATTTAAACATATGAATATTTAATATCATGAAAAAGGTTTATTTTCAAGGTTTTTGGGATAATACGGGAATGCTGATAAAGAAGAAGGTACAGGAATTCAATTCATTCGAAAAGATATCTGTTAGGTTAGTTCAACAAATTGACTTTATTTTGTGTTCTTGCGTTTGTTCTTGCCACTCACCGCTTGTCTCACAGTTATCAAGTAATGCTTATCTGTCACATAAATTAAGCCCTTTCCCTTTCATACATTAGAAAATAGACAAGGAGAGTGCTAACTTTATGTAGTAGATAAATTTCCTTGTCGATTGTGAGACAGGATCTTAGAGACCTGTATCGCATCTTGTATTTTCTCGCTTGTTGCGCAGTGCATCTCTATCGTAACAAACTAGTTAGAAAGGGACATCTAAGCGACAAACAACAAGTAGGTAAGTTGTACTAACTGTACTAAACTCAGTAACGCAAGTCGTTAAAATCGAAATTAATTTTCATCTACAAGCCGCATTGCATCTTAATAGCCCTATTAAGAAACTGGTCTTACCTAGCTGAGATATCCGTCTCAAAACACGTGAAACTAAACGTTGTCTTAGACAACTGTTATTTCTGACGTATTTTAATACTGTCATCTCAACTAAGATCAATTTATTAAAACCACTCAGTATCTTATGGGGGAGGGGGCGGAAGTGTAATTGTTGGTTGCTGCACGTGTCGATTGTTTTTGCTGAGCCAGACGCCATCTTGGGCTTCTCTGTTGAGAAGTGAAGCGTGGCGGAGTGGAGCGTGTGGCTCGCCACAGTTCTCACATTCATTAACAGGGCAAGAACCGAACAATATTTCAAGAATAAATAGAATCAAGCATTTAATTTCTCATGCCTTGTATGGCAGATTTTAGTGATACCAAAATTAAATGATGTCATCTTATGCACCTAAAATTCAGTGAAATAAACTAATTGACTTTGAAAAAAAAGATCCGAACAGATGCCATTTAAAACAAAAATTTAATTGAATTATTATCCTATGTATTATTATTGTTAATAAAGAGCTTCATCGGCGTGGAAACTTTAAACCACTTCCAAACGATCGGGCGGTTGGGCCAACCGAGAGGGACGCAGCTATCTGATAAAATGAGATAGCAATATTTACATCTCGTTCCCACAGATAGCTGCATCCCCCTCGGTTGGCCCAACCGCCCGACCGTATAGAAGGGGTATTATAGTTAAGTTTCTCGAGAACTAATATTTTCCATTACAAAAAGTATTCCAGACCTGATTTGTCAGTGAGCCAATTCCTCCAGCTCTGTTCGGTCACCCATGCGTGATTGGAAATCAAACATCAACACAACCTCAAATAAAACCAGTTAACAAAAATAATTTTCATTTCATTCGAAATGAAAGCCACTGTACTGTTACATTGAATACTTATTGGCGCGTTTCAAAATTAAAGGACAGATTGGTATCCATTTGAAATGATCCCAAGATAGCTCACCTAGAGTACTTTTCCCATATGATTTCGGCAACGACTGCTCATAAGAAAAAGATAAGGTCTTTAATATTAAATGAAGAAATATTGGTCGGCGTTAGATATTGTGGCGCAAGTTAGGAGAGAAAACAAGATGATTACACCAGCAAGATAAATTTCCTAAAATAGTCTTCTAAAGGTAGCGATAAAAAAGAAAAACATGTTTACATTTTTGTATTAAGATAATGAGTTTTCAAGTTGTGAACTATGTAATATGAATTACTAGAAACCCGCCCCGGCTTCGCACGGATAGCAGAGCGTATTCGAACCTAAACCGTAATTAATTATATACCTTATGAGTCACTCCGTCAATTGGTGAAACCGTATGAAAATCCGTTCTGTAGGTTCCGTACCCGAAGGGTGCCCAACGGGACCCTATTAATATACCTACGCTGTCCGTCTGTCTGTCTGTCCTAACTATAAATACCTGTATCTTTGGAACCGTAATAGATAGCGGGTTGATTGTTTTTTCCGAATGTGTTATTAAGGCGGATTTACTAAGTACTTAGCAAATAAAAAAAAGTGAAATAATAAAGGGGTCCCCATACAAGAAACATTTTTTTTTCAACGTATTTTTATGTTTATTGTATCGTAAAAACGGTAAAACATACAAGCGTCAAACTTTAGCACGATTATAGATCAAACCCTATAGAATAACAACAAATACTAAAAACCAGTCAAATGCGTACGGAACCCTCAGTGCGCGAGTCCGATTCGCACTTGCCCGGTTTTGAGTTTATCGCGTTCAGACAGACAGTCCGACAGACACGGCGGAGGACTTTGAAACTATACATTGACAAAAATATTTCGCTCATTTACGGTGGAGACCCGTCCAAAATATTATACTCCATCTTTTTTTTAAAATCAGTTATGAAAAAGAAATTCCCAGCTCAGAATGAACTTTCTCACCTCGATCCAGGCCCTATCTTTCACAACGCAATGACTCAAAGAAGTACGTAATTTAACACATTACAATATGTTTTATTAATTTTTTTTCTAGAAACCTCTGAATAAAAATCCCTCGCTACCCTCTTCTTGGGCCACAATGTTCAACGTCTCAATATCCAGCGGTGTCATGATTGATCTTGATAAAGATAATACGGATTTATAGCGAGCCCCACGTCATATTAGCTGACATGAAAATTATTTTGGGCTCGGTTTATTACGTAGTAGCCTCACTTGGATTGGGAGGGACGAACACTGATTTACGCATTTTAGTATTACAAAAAAAAACAAGTATGACTTGTATAAAATTTTCCAAGAAGTAAAAAATGAATATTAAGATAACTTATCAGCTGTTCTTAATTAATTTGTTTAAGAATCTGACAGTGATACTTTTTACGAGCGAGCAAGTAAGTTTTTGTAAACACATAGACTAATTAGGTCAATCAACTTTTTGATGTACCTCGTTGCCAAGGTTACGTCTCTTGGGTCACTCTTTAAAACTATAATTTTACAGGATATAAATTTACCTAACATGCTTTTTGTGGCACTTACAAGGCCATTATTATGTGCGCTTTCTTCTAAGCATGTTAGTAGTATATTATTAATCATCTTTCTAAGAAACACTATCACTGTTGTCTCCTGGCTTACGGGACAGAATAACAACAACAAAAAGTTGATCGAACCAATTAATAAACTGATCTTGGCTGAGATGTTCGTTTCAAGACACACCAAGTATTTCTATGAGTTGACGTTTACTATAACATGTCTTGAGACGGGCATCTCAATAGAGACGAGTTTATTAATATGCGAGTGCTACACGGTTTGAAACCATAGCTTAAAACAAGTGATTTGAAACCGTGTAGACAGTGGTTTTAAACCAAATTTCACATGACCTTAAACGCCCTTGGCAGATATCGATCAAATGGGCTTGTTTGAAACCGTGTAGCAGCTCGCTTCTACCGAGTTCACTTGGTTTCAAACCGCGTAGCATGCGCTATAGAAGAGTCCTGTGGCAGGAGTGTTGGTTGCTGCACATGCCGATTGTTTTTGCTGAGCGGGAGTCGGCCTGGCCACAACTTTGAGTGGCGGCGGCGGCGGCGAGCGAATTCTCTCTTCATTGCTCGGTCGAGAAGCTCACCGCGCAGCGGTTATTTGACGTTACACGCAATGTTTAAGAAAATTCTCTCGCTGCTCAGCCGGTCTTTGCCACCGATCTCCCGCTTGAAAACATTTTCAAGAACCGAACACTGTATCTCAACAACTGACATTGGCAGAAAATTTACCACATACGGACATAAGCCATTATTGCAAACAATTGAATTGAATTGAGTTCATTAATACGGGCCTAAGTCTGCAAATGCGTTGCTAGCCCTGTGGACTTAGTCACACTGGTAGTTAGCCCCACAATAATACAACTAATTGGTATGGACTTGGTTTTATGTCACAGTGATGTTCCGAACTATCATAGTTAGTCCAAACTTGGCATTATAAATTTCAAAAGTGTGTTTATGGCGCCAGTCCCGCAGCGAGCGCTCTAAAGCACCGAGCTCAAAGTTACGAAATTAGTTCTATGATGGCTGATTTTAAACAACAAAGGTATGTGAGATCCGGGAGCCTCTTGTTTCGCCAAAATAATGTTTGTTCAAATGCATCATTTCCCAAATTTTCATTTCCTAAAAACCAATTTGTACCTATTATTTTTGTTTTATATTCAGGATACTAAAAACAACTATTTAGATAGGTTAGTTAAGGTTAGAGTTGTGAACGCCATAAAATGCTAATTTTAGCGGCGAGAAATACCTTGTTGGCAAATGAAAATTTGGAAAATGATACATTTGACTAAACATATTTTGGCCAAACGGTGGAGACCCGTTGAGATCCACTAATTCCAGAACCCTTTATTGAGCACTCGACCCAAAATTGCAACTGGTGAGATGGCTAGCATAGATGCATCATGTTCAATAGGATTAATAAACTGAACTTGACTGAGATCCCAGTCTTAACACGCTTCAAAAATGACGGTTTTATATCATTTGACATTTCTTGAGACGGACCTCTCAAGATCAGAGGTCGTATTATCTGTCAAAACTACAAATTTCAGGCAGAGAAAGTGACCGCGATATATGAGTCTTATAGCCCTATCCCTTTCACTGAATGTATTAAGAGCTCATAATATGGCATTAGTTTATCAACACTGCCCTTAGGATGGCAATCTTGAGATTGTAGTTTTGAGATTGCAAATGGGTCTCAGATCTCACTTGCCATCTGGTAGCTAGCGTGTTCGTTTGTCTTCTTCTCTCTAAAAAAATGTGGTAGGAGGAGTGACGAGCGCTACATGTAACAAAAAAGCCGGTCAAGTGCGAGTCGGACTCGTGCACTGAGGGTTCCGCACAAACTTTTAGGCATGTAAATAGTTCGTAAATCACGGGAATACAATATAAACATAGTCCAGTATAAACTGACACGCAATAAGTATGCACATTCTTACTTAGTGAGTGTCCGTTTATATTGGATTCAATTTTTATGCGATTTAACCACAAATTTACAGTTTTCGGATTTTTTCCTTTACTTGTGCTATAAGACATTGCTTCTTGCCAAATTTCATGATTCTAAGTCAACGGGAAGTACCCTATAGGTTTTGATTCACTTGAGATTCCCTTGAATATGCGGCATAAACGGCCGTATCTTTTGATTGCGTTGACTTAGATGTCTGATTTTTTCACTGATCTAAGGGATTGCAGACTTTAGTATTTGATATGAATTTCAACTTGATACCTTCACGCGTTCCTGAGAAAAAGGGTCTTGACAGACACACAGACACACAGACAGACAGACAGACAGACAGACAGACGGACACCAAAGTGATCCTATAAGGGTTCCGTTTTTTTCATTTGAGGTACGGAACCCTAAAAATTAACGATAATTGAACGGAAGCGAAAGCCAGGAATAATATATTATAGCTTTAAGTAGAAAGGAAAAACAACATATAATTTTGTGGCTAAATAACACCAAAAAATAAAACTCAATAATACCGACGCCACAAAATCACGGGAACAAAGATAATTAATTATTTATTTGACCAGTAAATTATACCGTGAAACTCTACTATCTTTTTCACGGGAATTAGTCCGTTCGTGTGGAATCAGATAAGTCTAATGGCCCTGTGGGTAGACAAACATCTGAACAGCTATTATTCAGCGTGTATTGTAGGAATATGCCTGTCTAGCGATGACACTACCATGGTTTCTGGAAATGCGTATTAAATATTTTAATTTAAATAAAGTTTATTAAAATTTGTTGAAACAGACTTAAATAGGTACGATGCTTGAATACATATTTGTTAAAGAAAATATTAATAGAAATATGTTTTGCAATTTACCGTCTGTTTCACAATCGTCAAGTTAAGCATATATTATGTTAAATTTAGCCCTTTCCCTCACTTGAAAATAGACATGCTTTTTAATTCGGTTAAGTATATTACCTAGACTAAGGTTTGAGTCATAAATCTAATACTCAAATAAATATATAAATATCAGGGGACAATCTCACAAAAATTGACCTAGTCCCAAACTAAGCTAGTTTGTACATACTATGGGTACTAGGCAACAAACACGCTTATATAAAAATACATAAATAAATACACCAAAAACATCTAAAACTCGGCCGGCAACTCAGACTTACCGGGAATCTCAGGTATGATTACGACTTACAAAGCTTCTAATAAGTCATAACCATGCTGTATAATAGTTCCCAAGTAACCCATGGGTTAAATTAAACCACCACAAAATTCTTGTACTTTTATCAAACACCCTGTACACAAAATCAAGCGAAGTACAATAATAATTCTTCGTTCCAACATCGCATCGAGTTTACGATCAGTAATTACGTAGATAATCTTTTTCTCATTTTGCGCCCAACGTGGTCATAATTAGGTTCCTTTTGGGATACACTTGATAGACATTATCATCGTTGAATTATCTTTCCTGTTAAGTTAAGCGAAGTTTTTCGATTTAGTTGAAAATGCGTGCCTGTGATAATACTTGCATTGATCGTAGTCTAAGAGACGTTGTTTTTTTTAAACCATTATAATATCATTGCATATTTTAAATTAAAGTCCCCCGCCCCGCTGAGTTGGTGTTTGTTCGGGCTATATCAGAAACTGCTGCACGGATTTTTATACGGTTGTCACCAATAGAAAGAAGAATTATCTAGGAAGGTTAAAGGCTATCATTTATGAGTGGCTACCTTTGCGAAGCCGGAGTTTGTCGCTAGTGAATTATAAATCGGGTATGATGTAAATAATGTGGATTAAAAAATAGGAAGTAGGTACTTACATTATCATACTAGAAATTTGCAAATTTGTAACCGATTTAATTACACTCCAAATGAATTGTTTTTTTTTTGTGGGCTATGAAATAGATCTCACTCTATTCTATAAAAAGAAAAACCATATTTTTCGAAGTTTACCTTTTAAACATTAATCATTTCATTAGCGTTGTTTTTTTTGTATAAAATACATACATTTGAAACATTAATATCTGTTAATATTGGGTTTCACAAATCACGTTAAAACACGGGCATTGTGATCATTTCTTTCAATTATAGCAGTGAACAAAGAAGTTACGGAATTAGAAATGAGTGAACCGAGCCAATTAGAAAAAGCCAAGACAAATAATAAGCGGTGGCCGGGGAAATGAAAGCACGGTATTACTCAGACGGTGGATATACTGTTTCTATTTTAAGGTCACGGAGGTATGGTTTAACAATATTTGTTTTGTCTTTTCTGATTCTTTATCTTTATCTGATTTGGTCTATTGAAGTATGTGTCAGGCATAAATATGTACGTAACAGATTTAGTTATACCTGACCTTCACTATCTTCGCGAGGGTAAGAAACCATAAAATTTTCAGTTTTTGGGAAGCGAATACATTATTTTAAACCGACTACGGCGAAGCAAAAATGAGGGCTATTTTATATTTATAACATCACTAATAAAATTATAAAAAAAACTCGTAGAACATTGGCATGTAAATTAAAACTTGATTTTATTTTAACTGCCAATTAAACTATTGCAACATAAAGTTACTTACATTTAACTAAAAAAAATCCTAAGAATAACCAAATAATTTGGCGACTTGCTCTTGTATTTCCATCCCCAAAGTAAATATTCAAACGATACCGGACACGACACGATTTTATCGTGTGTCGTACGACCGTCGTCCGACTGCGACGTTTTTCTAATCTAACTTGGACCGCCATCGATCATTTTCTTTTGAAAAGTTGCGACGGCGGAGCGGAAGCGAAGAGGATTATTAAAAATGGTTCGACTTAAATGTGCCACAGTGTGCTGGATAGATTAGGTATTAGGTAAGTATTTGTTGAATCAGTTAATAAATACTCTGTAATAAATATGAAATATCATTTTTTTGCAGCTATGTTATTCTGTTAACACATCGTCGTTCAGTTCTACTCAGTCGATGAATAGCCGGCGAATTTACGTCGTCCGTCAAGGTGGGTAAATGACATTCAACTGCCTGCACATTCATTTAGTCGCTGGATTCACAGACGACCAGCTGTGAAACCAGCAACTAAATGAATGTGCAGGCAGTTGAATGTCGTTTACCCACCTTGACGGACGACGTAAATTCGCCGGCTATTCATCGACTGAGTAGAACTGAACGACGATGCGTTAACAGAATAACATAGCTGTTGGTTCAAAATCAGTGAGAAAGTTTTTGATAAGATTTGGATAGTAATATTTTGAATTGCAGTATGTTTGTATATTATATGTATGTGTGGTTCATTTTTGTCCTGTAAAGGCTGAACAGCTGACCGGTTTGCGATAAAGGAGTCGTTAGATTCGTCTAATCGCTACAAAAAAATTATGCTTTTATGGCATAGTTCTAAGAAATGACATCGTCGTTGTCGATTAGCCTTAGTGTCGTTAAGCTTAAAAAATTACAATATGGTGGGGTTAGAAAAATGTAAAATGTTTAATAACATACGAGTATATGGACGATAACATCAAAAAGTTGGGTTTTCAAAGCTTGCTTCTGTCAAACTAGTCAATTGAAGTGTAAAACCCTTTAATCTTCTTAATTTTAAACGTATTCGTCAATACTTTCATTTATAAAATTGTGACGTGACATCACATAAATCGGAAAAAGCAAACTGAGAAATCTTCTTTTTGAGAAACACCGTCACGTGACATATTGAGGACAAGACGTCCCTGGGGATAGAATAAGCACATTTCTCTCGAGTCCCGACGGTTAATCTATTCATCTATTCTGTTTCGTTTTGGATAAGTTTTCTTTGATAGCTTTACCAGTGATTTGTGTCACATGACGCTATTTTTTGAGAGTTCATGATTGAATTTAAATTAAGTAAATGAGGTCAACGATTATTTCACAAAAACGCATTGTATATATCTAAACTCAATTCAATTCAACATATTTAATTCATACTTTGGGTCCATAAAAGTGTTAGTTATAAATATGCAAGCAAATTTAAATAAAAAAAATTATTGCGAAACTCGTAAATAACGTTTAATTTATGCACTCTCTCTCTCCTCTTATAACAAAATACCTAACTATAGGAACGTCAACTAATTGAAATATTTAGAATAATCTTTGACGCGGGAAATATTTAAATACAGTTCAGTCGAGGACAGAAAGTTGTTAAATTTTTTCACCTTGTTTCATTGTAATAAGGTCCAAAAGTGTATACATATTTCTGTCCTCGACTGTACCTAAAGAAATTATTCTCCTGACATACCACGAGTATCTTGTATCCTCATGATATTGATCTAGTGCTCCTAAAATAAACAAATCGCACCTTCAGAATAAAAGTGACCTAATCCACAATGTTTAGATTTCAAATTAGGTCTCTATTTCAATAATTTTATGACTCGAAGTAGAAAACTTAACATTTTGTATTAGGTCACTTTCATTCTAAAGGTGCGAAATGTCTACCTGCCGAATTTATTGACCTATCCAACTTTTATTGGATATATCTAGTTCAACATGTCATGCCATCCTTTTGAAACGTCTTGATACTTTACTTGTGTACTAAAGGCGAGGATATACAAAATTATTGTAAGGTATTGTGTATTTGCTCAATTTTCCAAAAAGGGTAGTAATGTTTTTTTGGTGTGCTATTTATACGTTAAAACTGTAGTATCAGAAATTTACAGAGCTGTACAGATGACAGTACATTTTTATGTAGTATTTTGTAATAGTGAAAATGATTTTTAGGGTTCCGTTGTTTTTACTTAGTTTCTAGTTCCTCTCCTCGCACGGGGAAAACATCAATTATGTGTACTATAAATTGCCTGTCTGTACGTTAGAAGTTAATATCATTAGGGTGTGCCGTCAGTATCTTCTCAGCATCTTATTTCTCTGTCATTCTTTATTAGACGTGATTCATGGTTTGACTGACGTGTAGCTTAAAATGTGCTACGAAGATTCGTAGAAATGCTACGAATATAATTTCGTAGCGGTGGTGTTCCACTCTTTGCATGCAAATAAATAACACTATATATTACACACTATTTATTTCTTATACTAATAGCTGGTTTTTTGCTTTCGTTTTACTTTATCGCGGGACACCCTTTATATACCCCCACCCCTCCACTAGGTAAAAGTAAAAGATAATAATGTTGGTTTGCATAGATACTGTTAAGAAACCGAACATAAACCTCGCAATATATTACAATGATAAAAAGTATTTAAATATCGATCGCTGACCTTATTTTACACCATACGTCAAAAGTGACTACAGATACTTAGAATAGAATTGTTTTTATTAATATATAACTCCACAATACGAAGGTAAAGCTACCAATTTGCCACAATTCCATTTACAAGACCTTCCAACTTTTAACATATGTCCAACGCCTAAAACTTCCCCAAACCGTTTAGGCAAGGGTTTGGAATATATCGAAAGATCACATCTCGGTGGAATATTGTAATGGGATGCATGCACTGCGGGATTTGGAGCAAAATTGTAGCAAAATGGTTACCACAACTTGAGTGTCGCTCGGTGCGTCTCTTTCTTTGTAGGCTACATAGAGCGAGACGTGTTGAGTGAAGCACGAACCGCAGAGAAATTGTGCTAGCGTCTCTGGATGGTTTGTGGCGATAAACGTATTCCATTTTGTTGCGTACACTAGATTTTGGCAGCTCTTTGTGTGTGGAAGGGTTTGGGAATTTATTTTTGTTAATATAGGGTTTAGGTAAGATGCTACTGAAATGAGTCTTCTTAAGTCGTTGATGCAGTTAGGTAATTGTTTCATTTATATATACCATACCTGCAATATGCCTCTCGACTGATTCAAATCAATGAGTTATATTTTTTTGAAATTTTCTTTTAGCTCTAGTTTAAAAAGATGGGTTTTTCGAGAAACGATAAGATTCATTTTCAGCGTCGTTATGCAAACTCACTACCAAAACGATTAAACTATAATTTATAACGTTGCATAACGTTCAAGTTGCAAAAACCTTTAGAAGTTTGTAAAACCATTTAAAAAACAAGTTTGCATTATTACATTTTATTTAATTACCTATAATTATTATAATTTAAAAAATGTCTGTGTTTTTTTGTTACATCTTCATGGTTAAATGCCTCATCTGGTCGAGATAAAATTTAGTACACTTACGGTACTTTAACATATTCCCTGTGCATGCATCATATGTAGCATTTTAGGGTATAAGTGATACGTGCATGCACTACGGATGATGCACGACCCTTGTGAACTTAAAGCATTGCCAAAATTTCCACGTGTGAGCTAAAATGCTACACATATGATGCACAGGGAACCTGTTAAACGTGGGAATAGCTATAATTCCCGCGCAAACGAAGCCGCTCTCAAATAAATGTTTAATCAAAGCTTAAAAATAACATTTGCATTTATTTTTCAATTAGTAACTTTACCTTTTTGTAAAAGCTTTTAATTTTTATTATTTCGTCTCTGATCATTATACCTGTATAAAAATGCCATTTTTACATTTTGCTAATTGCGTGTCTGGATTACAAAGCTGCCAGTCAATGTCATACCTGAAACAAGAATAAAGGATACATTGCAATTTTGTATTTCATATCATTTTATATGAAAAATATTAACTTAAATTACATTTGGATGATACCTAAATCATTCATATTTTATAATGTATATGTTATGCTTTTTGTAATTTTTGTGCATTTACTGTTTGCAATGATTGTTTGATTTGATTTCACTTAACTTTTAGAGTTTGATTAAAGTGGCTGCTATCACTTTATTTGCTATAGCAATAGAATAAGACGCAGCAACTTTAATCAAACTTAATAATTAATTGACGTCTCTGAGTGCGGCAGTTAGTGTGAGATTAACGTATAAAGACATCAAACCTTGGACTCTAGCTTACACGTATTTTTTATAGAAGGACAAAAGACTGAACACATTTATTGAAAGACAAAATTCTTTGAGGTTACACCTAGTTCTACACAGTGAACCACACATTACGCCAAGCAAACTATAATATTCAATATATTTTCGCTGGCGTCTGTATAAAAAACTGCTACAAATACAGTTCAACGCTTACGTAGCCCTGCAAATGTACGACAAAACATTTATGGGTGGACGTGTCGCAACTTTCAATAGACGAGTGACCAGCAAATTTAGTGCAGTCAAACTTTTCAATATCTGCTACACTTTTTTTTTTTTCACACTAGCACTGTGTTCGTAAAATAACAATAATTAATTGGTAGCCGAATAATGTCCACAGTTAAACCAAAAAATAAAATGCGTGCCATGTGATAAACAATTCAAAATATTATAACCGTATGCGTACGCGTAAAATACAGTGCATTAGCTCTTGAAAAGACAAGAGATTAGCCACGTACCACTGAATTACCTTTTTTAACCCTCCGGTGACCTACCTCAGCACTTTTCAGACAACTCTGGGACCATTGACATTTCAACAATGCCTTCACGCTTTACCTTTCCTCGTTAAATCACTGTTAGATTTACTGTTTTAACAACTAATTTTAAGCAAATCAGTTTATGTTAGACACAATTAATAATAATAAATGAATGCCAGGGGTCAATGTCGCAAAAATTGACCGGCTCCTAAACAAAACTCTTAGCTTGTACTTTGGGTATTGGACAACGAGGGACATAGATTATAAAGAAAAACACAATAGACAATACATAGATAATATTTAAAAACTCTGGAACAAAAATACTCGCACCTATTACACAAATATTTGCCCCTAACTTGCTAGCTTCAACTTCAACTACGCTAACCGCATCGTCAAACAATAGGTATGATGCACTTTTCTCGGTCCAAAATTTATTTACTAAATGAGTTATTTGGGTGCCCTTCGAATTCTCTAATCTTGTTGTCGAATAATCGTTTGGTCGAAAATCTTTTTGCACTTTTAAGCTGAAATTACAGGATTTAATAAATATCTGTTGTGTAGATTAACAAGGGTAGGTTAGTTTTACAATAATTCTAAAATAACTTTCAATTGAACATGATTATGTCACCCAATATACTTACTGCCGCACTCAGAGACGTCAATTAAGTTTTAAGTTTCATTAAAGTAGCTGCTTTCACTGTCTTTGCTATAGCAATAGAATAAGACGCAGCAACTTTAATGAAACTTAAAACTTAATTGACGTCTCTGAGTGCGGCAGTATGACCCGAGTTATTTACTTCATTTAGTGATAAATTCATGAAAATACAAAACTTTGTTCAAACTACACAGAATCTGTTAAAGAGATCATTCCCTTTTTTGTCCATCTTTCGTTTCAAAAATATGATCAGTCGAGTATCATTGGTAAAATTGGTGACGACGCGGTTAGCCTAGTTGGTAGTGACCCTGCCTACGAAGCTAGCGGTCCCGGGTTCGAATCCCGGTACGGGCAAATATTTGTGTGATGAGTGCGAGTATTTGTTCCTGAGTCATGGATGTTTTCTATATATTTAAGTATGTATTTCTTTATATAAGTAAGTATATAGTTGCCTGGTACCCATAGTATAAGCCTAGAGCTTAGTTTGGGACTAGGTCAATTTGTGTGAGATTGTCCCTGATATTTATTTATTTAAAAATAAAACATTTAAAAACCATAACTGCACTGGTACTGGTACACAGTTATCGTTAAATGCATGCTTTTAGTTTTGAGGTATTTTTCCTATAGTGAAATACAATTTTAAAACGTACGTACAAGTGGCTAAATGAAATAAAACGAAACCAAAACTAAAACTAGCTTGTTCTGAAACTAATTGTTGTTTTGACTGAATTCTAGGATCATAAAAACAAGTGAGAGTTTAAACTGGAAACGTTTTGAAAGTTGCGTTTGGATAGCGTGAAACAATGTTTGGAACATTATATATAGTGATAATTTTAAACGGGGAAAAGGAAATATTGAATTTTAAGTAGTGATATTTAGTTGAAGTACAAAAATATTATACGTTTAATAGACATCTTTTGGTATAACAGCTCTTGTAACACAAAAACTGTATAATATTTTATACAGCCATTATAACCCTAGTTTGCATTTTAAGGGCTATATAAGTTTTACACAGCTTGTGTGTTACTTGGGATATTTTTAAATTACATTTACTAAGCTATATGGTACTTTTTCAAAGCGTGTCGACATCGTTTTAGATGTATGCTGACCAATATTTCGCCGTGCGAGCGGCGTTACTGCTGGCGTTATTTACGATATTTATAACAGTACTTACTTAGACTTTTGCCATTTTCTAGTTTATTTTAAAGTCAGGTGCTTAGCTTTCACTGAAATTAATATAATTACAATTATATTAAAATGTATGTAAAATTCTTTAAAAGCGACGCCGATATGTTGATATGCATATGCAAATGCGAAGAACAAAAGTTTTTATAAATTTTCTTATAAACTACTTATTTTGATTGCATAAAATGCGCAATATGATTATTCTATTCGTTTTTTAAAACTCGTCAAGCCGTTTTACATACAGGAGGTTACAAAACTCCACAAACAAAGTTGTCAAGTCAAAACTCAAGACTAAAACGTCGAGATGTCTGCAAATTGTATAGGATTTGACTGACTTATCCCTTAACTCGAGCTAAACTGACAGGAGAGATAAATTGTGCTCATTCGCCCAATTTGCCGAGACATTGTTGTCTAAGTAACCTTAACTTTACGTGAAGCATTATTCCAAAATCAATCTTAAGAATAATAGCATAAGATATGAATTTGAAGTAGCAACAAGCGTAATCAATATAGGAGCCTCATCTCAAGCCCCCTCTTAGATCGTGGCTAGCGCCCTCTAAAGTTACTCTAGTACGTCTTCTATTTTCTAGCTTGTCGCTCAGTGTGTCTCTATTGTTACAGACTAGTTAGAAAGGGAGTGAAAAACAAGTCACAGACCACTTTTTTTTGCCATCCAGGAGTCAAATAGAAAGCGTAGTTAAAAAAAATCTTGTAATTAGTTTTTAGTTCTCAAGTAGCATCTTATCAATATAGGTAATTTTTACTTCAAAACAGCCGAACAAGGAGGTGTTTGAATTTCTCGCGGCGCTTCTTCTAAGCAATCTCCTCCTGAATAGCGCTGGTAGATTTTTGACGTATATAAGTGCTCGTCCGGCCTACTTAGTGAATAAATATATTTTGTCTTATTTATCTTGTTTTTTGGACCTGTATGAAAAGTTTATTGTACGCGATTAAGTCCCGTTTAACTACAAAAATGTGAGAATATCACAACCGCAATATTACAGTCCTTATCATGGATTGACACATCTATAGGATACGAGTACATTTCTATTCTGGAAAATTTTTCAGAGGAAAAAGCGATAAACGTGGACGGAGTCGCAGGCAAAAGCTGTGTGGGATGTTATACAGGCTGATCAGTAACAATACACATTAAAAATACCCCGTGCGCTTTGTAATCCCCACCAACTTTTTTAATGTCCCGGGAATCTCGGCAATGTAATTTAAATAAGGAGAGAAATTAATTTTTGGTATTTGCAGTAGCTCGACGCGGCCGGGTCTAATGACATTGTTTTGTGGAAACAATCTCAAAGCCGACGTCAAAGACCGCGTTTTAGCGAAGTTTGGACACAATTTTATGCAAACCCATGTTAGGACTAACCGTATAAAGTTTCCTTAGTACCAGTATTAATAGTACGTACAGTAAAATAGTGCTGGGATGTCTATCTCTCTTGCACTCTGTGGCATCTGTCAGTGTATACACACACACGCAAACGCAAGCGCTCACACACACGCTCAAGTAATTTAGTTTTAGTTTAGAATTTTGTGGCTCATAAGAATTTTCCTTTGTCTAAACAAAGGAAAATCGCCTAGAAACTTTACCTCATAATTCTCCATCGCTCAAGCTCTGACATGACGTAATCACCTTGCAGGTACTAATTTACTGACATTGCCTAATTACAGGGTGTTATTACTCAACGGCGTAGGTATTAGTGCTTGTAAGCGCCAGTATACGTATATAACTTTGTAAATAGAATATGATTTGAACTTTATTAAGCACTTCATAAACATAATTTTCTGTTAAATATGTACAACCACAAACCAGATTAATAGTATTAGCACAGATTACCTTACTTCGTAAGAGATACACCACTCCGCAAAGTACATCCGGTATTAGCCTACCGTTTTCTGACCTTTGGACACCTTTGTTTTACCCGTTGTTTTGCTTACATGTGAATATGCATAGAAGATACCCCCAAAAAAAAACTTAATTTATTAGCCAATTTTTGCGCACGAAAGTGTTTTGTATTATTTTTATCATAATGTTGACAACCCTAATTTGATCGTGACGACGCAATTGATACACTTAGCACGAGCGCGTAAGGTCCTTTCTAGCGCGCACGCGCGCAGTACACGTATGAACAAACATTAGTATAAAAAGCCATATCCGCGTTCAAATTGTAGGTTTTATCATTTTCTATGAGAGTGGTGGTACCCTGGTATTAGGTTATTTATCGCTGTCACACTCTAGTTACAAATATGACATTCGTGCACTTAAAGGAGCGTCCTCACTGAGAGCATTCTTACCCAAGCATTCGTAAACGAGCAATAATTTCAATAATTTGTAAGCTTTGTACGCTCGGCTCAACGTCCACACCACTCGAATATTCGACCGAATGCTCATTACACGCGAATGTTCTCAGTGGGGACGCTCCTTAAAACATTTACAAAATGAATTGACACTGGTCCCTACATTAGGCGTAGCCGGTCCTGTAGGGAACCAATTCAGAGATGAGATTACAAAATTAGCGAAAAGTTAATAACACAGTTGAAACTACATTCAGTCAACAAAGTATCGGGAATGGATGATTTGTTTATGGTTCCAAATTCAAATTTTTGTTTTTTTTTGTTGTTGTTAGATTGGCACAACTGTTTTCTATTTTGGCGCGGAGTTTGAGTTGCATCTGTTATTTATATTAAATACAGTGCTGTTTTTAGTTATATCATATCTAGTGTGTATTGCGAATTTCATAATGGACAAAAACATTGAACAAAGAGTTTGTCTTAAATTTTGCATCGCCAATGGAATTTCGTGTTCGGAGTCACTGAAAATGTTACAGAAGGCTTACGGTGATTCGACTTTATCAAAAACACGTGTTTATGAGTGGTACAAAGCGTTCAAAAGCGGTCGAGATGTGATGGAAGATTTGCCTCGCTCTGGTAGGCCATCAACGTCTGCAACTGAAGTTAACATCGCAAAAGTGAAGGAAATAGTGACTGAAAATCCTCATTCAACTTTGAGAGAGATAGCCGCCGAACTTTCTGTATCTCACGAGTCGATCCGTACTATTTTAACTAATCATTTGGGTATGAAACATGTTACCGCTCGGCTAGTCCCAAAAGACCTGAATTTTCTCCAAAAACTCAATCGCATGAGAGTCGCTGAGGACATGCTAGAACGAGTCAATTCCGACCCAACATTCATGAAACGCATTGTTACTGGTGACGAGACGTGGGTTTACGAGTTTGACATGCAAACTAGTCAACAAGCTTCGGAGTGGCGCCTTCCAACTGAACCGAAACCGAAGAAACCACGCCAAAGTCGATCAAAAGTCAAAGTCATGTTGACTGTTTTCTTTGACTATCGCGGTGTTGTGCACTCGGAATTCTTGCCGGAAGGTCAAACGGTAAATAAAGAATATTATTTGAGCGTTATGCGGCATTTAAGAGAGCAAATTCGACGAAAAAGGCCAGATTTGTGGAATGAAAATTCTTGGATTTTGCACCACGATAATGCGCCTTCGCACAAGGCCATCATTGTAAAAGAATTTTTGACCAAACACTCAACAAATACCATCGAGCAACCACCATATTCACCAGATATGGCTCCTGCCGACTTCTTTCTTTTTCCTAAACTCAAATTACCACTTCGTGGCACCCATTTTCAATCGGTAGAAGACATAAAGGAGAATTCGCGCCGAGAACTGAATTCAATTCCGGAAACAGCGTTTAAAAAATGTTTTGATGATTGGATTATTCGTTGGCGTAAGTGTATCGTTTCTGAAGGAGCATACTTTGAAGGTGATAAAATAAATTTGGATGATTAACAAACAGTTTGTGTATTATTGATCTTTTCCCGGTACTTTCTTGACAGAGTAGTATGTCTACATCGATTGGATTTCTATGCCTTGTGTCAAATGTCAAACATACAGGATGTTAGTTTGTGGGTGCGTATCGATACATATTATAACAGCAAATGTTATATTATTAGGTAATATAACGCTCAATGGATATAATTCACTTCTGATATAAAAACATACAACACATAAACAATTCATATAACAACATTTTAACTAACATACCGAAGGTATAATGTTCATGTAATATAACCTTTTTTTTATTACACATTGAATATAACGTATTAAAAGTATAATTTCAAAGTTTAGGTTTAAGTCGTTTTAAAATAGGTTAGGTTAAGTAAGGTCAGTGTTGCGTCAGGCCCGGAGGGCCAAAAAATCCAGCAATAGGAGCCGAATAGGAGGACCCGCTCTCAGCCCTGTCTGTCTGTTACTATACTTCATACAGGTATTATACTATGTAATACATTATATCGACTAAAATTACATTATTTTATTAATAATGTGTCAGTTTAGCAGTGTGTGAAATGTTCATTATATTATTTTTTTATTATAACATAATAAACTTATACCAATTTTATTGTTATTATACCAATTGTTAATTATACCAGTTGAAAAATTATTTCCCTTAAAATTATATCAAATGTTGTTATATTGAACATTACACATCGAAACCGTATGTACCGAAATTTTATATAGTTACAGATCATTATTATGATATTTTGTAATTAGTTTGTAAGCATCACACACAGTCAAATTAAGTTCCACACAGTGAAAGGAACAGCGCTATAGCAGTTACATGTCTCCGTCTCGCTCGATGCCTGATACTAACTGGCTGGTTAAGATACTTTATAAGGCCTCTGATGATTGAAAGCTTGTCATAACAGGCTATGAATTACTCTCGCTATTGTCACCAAGCCTTTTATTTTCACGCCAATCTAAAATTATAAAAACTTTCCGAAACCTTTGATTCTCGGCGGGTATAATGGAAAATCAGGACAATGGTAATTGCTTCGCCGCTCTCAATGGACTTATTAATTTTTTTCAGGTACTTTAATAAGAACAGAGGCGTTAGAACGGCAAAAGTAAATGGCGTTGAAGCCTATAGGCGGCCCATTTTGTATTTTCTAAGTTTGTCAGTTTATTTTAGGAGCTGAGGTGTTTTTGATGTAACCTGTTTTCGTGGAAAAAGGAAACCAATTAATTAATTAATTGAAGACAAACGAGAGTCCTTTGTTTTAATGAAAAAGCATTCGATTTCGATACGTGACATAGCTATGACGACAAATAAGCGTATTTTGATAGAGGTTTCATTCTGACATTTTTTTTTTTAAATGATGGAACCCATGTAAAAGAGTGTAGTATTTTTAAAATCGTTGTCTCGTCTCGTGGTATAGGTCGTTAAAACTGTTAAAATAATACATAAATTAGTAGCTTAGCCGCCACATTCAGTTCAGGGTCACGCCCGCATTAAGCAAAGGTCGTTTTCACCTTATCTCGTGAAGGACAAAAATTAAGATTGGCAACAGAATAATAATTAGCCTTTTTTAGATATTTAAATATGTCCCAGCAAAACGCGGGCAGGTTTTTTACACTCAGGACGAATACAGAATTAGTAATAACGTATTCTAATACCGTAAAAATTGCAGGTGTGTGAAATTTTACGGCACTTTTCTCCACCGTAGTTAGTAATTTCATCCCTCTCTCAAACACTTAATAATGTTGGATATTGAAGACTTCAAAACGATCCAATAATGAATAAGCACTTTCCGTTCACAAAAAGTGTTTACCTTTTTTCCGGAACCGTACTTTTTTCTATTAGCCTTACTGGCCATGACGTTTAATATTTGAAAAAAGAACGGGCACTCAATGGTTTTGACAGATAGGTTTTTGTTTATAAACGCCTCAGCGTACGCTCTCTGCGTCTTCGTACTTTAAATACTAAGAAAATTCATTCCTTTTTTAAATTAACGCGAAGCGATATTGTTGGTTTAGTGTCATTTAAGAGTCATTTTTCAACTTATCAAGTTGAGATTTTTATAATCCACGCAATGCAATGACGGTGTAAAATTCAAGCAGCCTAGCGTCAGCGGAAAGTTTACGACCTAAATATTTCTGTGCAAAGAATTTTTTCACGAACACTGTCTAGCGCACGGCCATTTTTATTTCTACGCTACCATAAAATTGACAGTTAACGTGCCGTAGGCAATATATGTGAATTGTACACACATGTAGTGTTTTTCATTTGACCTAAGTGTGAATTCGGTTCTTTAGTTATTATTTCAAAACTACGTAATACGGTTAAAAGTGAGAACATATTTATTATCTAAAGGAATTAAGGTTTATTTATACATACATTGATTTTAGGTTATGATAATAAGTATTATGTTCCGTCCGCGTAAAAGTAATTTATCGCAGTTCTTTTGGAAAATTAGCAATTTCCTAGATAAAAGTGCTCTATATCCGTGTCCGGGATATCTCTGTACCAAATTCCACGTCGATCACTTGAGCGTTAAACAAACAAACATGCTTTAACATTTATAATATAAGTGAGGATAGTTAAATTATGTTAGAGCGTGCCAAGGTCTAGACCTTGGTTGAGTAGCGTCAAAGTATTGCACTTTGACGCAAAGTAATATTCAATAACATGTAATGTATGAGTCTTATATGTTGGTACCGACAGGTCGATTCACGAGAGCAACAAATGGATCGAACGAGTAAATGAAAGTTTACATGTGTGTAAAATAAATACAGGTTTTCGGTTTGAAATTCGAACAACATTTAAAGGGACGACACGCACACAACCATAGATGACATTAGTTTCGTTCGTTCTTTTCGTGCCAGCTCTTGTGAATCGTTTATAATATTTTTTTAAAGTCTAAGGCATTGACCACTAACTAGAAAAGCTCAAATAACAAGTTCAGCTGTAAACACCGAAAAAGAGCTTTATCCAACGACACGTTTTTTGAGGAGCTTAAAGCTGCCAGCTTAAGCTTTTAATGATCCAATTTGCAGCGCGTTCCGTCGGCGAATATCGCCCGCAGTTGGGCCATTAAACGAGCGGAATTTAAAATTACCACTTAAAGTCGTGGGCCAAAATTGCAGAAGCTATTTTTCATATTGCACATGTGATGCAATATAAGAACGTGTTAGACATATGATATAAAATTAACATGTTAAGATAGGAAATAGGATAAAAGGTTGTATTCGTGTGTTTCACTTGATGGTCCCAACCCAAGTAGCACAAAAGCTGTATAAGAGGTTATACAGTGATTATAACTCTAGATTCAGCATTTTAAGGGCTGCATAAGCTCTTATACAGCTTGTGTGCTGCTTGAGAATGGGAGACCAGCGCAGATTTTAATATGCTTTTATGCGTATTTCTTTGGTCCTCGTTAGTGTTCGTTCTAATAAAATATTTTTTCTTTCATTGTATCATTAAAAAAGTAAGGAAATAAATAAATTGAGGCTATTGTATTTTAAGACAATGTTGGCTTCAGCTTTACTATAAATAACCAACAAGACAGCAAGAAGTCTCACTGTAAGTAAAAAATAAATGAAAAACCATGGAACTACGTCAAAGTGAGGTAATCAATAAGATCCTAAGACTATTTACGTTTTATTTATTGCGTCCCTTTGACATAAATTCATTGATTTGCTTAAAACAGTGGATGACGGACATTCTAATTTATAGTGTTTATTTTTCCTTGTTATATGAGCCCTTGAACTAATGCGTAAAACATAATGGTTATCACCAAAATTCAAATGGTTATGACCATTTGAATTTTAAGCTTATAATTAAGTGTAAGCGTATTGTTCTAGTACTTACTACTCGTATAATTATTGTTATTCGCCAAAAAGTATTGCGGTAACAAAAAACTATTATTTTCAAACAGTTTTAAAAAATCGCTTGTTTTGTAGCCCTGATTTCAAGGATTATGCTGACGTCTTTAGAGAATTCGCTTATTGTACCAGTTTTTTTTTGCGAAACTTAATCCCGGTAATATACCGTTTGGTACCGCTTTCAGGGCGGGCTACAAATAATTTGGAACGAGAGGATCCATTGACGGGAATTTGTGAAACTAATGAGTCTGTTAAATTCTGTAAAATGTTTGATTTTGTTTTTTTTCTTATATTTTTTATACCCGCGACTTAATTTATCACAATACTCCTTAAACGTTCCTCGAGAACAATCCATAACATGGACTATACAGGGTGACCTCGAATTGGTAATACAAAATACTTGATTATGATTCAGTTAATCACTAATAGTGTATTGCATTAACTCAGTTGTTAAAGTTAGCTTTCCTTAATTATCGTTAATTTTCTAACAAAACAAAATAATAAAAATAATTTAAAATCCCAAGTGTGGTTAACCTACATGACGTCATGCATATCTGTCGTACAGACAAGGAAATTGATTCTCGCACCATTTTGTACTCTGTCACAACAACGACGGAGATAATGACAGTGGACATTCAACGTGACGCACTGCCACCCAAAGCGACAAGGAACAAAATGTGTCTCAATTTCCATTCCTGTATCTATCACTCGATGTTATTAATAAACTAGGTGCTGATATCCATCCAACCCTTTAGTTTTAAGTAGGTACCCTAATAAATTATCTGATAAAGTGAATAACTGAATAATGTGTGAATTATTAAAAATAATTTATTGTTGAATAACGTACAGTACAAAATACAAAATTGTAAAACTTAAACAACTTTTAAAATGTGCTCAAAATGACCCCCGCCTTCTTGGATACATAACTCTGCCCGTCGCCTATGATTGTCTTTCAATCTGTGGAGAACAAATTCATTGGTTTTTACATTATTAGGTAAATGCCTCAACTATCTTTTGGCGAAGTTCACCCACAGTATCTGTTTCCCGTGCGTACACTCTCCTTTTTATTTCGCCCCACAAAAAGAAGTCGAGAGGTGTGAGATCAGGGCTTCTAGGAGCCCAAGCGACTGGGCCACAGCGTCCAATCCATCTCCCAGGGAACTCTTGGTCCACCAAGTAGCTTCGCACACGCAGGGAAAAATGAGCTGGTGCCCCATCCTGCTGGTAATACAGAGCCTCCAAATTTTGCTGCGGCACCTCTCGTAGCAATACCGGTAACACATTTCTCAGGAATTCTTCATATTTCGGTCCATTTAAATTTCCGTCAATGAAATGAGGACCAATCAAACAGTCGTTCAGTATTCCTGCCCAAACATTTACCGAGAAACGTGTCTGGTAGGAGTCCCTGCGAGTTACGTGAGGATTTGCTTCACGATCAGACCACCAGTGTTCATTGTGAACGTTGAACATGCCTACTCTTGTAAATGTTGCCTCGTCGGTCCATAAAATGTTCAAGTGTAGATTTTGCAGCAGCCAACGATAAAATTGCACTCTTCTAGGATAATCGGCTAATATGATATCCTGCACCCTTTGGAATTTAAACGGATACTTTCCTTCAGCATTCAGTAATCGCCAAATAAACCATTGGCTCGTTCCGAATCTTGCGGCAGCGTCCCTTGAGCTCGCCTCTGGGTGGTGGCTAAAATAATCGAGAACTCGTCTCCGAAACGTCTGCGAGTACCGCGGCCGCCGGCCCGGAGCTTGAGCGTGCACTGGGACAGTAAACTGTCCAAAATCTCTTAAGTTTTGGACAATGGAGTTTATTAGAACACGAGTAGGAGTTGGGCAGTCAGGGTGTCGTTCATGAAACAATGCTTGAGTTCGTACGGTACTTCGTGACGTAAAATAAAAAGATAACATATCCATTCGCTGAATATTCGTATAAGGATAAGCTCGGGGCATTTTGTTTAATTACTATCTTAATTAAATACGAAAATTCTTACTTTCTTTGACAAGACAAGTGACAATTTACTAATCAAGATACGCTATTATCATAAATGATGTGTCAGATAACGAACCAAAGAGGAAAGTGTTCATTTGAAATACTTTAAACCTCTTTCATTTTAAAGGTAATGGTAGGGTAACCAATTTAAGCAAAAAAAAATGGGATAATTAGAAAACTTAAAAAAAAGTACTTATGTTTTAAAATTAAGCGTGAGACCTCGTAGAAGCGATTGGTTTAGGGAAGCTCTCTGTAGTACTTTGAATTTGTATTACCAATTCGAGGTCACCCTGTATGTGTGCAACATTTCGTTTACAGATAAACGTGCAATTTTTTTCCCAAATCTGAAGAAAAAATGAAAGGTGTGCTATTTTTTTTATATTCCCCATTTATGGTATAGGTACTTAAGTTCAACATGAAATTATAGTTATCAAGTTTGATAACAGAGTTCTGCGTTTAAATTAGCCAAGGACCAGGAGGTCTCAAAAAAGAGTCAATGCAATTCACGGAATATTTAATACTTCAGATGACAAATTAAAACATTTTTTTTAACACTACTTAGTGATTAATACGAGTCGGTATAGTGCAAATTAAAATCTCGCTAAATATTTTCTATATATTTTATGACACCCTGGCCTCTAACATGCATGTTTGACACAAAATTTTAAAGGTGCTAGGGAAATGAATAAATCTATTCCATATCGACGGTTAACCACCAATAAAAGATATTATAAGAGATATTATATTGGTCAAACAACTTTTTTTCACAATTCATGATAAATACCATCTAACTATCATGAATTGTGAAAAAAAAGTTGCTTGACTAAATATGTTAGTTTGGAGGTATTGGTGATTAACCGACGATACAGTCACGTAAGACTTAACTTAACTAGTCTTGTCTTAACTAGTCTTGATACAATCGCTATAAAAATGTGAAAATCGCTATAGTCGCTTAGTAATAAACGGTAATAAAAGTCAGGACGAAACCTTCTCGGACAGCCGGGTATGAAGCTTGAATTTAATAAAGAATACTTTAATTCTTCCAATCACAGCGAAAAAGGTTTTCAATAAAACCAATAGCAGCAAATGGCTGAGTAAAAAATATTTAATTCCTCCAATGAAGAACAAAGCCGAAATTTCTGGGCGGAAGCAATCGGGAAAATTTTTACGCATTACTGAGTTTTTAGTTAAGGGTACCCAATACCAAACTAATAACTCAAGTGAACGAGAAAAAATGTCCCAACCCCCATTAACTTAGTTCTTTGGGCCAATAGTTAGTATTCCACTTCTCTGTTAGGAAAAAAAAAATAAAGTTCACTTCGAGAACCTAATTAGTACGCTACTTAACATTTTCGCATTTTATTCAGTTACTTTGTTTTCCCAATTAGTGGAAATTGCTTATTCTTTAGTTTGTAGTTGTTCAAACTAAAATGAGTTTTCTTGACAACGAAATTGCACGCGTTTTCTTAATGTTCTTAAGAACGTAAAATTAATTTTGCAAGCTTCAATAAATATATGTTTGAAAGTTAATTTGAGTTAAGAAATATGTGAGTAAATTTCAAGTTATTCAAGTAAAAGGCAGACGTAAAAGAAAACTTATGATAAAAGAAAACTTATAAAGTTAATCGCAAGAATTAAGTATTTGCTAATGACAGCTTCTAAAAGTATTATAAGAGCGGTTTTATTTTATTTTGTGTAGTGGCTAATGAATCTTTAACAGGCTGTCTAGTATTTTTTATAGTTTATTTTATCAGCTACGAGAAAAATATCGTTATATTTTTACATGCTTTTTAGTCTAAAAAATATTGTTATATGCTTTGTATTCTTCAGGAACCTTAAGATACGATAAAAATATATTTTTAAAAGCAACCATAGGAATAAATGAAAGGTTTTATTGTTCGAAAAGGGATAATCATGAGTTGCATTACTATCTTAACATTTACAAGGATATCTACACGTGGTGTAAAAAATGGCCAGTGTAGCGACACTAAACATAATTGGATTCTTTTCTGAAAGTAATATATTCTGAATAAAAGCATTAGGTACCTATTGTAATAATAATATACGTTAATTATAAAGTAGGTACTTATTTTGGTTCATATGCTAACGGTACACCACTACATACGCCATTCCATCATTGTATGAAATAAATTCTCAATTCATTAATATTATACTGGTAACACACAACGAAAAAGTGAAATAAACGCAGCGTTTAATTTTGTTTTTGTTACCGACCTTTTACTAAACGTATTTTTCTCTTAAACGAACTACGTTACGGTTCACAGCAAATCGAATTATTTTCTCAACGTTCGATTTTCAAATGACTCAGCACATAAATTCAGTGCCCAAAACCCATCATTGCATCCATTTTGTATGAAAAGCGTCCCAGCTGGCACTTAACACAAAATATATGTACCTATTTCCGTGCAACCGCCCCACATTCCCCTAAATATATACCTCCTTAATATGTTAACCAAATATTTTCAAACCTTATCATTCCAACCAGCCCAAAATTGTGTACAGTCGACGATAATTGCCAAAGCGCGTCTATAAATAACAAAGAGGCCGCCTGTACCCCATATTTGCATATTTTGATCGTTTCTAAAGGAATAAATGGTTAATGTTTATTTATCGATCGTACCTTCGGTAAATAAATCAATTTATAAGCAGCGTGTCGAAGTATGCAAAATAAGATACTGAAGAAAGTCAAAGATAATGTTTTAGATAAGTACCTACTGCCGAGTTTTGCAAATAACCTTAAAGTAAGGAATACCTACATTAGTTTAAGGCTATATACCTACACGCACGAACAATCCCGACCTTTCAAGTACTATGGGAGCTCGCAGATTTGGTGTTAGTTAGACCAGTCTTTGACCTTCAGAGGTCAACCTGATTACGCAGTACCTACCGATTCTAAATCATTCGACACGCCAAATCGATTCTTGATTCGTGATCCCGCCCATAAACCCGACTCGTAAACCCGACAGGTGAGGAACGTAAAAACCGGGGACCTACTCGTAAACGTTGGAGAATCAGCAAATATATACAGATAAAGTTTGGGAAGCGCTGAAAGTTGGGAGTTCAAACTGTCGTCGATGCGATTCGCTGATCAAAGAGCTATAAGTTGTTTACGCATAGAAGACGGAAGGTCATACGTACATTTTTTTTTTTTTTTTTTTATCTATACAATTATCTTTAACCGGTGTAATTCACCATAAATAAATTAAATATGTTTAACCAAAATACTAACACGTAAACTCATAAAATTTGCAAATTTACATCATTATATTAATGACTTTGCTTGTAACTATCACGATTTTTTAGTGTTCCGTACCTCAAATGAAAAAACGGAACCCTTATAGGATCACTTTGTTGTCCGTCTGTTTGTCTGTCTGTGTGTCTGTCAAGACCCTTTTTCTCAGGAACGCGTAAAGGTATCAAATACTTAGGTCTGCAATCCCTTAGATCAGTGAAAAAATCAAACATCTACGACTACGGAATCTCAAGGGAATCAAAACCTATAGGGTACTTCCCGTTGACTTAGAATCATGAAATTTGGCAAGAAGCAATTTCTTATAGCACAAGTAAAGGAAAAAATCCGCAAACCGTTAATTTGTAGTTACATCACATAAAAAACTGACACTCACTAAGTAAGAAAGTGCATACTTATTGCGTGTCAGTTTATACTGAACTTGTTTATGTTGTATTCCCGTGATTTACGAACTATTTCCATACCTACAAGTTTGTGCAGAACCCTCGGTGCGCGAGTCCGACTCGCACTTGACCGGTTTTTTGTCGTATTACAATGACAGAAAGGTGACGAAGCATACTTTTACTAAAATGGCTTTGTTGTGCGTTTATGAATAAGGGGATAAGTGTGTATACACTTGTATTTATTCAGGAACTGCAAACAAAACCAACTCAAACTGTTTAGCCACCAATAATTAAATTGTTTTATGATAATTCAGTTTTTATTTAAAAATTTGAAATAAATTTATCATAATAAGTAAGTAAAGTACCCCTTTTAAACAACGGAAAACCTATTATGAAACCTACTTACCTAATTGAAGTGCTAAAAGCATTTATAAGAATGTAAATACGTTATTAAATAGCCTACTTACACCTAGACCATTCCTAATCTGTCCAAAAAACAACAAACACGATACATAAGCTAAAACAAATTCAACTGTGTCCCATTAGTAATAAGATTGTAAATGCTTTAAGTGCTCTATGGTCCATGCGTCGTTTCAGTTCAGAATTACTCACTAGCATTAAATGCCCCCTTATCCTTGGTGAGCCGTGTTTGCATATAAATCTCCGGTCCTCGGTTCACAATAGCGGTGAATAGTAAATCGCAGGAGGAGTATAATTCATTCATTATTGATTGCCAATTCCGGAGGTCTTAGCCGTATTACCTTGGTTACATAGCTTTGTGGTTTTAAAGATAGTTCACTTGCTGTTTAACTTCCAGTATCTATACAGGGTGTCCCGCGATAAAGTGCACACACGAATAAGGATGAAACTACATGTGATTTTATCACGGAAAAAAAAAATAATTTAAATTTGCATAGAATTTACAATAATTATTATTGTTAACCCCAAACAATTTATGTTTTATTTTTTTCCGTAATAAAATCACAATATGTAATTTCACCCTTGTTTGTTTGTGCTCTTTATCGCGGAACACCGTGTATTCAGACCTTAGATAGATAAGGTTATCTCGAGCTAAAATTTTATATAATAATAAAAATAATAATAATAATAATGTTAAATATTTTTTTTTTGTTTTTTTTTTTATTTGAAGTAAGTAACCATTTTATCCACGGTTTGAATATAGAGACAGTAACCTCTTGAAACCAAATCCTCTATTAATAAATAAAGATTAAAAAAAGAAATAGTAGGTACAGTCAGCTGCAGAGAAAAGTAACCACCCCTGCATACAATTTACTTAGCAGGGGGGGTTACTTTTCTCTGCAGCTGACTGTACCTAATAAAGTATGACATACATTGCAGTTGATATTTTCAGATATAATATATCATTATATTTCATAGTTAATCTTCTTCGAAGTTTGTAATGAAGTGAAAGCAAGCATTTCAGTGCCTTTATTCTATTTAATTTTAAACAATGTCGATTTCAAAACCGCAAGGCTTTTCATAATACGGTCACTTTTACTCTCAAGTCAATAAAAGTATTTAATTGAGAACAAGAATTTTTTTTTTTTATTATGGTGACAATATACCATAGAGAAGTGGCCCTGGGGCTCTACTATAAATAGGGCATGCAGTAGGGATTTTCGGGACTGATTTTGTGTAGGCTAATACTGAAAGTCCCGGAAATCCTGATTCTGGCATATACGTTGGGTTCTGGTTCACGATTCTACTTCATATTTATAGAGTAGTGGCCCTGGGGCTGTACTCTACTTAGCGCTTGCAGTTCCGGGATTTTTGGGACTGATTTTGTGTAGGCTAATCCGGAAAGTTCCGGAAATCCTGATTCTGGCTAATGCAATCGTATTGTCCATGAATCTGCCGCCACTGTTAAATTAATAAGAGCAGAACATTACCAACCCACAATTGGACGTAGTTAAACGAAAGTGATCCAATTCAACCATTTCATGCTTTTAGAATTTGACATTAATATTGACAGCAATAAAATTCAAATTTAAATACATTTAATTTGTGGGTTGGATCTTTTTCCTTAAACTACGTCCAATTACCTTTAGATTTAATGTGGAGCTCCCGATATTTCAACGCAGTTACATGCGTCATGACCACGGGTAGACTGAAGGAATTGGAAACATCGGGATGTCTAATGTAATCAACCGAGGATCAATTAAAATTGTTATAACATTAACAAAACTATAACAATATGGGGTAAGAAATTGAACTATAAGAAATAAAAAGGGTATAAGAAAATTTGAACTAGCACATTGTTGTATTTTCTCACTTGTCGCTCAGTGCGTCTCTGTCGTAACACCCTATTAAGAAAGAGATATACAAACGACAAACAAGTCACAGGCAAGTCGTACTAACCCCACTGCTGTCTATCAAACTGACTTCGCCGTTTTAATCTATCAATGCATACAATTCTATTGAAACCGTCTTATTTGGTATGCATTCGGGTGGGTTCTTGTTTACAGAATAACATAGAAAATGGGTGCCTAAACTATAAAGTTGTTTTAAGAACCGCATGTTAAGTAATGGTCTGTTTGTACTAGGTACGGGGTAAAAAAAATAAGGGTCTTATATCTTGTACAGATAGGCCTTTTCGGATATAACTCGACAGTGTAGGATCGAATGTTAAGTAAAAGAATAACTGGATTTATGTTTATTACAAAAAAGTCATAACTTAAATTAATTCTATATGTATTGTAATTTAAACAAATATCTATATTTTACATTTTCCTGTAATTTCAATCGAGTAAAAGCAAGCCAAGTTCTTTACGGCGTACGGTAATAATTACGCAACAAATCAGAGCTTGGCTGGCGACCAGCGCTGGCTGGCAACTTGGGTGGAGCGTGGAAACTGCATGTGTAATTGGCATATGGCGTTCCTAATATTTTGTGACTGGCTGGAGAGAATTTTGTTAGATTGAGTTATAAAATGTTTACCAACTTAGAAACGTAAAGCTGGCAACATCGCGAAGAGTTATATAACAAGTGAGGTTGGTTAACAAAGTCATTAACAAAATAAACACTGATACGGTTTACTCATGTGTTATAATACGAATCTTGCTAGTTTAAATTGTGTTAAGTAATTATTTGTAACTATCTGTCAACTTATACGGCACACAACAAAAACGAGCGCACATTACACGTTATTTTATATATTTTAACGCCGAACAACATTATTAAACTTGCATATTTTCACGAAAATCTCTAACGTTGCGACCCCTGCCTGCAGAACTGATAATTCCTGAATAACCAAATCGATTCCATCAACTTATTAAACTTATAACACCGTACCAACATTCAAAACTAAAACACACTCAAGAGACGCACCCAGTTTTCGTATAACGTGATACCCGGTTTAAATACTGCAAACTTCGCCGCATCCTAAACTCCTAGTTAAACCAAAACTCCACAAGCGATTATCAAAACTTTCAGTTAAATAAAATATGTAAGCGGAATAGGGGTTAATTTTAACCCGAATTCGGGTCAGCGTACTGAAGTTACAACGGGGCGGAAACAATCATTAACGTAGCATGAAATGCCTCGGGGTTACGTACGGCCCGGCCACGACTTTGAGCGGTGGCGGCGAGCGAATTCCCTCTTCATTGCTCGTTCGAAACGCTCACCGCATAGTGGTTAATTGGCATTACACGCAATGTATTAAGAAATCGCTCGCCGCAAACGCTCGCGCAATGTGGCTAGACTTTTACAGCTGGTTCACTTCCTCCTTGCATATTATGTACGGATGTAAGCATGAACAGTAAGTCAACCAAATTAGAGCTACTATATAGTAAAAAAACCGATCTAGTGCGAGTCGGACTCGCGCACCAAGGGTTCCGTGTTTAAGTCCGTACTTCAAAAATATACCTTTTTATGTACTTCGTATGCAATAAGGTCCATTTTGACTTGCCTTAATTTTAGTACAGATATTTAAAGTTTTTTGTCAATTTCTCGAAAACTATAAAGTTTTAACACTTCGTTTTATTTTTCCCGACAAATATAAGTAATTGTCTATAATTTAAGAATTTGTCCTGTTTTTCGGTACATAAACTTCGGAAACAAGGGGGGTGAAACGGTAATTTTTTGAACATTTTTGGTTATAAATCAAAAAGTACGTCACGGAAAATGTGCAGATTGAGCCCTTTCATATGACACCCTATTAGCTATAATCATATCATTCTCATTTTTCAACCCCCCATTCATAGACCCCTTTTCAATTATTTAAAACATTAAATTCATTTTTTTTTACTAAAAATAGATGCGGGCAAGCAAGTTATACAACTGTGCCAAATTTCAAGATGATAGCTTGTGTAGTTGCTGAGAAAAACTGCTGTGACATACAGACAGACAACGAAGTCTCAGCATAAAGGTTATTTTTTACCATTTTGGTACGGAACCCTAAAAATATAATCACGATATAGAAGCAAGACGGCTCGGAATAAAGCCTAAACTAGTGATATAAATATATGTATATCGAAACTAAAAATCGATTACCTAAGATATATCTTATATATCTTATCTGTTTTATAAAACATACCTAAGAGATTAAAAAAAAGATGTTATGTGTCTAGATCGTATTACAGTATAGTACAAATAGTAACAGATATCCTCGTAAAATACAAGATACGAACAGCGTAAATACGAAGTGGCTACGAAGCAACTATTCGCTAGAAACTAAAAAAACAAGTTGTATAAATTCTACAGTTTACCTTGCGTTTCTCGATTATTTACCCCGTTGCACCAAATGTATATTTTGTACCCAGTTACCTAGAACCACAGTGTTGTTGGTGACAGATAGATCACTTGAAAAACGTTGTATCGCAACAAATAAGTTTAAATTCAAATATTTGCATAGATTTTCTTCTATAATTTTATACTAATTTTAAACAATTATAGTTTTTTTTTTAATTTGATTTAAGACTATTAAAGGCTCTTTATATTTATTTATTACTAGATTTTGCCCGCGACTTTGTTGGCGTAGAAGTCCTTTTCACTATTCCCTCAGGAACTAACCAATTTACCGATATGAAAAGTATCCTATGTCCTTCCCCGGGTCTCAAATTCCATACCAAATATCATCGAAATCGGTTCAGCGGTAAACTGCTAAAGGCTAAAGCCGTGAAAGCGTAACAATCACACAATCAGACAAGGTTACTTTCACATTTATAATATTACTATAGATTTAATTATTCTTCTAAATGATAAGTGTACAGGTGAAAAATCTGATAATCTAGTCTCAATCATAAGCACTTGGATTCACTACATACTTTTATAAATTAAAGTCCTCCAAATACTTGTCGGGGCCAATCTTAGATATTAAAATTACCGATTTTCATACGGTCTTCACCAATAGAAAGAAGGACTACCTAGGTAGGTTATAAGCTATAATTTTATAAACATTAACTCGTGCAAAGCCGTGGCGGGGCGCTAGTATTTAAATAAATAGGGGGTCATGATCCGTGTCAGCACGGTAAGCTATTCAAAAAAAAGCTATAACTTAACCCCTGAACTTGCAAGCTTCGTGTAGCAACTCGTGTTTACAACGTTAGTCTGCCCAAGCGCACGAAACGACCACTTTGCTTGATTGAGTTCTCCACCAGTCAATTTAAGTCTTAAAACTTTTTGACAATTTCTCGGCGGTTGTGTTACAGAATAACGTAGCTGTGTTAATCTGTGACACATTTGCACTATTTGCAACGTTTGTTTTATGCACCAGCTGCATTCCTCTTTGGTACAGCGTGCTTACTCAGGTTTGAACTGTTCTAAGCTTAACCTTATTCATAAACGCACAACAAACCTATTTTAGTAAATGTATGCTTTGTCACTTTCTTTCAGATACAAATGTTACAATGAAAGATAAGGCGGCAGAATACATCAAGCATACTTTAGTAATTGTGCGATTATGAATAAGAGGGTAAGTGTCTGTGATAGTTTGACAGTTACTGTAGCATTTAAATTCACTCTTCTTTTGGAGATACCTAAATTATATCTTTCAGGGAATACAGATGAAGTAAGCGAATTTCTCTCTTTAGCGTTTTGCAATAAAAAGTAATAAGCGAAACGCTTTGTGATTTCAGGCTCTCGTATATTGATGAAGTAAAAAATGAATGTTGTATCTTAATGAAAATAAACAATGAAAAAACCGGGCAAGAGCATGTCGCGCATGCTCAGTGTTGAGTTCTGTCGCCATTACTACAAATGCAAATAAAGTGCATCAGCAAAAGAGCGTAACTTCTTGGCGCTTACGCCCTTTTGTTGAAAAGCGCAGTTTTTCGGCAATAAGTCAAAAACGGTACATTCGATCGTGTTGATAATAATTTTGGTTGAAAATATTTATTAAGCGTTACCATTGTAATTTCATATTTTTTGGATATAAAAAGAAATATTTATTTTTGTTATGTAACTACCAAACTAAGTAGCGGCTTATATATTTAGGTACTTCAAATTTCATCAATATACATCTTGTAGTTTTTTTTGTAAAATGCCTGTGACACACGGACGGATGGATGGACGGACGAACGGGCATGACGAAACTATAAGGGTCCCGTTTTTGCGATTTTGGCTACGGAACCCTAAAAACACCAATTTGTAAATTAAACCGGTTGAATGCAGGTGACTTAAATTAAGCGGTACTAATTGGCTTGACTTTACGGACGAATAACTCAATCCAAAAAACATAAAGTCAGCAGTATCATTTTCCGGTTAAAAGACATCCCGCCTTAATGTCAGGGCATTACGATTAAAAAAGGTTTTACTAAATTTAATGCACAACAGACCTTGTGGAAATGATGTTGATTTTAATGCTGGTTTCATGAAACGACGTTTATCGGTAAATTACGTTTTGAAAATAATTAAAAGTTTGTTCGATACATTTTGTTCCATAATTATTATAGTAATTCCAACTATAATTATTTATCAATAATGACGAGCGAAATATAATAGTCGGATTGGTAACAAATTTAAATTTATTTAATATATAGGTAACTAGCGTTCGTAAGCATTATTATGTATAAAGTGTTAGGTTAAAAACAGTATATAAGAACTGAATATAATTTTAAATCGTAATCTTAGAAACCACGTGAACTATTAAATAATGTAAATAATTATGGAAATGGAGAGATGTTCGGATTTGTCTTTCTATCACGCCTCAAAGCAAAATGGAGATAAAATTCGACTGCATTCAGTACTTCATACTCTTTTTTACAAACAACAATAAACGCGTTTTACGCAAAAAAAAACTGGCCCTGCTATTGATAACAAAAACACTTATTTTGGCTCAAGCGGATGTTTATAACTTATTATTGTTGTTGTTGTTTATTTAATAATTGAAATAATTAAATCACACATTTGCACAAGAACAGTAGCCTACATGAAATCGAAAAAAACCGAAAACAGGCAAAAATACCCAATAAAAATCTTTTCATTTTCTTTAAAATAATTACTTTACATTACTTTATGCTCTGTATGTCAAGTCAATCTCGTTTATGAAATTTAACAACTAATTAACTAGAGGCATTATAATCTGACACGCTATTCAAAACTAAATTCGACACCTTGAAACAAGTTGTTTCAGTCATTGAGTTCTCAAAATACCTCGTGCCAGGAGCAAAGCTAAACTTTCAGACTTAGCCGAAACTCTATCCGTTGCTTTAACTGTACTAAGAATTAGGAAGTTCTGTAGTAACTGAGTTTGTGCCTTATTTGAATGCGCATGAGGATTGGTGTTCTTTGTAGCGTAAACGTCTCAAAATTTCAAAGGTTTTGCGAAAGCCTTGGCGAGATGAGTTGGACGTCCACTTGATGCTTTCTGTTGGCGTATTATGAACTTTTAAACTAACCGACCTTCAGGCACTGAGAGGGATAGTGATATATGTTTGTTATAGCTCTGTCTCCATCTCTGGGTAGACCTTGGATGTTTTGAAGGGTCATAATACGAAAATCGCAACGAACGTCGAGTAAAATGTAGTTATATTAAAAATGGTGGCAGTGTTGTTACTAAAATAGTATTTTATAGTCAAAATCTTAGTTTCTAAGATTGTTAGTATTTTCTACCTACTTGAGAATGTGTCCTATTTATAATTTTGATGATAAAATGTCAAGATTCAATAAGGATTTTGACATTAAAATGTTATAGCAAGTATTACGGGGCCTTATTCTGCTTTGGTTTAGCCCGTATTGCTTTAAAATCGTTATCATGTTGATGTTATGACAGCTCTTACCACATGAGTTTGGAACAATACATAAATATTTGCCCTTTGCAGGAATCAAACCTGACACCTCTAGCTTCGTAAGCAGGATCACTACCAACTAGGCTTACCGCAATGTTGATTTTATGCAATTTCGTCTCCGTCTCATGAATTGTTTACTTTGAGGGTTTTTAAGATAAAAATACCGGTCGAGTGCGAGTTGGACTCTCGCACCGAGGGCTCCGCCGATCCCGTTGTTCATAATCGTTGGATTATTACAGTTACACTAAAATTCTCTGTGAAATGACTTTCGCAACGACGTCGTTTTCGTCGTTGAGCCGTCGTAACAACTAACGGCGAATAGCTAAATGATAAGAAATAGCGAATATTTGCAACTAGATAATTGCTTTTAACCCTCAATTTGCAAAGTTATACAACATGCTCACCGATAATTGAGTTTAGTATAGTCTGTTTCAACCCACGACTCAGTTGTGACGTAACCGTGAAACGTCAACTTGACTGTCGTGTGGACAGACGACACTATACTCGTACATGGTGAAGGGAAATATGATTAATTATTATTTTTTAAAGAAAATTATTTTTTTCCAGCACAATACACAAAAGTACATAAAAATAATCAGCAACAGGGGGGCTACATTAAAAATCTAAATTCGTCGTTACGTTAGCTCCTTCCCATTCTTACGATTTAATCATCATTATTGACGAGTGAAATGTCCGAAATGAACATTTTTTGGTAACCATCCTGGCTTCGTCAACGCTTTACCATGTTTTACATAAGAAACATCATCAACAAGCTTCGTTCGTTTGATTATAAAATATATTTAATACACTTTAGGGTTCCGTACCAAATACTGAAAAAAAAACCTTTGTATGAAACTGTCTTTCAAGATTTTTTTCGAATTGATTAAAGTTATTGGACTGAGATTTTTAAATACGGAAAATCAGTAAAAGATTAAAGATAATCTAAATAATTAAGAACTTAAATTTGATTAATATAACACTTGAGTACAAATTCGAATAAAAAAAATGTCCATAAGAACTTTACGCTCGTAAATTTGGCTCGATTCACACATTCTACATTTCTACGAAAATTAATATCTATACCTACCGTCTAAATATTGTTATAAAACATGTAACTAAATACTACATACAGCCAGATCCCCAAACCGTAATTATTTCTATATTTCTTCTCAGCGAAACCCAAACAATGCACAAATTAAAATTATCCCCGTTCCGTGGGGAAAAAAGGGGTTATTTTTTGCCCCGAGCAAACGCCGACTGAAGTGGTTTTCAAATAAAAACGGCCGTGAACGTATGAAATAGAAACTTCCCCTTTTAATTTCGACCTACATTCTGCGGGTAGTTGGAAATTACATTTTGATTATTCAAAGGTTTTAGAAGCAAGTTTATGGTAACGGTGAGGAGACAATAAATAGCCTACAAGGGGCGTTATTTTGGTTTAATCTAAACTTCTATACTAATATTATAAAGAGGTAAGATTTGTTTCTTTGTTCGTATCCATAAACACTGAAACTGCTGAACCGATATTAATAATTTTTTCACCATTAGAAAGCTACATTATCCAGATGTAGCATTTTCCTTTCATAGGCTATATTTTAACTTATTTTGTTTTA
Source organism: Tortrix viridana (assembly GCA_963241965.1). Taxonomy (NCBI): domain Eukaryota; kingdom Metazoa; phylum Arthropoda; class Insecta; order Lepidoptera; family Tortricidae; genus Tortrix; species Tortrix viridana. The sequence goes on from OY725187.1 coordinate 10,438,837, forward strand.
TTATTGATATGATAATTAAAGTTAATCTATTATTTACTAAGTGTAGATTTTTAATCATATTGTAATTTTAATCGCTGGATTGTTTTGATAATGTTACCGTCTTTCGTTTCTATTTTTAAACGAATACTAGAGGGCCCTGGTTCGATTCCAGGTGAGGGCAAATATTTGAGTGATGAGCGCGATAATTGCTTCTGTCTTGGATATTTTCTATGTACTTATTGTGTTCTAGTACCCATAATTACTTAGATGTAAATCGGTGCAATGCGGCAATTGATTTTATTTTTAAATCTTTATAAATCTTATATTCTCTGGCTTAAGCCAAAGTAGGTAACAATTGTTACCTACTTATATTTTCCACACTAAATATTATTTAGTGTACAGTATACCCGGCCGTTTAAATTCACAGTAACCCCTCTATTATTAAAATTGTTATTTGGAATAGCATCATTACCGCACATTAATAGCCCATTCCTTGAACTGTAACAATTCCGTTAATTATTCTAATATTCAAGCAGACCAACATAATCATTCTGACATTCAACATATTTCGCTAAAACCAATATTCATTGACCCCAATTAATTCCTTTCATTTTAGAAATTTGAAAAGACCAAATTACACCGACCCTTGATGGCCTTTTTCACGCTTTGGGACTTGTATAGTTTAAATGGGTGGTGAAAGGTGCGGCGGGTCAAGGTACGCTGGGGGAGGTCACACAGAAGGAATGGAAAGTCATCAAGCACGTGATTTGAATGCGAACGTGACAGGACCCGGGTTTGGTAATCGATTAATAGGCCTTTTGATCTCCTAGCTTCCCTAATGCCCTGCTAGCGATTATAAAGGTACACTTAAATTGAATAGCTGTTGAAAACGATCTTTTTATGTTTATTTTCTGTGATACAGTTTCGTAACAGGTGTTTTTATCTTCTAGCTTATTATTTTCTTTTATCCTGAAAGAGAGTTTTAAGTGCTTTCTAAAGTAATTTTATTTCACATACGTTAAAAATATTTCGAGTACCTATACTTACTAAGTTAGTTTAGTTAGTTAGTTTGTGTGAGATTGTCCCTGATGTTTTTTTATTTATTAGTTTTCTGTAATATACGAGTATAAAATTTCTAATGAAACGTTTATGTTTTCAGAAACCTTATCTTGGTTTCTTATAGGTACAGGGTCCTATTAATAAGTCCCACGTCTTAATGACCACCGGAGGTAGGCCAGCATAAGACTCACCGAACCAGCCTAACATGACCATCAGTACGCCGAGCGCCGCGCCGCTGTTTTGACCCCGCGCCTACCAGAGGGCGCCAGGGTATTGATTGCACTGAATTAGAGATGGGCGGCGGATAATCTACCCACCGAATATATAGGTATGTTCCCGAGTAAATACTCTAGGAGTAAATACTTTAGGTGGTTATCTGGTTATACACCAAAGTAACTCGGTCTACCCAAGTATACACCTGAAAATTTGGTATCTGATGGGGTAGATTGGGTAAATACCAGCGGGCCTATTTAATTAACCGTGTTTATCATGTGGCTAAACGGGGATAAGACATCTGTCACTTTCTGACCAGTATGTAAGTGCAAGGGTGACGGATGCTTTATCTATGTTTATCACCGTGACATAGGAGACCATAATACGGGGTCCTGGATTGCACACGGGCGCTACATGGGCTAGAGACGGACCTATAACGAAGTATTTTTTTCCCTTCGTACTGACGTAATCCTAGCGTTATACATCCTCCTAGCGCTTTTTCCCGTTCTTCGTCGGGGTAAGCTTGACCACCAGATTCGGCCAGTCTGGTTATTACAGTGGAGCGACTGCCATCTGACCTCCGTAACCCTTGTGACAGGGGAACCAAACCAATTGAATGGTCATGGTTACACATTTTGCCACCTAAATATGTGCAGGTTTCCTCACGATGTTTTCGCTCACCGTAAGAGCGTCGTTTACCGTACAGGTAATGAACATAAGTTAGAAAAACTCATTGTACACGGTGACCGCTTGGAGGTTCAAACTCAGTACCTCACAAACACGAGTCGACACCGCTAGCCACTAGGCCACCAACGCTCCTAGCGTAATACAAAATACCGAATTATTCCTTACCGAAGTTAAAATGTCAAGGGCCTCTCGAAAGGGTTAATACAGCGCTTGAGATCGCTCTCAACCGATTGAGACACACTTTCCCTCGGCTTAGGTCAGGGAATACAAAGGTACCTGAAATCTAGAGGAGGTTCAGTCTTATTATTAATAAAAGGAATTGAAATGTAGTGGTTACGCTTGTGTATACAATGTTTGAATGTTTATTGACACATCCGCTAATTAACGAGTTGTTGTCGGTGAGTTTGTTGACGGATTAATGTTTATTGACATCCATATTGATCGATAAAATATGATTCTAGTGCACATGCGCACGTTTCTAATAATAATCGAATTGTATTTGGTTTTGTAATGACTCAAATACTATGGTTTATTTTCAGAGGTACAGTCGAGGACAGAAAGATGTTTACACTTTTTCACCTTTTTCCATTGTAATAAGGTCCAAAAGTGTAAACATCTTTCTGTCTCGACTGTACCAATAAATCAAGTGTACTAGGTATAAGTATGTAGCTTATAAAGCCATAGAAGATAGATGAATTTGTGTCCAGAAATTAAATATATCAAGAAATATTCTGACACAAACTGACCTAATCTCAAACTATGGGTTCTAGACAACAATAAACATGTTTGTACAAAGTTAAAAAAACCATAGACAGAAAACATTTAAGACTCAAAAACAAAATACTCGCCCTCATCACACAAGTACTTTTACTTCCCGGGAATCGAACCGGGGACAGCAGAGCTAGCCACGTAGGCAGAGTCGCTACTAACCAAATAGGCTAACCGCATACTTAATCACTGCAACATGTTTTATGTCAAAATATTAATAATTATTATTATGCTAGGTATAAAAAGATTGTCTAATCTTAACAAACTGGATTAAAACAAAATATTTGTGGGCCCTGAAAAAATATTAAAAAAATATAACGCAATAATTTAAAATAAATGCTGTATTGCTTTACAGTTATACTTTAGGGGAGACCCATATCTGTCAATGACCATTGTAACAAAATAAGATAAAATCAATGACTGGATTTTATTATAAATCTATCTCTAATATTTTAAGTACATCTTTTTTTCTCGTTTCAATACCAATTTCAATTCTTAAAAAATGAAATCGGAATGAACAAATATAATATTAAACCTGAATTTTAATTGGCACAAATCTCCTTAGAGAGACGACCGTCTTTCAATGTATTACTTAAATATAAAACGAAATATTTCTAGACTAATCTAGATAAAAGCTTTATATTTGAGATAAAACTATAATCGGATAGAACAAAATTACTTTCGTCCAAGGTAAAAATAATATAAAGGTTGTCGCACACTATTATTGACTCACCGTCTGACCTACGGCTTTTCACAAGCCGACAGTAATTCTCAAAATCATAATTAAATCAAGGCAAATAGAAATTTTTAATCTCACAAGCGACAGCACTAAATTAATAATAATAATAGCCTATAATAACCTTAAATAAGATGTCACTTTCTATTGGTCAAAACTTTACGTCACGGATCTTTTGCACCTCTTCTGAGATGAAGAGAGATGCAAAATGTTTTTGTTTCTTTTCTTTTTTTGGAGATGGAGATGCAAAAATTCCGTTACGGAATTCAAGGTTATATTTGCTAGCTGTTTGTTCTGCAATCTCCAGTTATTATTTAAGGTTCTTGGTTGACACGTGAATAATACGCGATCCATGCGTGATTTATCGCCTCTAGCGGGGTGAACATGCATACACGCGATAAAATTTGACAGGTGCTAGGAAAATGAGTACATCTTTTCCATAGTTTTTTTATTTATTTATCATAAATGGGTTCGCGTTTGACCTCAGTCTCACCTGATGTTAACTAACTGTGTCTAACTTAAGACTTAACGTTTAAGGTAAAATAAAAGTGTCTCTTCCTAACTATAGTGTCATTGACCTTTTATTACTAAGTGAATATTGTGATTTTCACATTTTTATAGCGATTGTATCAAGACGGAATACTTCTATTTTAAACCTTTAGCGTTAAGTCTTACGTTAGAATATGGAATAGATGTATTCATTTCCCTAGCACCTGTCAAATTTTATCTCGTGTATGCATGGTTGAGAGTGTGCGACAACCGTAAGTCATCCTAAGCAAACACGCGGTATATAATAGGTATTCATAGACACTTATTAGTAAAGGATCAAGTGGATTTATGTATAGTAATTACGTGTAATTTAATCAAGTGATATTAATCAATTTGCTCTTACACAAATTATGGCTAACAAAGCGATACTGAAATCAAAGAATAATCTGTTGTTTACATTAATTAGTTAATGGCATAATATAATGGTATCAACAAGGCAGCTAAGCGTCCTGCGAGGAAAAATCCACCAATAGGATAGCTTTGCTGTGTGACATAGTAAAATAAAGTAATTCTATTGGTGAATGTATCCTTGCACATCACTTAGCTTTGCGGTCTCACATAGTTCCGATAGAAACGCAGCCTTAAAGGAATGTATCACATTACCAACCACCCTGTTTATTTCAAGAACTCGTGCGAAGAAATGCATCACACTTTGTTATCACTAGCGATTGATGTCGATTCTTTACAAAACACTTATCAAACAAAAACTGTTACATTTAAAAATATATAAAATAATAGATTTTGCCCTCGGCTTTGTTCGCGTTGAAATTTCGAGAACTGTCCCAATTTCCGGGATAATAAGTACATTTGTGTTTCGACGTGTTGTAGCTCTTATTCGGTAGCCAGTAAGAGCTAGTATAGACGCCAGAAAGGCTTAAACAAATCGTAATAGAGCCCGAGGTCACTTCCCCACGACTGACGTCACTAAAGCGACTCCCACAACTCTTCAATACTAAGAAAGAATTACCCGTCCAGGACTTAAGGAAGAAAATCAAGTGTTAAATGTTTAATGCCGCGCCAAATTGTCCGCTTGGCGATTCTTAACAGTCTTTTTGGGCACTTTAGGCAGTTTTTATGACGCCATTGCGGCCAGTGCGTATGGTAAAAGTTGAGAGAGTTTCGCTTATATAGAACTTATATACGATAACTATACAGCCTGTGTTGATATAAATTAGTTTTATTGTAGCAATAACGGTTATACAACGGTGTGGTTAGCTTTTGTTAGTGTTTAGGGAGTGCTAAAATGAGATTATTATAGGATTGTGAAAACTTAATTTTGTACACAGAATGTGAAACAGTTTCATGGAAACAGTTGTATGACCCTATCCCTAGTAGGCGAAATATGCTGAAAAGTGCCCAGAATTACCATGTTTGACCATTTTTACTGTGGGAAGACATGCTAATTGAAAGCGTTGAGGTAAAAATTGAGAAAATAATGGAAGAGAAACGCCAAGATGTTTCAGCAACGTGTCAAAACACTTGTAGCGACACTAGCGACATCTTGTGACGCTTCCGGTCAGTTAGCACGACTAAACTGTCTGACGTGCGCTGTCATTATGTCGTTATCGAAGTTTCCCAAGTCCGTTCCAACTTTATAACAAAGGACTTCGGTTCGGCATAACGCGGGTAACTTACTTACAGAGTGATTAGTAATGACATACCTTGACATTCCTTAAGGGGAGCATGAGCAAAATAGGTCATTTAGAGCTTAGACTAAAGCAGAAGGGGAAGACACGTTATCGCCGTACCAGACACTGACATAATGCGTGCTGCGACACCTACATTCGCAAATTCCACACACACAGCTGTAAACATGCACTAAGGAGCAATAGAGATAAATTGATGGACTAACGTCGTCCGCGTAAATGAGACAGCCATATGTCTCACAATAATGACCACGTCGCACGTGCTGACAGATCGGTAACGGCCGGACAGCTGACTCAATATAGGCGCTCAGCGCCTATATTTAGGTGCTCAAGCCCGCGCGCCGGTCACGTCTTCCTCTTTTTCTTTTCATCTAAGATTTAGTGCCCTGTTCTGTCTCAAACTATGTCGCCCTAAAAAATATGGGCCGTATTAATAAACTCATTTCAATTCTGATCCCCGTCACAAGATGTGTCAAAAATGACAGTTTTCTATGGATTGACGTTTACTTTGACGTATCTTGAAACGAGGATCACAGTTGAGATGAGTTTATTAATGCGGCCCTAAGTGTCACATTACCAATCACCCTGTATTAGATGGTCTATACATTGGTTAAAAATTGTAAGTTTTAAATGACTAGAATCCTATATTTTGCACCAAGCGCTAAACTCAAAGAAATTGCTCAGAATTATCCCCATGTACGTTGGTTGAGCATAAATCCGCGCGCCTTAACTACCGACCGGCGCAGATTCTATCCCCCCCTGAAGGCTAATTTAGAAGCTCGATTTGTTCAGATATTACTGTGAGCATCCGTTTTATTATGAACAACAGTTTTAAGACAAAAGTTTATATAGTTTACTTAGCTATGTAACCTTACATAAGAGCATCTACAATGGGTCACTGTAAGAAGAATTTTACTTATAACCTGACCCGTTTTCATTGCTTTTTAATAATACTCGTATTAATCCCATACAAAGTATCCCTTAGAGCATATAGTACTCGTATAGCCTCACGCAGACATTCCCTTTTGCTGAGGTATAACATCAAATTATTTGACGTTGATTACATATACCTGACATTATGTTTCAAAAAAATATGAATTGTCTGTTATGTATTTTGATTTTATATATTTTGATCGGAATTATACAATTCGTATTATGTACAATGAAGCTTAGTTGTTATGAATACACACGCACACACACACCCATACCCACCTTGTCCCAAGTAGCACACAAGCAGCTGTATAAGAGCTTATACAGCCCTTAAAATGCTGAAACTAGAGTTATAATGGCTGTATAAGCTCTTATACGGCACACAAGTGCTAGTTAGGATGTAATTTGAATCGATAAATCGGATCCGAGATAGTAAAACTCTTTAGATATTTTATCTGTCTGCGAGATATAATGATAATTATCCCAAGGAAAGCGGATTTCTTTGTTGTCAGTGGCAGCTGACGAGGATCCCGAACCTTTAAGGCCGTTATGAGATGTCTGGCATTGACTGGAAAATAATTTAATTAATTCTTAAAATATCCGCGTTTCTGAAAGCAATATACCTACACCTCTAGATAATATTTACACGAAACCCAACGAAAAATAAAGAGTAAAGACAATGCTTCAAAAGTGCTATTTTATTATGGGTGAGCTAAAATTTGTTTATTTTTTTTTTTTGATACAAAGTAACATATTCTTTAAAAAAACTCTAATAACATAATTATAAATTAAAGCCCCCCAAATTTTTGCCCGGGTTAATCTCAAAAAGTACTGTACGGATTTTAATAAAGTTTTTACCGAGATAAATATACCCCCATAAAGGAAGGCTATAATTTCATCAACACTAACCCATGCGAAGCGAATGCGAATATTATTCCCAGAACTAATTTAATAAAATATCCAGTTTTCTATCCTTTAAGCAAAGTGTTACAGGAACTAATATATTATGCCTGTCAATTGTTTTTATATACCTAATCATGTCATCATTTATCATGCTCAACCTTTGAGTAACTTTTACTCAAATTCCTCTCAACCCTTCTTCCCTTTGCATTATCTTTGATATTTCGTGATTGTCCATGGGTAGTTGAAAAGAAACCTCCAAATTATAAATATAAAAGCTTACTTTTAAAAAGAAAAGGAAGGCTATATAATTTTGTAAAAAAATTAAATCAATTGAAATACCCTTTGCTTGATTTTCAGTCAGTCCGAGGGACACGGACAAACAATAGAGAAAATTACATGAATATGCTGTTAACAAATTCACAGCCATCAACAAGGAATAGTATGTGGCTCCAGAAGGCCAAGCGTGTCGGCGGCAATGAATCTATATTGCTCTTGGCACCATGTTATAATTTACAAATTTGCAAATCATGACAGGAATTCGTGAAAGCTTTTTGATTGACACACATAAACTAGTTTTTGGAGAAGTTTTATCATGGGAAAATGTTAGTTAATGTTACACTAGCAAACAAAGCTAAAGCCGATCAAAAAGTTTTATATCCATGCAAAAAAAAAGAAAAAGCCATCGTGTGGGTATCTAAGCCGATATAAAATATTAATACGGCACAACCCGTTGACATTTCAAGGTAAAATTATTTATGCTATATACGTGACGCCCACTACATGAAAGTGCATTAAAGTGACACAACTTTTTTTTTAATTCAATTCGTATTTTAGCCATACGATAACCCAAAATCAACCTTGTTCTAAGCAGGCAAACCCTATATCAGCTTGAAATAATAACTTGATATTTGGTTTAAGAACTGAATGCACTGAAATATAAATATTTTCATCGGCACTTATTATAGTATGCCGACTTTCTGCTGCTGTCGATGCGAGTTTTATGAACCACGCTGTATTCTATATTTTCATCGCACGTCACGCGTAAAATTTATAGCGTTCTCTATTATTGGTAAAATAATATACAGGCTGTTTTTAAAACCAACGTCAACACGATAAATGCTGGCTGGAGCTGCACATACGAGTAAGCTATTTTGAGTGTGTACAAGTATTTTAGTTTTTGTTATATTTGCATTTTTATGTCTTTTTTAATAAATTGAGTTAGTGTTCTGATTTGAAAAAAAAGTCCTGCAATTCCTAGAATTAACAGGGCTTAGCGGAGAACTGTAGGTTGTGGCGATCACAATAGATCAACTCTGGTCGCAGTGATACTAGGATATCTAAGCCTTGAATAGCCGCTCCCTGAATAATAATAATAATAGTGTTCTGATTTGCTCAACTGCAAATATAAACATTTTGTTAATACGTACGTATTACGTACGTATACGCATGTATTTATTTATAATGTATGTTTGACGACGCGGTTAGCCTAGTTGGTAGTGACCCTGCCTACGAAGCTAGCGGTCCCGGGTTCGAATCCCTGTTTGGGCAAATATTTGTGTGATGAGCACGAGTATTTGTTCCTGAGTCATGGATGTTTTATATAATTATATGTATTTCTCTATATAAGTATGTATATCGTTGCCTAGTACCCATAGTACAAGCCTAGAGCTTAGTTTGAGACTAGGTAAATTTGTGTGAGATTGTCCCCTGATATTTATTTATTATTATTTATGTATGTATTTTAATTGCATTATATGCTTTTTTTCTCTTAATTCTTTCGTTCGAACAATATTACACCACCAAGAACATTTTTTTGATTCCAAAGGTCTACTGGTAGAGAATGCCATTTAGGCATTAAGTTCACTTTCTGTACTAAAATTTGTATTTTTGTGCAATAAAGATTCAATAAATAAATAAATCTCTTTTTTGTGATGATGTTAAAACTATCCCATCAAATGAAGTCCAACATTATTTCAATAAAGTACGTTCTAGTGGTAGAACACGCACAGTTTGCTTTGTGACATAAGACGTGTCTGTCTTACGCTCTTAATGCCCTATCAGGCGCGTCGTCGTTGTTTCGAAATTGATTTTGAGAACACGCTGTATTCTTCTCCAATAATAAGTAGTCATGGCTCTGGCTTAGATCAAAATTGAAAACGTGTTTGGTTTACCATTTCAACTGCTATGTGGTCTTGTTTAGGTTTGAGATACGAATAATCGATATAAAATGGCATAAGAATGGGTGATTCCACGAGCGTTTCAACCGCCGTCAGTCCCTTGATCGCATTAAAGTCGAAATTTCTGTAACTTTGGATGCCAGTTTTGGTTATTTTGTAGAAGTCAGGACACTCTATAAAATAACCGAAAATGACAATCAAAGCTACAGAAATTTCGATTTTAATGCGACCAAGGGACTGCCGGCGGTTGAAATGCTCGTGGAATCACCCGAACATAATATACAGAATATGTAGGAGTCTGAATTAAATAAAATGTAATAAATACAAAGGTACATTGAGCCGATTAAAATAAATAAATACATTATATTTACATGATTTTCTTTTCTTGGCAAACACGTTTTTTATTTATTGTTATTATTTTTATAAGTAAATCATGTTTATTTACTTATGCCATTATGTATTTAGCATTAAGAATTGGAATTTTGTTAAATTAAAATGTGTTTCTGATCAAAGATAAAAATGCTTCTTTTAAAAGCAAAGGTGAATTAAAGCAAATCCGAACTCTTTGTTCGTACAGAAGAAGTTGTTTCCCATTTTCCTTATGGATTCCGAAATAGGTACGGATAAAAAACAACAACCTTTTATCAAAGTGTACCATTTCCTGAATTTAATTTCAAAGAGATCTTCCTGCTACAGTCGTATTGCTTAAAAAGAAGTTAATGTGCGTATCTAAATACGATTTGTGGTAGCCACGTTTTATTTTTACTGAAAAGATATAGAAGAGTTTCATAAACAATACGAAAGCCCCAGTATTTTTCACCCTCGATGTAATTTAATAAGTTTAACGTGTGTGTGTATCTGTGAATATGTCTGTGGCATCGTAGCTCCCAAACAGATGAACTGATTTTGATTTTGTTTTTTTTTTGTTTAAAGGATGACTAATTCGAGAATGTTCTTAGCTAAGTTTAGTGAAAATCCGTTGGGTAATTTAAGGGTCGTATTAATAAACTCATCTCAACTGTGATCCCCGTCACAAGGTGCGTCAAAAATGACAGTTTTCTATGGATTGACGTTTACTTTGACGTATCTCGAGACGAGGATCAGAGTTGAGATGAGTTTATTAATACGGCCCTAAGAGATGAGAGAAAGTAAAGGTCTCAGTTTTGTCAGGGTTTTTATCTATTAATCTTCTATATAAATAAAAATGAATTGCTGTTCGTTAGTCTCGCTAAAACTCAAAAACGGCTCGACCGATTTGAATAATTTTTTTTTAGTTTTGTTCACTTTAATACAGGGGTGGTTTAAATTAACAATTGGACCCGGTAGGTAGCTCTGCGATCGGGCAGGACGACGTCTGCCGGGTCCACTAGTTAGTAATAAATAAATAAATAATAGGAAACAATCTCACACAAATTGACATAGTAACAAACTAAGCTCCAGGCTGGGCACTAGGCAACGATATACATACTTATCCTCCTGACGACCAGACGTCAAATAGGTTAAGTTATAATTACAAGAAAGAAAGAAAGAAAAGAAACAAAACATTTATTCTCAACAACGAACACAGTAAGAAATTAAAATAACATAAAGGTACACAGCAACGTTGTCGCGGAACGGTCCCAACTCAGCTTGTGCTGGCTGTAAAGCCAACGCTGGTCTTCCGTTGAGACCGCTCGGTGTGAACACGTAAGGTGACACAAAAAATACATTTACATTTCAAGTGACAGACAAAACACGAAACAGCAATAGCAAAAAAAAAGGAAAAGAAAAGAAAAACAACAAAAAGCAACAGGCAGGTGATTGTGTATAGGCTTCTTAAGTACAACGCTAATTTTATTCTAATTAAGGGGTTATTTATTGATTTTTACGAGTATGCACTTTATAAAGTACAAGGGTCATCACAAGGCTATATAGAGAAATATACTCTTAAATATATAGAGTCAGCGAATCAGTCATGGATGTTCATGACTCAGGAACAAATACTGGCGCTCGTCACACAAATATTTGCCCATACCGGGATTTGAACCCGGGACCGCTAGCTTCATAGGCTACACTACCAACTAGGCTAACCGCGTCGTCATAATTATATACCTAGGTATAACTTTATGAGGAATAATTCTACAACTTCACGTAGGTAGTTCTGTTACGGAATAACCCAGCAGATCTCCGAGGCTTGTTTGCGAACGTGGGCTAATAATGTCAGAGACACAGTTTTACAACTTTTTTTATACCGCCATACCCTTTAACGAGATGGGGCGGGATAAAGTTTCATTGATTATCTATAACTGTATAGGAATGACGTCGTAAGGGTTATGGGGTCTTTGGATTAGTTCCGTATATTGTTGATATTCACGAGTGTATAAAAATACGGTTTATCGACTTTTTATACGTTCTGTTTTGGCCAATTATGTGCGCTTTCAATGCTTTCGCTTTAAATGTTTTTCTTTCATTCTTTCTTTCTTTCTTTCTTTCTTTCTTTCTTTCTTTCTTTCTTTTCAATCGGTCGGTAGGGTCGAGAAAATTGCCTACTTAGTTGTTTGACTAGGAAGAAGGTTGTGAGTTTTTTTATTCTCGCATGGTTCTAAAGACTGGTAGACGATTTGACGATGCCACAGTCTACGACGTTCCCGGGTTCGATTTCCGGTAATAACCAATATTTTCTATTAGCTACTTTTTTCTGCTAGAAAAACAAGTGTTTTTTTTTTTTGTATAATGCTTTTAAATAATTCAAACTAATGTAATGTCACAAACAGAATTACGGAATCTTATTCGTTATAAATACTTTTGTATCACGATAGAAATATCGTAGCATACTTTTTTTGAAGTATCTAGCGTGAAAACAAGCAACAAACACAAATTGTTTGGCAGTGGCACATTATCTATGGAACTAGTAATCGAAAACAAGAAAGTAGTATGTCAGTACCTATTTTTCATATACACGATCAGTTGCTAACGATCTATTATGGAGTTTTTATCGATTCTTACACCGAAAACGCTCGCACTGGAGAAAAATGTTGAACCAGCCCCTATCTGGCATTTCAATACTTATTATATTATTACTCGTACTTTCTTTTCTTAACTGCCACATCAAGAGCCACTTGCAGCAAAGAAGATTAAAGTAGATTCAGTCTTAAGTCTACATTTAACACTGACATTTTGACACAACTTAAAACTGTACTTAAGACTAAATATAGATTTAACTTTTTCCTGTAAGTAGCTGACGCTATTGTATGTCACCATGCTTAATTTGGTGATGTCAAATAAATAATTTGTCATTTAAAAATCGATAAACGAGAAGTCACTATGACATATCAAAAGTGCCACGAGAATTCCCGGGTCTGGTTATTATATCAACATTATTAATTAAATTAATAAATCAATAGTCTATTTTATATTCCATAATCCATCGTCCAAATCATGTCACAGTGACATAATGTCAATAGATATTAGGCGTACCGTGTATGAGATACGATCTATTAGATCTATTGTCGAGGGGCCGGCAAATCCTCAATTACTCGGTGATGTCATTAATCATACACGTCAGATTGTCTCTTTTCCTAATGCGTATACACTTCCGGACAAAAATAGTAGCGATGAAATGATTTCGATTAAATAATGAAATGAGCCTCAAAAACATTGTTTGAAGAATATATTAATAGGTAGCCAAATTATTAATATAAGTTACCTAATTTATGAAGACTTTTTCAATATAAGTAACAAATTGGATAAACGTTATTCTAATTTACTTTTACTTTTCTTGGCCCCATAGTACGCCAAGTATAATTCCTAAATATACCAAGAACGCCTAAAAAGTATTTTTGTTCTTTAAATTATGCGTAAAGTACTTATAACCAAAAAGTTGAGCAAAATCTTACCATAATAATAAAAAAGCTTGAATAGCACTTACAAGTTTCACATTGTCTAAATAAAACTCCACTTTTGGGAGGTCGTTCGTTGCCCGAAAAAAAACACGTCTCAAAAAATTCGTAATTTCAGTCGTTACGGCGTTGTAAAATCTTTATTCTTTTCTGTCAGAACAATAAAATGAATGTACATTTTCTTTGTCCTCAAGTGTAAGCAGTGTTAAAGGGGATTTAAAATTATAGCGCCTTTTCAGGGCAGAAAGATTTAAATACAAATGGAGGGACGATTTATGTATGTGTCCCCATTCATTATAGGGAATTGCTATAAAATTTGTGAAACGATGCCATAATGTACGTACTTAAAGAATTATTATTATTTTGACACCATAAACTCACGAATAGACCAATTTGTGGCTGGTAAAGCCTAGTGTAGGGTTTATGTAGGCGTAATAATGACTCCATTGAGTGCCTGGTCGTACAGTCAGCATCAAATATATCGTAACAGCCAAAGTGACCAAATAATTCGTAACACCATATATTTTATATTATTATGGTGTGACAAACTATTTGGCCGCTTTGGCGGATACGATATATATGATGCTGACTGTACAGGGAAAAGTTGAGGGAACCAGAGCTCGTAGGAGGTCGCCCATGAGATGGACAGGCCAAATCAGAGCTGCAACAAATCGCCCTGCATGAGTGCACAGGGCAGCAACAGCCCGAGAGGAATGCAGTCATCGTGACAACAATAGAAGACCACAACCACTCTTCAAGAGTGCGCCGAATGAGAAGAAGAGGGTTTATCCAGATCGCTACCATTTTACCCGCTAAACTGCCCCCAAGTAGTAATGTTCGTACTGTTGTGTTTTGGTATGAGATTAAGGCAGCCGGAAAATTTATTGGCATAGAGGAATTTAAAATTTTAGTCCACGGAGTTGGCAACACATTTGCAGCCTTCAAATCGGATAGGTATATTACCGTTTATGATAAAGATAAAGATAAATTTATTTATTCAGTAAGTGGCCTCAAAGGCCACTTACCTTTTTTGTGTGACCGTTTTGACGATGGTCTCATTTATGCCATAGAAAAAATGCTTTGACTTTTAATTTAATTGTTACAATTATTTTACATCGGATAATTCTATCTTACTCGTAAATGCGAAAGTTTTTATGGATGGATGTTTGTTACTCAATCACGCAAGAACGGCTGAATACATCTAGATGATATTTAGCACATATATAGATTATAGTCTAAAATAGCACATAGGCTACTTTTTATCCCGAAAAAATAGTCCGTTGCCGAGGGAGCAGCGATAAGGATGGAATCGCGGGCAAGAGCAAGTATAGGAGAAATATTTTCTGACTTCTATTGTCGGTTGTATACGCAGGTAAAATGAATTTTTACTTGTGTATCGGTTGTTAAACGGCTGGTAATTACCTGAAAAAAAGAAAACACGTCATGTTTATTTCGGAAACCACTTATAAAAGAAGAAATATCAGTCAAGGTAACAAAATTAACCATTTATTAACCTAAATCTTGCGCAAAATAAAATAAAAAAGCGAGAAGAAATTATCGTATGATGATATCCAATGGTCTCAAAAATAATGGTATGTTAAGTGAATCATTAATCATAACAATATTAGGGGCTCTTTACCCGACTACAGCGAAGCAAAAAGGAGGGTTATTATTTTGACAAAATATGAGGTGGCATTGGCTTCGTTTTAGTTTTCTTCGTTTAATACACTCTGACGTCATATTAAATCTAACATGGCGGATTTTACTTATATCAATGATTAGCGAAAATCGATTTGTTTTTACAAAGAAATGGATCGAGTTTGACTTTAAAGGTGGTAGGTGATTTCGAAAAGGTGTTTTTTTAGACAGAAAAATTCCATCACGAGAGGTGACGTAATAATTTTATTTTTGTAATTAAGTTTTAGTTTACCTTACTAAGTTATTTTGTCTTCTTAAGAATACCGATTTCACTTAATAATAACGATTGTATGCTTTGCAAAGTTAAAAGCACCGCTAATTCGAGCACGTGGTTAGTCTGGTTGAGTGACCACGGGTAGTGGCTCCGTCAGCGAAGCCTGCGGTCTTAGATCGATTTCCGATGATGACACATAACTTGTCGCGAGTATTTGTTCCTGAGCCTATGTTTTCTATGTATTAGATATGTATTTATCTATATAAGCATGTTTATCACTGTCCCGAACCCTAAGTATAACCCTAGAGCTAAGTTTAGCACTAGGTCTTAAGATAAAACATAAAAATAAATATCGGCGAATAATCTGACACAATACATAATATACCTAATCTCGTAGCATCGTAAATTTATATTATTCTAATGATTAAATTCCCTAAAATCGGTGCACGGTTATGTTTATTTCAATACCTAATAATCGTAATCGTATCGTAATCGGATCGTAAAATCGGTATATTTATCTAAAGTTGGCAAATACCCGGCAAAAGTTTGACAAATATGGCCGCCTGGCTTCTTAATTAAATTATTTGAATAATATTTGTTCCGGGATGATGATGATAACGATAATAATAATGATAATTAATAATGATTTGCTGCTGATACTTCGTTAGTTGAATGCATCGCAGGTAAATTAAATTCAATACTTCCGCATGGAAAATAAATTCAAATAAATAAACAATAAGTTAAATAAACTTAAATATGCATTGTGGAGGCCTAGTTACTAAAGTTAGAAATCCCGGGATTTTTATTTGAAAAATTAAATTGGGTCTGTGTCCATATTTTTCGTCTCCGAATTTCCGATCCCTGCTAATAACTCAATTGAGTGAATTAAATATGGCTTTCTCTTCACGTATGTTAACGAGACCGATAAAAAGTTACACGCAACAATAAAACAGTCATTTATCAAAACGACCAAACTATAACATTGTTTATTGAGAGTTGCTATGACTCAAGGTTTGTGTATAATACTGTCATTTAAAAGAAAAAGGTTGTATAACGGTACGAAAACGTCGAAAACACACGTACATACTGTCTTTTGGTTTTGCACGGGCAGTATACTCGAAGTGAGGTCAACAATCGATACGTCAAGGGTGTTATGTGGAACAATATTCGAGAAGTGAGTATTTTCGTTGCGTTGCATACTTTAAAAAGAACCGAGGCCATGTATCGAAACCTGAAAAGTTCCAGGAGTGAAAGAGACAGAGATATGTACCCTAATAGCTCCATCCCTATCGCTGACTGGATCTTGGCAGGTTTTAACAACCGATAATACGGACCTTGGTAGGTGCTTCACTTTTCAATTCGTTGTCGGGTTATTATCCCATGTCCCATCAGGCCCCCTCGCTAAAATCGCCATAAAAATGTGAAAATCACTGTAGTCACTTAGTTACAAAAGGTAATAAAAGTCAGGACGGGACACTTTTACTTTAAACCTTAAGCGTTAAGTGTTACGATAGATATGGAATAGATGTATTCATTTCTCTAGCACCTGTAAAATTTTAGGTCGTTCATGCATGTTAAGCCCACAGAGCACTATAAACAAGTTAAAGTGAGCATCTTTAATTTAATCGCAGCATATCCGATCTTTTTTAAGCAGAAAAAATACTTACAAAACGGCGTATCACAATGAAAGTCGTCCAAAAACCTAATTCTCTTATTTAATCTATACAAATCGTATTACGAATCCAACAGAACATTTTCTTATAAATATTGCGAATAGAACAAGATGTTTCCTCTCCAATCACATTATGACACAGATCTATAACTATTTAGTACCAATCACTGGGACAATATCAATAAAACCATTCGTAATTACACTATAACGCGTTTCAAGTAACATTGAGTCTTAACACCAGTATATAAGGGTTATCTGATCAATTTCATTAATTCGTTACCACTGGAACATTTCCATGGGTGTATGTGAGTGTGATAGAACAATGACCTCTAATGGGTAACACAGACTAACAATCCGCCGGCAGTCCTAAGTCTGTTTACCCCCGACACAAAAACAGGGGTGTTATAAATTTTACGTGTGTATTTGTGTTTGTGTATCTGTCTGTAGCATCGTATCCCCTAAACGAATAGACGATTTTGATAAAATGTCAACTGGCACACTCTTCATAAATTCTTATAATTTCATAATCATAAAGAACTCAAAAATAAACAAGTTTTGTTACTTTTGGGTATTAAGGGCTTTAATTACGTGGTTATTACGTCCTTAATTAATGTGCATGACTGACATCATTTCATTACAAACTTATTACGTCGATATTATATCGATCAAAAAAACCGATGAGTTGCCATACCACAAACAAACAGATAGATTTATTATCCGGTTGCAATAAAAGTATTTTTATTGTAACCGAGTGTATATTCTTGCCGGCATAAACAATGAATGTCAATTTTATTGTCTACGAAAGGAGCTCGAGTCCCATAATCTTCAGGATGGTATGTAAACGTAACCAAATAAATAGGATAATTATGTGCGATATTTATAAGAAGAAGAAGAAGAAGAAAATACCTACTATTCCTACTAAACACTACTGCCTACTGTCTACTGGAACAATACTCTGTTTTTATGCCCGTTCCCAATATGCCTACTAACCGTGGATAGATTATGTTACTTAAAAATAAAGTTTAACTGCCGCACTCAGACGTCTATTCGTTTTTAAGTTTCATTAAAGTTGCTGCGTCTTATTTTATTGCTATAGCAAAGAAAGTGACAGCAGCAACTTTAATCAAACTTAAAAGTTAATTGACGTCTCTGAGTGCGGGCCGTAACAAATTTTGTACGTCGCTATACCCTTTATTGTGAAAACGCTCTAATGTCAAATTTTAACTTGAAGTACCTAACCCTTTTCTTAATAATGAAATAACTGTAACCATAAATATTACAGGCTAAAACTAAAAAAAGTAAAACTATAGTAAGTTAATACAATTAAAGCAAAAAGTACCTAAATTAACACTTAGGTAAAAATTGAAACTTAGATTTATTCAAGTTCCTATATCCTACTATTATTATTGTATAAATGTGAAAGTTTGGATGGGTGTTTGAATCGTGCCTAAACGGCTAAACGAATTTAAATGGAAGGATGGAACGGACACATATAGTCGTTTACCTGGATGATTGATTTATTCCGGAAATTTTAATAATTCCTATGGGAAAAGCAATAAACGACTTCTACGCGAACGGAGCCGTAAGCATGAGCTAATACTACATAAGACCTAAAAGAGAGAGAGGTACCTGTGGCAAAATACAGTCACACTACGGGATTTTTAAACCACTTGCTAACATTCTTAATTTGGTCGGGTTGTCAAATCGTCAAAGCCCAATAGTAATATACGGTGTACGATCTGACAACCCCACCGAATTAGGAATACTAGCAAGTGGCTCAACAATCCACAGATGCTAGCAGTATTTCATGCCAGCTCTGAGCCTATAGCCAAATGCCACACGCTCCGCATTTCTATTAGTTTCGTCTTTAGTCCAATCGCGTCATTGGTCTACCACCTGATTTATCATATCACGTGATCTACCAGTGACGCGATTGGTATAAAAACGAAACGAACAGAAATGCTACGGAGCGTGTGACACTTAGCTAGACCCCTCTGGTCTCCAGTAGTTTCTATTAGCGTTTCCGATTCATTTTAAATAATTAGTAATTATATATTTTTTATATTATATATTATTTCATATAATGATTGTAGATTGACCGTGGCACGGCAGAGGCCCGGTTCAGTGAGGACTCAGTGTAGCGTAAACCATCATTTATGCATCGATGTATGCATTGCGCTTGCATTTTAATCGTTTCATGCAGCATTATCGACTGGGTTTAGTCCAGTAGTGGTACTGCATTCTACCTTTTGCACTGAACGTGAATTCGAATCCCATGAGAAGCACTTTTGTGTGACGAGCATGAACGTTTGAATTAGTAATGGAAGTAATTTATATCATAATAATAAATGTATCGTCGGACCCGCGACATATTTATAACCATGCAATTTTTACTAAGGTCATGTTAGACTGGTTCTTTGTGGAGACAAAGCGTAACGCATTTCTACTCCGTTAAAAAAATAATGATAAATAAAAAAAAATAACGAAAAAAAAACAAAAAAATAGTGTGGTTCGGTCCGTCTAAGGCTGGCCTACCTTCAGTGTCAGGGTTACGTGGGACTTATGGGACTCCAGTATGTCTTGAGCGGCGATAAGTAGATAAAGCCTTCAAAGAAGCAACGGAAGCCGTATGGATGGCGTAGATAGTGAAACCTGAAGATTCTAGAGACGTGATGTTTCTCTCTAATGTAGCGGAAGATATGTAATGAGGCAAGAGACACGATATCTAACAAAAACCGATATTATTTGAGCCCTGCGTACGCTGGAAACAAGAAGCGATGCATGTCTTCTACGCTGGTCCGCAAATTTTGAAGAGAACACTTCTGGTGCAGCTGTGTAAAAGAAAAACAGTACTGGTGAAGGTCGAGGAAATCTGCTAGACCTCCTTAGACCTCAAGATCGTCATGTTGGGACTCAGTCTAGCAATGGATCTCTTTAAAAGTATGTGTCATATTTTATATCTAAACACTCATAACACAACTATTTTAGTTTATAACTTAAAAAATCCCTGAATTTTAATTACGTATAAAAATTTTACCTTCTTTCGAATTATAAGGTGTACCACAGGGTGGTGTAATTGGCCCTCATTTATTAAAAAACAGATGAATTTATTAAGTTTTGTTAAGGAACATTGTGTTTTATGCGCTGATGTTTTAACTGTACTAATCAGATACTTATATATTTTATTAAATATATATCAATCTGTATATATAGTTCCAGTGTGCACAAATACTGCAGCCATTTTCTTTTGGGCACTTTGCATGCTTACTTATACATATAATTGGTTTGTTAATGTATGGTTTGCTTATCATTCAGATGAGGATTGAGGGTGTTCATTAACCCTATCTTAATTAGTTCAGAACTCCTTCAGAGGGCCTCATGGCCAAATAGAGATGGATTAAATAAATGTGTGAAGATCTTTGAATTTGTTCTATCTACACAAACGTAAATCCCCAAAAAGCCCGGAAGAATTGACTTTAAGAGGCGCGTGCGTTATCTAACTAAACAACTAAGCTACCACGTCTACCATAGCTTGAATTAATCTTTAAGTATTTACAAGGTTGTCCCCTTTACCTAAAAAAAACGAAGCACGTAGGGTTAATGGCGGAACACCGAAGATTTTCCTAAAATAAATAACTCGAAAATGGAAAAAAATGCCTTACACCGCTATGTCGTTAGTGGATACCATCGATCAATCTAATAACAGACCTAGGGAGCGTCCTACTATTGGAACTCACGTAGTATTCATATACGAAAATATTGGCATTTTAATAAAAACCCCTAGTAAAAAACGTTTTAGGAAGAAAAACAAGAGAAAAGAAAAACATTTATTCGTGACAAATAACAGAAAATGACAGAAAAATACACAGAAAGAATCTAGTCACGAAATGTTCCCAACTCAACGTAACTCAGGTATTTTGTCGACTGCAAGCGAGTTTCATCCCGGTGGATCTGGATTAGCAATATGTTAGATATTGTGGTTACCTATCGAATTAATCACTAAACTTGCTCTTACACATTATGTAACAATGTCGTCAAATGTAGCCCTTAGGAAATATCGGCATAATGAAACCCTTACCCACCATGGAACTGTGTCACAATGACATCATAACACAATTTGCTTGACAATTCTAACGATTTGATTTATAATTTCATTGCGACACCGTTCTATGGTGGGTCAGGGTTCCATTCGCCCGATAGTCCTACCTAACTATACGATTTATGTAAGTATAAGATTATGGTTCGTATTTTAGTTTGTTTTCTTTTGTAATAGCACAAAAATGTATTTTTAATTAATGGAACTCAAAGGTAGCCATATTTAAAGGCTAATTCCGATTCTTAAATTTGAACACCTTAGTCACATTCATTCCGTAACTTGTTCAAAACACCCAATCTCAACACTCTTCTCCAAGTATGGTAAATATCCCTTAAAAATCACAACACTGAAGTTTAAATGCAGAACCTTAAAAATCGAACGAACGGTTACTCCACGTATTCGATTTTTAAAAAGGAAAGTTTTATTTGCAACCACGTCGCGTGGAATCTGGCTTTAATAGTTACATCGACGTGTTTTTACCAGGCTGTAAATCAAATGTGTACTCGGGCGTGATAAACTGGCTGAATAGAAAATCGCTATGTAACCGAGGAATTTTTAAATTTCTGTTCGATTTGGTGCAAGAAAATGATTGTACAAGATATTAAATAATTTAATGTTCAGAGAAAATTAACTAACTTCAAATTACGAGTATTTAAGAGCTCCGTTGCTCTTTCATGGATATCATGCTAGATCTTGACGAAATTTAAATGAGAACACCCTTAAGATATAACCATTCCAATAAAAATAAAAATAATATTAGAAGAAAAATACATACACACAAAAACACTTAAATTAAGAACCTCCTCCTTTTTTGAAGTTAGTTAAAAATTGCTGTTTAAAACTTTACTTTACTTTACTTTGAGTTTAAAAAGTGTTAATTATTATTTTAGAAGTGTTTACTGGAAAGCACGCGATTCAGAAAATAAAAGGTCAAAACTTAGCGAAAGTTTTAATATTGTTCGGAAAACAAGTTAATAATGATAAGCTTAGAAAGAGTGCTTAAACTAATAAACTTTCTTGTTTCTTATCTCGATAAAAATTAGATGAAACATAAATTAAATAACTGAAATGCTTTATTACACTGTTATTTTTGACCTCTATACTTGCATACTTGCCCGACTTAAAAATCTGTTATACATAGACATTTTTAATAAAAAAAAATTAAGAACGTTTTTATGGTGACTCCTAAATGAGAAACTCGTGAGTTCACTGCGTTACCATGGTGATCTTAACAGATTGAAGACTTCGACCCTTCTTTACCTTCAATTCTTTGTGACTTTTTAAGAAATTTATGGTTCATTTGTGTCCTTTTCTCGCTTTGACATAATTCCTTTACTTTACGTACACGTCCTTTGAAGTAAATTTGCAAAGTACTTAACCTTGGCTTTGGTATATAACAGTGATTCAAGTGAGTGACTTGTAAGTTAGGGAGTTAAAAATATATATCTGCCTCATTTTTGAGGACAAGGTTTTTAAAAAATAGCTAAACCTCTGGCTTTATTTGTAAAGAGAAGTACATACTTATATACAACGATGACATTCAAGATTCAAGAACGAATACTCGCACTCATCCCACAAATATTTGCCCATACCGGGATTCGAACCCGGGACCGGTAGCTTCGTGGGCAGGGTCACTACCAACTAGGATAACCGCGTCGTCAACATATGTGTGCTCACGTTTGTTCTTAAAAAAAATTGTTTTAGCTTTACATGCAAGTACCGCATCTGTCAAGTGTTTTTTGTATTTGCCAAATATTAATCTTACATCCCTCTCATTTAACATAGGTATCTACTGAAAAAAAGAGATGCAACCAAAATGTTTGACAAATAATAGCCAAGTAAAGTGCCACCATTATAAAGACGCATTTGCTGTTGGCTCAACGTAATATTTGAAAGTCCGTTTTCTAAGAAAAGGTTTCTTTTACGGCTTCCCCTTTTTCTTCCCATTACAGGTTGAATATTTTCGTAAGCCGAAAGGTGAAATGTTTACAGTTGTGCTCAACTCCTTTCAACTAATAAGATTTTTGGTAAAGATTGCATTTTCTACATTACAGACTAACAATCCAAAGCCTATGCGGCGGCCTGCAGGCCAAAATCTACGAAGAAAATGTATGAAATCGTATGAGAAACTGATCTTTGTCCTAAAGAACTTTTCCTATAAAGTTTTCTGAATAAAAACTACATTTTGTCATTTCAGGAGGCGAAAGGAAATCAAGCTACGCTCATACCAAATTGCATCTTAATCAGCTATGTTATTCTGGTAACACATCGTCGTTCAGTTCTACTCAGTCGATGAATAGTCCGTCAAGGTGGGTAAA
This sequence comes from Tortrix viridana, assembly GCA_963241965.1. NCBI lineage: Eukaryota > Metazoa > Arthropoda > Insecta > Lepidoptera > Tortricidae > Tortrix > Tortrix viridana. The sequence goes on from OY725187.1 coordinate 10,462,360, forward strand.
TGACATTCAACTGCCTGCACATTCATTTAGTCGCTGCTTTCACCGACGACTAGCTGTGAAACCAGCGACTAAATTAATGTGCAGGCAGTTGAATGTCGTTTACCCACCTTGACGGACGACGTAAATTCGCCGGCTATTCATCGACTGAGTAGAACTGAACGACGATGCGTTAACAGAATAACATAGCAGTTTAATTTAATCGGGAAAGCATAACAAACCACCAGACCGACACAAAACTCTCGCTTTTATATTATAGCAACATTAACTGACAAGGTTCTAACATTTCTAACGTGACCTACAAATGTTTGTATGTTTTTATGAAAATAACAGAGAAGGTAGACGAATAGTTATCTCCGGGCTTACGGCTATCAATCACACGAGCCGCAATAATTCCGGCTGAAATATGAGAGTATAACAGAAAACATCAATGACGTGGTATGTGTGGTGCGCGGTAAGGAAGTCGTTTACTCGTGCGGCGGGAATTATTGAAGATTTTGTTAGTATCTTTGCCCGCGACTGATCAATCGACCTCACAAAAATACAATGAAAGACAAACATGCAAATAAAAATCTAAACTTCGGTGAAAAAAATATTTTTTAAATAAGTTTTTGTTGCCGACTATACTTTTTGCAAGTTTAAAATCTGCCTATAGACACCAATCGCTGTATCTTGTCTAGGGGACACGGTTTATGTAGGAAGACATGTTAAACTGTTTTGTGTTATATATTTTTTTTTTTCTCGTAATCATTCAGACATGTTTTCCTGCAAAACTACGCAGATATTTTATATTATTTTACAGTTTATATAATGCTAGAATAAGTAGTATCATTGTTTTAAGTAAGTTCTATTAAAAAAATGACTAACTGTTGAGTTTCTTGCGGCGCTTCTTTTCAGCAGTGGTCTCCTCTTGGGAAGCGCTGGTAGATTTTGACGTGTAAAAGTGCCCGTGCGGCCTACTTACTTTATCTTTTATCTTATCTTAATCAAATGAGTCCAAATGAATCAAACTCTGTGATTCTACATTAGCACGAAGCACGCCAGAAAGCACATCAGAGATACTGTTGTCGTTGCCATCTAACTCTTTCATCAGATCAGGACATTCAACTGCCTGCACCTACATTAAGTCGCCGGTTTTATCGTTGAAAACATTCCAAGAACGGTAATTGGTTTCAAATTGACTTACAAATTTTCAACTAAATAAACAAGTTAGGTAAAATATACGCTTTTAACTCTCAAATAATGTCTTTATATCAGAAAGATCGTGTCTTCACTTTAATAACATTAGGGACCGACATTTTTGCATTAAACCTCCTAACGAGAAAATTTATAACGTTTGTCCCTCGCATCAATCACTTTGCTGGAGCATACGTCGCCCCTTGAGACGAAGTCCACATGTCAGTCTGGAAACCTCAGGAGCTAGATAACTCCTCTAACAATTTATACCTGAAAAATGGCTCAGACTTCTGAAGTATATAGTTTTTCGGGATGTTTCATAACATAATATGCAAACTCGTCAATCTCTTGTTGGACGTGAAAGGATAAAGAAATATAAAGGTGAACAAAAATACACTTTAGCTTGTGTATTATTGTGGCGATGTGTTTTTTAATATATACCTACTCGTATACTTATTTAAATGCTTGCGGTGTTACCTACTGGTATTGACAATCCAATGTCGGTTTAGTGCATATCTATCTCTCTGGCAATACAGATGAAGATGCTTATTTTTACAGCATAAAGGTGAATCCCGTGTGTCCGCCTGAATGTCCTATGACAGAAAGGTAAGTTCTTAAAAATCTTGTAAAAAATCGGAACTAGTCGGAAAACCGCGTTAATGAAGACCAAACAATTCACGATGAACCTCGGTTCAACAAACTGACAGAATGAAGCCATATCAAAAATACAAAATTTTATCGCAATTCAAGTCTGCATAAGATGTGAATGAGCTTGCCGGTTTTGTAATGGTTTACCAATAATCTCAGACAATCTACACACATTGCAATGAATCATTCAGCATATACATTATAGACGACACTTTCTTTATTTATACCTCGGGTAATTTCTTTGGTGATCCAAATTGCCAGAAAATTGTATCAATATACAATGAATACAAAAACAAATTGATGTACAAAATTAAATTATTTCTTTACCCTTTAACAACAACTGAAATTATAAACACATTTGTGTCAAACAAAAGGTCTTTAGTGAAACGAGGCTCTAACGACAAGTTTCAGTTTCGATGTTAGTTTCCTCATTTAACTTTTCGGATTACTTTTTCATTTAACTTTCTGGAGACCTTTTCTTACTTGTACTCGTTATTAGGTTGAACTTTGTTCCCTGTTTTTATTCCCTGAATTATTAATCGTTACTAGGAGTCATGGATCTATAAAACTGACGCACCTATAATAAGCCGATAGTAAGCCGATTCGCTTGTACGTACGAGCGGCACGCACACATCTAAAGCATAGTAAGTCCATGAGTAAGCCCACCGGCCGCCACACCAACACAATCACGCGGCCGCCATTGCAGTACTTCACTTAAGTATTAGCGACCCTATGGGCCTGTACACAAAACTGCGATGCGACGTAGCATCGCAAAAATCTAGGAGCTTTCTGCGCAGTTTACTATACATTTCATTACATTTGCGTCGTAGATTTTTGCGATGCGACGTCGCATCGCAGTTTTGTGTACAGGCCCTATGTCCGTTAGTTCTTTGGTCCATGCTGGGAGTGTTTAGAATTTTGTTTCTGATAAGGAACGAAACGAATGTCAATTACGATTATCAGAAATAGTAATAGATTCAAGTTAGGTTTATCTAGTTTTAATTGCCAACCTACCGAAAACTGTTTTTGACGTAAATGCGATAAACCTTTTACGTTTTATTTGAGGACGTTTATAAACGAAGTGGCAGGAAAAATATTGATGTTTAGATTTTAGAAAGCTTTGTTTTACTATGTATAAGTTAAAAAAGTAATAGTTATATCATTATACGGATACATTTGACGACTACACATAAACTTAAGTTTGTCTCGGTTTTAATTACATCTCTCTTTAATCCTAAAGGGAGATATATGCTGTGATCACTGATCAAGAAAAAGGAAGCGCTGGCCGAGAGATCTAATCCTAAATAATGAAGCTTTGGGTACACCAAACACGTATCGTGAGCGTCGCGTCGCATGGCATGGCGTGAGCGACGCGGCAGCCGACACACCGGGGGCGGCCGCGTTGCTCACGCCTTGAGGCCGCGTTCGGTGTGACATATTGCGCGGCAAGCGCGTACATCCATCACGCGTTTGTAAAAAAACACACCGACTAGTAGCCAGCCATAGATAGCGGCAGCCATATTTAATACAACTTCGCGTGCCAGCGCGCGCGACGCGCCTGCTTCGTGCACACCACGCGGCGCGCTGCCCGAGTTGTCTGCGGCGACTGCGAGGCGTCGCGCGCGCGAGGCAGTTCGAACGCGTGCCCGCCCCGCGCGGGCCTGGTGTGCCTGGTTCAAATTGCTTTGTTGTGTTATAACACGCGCGGACCCGCGTTCGAAGTGCGTCACGCCTGACACGCGTTTGGTGTGCCGTTAGCTTAAAGTCTATATTTGTTTCATTCTTGCTGTCTACTTCTAACATACAGCTTTTCCAAATTAATTAATATTTATTTATTTAATCTTTATCGTACAAAAACAAGTATAAAACTAATGTCAAATTTGTCTTATGCTTAACTACTATAGATATTTCAAGCCTAGACGTCTGAGAACCCTACCAATACTTTTGGTTTAGAAAATTGCACTGCCCCCGGGAGGATAAAAATAAAACGGTTCTACAAGTACATTGTCGTGGACTAGATGATATCGTAGAATCATGTCTGGACATTTTCTTTTCTGACAAAGTAATGCTTGTTACAGAGATTTGAAATAGCAATAGAGAAAACCGTGGTATAAAACGGATAGCAGGAGGCAGTCAAAGAGAAAAGGATTTGCATATGTGGTTACCTTTAAAATTGCTTTGAGTTAGAGCAAAGAGGACGCCGATTAAACCTCGGCCTCAATTAATTGAGAGGGGTTTAAGCCGGATACTAAATAGACAATTAGTCTTTTGAACAATGTATAATATTATGGATAATTGGAAACTATTATAGTATTACAATTAATACGGAAAGTTTCGTCTTATTGAATATGAAAAATTTATCACCAATAATTTTTAAAGCGGTAAGACAGTAAAGGTGAAAATGGGTTTGTTTGTTTATTTCACCTCCACGGTTTAACACCTCAACCGATCGACGTGTTTGTATGATGTTGTTTAAAGTTTAGGGCTCAGAGACGGACACAGAGTACTTTTATTCCGAAAAAATATATCAGTTTCTAAGAGAATAGAACAATGAAGTCGCGAACACTAGTTTAGCAGTTTTTATAGCAAAGTGTGGTTTTTACGAGTATTGTTATCTATTTCTGAGTAAAAACAAATGAACACTTTTTATTATATAATAATGTACAATGAAATGGTAATAGGTACACTATTATTATTGTAATACGTACTTCGGGCCTCGGTTCTCGACTAAAACTTTTCAAAAAGGTGCTATACCAATTTTTTTTTAATGAACAATGTCACAAAATATGTAGTGATGTCCATAAATTACGTCAAATATAAACTGCGTCAAACTAAGGCTATAATAATTTTCCTTTCAAATTCAAGTCTATTGATTAAACTTATGCAATTAGTCTAAATCAAAATCAAAGCTCAACATTTCCCACCATACAATGACTGGCTTCAGTCACCCTCAATCCAACGCGTTAAATTTATCGACCAAACATACTTAACCCTCTGAAACCAACTTGCAAACTCCCGTCAAAGGCAACTTGTCCAAAGGGCCCAAGTTAGTCATAACACAGCCTAATTTTAGCGTCTCTCGTGCATCCAAAATGCTGATGGATGTGGCCCAGTTTACGGCCTTCTTGTCTTTTGCGGGGGGTTTTAATTAATTAACTTTGTTATACCAATTCGTCAACGGTAATCGTGGATTCTGGATTAATTTATGTAGGATTTGGCAGGATTTCCTAATTTAGTAATCTGTTTGTTGTTCAAGGACCTGTTTTCAAATTAGGTTTCTTTTTGGGCAGGTAATGTTAAATTATTCTCATTCCAAAACCATTTTAGTACATCAGATCTAACTTATTAACAGCCATGATTTTTCTTCGTAGTTACTTTAGAGATTTACCGAATTTTCGGATTAGTTCCATGGCCTATAAATGGTCCATACACATAATTTCTAAAATGGAGACCGAGGAGTAAAGGTGCAGGTTGGTCGTGTACGTTAAACCTGCACCTCTCCACCGCTCCTCGACAAGGAGTTTAAAAAGAAAAAAATACTTTAGTCCCTGGAGCCAAAAAGAGTTCTTTTGGTTTGAATTTAATGTCATTGTTTTTAAGAGTAACTTTTAGATCATAGCAAGTGAAAAAAGTTATTTTATTTTAACAAATTACGATTCATCCTCTTTCAACTAAGAGGTAAAAAATCTATATATATAAAAATGAATTGCTGTTCGTTAGTCTCGCTAAAACTCAAAAACGGCTTGACCGATTTGAATAATTATTTTTTAGTTTTGTTCGCTTTGATACAGGGGCGGTTTATATTTACAGTTGGACCCGGTAGGTGGCTCTGCGATCGGGCAGGACGACGTCTGCCGGGTCCACTAGTAAATAAATAAATTTGAAAGTTTGCATGGATGTTTGTGTTTCAATCACATCGGCTGAACAGATTTGGATAGTCCTAATCCAAGATTGACTAATAGAAAACTTTTATCCCGGAAAATGTGATAGTTCCCAAGGGAGAAACGATAAACGACTTCTACGAGGACAGAGTCGCGGGCAAAAGCTGATAAAATAAAATTAATCGTCCACAAACTCAAAAGATAAATTACACGTCTCTAGCAATCACAGGGAACATTGATGAAAGGAAAGAAACATCCGAACATTAGCGGTTATTGCCCATAAGTATTATGTATCCGAGCTAATAAATGTGTGTTCTTAATGTAACCTAATGGAGAAATACGCGAGCGCCGGCGAAATGGCTAACAATTCTCTTTTTGGCGGATACGAGACATTCTCTTTGCATATTTAATAAAATGGGTTTTGAAAGCATGTTCGAAGCTCGGTTTATGTTGGAAAAGAAGCACGTCGATAACATGTGTTTCTGTAAAAGGGGTGTATCATGACGCATTTATGAATTTTACATTAAAGAAGAGAAATATAATGAAGCTGAAGATCCTACCATAATCTATGAGGTAGTAATATTATGTATAGTAACGTCGAAGTCACTATCTAATCTGGAAAGCCATCGTGTCAGTAGTGATATATAATAATATGCATAATAAATAGTGGCATAGAGGCGTTTTACATGTATATTTAACTTGATTTATATATATTATTTGAAAACTCCCTGTAACAAAAAGTACATGTACCAATGCCAAGAAGAGTAAAGGAATGACATGAATTGCAAAGAATTTGTAGGCAAAGTTTTTCTTTCATAAGACACTATTTTTTTAACTCAGTTTTTCCGGCAAAGAACCGAGCCAGTTTTCCATGCTTCATCAGATCCAAAATGTAACAGAGTTAAAAGTTTCAATTTAATGCTTTCATCAAGGCGGCGCTGAAAAGAGAGATAAACGGGCGAATGTGGCGGCAGAAACTAGCGTTGAATTGTACTACTTACGACAATTTGCGCCCTAAAAATAATGCCGCATGCGACACTGAGTCCCCTTTAATATCTGAAGATAAAGATAAACAAGCAAGTGTAATGCCGCATGCGATACTAAGTTTTGTGTCACTTCGGAATAAAATTGTGAAAGCACTAGAACTAGGTACGCAGTAGCTGTACGAAATGCGCTACTTTTAAATACCTTAGGTGTAAATTATTTTAATCAAATTATAAATCAAATTAACTTACTTCATGCGAGCCACAATATCCGTTATTTTATCATAGCACGACTTAACTCTGAACACTTTTAATGCAATTAATTTCAATAATACACTTTATTTATAAAAATAATTCAGCCAATATACGTCCCACTGCTGGGCACTGGCCTCCACTCACAACGAGAGGGTTTGGGCTATAGTTCCCACACGGGCCCAGTGCGGATTGGGAATTTCGCACACACCGTCAAATTGCTTTGCAGGTGTGTGCAGGTTTCCTCACGGTCTTTTCCTTTACCGAAAAGCCCATGGTAAATTTACAAATTATATTTCGCACATAAATTCCGAAAACCTTAGAGGTGCGAGCCCGGGTTCAAACCCACGACCCTCTGATTAAGAGTGGGCAGGTCAAACCATTAGGCTACCACGGCTTTTTTTCAGCCAAATTCAAAACAGCATATTTTCTAAAGGAAATAGTTAAGAAATCTATGCATTTCTCACGTCATGTGGCATAAGCAAAACCCCAATGTGGCACAATATCCCCAGGCTTAAAACTTTAAAGGCGTAATTCGCTGGCGTATGCAAAATGTAGTTTTCCAACCCGCACTTTTGTTAAGGACGTCATGATAGCGAACTCGTGCTGTATAATGTTTTGTTTCTCATTTCAGCAGTTTGCCCTGTTTTTAATTAGAGCCTCGACGAATGCTGCACAAAATGTCAGATAATCTAGATGTATTATTCTGTTCCAGTTTCAAAGAGCCATCTTTTCAGTGGATACATTTAAGTGAATTGTGACTCCTGAAATTGTTCCAGTTCAGTTAGTAAATTTGCGCGAGTGCGAGATAATGTTTTGGCATGGACTTAAAATTAATTTAATTAATTGTTATTTTGTATTTTAAAGCGAGTCTTGCGTCTATTTTGTGTGTGGAATAATTTGTGTTACCAAAAAATACGTAAATTAAAACTTGTATGAGAAGCGTCCACATACACACATAAAAGGGAATATTTTATAAATATGCTACTAAAATATTTACTTTTCTGTTTCTGAGGTGGGTGCTTTTCATTCGTACGTCTTAATAAGTAAATTCACAATACAGCAACATAATACAGGGTGACCTCGAATTGGTAATACAAATTCAAAGTACTACAGAGAGCTTCCCTAAACCAATCGCTTCTACGAGGTCTCACGCTTAATTTTAAAACATAAGTACTTTTTTTTAAGTTTTCTAATTATCCCATTTTTTTTTGCTTAAATTGGTAACCCTAACATTACCTTTAAAATGAAAGAGGTTTAAAGTATTTCAAATGAACACTTTCCTCTTTGGTTCGTTATCTGACACATCATTTATGATAATAGCGTATCTTGATTAGTAAATTGTCACTTGTCTTGTCAAAGAAAATAAGAATTTTCGTATTTAATTAAGATAGTAATTAAACAAAATGCCCCGAGCTTATCCTTATACGAATATTCAGCGAATGGATATGTTATCTTTTTATTTTACGTCACGAAGTACCGTACGAACTCAAGCATTGTTTCATGAACGACACCCTGACTGCCCAACTCCTACTCGTGTTCTAATAAACTCCATTGTCCAAAACTTAAGAGATTTTGGACAGTTTACTGTCCCAGTGCACGCTCAAGCTCCGGGCCGGCGGCCGCGGTACTCGCAGACGTTTCGGAGACGAGTTCTCGATTATTTTAGCCACCACCCAGAGGCGAGCTCAAGGGACGCTGCCGCAAGATTCGGAACGAGCCAATGGTTTATTTGGCGATTACTGAATGCTGAAGGAAAGTATCCGTTTAAATTCCAAAGGGTGCAGGATATCATATTAGCCGATTATCCTAGAAGAGTGCAATTTTGTCGTTGGCTGCTGCAAAATCTACACTTGAACATTTTATGGACCGACGAGGCAACATTTACAAGAGTAGGCATGTTCAACGTTCACAATGAACACTGGTGGTCTGATCGTGAAGCAAATCCTCACGTAACTCGCAGGGACTCCTACCAGACACGTTTCTCGGTAAATGTTTGGGCAGGAATACTGAACGACTGTTTGATTGGTCCTCATTTCATTGACGGAAAGGACATGGCCCGTTTCTGCCCCAGACTGTTACACGGATGAGACATATGTGAAAAATCTTTAAATAATTAATAATTATACATAAGATTAAATTAATCGCTGTACAAGCAGCGGAAAAAAAGTTAATTATTAAAAGATATTGTGTGAATTGGGAACCGGAAATTACCCACTTGACAGTCCGACCCGCACACATACACACGTGCGCATGCCTGTCATTAAAAATTGTTGAATTTTGAATAATTACACGGTTTTTATTTCCCACCAGCATGACTTTTTGAAGTTTTGTATCCCTGGAGGTCGTATTGTGAACTCTTAGTATCCTATGCAACGAACAAGGGACAAGGCTATTATGACTGCCTTTACTCTGTCCCTTTCACTGGAAGTGAGGTTTTAGGACTTCATAATACCTACGCCATGTCACTTTAATTAAGAACTCGGAACGGCTAGCTTCGTGGGCAGCGTCACTACTCGTACCAACTAGGTTAACCGCGACGTCTGATACAATTATTTGATGCCATCGAGCTGATCTGATGATGAACTTAGGACGTGGATAGTGGAACTCTTCAGTGGCTCATAGTAATCCGTTTGGGCTTGACAATTACCTTGACTTAGCTAACGAGCGAAGAATCTCGATCAAAACCTCAAAAGACTCTCGCTAAATGGCTGGATTAAGGGATAGATACAGAAAACAGTACTCTTCAATACGGCAGGGTATTGTCAGCAGGTTCATCTCTGCAGCCCTAACCCTAAGACTTCCTGCGATACCTAAGTTTCGATACATAATACTTGCACATGGTATGACCGGCACCGCACCGGCAGTCGCTTTGTCGACGGTGGTGGGCTTTGGGAGAGGCAATCAGGGTGCCAAGTAGATTGTAAAGGCAGATGGAGTGCCATACCTGACGTAACTTAGCGCGGTAACTTTGAGTTAACCAGGAACTGCATGCGGTTCACTAGCTTATACAGAGGTCAGTGTGGGTATACTAGATAAAATACATTCGAGTAGGTATTCGCCCTTGTTAAGGTACCTACTATTCGAATACTGATTAATGTTATAATGCTGATGAGTGTGCGTTGTAGAAGATATGGAATTGGAGTTATAAAACAAAGGATGGTAGCGATTGAAATGTGTGCAACAACCTTTAAACGTAATTGTCATTTCCCGACGTGTAAGGTTTTGAGGTTAAGTAAATAATTACCGAATTACTTTTAAACCGCTGCTTTATAAGTTAAATGACATATATATTTTAATAATACATATTTTTTTCTTTCGTTTAACATATAAATCATTGCTGTAACGTTTGGGGCACAGCGCCATAGTAAAACGGGCCATGTCCTTTAAATGGACCGAAATATGAAGAATTCCTGAGAAATGTGTTACCGGTATTGCTACGAGAGGTGCCGCAGCAAAATTTGGAGGCTCTGTATTACCAGCAGGATGGGGCACCAGCTCATTTTTCCCTGCGTGTGCGAAGCTACTTGGACCAAGAGTTCCCTGGGAGATGGATTGGACGCTGTGGCCCAGTCGCTTGGGCTCCTAGAAGCCCTGATCTCACACCTCTCGACTTCTTTTTGTGGGGCGAAATAAAAAGGAGAGTGTACGCACGGGAAACAGATACTGTGGGTGAACTTCGCCAAAAGATAGTTGAGGCATTTAATAATGTAAAAACCAATGAATTTGTTCTCCACAGATTGAAAGACAATCATAGGCGACGGGCAGAGTTATGTATCCAAGAAGGCGGGGGTCATTTTGAGCACATTTTAAAAGTTGTTTAAGTTTTACAATTTTGTATTTTGTACTGTACGTTATTCAACAATAAATTATTTTTAATAATTCACTCATTATTCAGTTATTCACTTTATCAGATAATTTATTAGGGTACCTACTTAAAACTAAAGGGTTGGATGGATATCAGCACCTAGTTTATTAAAAACATCGAGTGATAGATACAGGAATGGAAATTGAGACACATTTTGTTCCTTGTCGCTTTGGGTGGCAGTGCGTCACGTTGAATGTCCACTGTCATTATCTCCGTCGTTGTTGTGACAGAGTACAAAATGGTGCGAGAATCAATTTCCTTGTCTGTACGACAGATATGCATGACGTCATGTAGGTTAACCACACTTGGGATTTTAAATTATTTTTATTATTTTGTTTTGTTAGAAAATTAACGATAATTAAGGAAAGCTAACTTTAACAACTGAGTTAATGCAATACACTATTAGTGATTAACTGAATCATAATCAAGTATTTTGTATTACCAATTCGAGGTCACCCTGTATAATAAGAAGATAATTTAAACCAACTGTCTGACTTAAAATCATTATCAATTTGAATAGTTAGTTGAATACTTACTTATCTTGAAGTTTCATTCAGCATCATTTTATGTTATAGTTATCAAATCAGAACACTCTGAGTTCTCGAAGGATTTACCTAAATTACAATAGACTCTTAAGCTGAAGATGATCAGATTTGAAATGCGAAACTGTATTCCTATTTCGTTCTCTCCAATTTGTGACAACCGAAGTCTGAGCAGGATAGACACCAAGTCAACAGTTTCGTATTTTAAAACGCACCTGACGCCGCGCAAATTTCAATAATGGCATCTGGATTCAGAATAATAATTCGCAAATTTGGGGATATTAGATTGCGAACTTTAATTGAATTAATTTGTACGATTTTAATTTACAAAGCCAAGGTAGGTACGGATTTCATTTTAGTTAATTGGATTCTCGAATTTCCACGTTGTCAGTTTAGGTTTGAAGTTTTGGTCCCTACTTCAAGTATAAGTCGATTTATAATTATATTTTGGAAAAGATCGGAAGTCTGGTTTAAATAATTTTTTGCTAAATGGTTTCTGTCAATGGGGACAACTTTACCAATGTCAAGGTTACAGATAATCGATGCTTTTATTCCTGGAATACTCTATTATTAAATTTTATTATCTCCATTTTATTTTATATTAATGCGGAAATTTGTGAAGTCGGTTTGGATGTTTGTCTAACAATCACGAATGAACGGCAAGTCATGTCTTGGATTAAAACAAAATTAATTTTTTTTAGAAAATTTTATAGCGTGAGAATAAAAGAAACGAGTGGCATGATAAACTTGTGCAATTAGATACTTAGGTATAAGTATAGAACAAAAGTTTTGGACTTCAAAAGCATTTCAATTATTGGGTGAAGTCAATTGTAAGTGGCGCCGCTTCTTCACAATCCTCACTCAATGATTTTAGGACCGGATTGTATTTCAAGATATTATTAAACTTATTGTACCGTAGAATTGTTTCTCGTTCTATTGCCAAAAATAAATCCAACAAAATTTAATGTCAACAGCTGCCCTGCAATTGTTAGGTTATCATTTTATTATAAAAGCCGAGAGGTTATAAAATGAAAAGTTCCAAAGTTACTAAGTATCAAAACATAATGATATTGTGAAATCGTAAGTCAAAGAGAAAACAATTCGAAATTTCAAAGTTTTAAATTATGCACAGATTGAACAGTTAACAAAATCAAAACAACAAACCCTATGTTAAAATATTCCTTAGATAGCGTTCCAAAGTAGGCACAATTGGTAAGTTACTGAAACTTGTTAGTTTACTCTGTGGAAATTACAACTCTGTCCTACTTCGTTGGCGCTGTGCCCATCTGACGCTACTATATCTCGCAGAGTTTAAGGTCAAATTTCTAATTTATTATTTATACTATAAACACGCTCGATTTATTTCATGAATATTGAAGTCGGCCTTTTTGTGGTGCGGGAATTCGAACAGGGCAAAACTTTGAAAGAAAAAGTGGGACGTTGACTTCTGAGCAAAAGAATATAAATCACGAAATCAGAAGTACTCATTAATATGGGTGTACTGGTCTGGAACTCGATAACTGGGTCAAAACGGCGAACGCGAGGAAAAATGTAATTCACGTGTTAAAGAAAGCAGTTGAAATCGCAAGCTGTCAGAGACACACTCGATTTAACGCATTAGAGCGAAGTATTTTGGCGCGTGACTGCTGGAATCCAGTGAAAAAAGGGCGCACGGACGACTCCAAATGATCGACTTAATATTGCATGTAGTACACGAAAACGTCTTGCTAATAAAAACACGAAGTCAACTGTGTTTCAAGTTAAAAATATGGTGGATATGTACGGAAAACTGCAAATACACGGGTATTTGCAGTTTTCTGATATCCGATTCACCTATTCTAAAGTAGTGTGGTTTTTGGTTACCTAATTAGCGATTATAATATTCAAAATATAGCGAAATAAAAACTAATTAGGATTATGCTAGATTAAAAACTCGACTGTGCAATTCTCAAATTCTTTGGCCATATATCCAGAAATGAGGGATCATTGGAACGGCTGGTGGTACAGCGCCAGATGGAAGGAAGCGATCCAGAGGGCGATCTCCTACCTGATGGACAGAGCCCTTAGCCAAGATGCCCATCGCATACTAGCGTTTCTATTCATTTCGTTTTTAAACCAATCGTGTCATTGGTAGATCACGTCATACGGAGAGTCACGTGATCTACAAGTGACGCGATTGGTTTAAAAACGAAACGAATAGAAACGCTAGTTAGCGATGGGCATCTTGGCTAAGGGCTCTGATCTTTTAAAATCAGTGACCAACTCTTCCGTGGTCGACTGCGCTCAACCGACAGAAACGGAGGGACATCGCGAAGGGTAGCCTGAAGTCCATTGCCAAAAAAAAAGGATATCAAGATGAACCGTGTAACGCATCCAAACAGCTACGGCCACTCTGCCAAGAGTGTACGAATGGGAAGAGATTAAAAACTCGTCACGAAATTTAATGTGTCCAATCGAATGTTTTAATCGAGACTAAAAATCCTTGCTAATATGATTTTATAAATTAGAAAGTTAGTTCTTTCTGTTTGTAAGGTTATCTCATTTAAATAATTGAGGTAATTTGTAGTACTCGAGGAAATATAAACATATATATTACTAAGTATTATTTTATATTTGAATACTTTATATTTCATGCAAACAAAGTGATTCATCCGCTTGAGAGCACCTGAATATTCCACAAAGAACCGTATTAACCGTAAAATGGAGATATCTCAAAATTGCAAAGATACAAATATTTCAGACGGCTGAGTATTAAATTTTATGCCAAACTTTATTAAAATGAATAAGATAAAACAATTGTAAAATTTCCTGAGGGAATATCAATGATAGACATTTAAATGCACCTATGTCAAATAAAAGTTGAACTGGGTATTTTTGGGTAAAATTTTGTAAGACCTTTATTATTTTAGACTACTTAGAATGAACTTTTGTGATAAAACAAAATGAACTCCTAATTAGAATTATTAAAAAGTATCCAAGTATTAGAGAATTATATAATTATTTTCATTTATTTATTTATTTAATCTTTATTGCACAAAAACAAGTACAAATGGCGGACTTAATGCCTAATGGCATTCTCTACCAGTCAACCACGTGTCCAATCGGAAATGTATATAGGTGGTAGGTGCACAGTACAACAGAACTAAACTTACAACATAACATAATTACCTTATAACATTCATTGTTATGTAAGAGTTTGTCTAGAACTTAGCTGGATCTTCGGAGAAGGCCTATGCCCAGCAGGCGACATATTTCGGCTGATAATGAGGATTATGATGATGAAACACAGTAAACACCTTAGCCTACCTGCCTCCTTTGATGCTTATATTGTAGCTTTTACAAATAAATAAAGATAAATCAAAGTATTTATGCGAAAGTATCACATACGCCATTTGTTATTTTAACGTTTGTCTAGGCCAAAGTTCCTTCCTTCTCGACACATTCAACTGTTTTGTGACAAATACTGCAGTAATACTATTATAATACTGCAGCAAAATATACTTATATATTAAGCACCTATAAGAACAACTCTAAAGACGATTACGGAGAACCGCTTATAGGTAGATATTTCAAGAGCATTGGCAAAAGCATTTTATTGAATAAAATGACATTTCGTGGCGGTGGTTATTTAGATCGTCGTAAAATTTTATCTGCACCCAGCAATATTGGCGTAAGCTCTGGATTTGATCCTGCAATGTTCTCGGAAATTGTAAACTTGCCAGGTTTTCTGGCTGAAATATTAAAATTGTAGTAATAATGCAGCCAATTTAAGTTTAGCTTGTTTCTGTATGAGACGTAATGGTGCGTTGTAATGTTTAATTTATCTGGTTTATCTGTAACATAAACTAGCCTTAAAAACATTAAAAGTATCTACATATGAATAATATATTCTGCAAGTAGGCTACATAATTAGTTATTTGTGCAACAAGAGAGCATAGTTATTTTTTGTTGGGAAGTGCTGATTCAAATGCATTCAAGTAACACATACAACTTTTCACCTCAGTAACGAGAACCAACATGTTAAGAGTTAAAAAACTTGTTGATGTGTCAAATAAATAAATAAACATAAAACAATACTTTTTTATATTTATAAATCAAAACATAACTCTAAAATAGTTATTTGTTTGATTATAGAATATTATAGTGAAAAAATATCATAATCTTTAAATTTGTAACCAGCCGGACGCCGCGCCCCCCAAATCACTTTGCTCACTCGCAGCAGAATCACGTTTTGATCACTGGTTTCTCGCAGCAAAGGCTACTTTTTCGAGCTGCTGAGGTGAAAACATAATTTTTTTTTTTTTGTGGTCTACAAACTGGATAGTTCAACGATAAAGTTACACAATTTCTAACTCAAACGCTTCATTTCTCCATATCCTAAAACAGATACAGCACGCAATTCCTAAGACTATTACCACAGTTGAGTAAAAGGGCCGTAAAAAAGTCAACATTGGTCTTTTCATCGACCAAATATATCTTATTACAATAAAAATACTTTACCAAGCTTCGTATACAATTCAAGGTAGACATTATACTCGTATGGCGTAGTTCCTCAAGAAAAGTTTGTCATAATAATACAATTACAAATAAAAGAATCATTAAATGTGGCGAAGTAAGGGATTTACATAAGTAAACAAATTTGGACCTATATGTTTCTCACTTGAATCGGTCAGCTTATTTTAACTAAACGTTCGATAACTTCCAACCAACCTTTAAAACAAACAATCCCTACATTCAAGCACACTCCGAGTTAAACAAAGTTTTCACTGGAACCAAAACCGAGGCAGATGAGGATGAACTCCGTCAAGATTAAACAGCCTGCAATATGCAGCTTTGCAGAAGTTTCTTTGTTAATATAAACAGAATTTATTAAGAACTGCGAATGATAAGTCTCACGAACTGGGACGTACCAACTGCTTTAAATTCTCTCGCTATCCGTTAAGTGTCGGGCGTTTTCTCAGCGGATACCTACTTTTAAGAATTTCTCATAAGTATTTTATCTGTCTTTGCCTGTCTCTCCGCTTGCAAGAACCTTTTAGTTTCAGACTTGAGCCTTTATTTGCGTATCTCAAACGCGTTTTTTCGAAAAGAAATTGAAAGCTTAAAATAAATGTAAGAAAGGCGTTTTGCGTAAGTTGTATCCCCGTTTTCTTTGAGATCTTAGATCTACAATCAGCTTCTTTCCGTAGCTCTTTTAATGGATTTATGGCTATGTCTAAAAATGGTAAGTATGTAACGTCCGATAATCTTTTTTCATGCGAACAGCAATACGAGTAAGTAACAAAATACTTCAGAGTGAAAATCAATGAAAAAAAAAATTAATAATAATTGAGTAAATGCTTGTTCATAAGTAGAATTTATACATATAATGTTAAGAGACTATGGACACTTTGCAGCTTATTTCTCCTGCATTGATTTTCTTGTTGTTTAACTATTCAGAAAAACGAGCACGTTTTTTATTGGAGCAGACTAGTCAAGTTTTTGGACTTCACAACCTTATGTCATAAGTTCAGCTGATCTAAGTCCATTTAGGATCTTACGAAAGTTTAAATATTGACTTTCTTAAGGCAAAGGAGTAGTATAATACTTACTTTAACAAAGGATTCAAACATTTGGGAGATCAATCAAATTGAAATTACACTGCTGTTAATGGGTTGAATGTGTAATTGGATAAATCGATGATAATTTGCAATAATTAAGATTGGATTACAATACAATACAATACAATACAATACAATACAATAACTCTTTATTGAACACCACATACAGCAAGAACAAGAAATACAACAAGAAAGAGAAGTGTTACATAGTGAGTCAACAGGCGGTCTTATCGCTAAATAGCGATCTCTTCCAGACAACCTTACAAAGAAGAGAAGATTGAAAATAAACAACAAAAATTGGCAGGCGGTGCAAACTAAAAGGATTATAGGAAAGGAAAATATACATAAACAAATAGATATTACATAAATAATCACAAATAAAAATTGTAATTTTTTTAAATACCGTGGTTACAGTACGTCGGGGAACGAATAACGAAGCTTAAGTGGAGGTGGGAGCGACACTTGGTGAGGCGAAATGATGGCAGCTGGACGAAGTTGGTTGCTGGATGGTGGCCATCAAATTCAAAACGTTTTGTGGCCAGCTGCCCTATAGGTGGATCATCCTTATAACGGAACGGAGATAATGGATGCGATTAGCGCAGGACCGCGAAGATTGGCGTGATAAGAAATAATGTCAAATTTTGTTCTCTGTAAAATGGGTACGAAACAATGATTTCAATTTTAGTGAAGCGGTTATAATCATAAATTTTGCTTCTAGCTAGGTGCTCTAGCATCAAGTAATCGAGTCATTTATAATTGATTAATACTAAAGCTATGACTAATCAAATAAAACACATTGTCCTTTAAACTTCTGCACGAAAACTATCTACAAAGCGCTCCGCTAATCTCATACTAAGATGGCTGTCCTTTTACAAATACAGAAGCCAAATTGCGTAAGTTTATTGCCTTCGGATAATTTTTGAGTAAACTGGAAGAGAATTGTACAGCTGGTGGTGATTTTGATGACAACGAACATTTTGATACGGGAAATTGTTAACTTTAAAGTAACTTTAATACCAATAATAGTTTTGATTAACATAAATATAACTTTTGGATTCATTCGTTGGAATCGATCTTTAACATACATTTTTGATGAACTGAATTTGATGAGTTTTAGTGAAATGACAATTAATAATGTTCAACTTTTAAATACAATGACTTTCTAACAGCAACAACTAAATACTCTACGCCTACTTTGTATTGAAAACAATAAAAATTCGCGGGTCGGATGCCCTCAGAGTCGGAGCGACATCTTCGCAAGTGACTGACAAAGCTGGATAAGAATGGCCGCGGATCGTGCTCGGTGGCGTACAATGAGAGAGGCCTATGTCCAGCAGTGGGCTAGTATGAATGATGATGATGAATATGATTATAATGATGATGAAAATAAAAAATAGAGTTCCCAAAACGCGCTGATGCCAAAAAAATCGTATCCTCTGCAAAAGATATTCAGAATAATGGTAGTAAAAGTAACCTCAAAAGTTTCGTGACCAAGAAAGCAGCATGAGGATCTGGATTGTTCCTCTGGAGGATTCTTAATAGTTCTGGAACTATTAAGAAACAGAAGCTATCTGAAGTACGTTTTCCCATCCACGTCATGATAGTTTGCACTTGCCGACTTTGGTACGTAGAAGTTATTTCCATATAGAGAGCTTGCGACAACTTGGATCCGCTCGCTTACGGGAACTCTTGCATTGTTTTACGATATAGCAATGCAGACACTATAAGTGTATTTGTAATATAAATACTCGTACTTTCTATTAAATTTCGTACGTTACATTATATTGTTGAGTTTAAGGAGTCATTTTTTGCTTTTGATTTATTGCTGAACAAAATTTGTGTGAAGCATTGTGTATGCTGTTTACTTTAATTACGTTTGAAATTAATTTATTAGCGATTTTTTTTAACGTCTATTAAATATACTAATTTGGCGGTTTAGTACGTTTCAACATTATTGTTTTCTACAATTTATATAAGTCAAGTCAATATAAGTTTATTTTCGTCATGAATATAAAAATTTGTGTGATGAGCGCGAATATTTGTTCCTGAGTCATGGATGCTTTCTATTTATTTAAGTACGTATTTATCTATATAAGTATGTTTATCGTTGTCTAGTACCCATAGTACAAGCCTAGAGCTTAGTTTGGGACTAGGTCAATTTGACTAAGATCGTCCCCTGATATTTATTTATTTATTTGATATGCTAGTTTTGTCATAGAATCGGATAGTTAATCATAAAATCATCAAACGAATGAAATCATCTGGCAACATTGGAATTAGCTAATTAAGTACTGATTAGCAAATTCGGAATGCAATATTCAATATGTCAGCCTGATCAAAATTAATGATCAGCAGACAAAGTTTACAGTTCACATCAATACGATAGAAATATTAATATCTGTTTACTAATGTACGAGTAGGTACACATAGACCACCCGAGATGTAAGTTTTTGTTTTTTCTCTGTCTGTCTGTCCTAATTATAAAGAGCTGTATCTTTTGAACAGTAATACATAGCGGGTTGATTTTTAGGGTTCCGTACCTCAAATTGAAAAACGGAACACTTATAGGATCACTTTGTTGTCCGTCTGTCTGTCTGTCTGTGTGTCTGTCAAGACCCTTTTTCTCAGCAACGCGTGGAGGTATCAAGTTGAAATTAATATCAAATACTTAAGTCTGCAATCCCTTGGATCAGTGAAAAAATCAAACATCTATGTCAACGCAATCAAAAGATACGGCCGTTTATGCCGCATATTGAAGGGAATCTCAAGGGAATCAAAACCTATAGGGTACTTCCCGTTGACTTAGAATCATGAAATTTGGCAAGAAGCAATGTCTTATAGCAGAAGTAAAGGAAAAAATCCGAAAACCGTTAATTTGTAGTTACATCACATAAAAAATAAGTCCACTATAAACTGACACTCACTAAGTACTGAAGTGCATACTTATTGCGTGTCAGTTTATACTGGACTTGTTGTATTCCCGTGATTTACGAACTATTTACATACCTACAAATATGTGCGGAACCCTCGGTGCGCGAGTCCGACTCGCACTTGACCGGCTTTTTTCAGAATATGTGTTATTACGGTGGATTTATAAACAAATAAAAAATAATAATAAAGTAAAATAACAAAGAGGTCCCCATACAAGAACCGTTTTTTTATCAACGTATTTTTATTTTTGCTGTATCGTAAAAACGGTAAAACATACAAGCGTCAAATTTGGTATGATTATAGAACAAACCCTATAAAATAACAATAAATACTAAAAACTTGCCAAATGTGTACGGAACCCTCAGTGCGCAAGTCCGACTCATACTTGCCCGGTTTTTTTATACATATTTAATAAATTCAAGTCCGTCTGATTGATAGATTTTTATTTCCGAGCTAGGTATGTAGATACGTAATAAGGTAGCATGCTCGCCTTCGGGAAGTTTGTCACGAAGTTCCTCCGGATGGCCAGTTTTCCCTTTGATCCTAGTTTAGGCACCCACCCACCCTTCGGTCTGTGAAGTTTCTTTCATTATTTATACGGTATCTTGTCCTTTTGAAATGTGCTGTATTTCTTAGCGAGATTAAGAGATTTCTTGAGTGTTTGTTCAGATCGGGTTTGTTGTAGAATTGTTCGGCGGATGAAGGTCTAGTTCTTCGGAGCTTAGTTAATATCTTGGATTGTAAAAATACGTTTATGTTTTGTTATAATGATGTTTGAAGTTTAAGTTAAACGAGGCGAATAATTTAAATGAATTGCGATTAAACATATTTCTGCAATTTTAGCTAGTTATAGTTATAGTTAATTGCGCTTTGTAAATACTCAAGTATTAAGGGATAGTTTGGCAAAAAATACCTAAATTTTAACTTTGTTTGAATGTTTTTTGACT
Organism: Tortrix viridana; assembly: GCA_963241965.1. Classification (NCBI taxonomy): domain Eukaryota; kingdom Metazoa; phylum Arthropoda; class Insecta; order Lepidoptera; family Tortricidae; genus Tortrix; species Tortrix viridana. The sequence continues at coordinate 10,483,185 of OY725187.1, forward strand.
TGTAAGTAGGTATTTCTTTTCGGTTATGCAAAATCCATAAAGGCCAATTTCACTCCATTATTATAAGATTTATATCTCTTTCCCTTCAGGAAATGTAAAATTTTCCAGAATAAAAAGTACTCTTAGTCCATCTCCGGGTTACAAACTATCTCTGTGGCCAATTTCACGTCTATCGGTTGTGGTGTTTAATCCTAATAGCAGAACAAACAAACACACTTTCGAATTTATAATATTAGTAAGGGCTAGTGGATTACGTACGATTTCGAATACTATGGTGGCACTTTACATTGATATTTTTGTCAACCATTTTCGTTGCATCTTTTTCATTCGGTATGTTAAATGAGAGAGATGAAAGATTAATGTTTGGAAAATACTGCCATGTGTAGTGTCACTATAATATTCAAAATCATACGTAAATCCAAAAAAATATTGAAACACCATTGAATTCAAATGATGATTGTAAATTTCCAAAAAAAATAGTTAATATTTTCCTAAATGTGCTGCAATGGAAGGTCTTGACTCTGGAAAAAGTTACAAATCGAATTTAACTTTTAACTGTTAAATTTTGCTCACTATTTCGACTCCTCGAAATGTTTTATAAAATGAAGTTCATATTAGGAACGTTAGTAAGCAAAGATTTTGCTACTAATCAAATCTATATTTCCTTCTTTTTATCTCTTATCTGTGCTAAAGACTACTTAAGACGTACATAATATTAAAGAAAACAAAAGTTTCTAAACGAGTTGATAATAAAATTGGAAAAGAACTCAACGACGTAAAAAAAAGAAATATCGGAACAATCAGTCACGCATCGGCACTTTTCAAATTAATATAACTTCAGGGACTTTTCCTTCGGCGCGTCAAAACCCACCTTTTGTTACATTGTATTGTCATTTTAACATCCTAACTCAATTGTGTTCTCGATTTTGAAGAGTTTCTGATGACAAAGGAAACATACTTTTAGAAGAAGTAATAACAAAAGTTGGCTTAGATGGTTGAGGTTGAACTGCTGAAGACAATAAAATGGTGGAAATAGACCTGGATAAAAATATATTTATTTATATTTCACGTGAAAATAAAATGAAATCATCAATTTAAAGCCAATTCCGTATCAAGATGTAGTCTGTTTTACGATAATACTATTTCCTTTTTACTTAGCGATATATAACTTTATTGTAAAATAAAGATGTAGACAGAATTATAATTTTTTTACCAAAAACTTACCATACTTTTTGTTTCATTTGTAATTGTCAGTGGTATACAATTATGATTAGGTATCATAGTAATACTTCAAACAAACAAAACAAACAAACAACAAACAAACAAAATTCACACGTTGTTATACTGGAACATGACTTCAGTATGACTTCAGGCACTCAAGTAGCGCAGTCGATATGCAACCAATGTCGCAGACCAAACAGCCACTGTGTTATGTTATGATTCGCTTCGCAGATTTTGTTCTAGGAATTGCAAACTCGTGCTATGCAAAAAACGGAGCAATTTGTCTATGGTTTCGCGTGTCACCAAGCGAAACCGGATAGGTACTAAATAATTGACAAGAGAATAACTAAAAAGCATTGATATTTCTCTTTTTTCTCCCTCGTAATAATTTTGACATGCTTCCTGCAGAACTACGCAGATATTTTACATTACATTTACAGAAGTTTTATAATTTTAAATAATAACTGACTGTTGAGTTTCTTAAGGCTCGCCTTCTCAGGCGTTGTCTCCTCTTGGGAAGCGCTGGTAGATTTGTCGTGTAAAAGTGCCCGTGCGGTTTATTTACTTAATAAATATATTTTTTGTCTTTTAATTAAGTATTTTATACTTATCAAGAAGTTAATTATAGCTAACACTCCAGCCGATTAAAGGTGATTGAGTCACAACTCACACGCATCAACATATCTAAATATCCTACATACATACTTACGCCTATCTCCCAATGGGGTAGGCAGAGACTATGGAACTAAATATGGATGCCGTTTTGCAATAACAAATCAACCGACAGTTATTTAACGGTAAAATGTCAACCTTCAGTGTCAATAAATACTAAGTTGAAATTTTATTTTATACCTAATTTTCGGTTGATTTGTTATTGCATAACGGCATCCATATTATCCTTACACACTTAAATGCTGAAGTACAGTCAAGGTCATAAAATATGTGTACACGTTTAGCACCTTGTCACTTTAATCGCTGTGACATTCATATATGACAGTTTAAATATGACATTAATTGGACAAGGTACTAAAATTTATACATATTCATGACCTTGACTATGTACGCACAGAATTAAGAAATCGATGTTCGTCTGAGCCACGGACCAATGTCCAACGTACCTCTTTTTGCAAAAGTGCCTTTTTAGGTTTAGGATTAAATTTTCCATCTACAAGCATTTTAATTCTTTAATCGGTATTAGTGGTGACAAAACTTGGCATTTTCCAGACTGTGAACGGGACAGCGCTATTAGCAGTTATAGCTTCCTCCTGTTCACTACCTGGAAGTCGGCAGGTTTCGTCAATTCCTAGAGCGAGGATTAGACTATTTATAAAAATTGCAGAAATTGATTGTTGTCTTACTCTAACTTTGAATCTAAAAAGAAACAGCAAAATTAGGCTTCTCGCTCTAGCACAGAAGTTAGAGTAAGACAAAAATCACTACAATATGTATTGCTAGCTTAATCCTCGTTGTATACGACCTATGCACGGGTCCATATTGGGTTGCATACATATTGTTAGTCATAATTTGTTTTAAGTCATAATTTTCGCAAGTCATAATGCATTTTTTTACGACACCGTTATTTTTCCAGGATTTTTATTAAAGTAACCTAACCTAACTAATCCTACACGATGGATTTTTATTAAATCTTGTAATGTCAGTCTGAAAGTGTGTATGACAAAAAAAAATATGACAAACAATACGTATGCGACTAGACCCGCTCTTCGTCTGCACAGTTCACCTTGTCGCCAGGAACTTTTTTGTTTTACTCATCACTAAAAAAATAGGATACTTCGACGACACGTTCAAACTTTAGGTAGAAAAAAATAAAGTGTAGTCAAGAGTTCTTCTGTTACCTTTTTAATGGCTGAATTATTTATCGATGATCACAGCAAGGGCCGGCTCGACAGCTGATAAATTACCTGAAAGAAAGCAATTGATATAAAATTTAAGCAACTTGGATGGTTTTTTAGATCAAGATTTATTGTGTAAGGTACTTTTATCGGATTACAGGCTATTTATGTTCTAAGTAATGAGGTTACGATATTTAAAAGGTAAGCAAGTTAGGTGTTGTAAAAAAAGAGATAACTTAGTTTTTTTAATTTAAAAAGTGCAATACGGTCATCGTATAAAATGTAGAGCACAGTAATGTTTTTCATTAACAAAGGAATATACTACATATAATACCGACACATATAAACGTTATAAAATGGTAAGAATACGGTAGATATCATAGCAATTCAACAGTCAAGAATCAAAATATTTGATTAATCAGTCCGGTCATCACTTCTTTTAAAAAGTAAACCCTACACAAATACTTCTATTCTTCTTCTTCTACATAGAAGACTTTCGCCGTATATTTTCTCATGTTCTTCCTCGGTAAAGTCTATTCACTTTAACTTTTTTTTTCTGTAACTAAGATTTCAACGAGAATGTGTAACACTTTTAAAAGTAATCCAGTCTCTTTTAATGTCTATATTCAATAAATCAATCCTTCCGAACGATTTTTCTTAAGCCACTTCCCAGCGGAGTGCTACCCCATCCTTTATTCCACAGATAAGATAGAATCCCTCTGAGCCCCTCAATTGGTGCTAAAATCAATCAAAATCTATCCCCTGCTCGAGAAAGAAAAATGATGTGAGAATTTCAAGACGGTTTTAATGAAATGCTAGTAATTTGTTCTGGTCATTTGTTTCAAGGATATTTTCTTTCATTCATTTTTAGTTTTGATTGTAATCCAGCCCGCTCACGTTACCAAAAAAAGCCAGTAACCGTAGTTTCATTTTATTCATTAATAATGCTTCGTCAGAAGAAATTTAAATCTGATTTTGCGTAAAAATAGAAATAAAATTTCACATAAAATCAAGCATTATTAATAAACCGCTGTAATTATCTTCTGTAAAACTTTTTAAGTAAAAATATAACGACATCAACATAATTGTCATTCCATTATGATTATAAGTGCAAAGTTTGACTTTAGCTGGGTAATTATGAAATTAATTACTTTGATTGTAGAACGAGTTGACACAAGCGTTTTAAGGTCATATTAGATGTCAAATCCTGACATGTTCCAAGCAGATCTAGAGACTGATATCTATCCATTTCGCCGACGGGAAATTGGCAGGTTTTAAAAGCTCATACGGCCCCTGGCGACCTGAAACAATCTCCAGCCATTAGGGAAGAAGCACTTTATAACATTCTTGCCTTTTGAAAAAAATCAATACACTTAAGAGTATTGAAGTGGGTCACGGTATTTGTAAATTACGTATAGTGACACCATTTTATTGTTTTTTAGTATATTTTGTAATAAGTTTCGCTGGTCAGACACTAACGAGAAACTATTAAAAAATTTCAGGCTAAAAAGTATCAATATATATTTCCATACTAGGTTTCTTAAAATGTACAGCAGTTTAGCCTCCTAAGGCCCATCATATGATTAAATTTGCCAATGGAATATTAACCTATTCTGAATAGAACAGAGTCTATTTTCTAATTTAAATTGTCAGTCATAAAAAGAAAAGAAATTCCACTCTATCTCCTTTGCAATGGATCTTTATTCCAGTGACCGTATTATGTACATTCTATTGTACAAGAGGCTTTAGGACGCTAGCCATGAAAGTGTAACAGATAGACACTCCTTGGCATTTATAATTTTAATATGGATATGGTTTGAAATAACTTTCTTCGAACGAATTTATAATGCAAACTCTATTTTATAAAACTTTCGTAACCTTTCTATTCTCAACGAATTGTTTAGCAATTTTATAAAATTGTATCACTTTAATATTGCAACGAGAGTGAAATTTCTTAAGTAATAATGGAATGGCTACTTTACACAGCTTAAACTTAAATTTACGGGGCCGTTTATATGAAGTGGCGGTTGTTTGCACGAGTATTTCTACTTTATATTTTAAAGTGTGCAATTTCTTTAAGTTTTGTTAAATTTTAGTAATGGAAGTGTTAAAATGCTAAGAAAACAAAAGTTACGCGATCTACACAGACAGAGACATTACTGTGGCCAATTCGGTTTTGAGAAAATAGGGCCTTGTAATTTTGGAATTGAAAACGTTATGTCAGGTGCATCCACATTGACATTACTTTTAGTGGAGGAAAATCAAGTTAATTTCTGTAACTTTTGCGGTGATTTATATGTAAATCAATAACTTTTTGTTATCCGTTATGGCCCACTAACATTTGCAAACGTTGTTACACAAAAGGTGTAAACTAGATTTTAATGAATAGTAGCGTTTTTATAAGACCGTATTTTTGTAACATTTTGTTTCGATCTCAGTAAATAATAGCTTAATCAAATTAAATTCAGGCCAAGAAAAGATCCTGTAAACGACATTATGAAAAAACAAGTAACATGTAATTTACACCTAACTTCCAATAAAGTTTTCTTAGTTTTATAAGGCATGTAACGTGTTGAAGCCATAATTTCCCGTACTAGAATATTAATAAGAGTTCAAGTTTGGACAAGGTGACCTTACTGACAGGGGCACGTGGATGTTGTCGGAGACGATAATAACGGTGAATGCCGACCTGCTAAACAAAAACACGGCACATTTATAACACGCACGTAACATCTACGAGTAGTAGGTACCTATGTGCAACCTTAATAGTATCGGAAAAAGATCGAATCTGTTTTAGCTGATTAATTAAGAAGCCACCTTTAGATTTAACCTCGTCTTTTTAACACGCTTTTATTATTAGTTTAACTCGCAACTAACTATAAAAAAAATCGAGAAACAATCCAATAAACAAGCCAGGTCAATGTTCAAAATATCAATTCAAATGAGATTATCAACACGCGTCCGCACCGTACGAGAGACAGATGTCGACTGAACTTTAGCCGCCATGTAAACCCATCCTGTACGACCTCACCACCCTTATCGCTGACCAATGTGCTTCATAACTTTTCTAGTATTATCTTGTCTCGGTGGGAACACCCAAATATTCAGAAATATTTTTTTCCGAATATTAATTTGTCCGAATTTTCATTTTTACGAAATCTATCGTTATGCTGGAGCTATTTAAAATTGAAAACATATTTGAATTGCTATACTTTGGTTAGGTTAGGTTTGATTTATGTGCTATAAAATATCAAGCCTCCATTAAAAAAATTGTATTCGGAATTATGAAAATTCGGGATTTCAATCAAATCGGAGTTATGATAGTGTGTAGTCTCGATAAATAAGGTATAGCTATGAGGTAAAATATTAAAAGTCAATTTTAACCTACTTCTGATTCTCGAATTGACTTGAAATTTTGTATCATTATGCGATTCCGATGACAGTAAAATGATATGGTACCATCGAGCTGTTATACATAATGATGGAGCCGAATGGTGGCCATAGGTGTATATATATATATATATATATATATATATATATATATATATATATATATATATATATATATATATATATATATATATGCTATTATTTTTTTTCGTAATTATTCTGACATGTTTTCCTGCAGACCTACGCAGATATTTTATATTATTTTTATAGTTTTATATAATGCTAGAATAAGTAGTATCATTGTCATAAGTGAATTCTATTAAAAAAATGACTAACTGTTGAGTTTCTTGCGGCGCTTCTTCTCAGCAGTGGTCTCCTCTTGGGAAGCGCTGGTAGATTTTGACGTGTAAAAGTGCCCGTGTGGCCTACTTACTGAATAAATATCTTTTATCTTTTTTTTTTATCTTAGGAGCTCAGGAGCTCGCTCTCCCTCCGGTGAAGTAGTCAAAGCCGTCACGTCCGTCGTCGCAGAAAAAATGCGTCGTAAAACATGCCGTCTAATGTAGAAACCGATGTGGAAATAAACAGCCACGACAAGGAACAACAACCAAGTGTCATTTTATTCGTAAATAACTTGACGATAATATTATTTTAACACTTCATGAGATAGCACAAAATCCATGCAGAATACTGCATCTTATTTGTCAGTGTTCTCCGTCATAATTACTTTAGGAGTTCATTTGTTTTTAGGTTTTAAAAGCTCATAATACGGCCCCGAAATGGATTGAAAATTACAGAGAAAGTAAATGAAGAAATGTGCTCGGATTCCACAGATATTTCACAACCAACCCTTGCCTAGCAGTTTGATCAAATTTTCCGCTAATCTCTACATCTCTCTTTCACACCATTCAGTAGTACCTAGCTAAAGCGAGAAGGATGAACAAATGAAGTTTCTAATTTCGTTTGCTAGTAATCTCACAGATGTAAGATGTCAGAAGGAATTATTGTTTTTGTTTTAGATATAGCTGGTTCATTTCGTGTTTTATGTTAAACAAGTTTTTAACTGTTTTTGTTGCTACATGTTAACTATAACTTTACAACTCTTCAAAAATGGTTTTCGATTACGACAATTAACATTGTATGTGGTATAGTGTTTTTTGTAACAGTTAGTTTAGTAAGTTAGTTTTGTAGTTACAGCCTCGTGGGCCTAGAGAAGATCGTTATCGAATATGTACTTATAACTGTCGTAAGACTTCGGTCGCGTCGCGCACTTACGTCAATTCCATACATTTTGTCAATTTTTGAAAGTCGATAGTTATCGTTGGATGCAACTTGTCTAGGCACGTCATTTGTTTTTGTTACTCGGAATAAATTGCTTGTTCAAGTTTTTTTTATTCAATTCTAGATTTTAAAATCAATCAAATCAAAAACAACGACAACAATACACATATATTTCTTTTCTGTGTACATATTAATTTGTCAACCTGTTTTTGTGCAATAAAGAGTTTACATACATACATACATACATACAATACTTACATTTATAAATAAATTCATACATTCAGACATAAACTTTAGCTTTCATCACTCAAACTTGCATGTAGCTTGTTTCAAATCTCTGCACAGTTGACAGGTTGCAGAATCGTCGGACCATAAGTCAGAGTTGACTGCAGTCAACTCGTGGACTTACCACAGGCTAGATTCATCCGCCATTTTGAATTACCGCAAAGCACTTGCTACGGCTGTTCACGTTGCTCGGCTAGCAACACGCGCTTGGTTAATTTGTGGTAGAAGCTGTTTGTCGCTTATTAGTACAAGTAAGCTTGCGCGTGTCAAATGTGCTAAGCAGGGTAATGAGATATTTGTTTAGTGGTGGATGTGCAAGGTCTATTGACATTATCTAAGCGATGTTGTAAATACTTGACTGCAATGGTATTTTGCGGTATGAAGAAAGCAAACAAGCACACAGTAGTAAGTAAACTCTGATGCGATGGAGGCAGCGAAGAAATTTTACTCGGTTACTTTTTATCTACAATATGTTGTGCTGTCACTCGAAATTAGAGCAAGACAGCTGTTGTTATCTTCTAAAAAAAGGCGGTAAAAAAGTTGCTCATAAAAGCTGCAGCTTGAGGATGAAAATTTTTGCTAAAGTCTGATATAATGCCTTAATGCTAGTGATTTCACCGACTAAATATCTAACAATATTCAATCAACATTTCACATAGCTGTTATACAGATAAGTATAAATCTTCATCATCATCATCATATCAGCCGAAAGACTTCCACTGCTGGACATAGGCATAAAATAAGATTAAAAGCATTTCCAAGTAGTACAAAATCTGTATAATAGCTTATACAGCCATTATAACACTAGTTTCAGCATTTTAAGAGCTGTATAAGCTTTTATACAGCTTGTGTGTTGGGTTGTCATAAAGAACGTCAATTAAAGGCTGAGACCAACGTATCAAGAACTAAATACAAGTAGTTGACCAATGTAAACTCTATTTTACTCAACACGAGAACATACCTATTCAACTAAGTACTAATTTACGTACTGTCTGTAAACATTAATTGAAATCCTCTTACATTATAGAACAACTTTGTTATTAATTTAGTACTTAGCAAATATACTTCAAAGACAATGTTATTTACCGTTTAAAATCAGCGTCGAGACGCAGCTCTCTTCATTTAATTACACGTGCGTTACCCTTTATCCCATTCAGTGCTCAAGACACTCGTTTCATATTAGAATAACATGTCATTTTCAGTTAGCGGCACCAAGTATGTTAATACATTCGACGCCAGCGTTCCTAATTTCCATACGAAATGGACCCAATATGAAGTTCTCGGCAATGGCGGTTAATAACCCACACATCCTGTAGAAAATCCACTTTTAATGCTTTTGAAATTCAAATATTCTCTGTTTGATGGAACGAGGTGCTTAAGTGAATTAATGCAATGTTTTCGCATAATAATGAGTGATGCTTAACGTACTGTTACTATTAGCATATTACTTAGTTTTATTTCATTTATTTATATGGGTGATTTTGTTTGAATACACGTTTAACCTTAGTACATTGTTAACTATTCCGTGCTGTAAACGTGTTTTTACAGCTAAGAGTACCTATCAAAGAGAGTAAAATGAAATCTTATTTCGAAAAAAGTCACAGTTTTTCATTAATTTAATCGTAAAAAGGCGGTTTTTTGAAGTAAATAACAGTCATAAAAACTCATCTTTGACGCGTTTGGATTTTTGATGAGCAAGCCTTCACATGTGCAATTATACATTATTATATCATTAAACTAATACGTCCCTTGGAATTCAGACAAGCTGTTCTTCGCGGTATCACGCAATCCAAAAACTTTTCGGTTCCGAAATATCTTAAGTACCATAAAAGCTTCTAAGGGAACCCTGGAACTCCCCAAGTATTTAGGTCACACGTCCAATATAAGTTCGGACGTGATTTCGGAACACCCTCATACAATTTAAGTGTATAAATATTTTGGTCGTTCAGTGAAGTTGTGAAGCGGTGATTGATTACTCTGTGAAGTGGATCTTTTGAATTGAGCATCTTTATCGGGTCGTTAATGTCGTGGATGCTATTCACATGTGTCGTCTTTATATTGAGGGCAAAAAACCGAGAGATTAGGTCGTAAAGGTTCCGTGGTTGGCATGTGGAAATATTTGCTGCGACACATTGACGAAAATAAACACCCTATTAGACAACATCAAGACATATTGGAATTTAGCACATTTACCGTATTGGCTTTTTATACTTAAAATATTGAGCGGTGGCGATAGGATAGAGCGAGGTCTTTTTATAATCAAGGCGTGTCAAAGATGTTTACGAGTGATGCGAAAGAAGGAAGCGTGAGATATATATGTGCGAGGGTTGCAAGTGAGAAAGCTTGCAAAGTTTCTGTACGTAAGAAGAGTAAAGGAAATATAATTGTGTAAAAAAAGAATTTGCATAATCGAACTGCTACGTATCCTAGCTTCATCCAAATGGGTATCTATTTCGCAATGATCTAGCCATATAGTAATCATATCGTTGACGTTATGGTAGCTTGCATTCACTCGCTAATAAGAGTGGTATTATAGCTTCTTCTAGTGTCTAAGATGGAGTAAAATGATTGAAATTTGAAGGGTGAAATTAGAGAAGAAATGAGCGAAATCGTTACTAAATTTTCTCAAAAGCAGATTGGCAACGACTTATTTCTTGTTTTTAACCCCGCTTAGTGTCAAATCGTTTAAATTGTACTTTCGAGTATTTGTGTATCCTTGTGAACAAGATGCTTAGCCATAAGATCTATTTTTCTATCTTAAAGATTTTCGAAATTAAAGAAAATGTATAGAATCGACATAAGCTAACGATCAGTCGCTCTGCCGCTTATGTGGATTCAATTTTGTCGATTGTCGAAAATCGTTAAGTTAGCGTAATGAATCTTGGCTACGCCCTCTGATAAGTTAAATATCATCCTATTTAGCTTTTTAAATTGACTTTATTTACCTACTTATTATTATATTTACATACTCCATACAAATACAAAAGATTTAATTTGTCACCTTAGCTAATCCCTTGTTGTAACGATTTATACCTTTCACCCACGCAGTCTCATGTTGCCTTCAGAGAAAATTATTCCGTCGGTAAAAGGGATAGTTAAGGAAAGCTAATTGCGGATAAAATTTCCTTTGGTCTGAATTAATTGAGGTGTCATATTCTTTTTTAAACGTGTAAGATTTAATCTAGCTGATTAATCACATGAAACAACGCTGAATTCAGAGAGATAAATCTTTTTTAACTGACTTTGTTAAAACGGAGATAAACATTTTAAAATAAATAACATTATTGGGTTCTAAAGCCTTAGTCTATCAATGGACTGCTAATGGCTGATGATGATCATGAATTTACAGAAATTGAATTGGTTTTTATAAAACTAGCTTTCCGCCCGCGACTTCGTCTGCGGAGAGTCAGTACTTTTGTAAAACTAATTAAAATTTAGCCTATGTCCACTCTGAAAGTCCATTCTAAATGGTGAATTCATTTTTGAAATTGGATGTGTAGTTCCAGAGATTATCCCTTACATAAAAACAAAAAAAACAAATTTACAAACTTTACCTTTTATACTATAAGTTAAGTATAGATAAAACAAGTATGTAAGTAGTAGTATAAGTCTAAGTAATAGAAGTAGTAAGTATAGTGCTGTTTATGTGCTGTTGGCATGTCATATAAATAAATAAATACATGTATTCGGATGCAAAATAACTTATTGATGAATTGCTTCTTCACAAACGTGTCACTCTTTTAGACGTTAATAATAATATGTGGAAAAATCAAGGAATCCTAAATCTTCAGCCTGTCATTGATGAAAGTAATGGAGGAGGATGGGCAAGGGAATTTGAATACGCAAACATGAGGGATGCGGGCTGACGGAGTTAGGTAAATAATTTGCTTTAGACTCGCTGCATGTTTATACTCAGTTTTTTACTTACTTATTTTGATAGGATTAGTTGGAATTACTTGGGTGAAAATACTTTTTAAAGATGTAGCCTTGATTGCCAATAAGTTTTAGAATTTTAAAGTAGTTTGTTCTACGTTAATTGAAATCTCTTCTCTTTTCTATTCATGTTCTTAAGAATTATGCGAAACAATTACTCATTCTGTTTTCCAATGGACACAATTTTTAATGACACACTGGATGATTTTTGTAACTGTGACAGACTTAGGGCCGTATTAATAAACTCACCTCGACTGTGATGCTTAAGACACGTCAAAGTAACCATCACTCCATAGAAAACTGTCATTTTTGACGCATCTTGTGACGGACATCTCAGCCAAGATACGGCCCTAAATCTCCAGTGATCAAATGGCGTTGGAGAGGAAAACCAAACTAGAGGAGATAAACAAAATTTAATCAGGAGAACCTGCTCAAGAAATTAATGCTCTGATTTAATTGTACCTGATGATGATAACATTAGACAATCTAAAATAACGTCATTTAATCTTGTCCTTTCCTATCCAGATAAGCCCTACCTGAGTAGATCTCCTGTAGGATCTTTTGTGAAATCATTCTTCTTACACACTCAGGATGGGACTGGGTCAATTTGTGAGAGATTCTCTCTGATATTTATTTATTATTATTATTATTCAGTCACGAGTCAATGCCTCACGCCATTGTCACCCAAACTCCATAGTAAAATCTACTACAATACTGAACTCTTTAATTACGACAAGGTAAAGATCAAAAACATTTTCGCTATCTGCCTTAGAAAGAGTTAACACCAAATTTTCTCCAACGGATTTTTTCTCAACCAAGCCACGTAGCCAATTACCTAAATTGCAAAGTAATTAAAATTCTCTCTATCTTTTAGAGACTCCACTCTGTAATCAGGCCTTTCTTCACGCCTCGGAATTGTCTCCCGAATTTCGTTCACATGATCAAAGAAGGCTTATTTATATGAATAAGATATTAGAAGCATATACGATAAAATGTAAAAGAATTCTGTTTTTTTTGTCTTTGTAGTCTCTTTTACAGATTCATGAATTTGATTTACACTTTCTATTGGGTTTATAGAAGCATGTTCAGAAGTTACTAGTTAAAGAACAAAATATTGCACTACATCATTGTAATGTAATGTGAATTTATGAATAATTATTATATCTAGAAAGATAAAAGACGATTATCCTAAAGTTCAGCCATCTTTGCCCCCGGTCTTAGCTTAGAAACAGGCCAATCGTAAATGAAACATCATTTTAAATGCCTGATCATGAAAGAGAGCTTGTACTCACCAACGGAACGTATAATAAGGTAGCGTACGTTATGTATGTATCCGTTAAAAGTCAGTTTTACTAAGGTTGGGTTGTGATGCAATCACGCAATACGCATGTCACGCTATAAAATGAACGTCACGTCACGCTATAAATACGGTCCCGTGATACAGGGGGGTGATTTTTGACTTCTTGCGCCCAAAAGTTTCACTCAAAAGTGAGCAATAACGGTGAAGTCGTATTTTTAACCGACTTCAAAAAAAAAGGAGGTTCTCAGTTTGACCTGTATGTTTGTTTGTATGTATGTATGTATGTATGTATGTATGTATGTATGTATGTATGTATGTTTGTCCACGATTATCTCGCGTTTGGCTGAACCGATTTAGATGCGGTTTTCAGCAAAGTATTTGTTACATTCTGGAGAAGGTTTTGGTATACAAGAATAATGGATACCACGTGACGTCATCCGCATGGATCCGTTATTAAGCGATATATTAGTTCAACTCGACCGATTTTGTGTTGACGCGATTTTTTTAGTGATAGTTATACTCGTATCACTAAAAAGCGAAAAAAAAATGTAATAAAAAAAGACGAGAAAAATATTTTAATAAAAAATAGAACCGTCTTCAAAAAAAACCCACTAAACAAGACTAAATAATGACCGGCTTCCTAAGAATTGCCTATTTGATGGGTGCCTAATAGGTACATGGAATATATCGAAGTCAGTGGCAAGAATCATGTGACATTGCTATTGGGTAAACCTACTTGACACCGGCTTAGATATATTCCATGTACCTATTAGGCACCCATCAAATAGGCAATTCCTAGGAAGCCGGTCATTATTTAGTCTTGTTTAGTGGGTTTTTTTGAAGACGGTTCTATTTTTTATTAAAATATTTTTTTCGTCTTTTTTTATTGAAATACGAGCGATTGAAAATTTAAAAACGAGTGATCCACACCATTCGTTTTCATTTGTATGATAAGAAATTTGTTTGTGCAAGAGAGCGTATGGTACAGTCGTACTTGGTTATTTTTAAAATGCACATCTTAAAACAGGTAAACATTACATTTCACCGCAAATATGTGACAAATATTATTAAAGCGTTTTATGACGTTTAATGTAATCAGAGTATCTAGATGGATCTACATAGACATCGGTTGTCTCTGTACGTACTAGTTAAAATACTCTGGAGGTTCGTTATGTAATGAAGCAAGTATTTGAATTTCTGAATGTATCGGGAGTCTTAAAAGCTTTAGACCTAAATAAATGTAGGTATGGTATTGAGAGTTCTCAAAAATAAAACAAGCGAAGTGCAGTTCCTGTACTGTCTAGAAAATAAAGTGCCTGGAAAATAATACTGCTTTAAACGCATTTTATGCATAAAATATCCACCTTACAAAGTCTAATAAAATTAAAAATAAACCTAACAGCGCTTTACAAAATGGTTTCTTTTTAATGTATCGTATTTTTATACTTAATAGCCAATCGCCCAGAAAATGCGATGAAAACCTCACGCCTAAGCGGCTTTGGGAGGGTTGAGGACCTCCGTAATTACATCGATAAATAAGACAATGTATGCTTTATGTGCTTCATTTACTTAGATTATTACATAAACACGGCTAAAGATACGAGATGATAAGAGTAATGTGAGTAGTGATCATTAACCCTTCGAACGACCAACATGACGTCACATCGTCAAATTCAACTCTAAGAATTATGATGAATTCATCATATCAGCCGAAAGACGTTCACTGAGGCCTACCCCATGGAGATACAAACAACGGTCGAGATGAAATTATAAAAGGCGGGAAAAAGAGGAGGAGGAATTGCAGTATGTAAAACATAGAATTCCCTTTTTTGAAAATGTTAAATTAAGAACTGTGTTCGTGATATTCATTTCGCAAGATATAGGGTGTTCAACGAATTAATGTTACATTAATAAAGTGAATGATTGTTTTAAAAATAAAACTATTTTTTGTTTTTGACTTAAGTACTTAAGTGATCAAGAAAACTTTGATTTCCTTCGCTATTATTTCCCTAGTTAGGAAACAATTTAACCAAAGTAAGGGTGGTAAGTGGAGAATAATGTAATGGTTATAAATGTTAAAGGAAACTAGGGGCTAGTTTCACAGGTAATAAATAATGTACGGCTATTGAAAGTTTCTTTGATGTTAGGCAAACTCTAGCAGGTAATGGTAATATTGCGCTGTTGCCTATTTTTATTATTAATCAAACTTGGTCCGCTTCTTTGCCGAAGATAAGGCAATATTTTGTATAGAAAAAAAAAAAAAGTTTTAAGCGTTAAACACAGCTAAAATACTAGTTTGAGGCAAGATATCTTAAGAAATATTTTGTATAAGTTTTGAAGAGACTACAATTACATTGATATCATAATAACCACAGATCATAACAGCTGAAATACGTCCACCGTCGGTTTTTTTATACTACTCCCATCACCTTTTGGTAGACTTACCAACTCTTCGCTTTCAGATACGTGGTCGCCGCGCCAATATTGCCCACGCCGAGCAATATGATCGACGCACAGATACATCTGACATCAGGCAGGAAGCCATTAAAGCAAAGATTGGTAGACTGTATAGACCTTATTAAAAACATAGTAATTTTGGATACTTTATTGTGTTTAGATTCATTATAGATTTATTGTACTTGTTGCTATATATAAGCGACCTCACAGCACCCTCAGTCGTTCGAGTAGAGAAGAAATAATGCCTAGATAAGAACTTAAATATAGCACTGTAATTTATAATGAACGACTGATACCAATGCCATACGAATAAATAAATAAATAGATTTAATTACTCTCTTATTAAATCTATTTAATAAGAGAGACTGCTCGATCCCACAGTCTAACTGTGCAAACGGTTTTGTGGGACATATGTTCCTATATATGTTGTAATTTCATCTTTTTAATAAATAAAAAATTATTAATACAAAAATCTAAAAATATATTATTCACACACAGCATATAGAAAACCTGACACAATATGGGCTTATATTAATTTCCGTATATCTATCCTTTTCACACACAAAGATCAAAGCAACCCTTTCACTTCACTGATCAATTACCTTAATGGCGAAGGAAAACAGGTCACTACAATTACACTGAAAAACAATGAAATCGGGTCAATGTCCATACAAATTTACATAAAATTTGACTTCATTTTATTGATCTTCAGTGTATAAGCATAGTTTCGGGGAGTCAACTTTAATTATTTATCTTTGAGAAATTGTCATCTAAATATAGGTTTTGTAATTCATTATTTATCTTTTTGGGCTATTTACTTAGGGAAATTGTCTTGATATAAATATAGGTTTTGTAACACTATTTTAAATTGATTTAACGACATGTAATTGTAGTGGGATATTTTAGAAGGTGCTTTCGTACCTACGTTTGATGACATTGACATGATCAATATTGTTGAAAATAAAGTGAAAATAACTGAAGTAGGCATCTGACAATTTATTGTCATCATTATATTGCTATTTAGGTAGGTTAGTAATACTAACATAGAATAATTTTAAATTGATTATTCTTGAATTTTCTTGAAATCAACTTATTGTTTTTTTAATGTATTATTTATTACTTTTAGTCAAGGTTCCTCTGTTTTTTAGTCGTCCTCTTATTGTTATACTTGCGGTAAAAAGCTTAATTTCTGTCTTTCTTTTGAATTATTTAGTTGTAGGTTCATATGGACACAAACCATCACGTTGCCCAAAAAATCTCATTTACATTTCATAAAAAACACCCTTTACCACCCGTCAAAGTTACAACCACACTATCAACTCAAGAAGAACATAACTAACTCCCATATTAAGCTAGCTCACATGACAATGTATTACACTTACGACCTTACATTCATTAGCCGACATTGTTAGCCAACTAGCGCTACCCGAGATACAGAAATGATTAAGTGCTTTACCCACGGTTATCACGAATATCCCTCGATGATTTAGTAGCGGAAGGTGTAATCATTTTGGGCGAGAACATAACCTATTCCTGGCGTATGTGGCTGGATATATTCACATAGGTATAGCTAGATGGATTTGCCTTAAAGTTTGGATAAGTACGTATGTTGACATAAACACAGGCTGTTTCAAAAACTGACAAAGTCCACGCAGATAATAGGATAGAGATATAATATCATATTGTGACTCATATAGCTATGATAATGAATATGCTCCACTTGTTAACACATATTTCATATATATATATATATATATTTATATATATATATATATATATATATATATATATATATATATATATATATATATATATATATATAATATATATATATATATATATATATATATATATATATATATATATATATATATAAGACAATTGGTATATTAAATCAGCCGGAATTGTAACTTCAAATAAACAATACGGTTGCTCTGAAATCAAAGTGCTTTATTTAGTATAACATACACAGAGGTATGATTACATCTTTAAACTAAAACAAATGTAGTATCTCACCTGAAATCAACGAAACGACATTTGAAGTCTATTTCTTACAATTCCTTTTTATAACATTAATTTATTTACTGTTACACATTAGGCACAAATCTTCTTCTTCTCTTTAAAAAAAAATGGCCTCTGTCCACTTATGTAGACAATTTTGTCAATGTCAATGTACGGTTAAAATATATTTATAAAATTGGTATTGTTCGGTAATTTGGAGAACTGTGGCGAAAGTGTCAATCGCCTCACGCACCAACCACTCCGCCGCGCACAACACCGCCACGCTTCACTTCTCCAAAGAGAAGCCCAAGATGGCGACCGGCTCAGCAGAAGCGATCGACACGTGCAGCAGCCAACACTCCCACCACAGGACTCCCCTAGGCACAAATCATGGTGAGTTTTATTCTCTGACGTACAAGACAGTCCCTGTTTTAACGACAGCATAGGCCGCCATTACCGACAGCGCCACCTATGAAATTTTGTATGTAACCAGTCACTGCTTATCGACCATAGAGCGCTGTACACTAGATTAAAGAAATATACTTTCTTTACATATATATATTTTGTCTGCTAATAGTTCACAAATACATAGCTTTTTTGTTTATATAAATTAAATACAAAACCCTTTACTTATATCAATATTCGTAAACGAATTTATAATTAAGTACTAAAATGGCAATCACATATTACGTATGCATATATCTTGCTACGAAAGGGCATAATATACAGGGTGTCCCGAACTTAAAGTAGATATTATTATGCCCTAATAAAACCCCTTTCATACCGGTCCAGGATATAAATATTATCCTTAACTTTTGAATATGGCTCTTATTTTAGGAGTTATTAAGGTTTTAATAATACCGGAAAAACAGTATCTTGCGGTACACTTTGCGGCACCTTGGCTAAAACCTTAACAATTTTCTAAACTAATTGATTTAATGAAAAGTTAAAGATATATCCTGGACCGGGATAAAGGGGGCTTTCTTGTGCGTTGATATTTTCACCAAGTTCTGGGACACCCTGTATATATCTTACGAAAGGGTATGCAAACGGTGGGGGCGTTTCAGCTATTCAGCTCAAGATTACAAAGGGGAAGCTTGAGGAGGAGGGGTGACCTTGAAAACAAATGACGACTTCACCAGCGGTTCTCCTCCCAAGTGATTCTTCTTCGTTTGACGTTCTATGTAAATTGAAAAGTTTCAGCACTTTTATACGACGCTATTAAGAAACGTTGCTGAGTTCCCAGTGTTTTACTCAATTTATTTCGATAAAGTATCTCAGAAATCTAAATTTAAATAGTTAACTAAGTTGATCTGGGTAAATGTTGTTCTTGTATATTTTTAACGGTGTCCCCTTGTTTTGCAGACACTCATTTCGTCGAATTTGTCGTTTCATCTAATTTCATTTCATCGAAAGCTAATTTCTGCTGACTTTATGTTTTAAGGTTATCATCTATCTTAAGCATGGATTACGTAAGGTTAGGTTAGACCTTCGATGGCCCCACTGAATAAACGTGCAAAGGTTAATACAGTAAAAATTTTTTTTTGCCGATTTAGATTCCCCATGTTGTAATACACCCCCCCTATTTTTTTGAGGGGGCCACGCTTATTATTTTCTGATTTATTAAAGAAAATATTTTTATTCTACGGAAAATTTAATCAGCGAGACCACACGAATATTGTTATTCTCACTTGTTACACAAATTACAATCCATCGCCTAGACACGAACAAACGTGCGTGAGACTACAACATTTTTGTTCAAAACTTTACTAAATTTTATATTTGTGTATTATTCTGATGCACGCTTTTTGGTGTTATGAACGAAATGAATTTTGAGAGTATCGCTTCTTGCAGTATAAAGTCGCTATAAAAATTATAGTAACAACTGTTTGCTATTTAATAAAATAACACTCACATTGTGTAATAACGGTTGCAGCATAGAATTTCTCTACGTAATATTGTAATAATTCAAAATACGAATATTCACTGATAATATTCTACGCGTCAAATTTCGTTTGATGAGCTTAGACTTTCTTTGCACCTGTTATTAAAACAGCAATGGCTGCTTAGTTGAAGAAAGAGAGGGACAGGGAGTGGCGCGTGACATCAAGACTAGCTAGTAAACGTTTGCAACGCGCACTAGGTGCATTGTCGGCTTAATTCTAAACTATCGAGCGTGCTCGTACATGGTGCCAAATTTAAGAAAGTGAAAGAAAATTTAAGATTATTACGGTGAGGTTATTTTATCCAGACGTTTTGGATCACGCACAATCACCTCTTTGACGATGTCGGAGACCCGCGGTTGAGAAAAGTAACGAAATGAAATGTTTTCATTGGATCCTTGTTCCGGAGCAACGCCTTCACCAGCCAGCGGTGTGCCGAAGTCTGCGCCAGATGTAAAAGGTATATTCCAATACAGATAGGTGGTAGTGGCGATCGTGCAAATCACGATAAATGCGATGAAGATGTAGTGATGCGTCTGATAGGATGACTTCTTCTTCTTGACTTCGAATGCATTCTGTTGTCCTTTACCGCCTCAATGCTGACCTTTATTCTGTCTAGAGCTTCTCCATAGTCTTCAATTATAAAGCGGTAGTTTTTCTCCACAGTTATTTATTACGGATTGCTGTATATACATGTCGTTGATTGTGATGTCACTGTGGAAGTTGGTATGAGAATGGATAACATGGTGCTCCCGTTTCTATCGTAATTATTCCTGTGCCCTGTAACAAGAGTGGCATCACGCCTTTCCTTTTCGAGGTTGACTGCTAAGTATTCCGATGTTACGGCGACTCGCTGAGTGGTGTCCGAGACGATTTGTGGAATTGGAATACAGAATTGACGCAGGGTAGTGATAATT
This sequence comes from Tortrix viridana, assembly GCA_963241965.1. Classification (NCBI taxonomy): domain Eukaryota; kingdom Metazoa; phylum Arthropoda; class Insecta; order Lepidoptera; family Tortricidae; genus Tortrix; species Tortrix viridana. Next base: position 10,503,763 of record OY725187.1, read on the forward strand.
CGCTAGGAAGTTGTCCAGCGATTTATTTAGTCGTTCCTCGAATTGTTCCGGCTTTAGAAGGTTGGCATCATTTATCAAGTCCAGTAGTAGTCTCTGTTGTGGACGCCGCAGGTTGTCCATGTCCATCCCTGGGGCGAGTGCTGTGGCAGTCGTATACTGTTGTCTTGGCGGTCAATCTTGTCTGATTCTGCTAAGTGTTTGTTAATAGCCGTGAATTGTTGATTCATGACTTGCTCATATCTTTGTAGAAGTCACCTTCTATTATCGACGTGTGATTTTTATACCTACAACTGTAGTACGATTATCGTTGTTGCGGGTAAGTTGGATATCTCTGTCATATTGTTGGGGAAATCTCTCGTCCGGTACGCCAGAAAGTGAGTTTGCGACTTAACCCACGCCGTTAATAAGACCACGTCTTGTTCTTTTAGCGTGTGATCCATTTTCAGTCGATAAGTAAGTCGTTATAATGTTCCAATTTTCTCAAGTCATGTTGTAGTTGTGTTGTGCTGTGTAGTTGTATTAATATAATAGCATCACCGTTGGTGTCCATTTAAACTTGAATACTTGCATGATGGGTGTCCGTAACTCTTCCTAGTAACCATTTCGCCGGAGGTATGTTATCCTCTTTCACTAAGACCATGTCTCCGACTTTCAAGATTCTTTTGACAGTGGTCTATTACTCCGGGTCTGTAGTGTTGGCAGGTATTCAGCCAGTTTTCCGGTTAGTTGCCACCATGTTCGAAGGTTACGTGGTTCTGTTTCTGGCGAAAAGGGAGAAATGCCCCGGAGTGAGGTCATCCAAGTCACCTATGCCCTCTGTTAGAGGTGTACTATTAAAGGTCTGGAGTTGAGACAGTTCTCTATTTATGCCAGGAGGGTGGAGTAAATACTCTTTAAGTGTTCGTGTTTGTTCACCAATCACTCGTCGTAGGTGGTCTTAACTGCAATCTCCCACTCTCCATTATCTGTAGGCTATGCGGGCGCGGTAAAGTTCCATTCGATGTTTGAGCTGGCCCAGTGTATCCATGATCTCGGTGTTGATGTAACGTTTAAGAGCCTTTCCTTTTTCTTGTGCCAGCACCTTTGCCGCAATAATAAAATTGATACCGTTGTCACTGTAGATGTGTAGGGGTAGGCTTCGTCTAGCGCCTATTCTTTTAAGAGCTGCCAAAAAACGTTTCGGTGCTTAAATCTGACACCAGTTCAAAATTTTTTACAAGGTGAGTACCGTAAACACGGGTAACTTTAACTTTAGCCCCTATATTTCCAGCTTTTCTTCGTATATTTCGCAATTTTAAATAACAAATACTTTCTTTAGAATACGTAGTGAAAGTCCGTATAATCTATTTTGATAAAAATAAAAAAGTAAAGTATTTTTATTGGGTGGGCAATGTTACACCCCAGGGCTAAAGTAACCCGTGTTTACTGTATGTGTTTACTTTACAAATCGATTTTTAACCAAATTTTTATTAAATTCACAAAAAGACAAAAGGTATGTTAAGTTTAAATAGTAAAAAAGAAGACAGTTTTAGTTACAAAACATTAACAAGAACGCCTTAGTTATTGTTAAGAATATTTGCACAAAATTGTCTTACGCAATCTTGCACAAGTAAGCGTGTTACTGTTTAAAACTGATATTAACAATAGTGTATTTCTTCCTAAAAAAGCATGCGAGAGCTTAGTACCCATCACAGCAGTAGTCTGGATTCTACGCAAAAAATAACGCAACATTGCATTACATTTAAAATAGTCGGACCTTATAACACGAAAAAACGTGTAAACGTTTAAAGCACGTACTATCTGCGCTTATCTACACTAGAATAAAAAAATAACATGCTTTTTCTCAATTTTCTTGAAAACTAGCATTTATACTTAATGTATTATAAAGTTAATAGAAAGATTATTTTAAAATGTATCTATTTTATGTACATATTATATACCAATTCTGTCCCATTTGCTCGTAATGACAGTTCTAACGTTTTTATTTTTTCCTGTAAAATTAGCTTTTTTCACATGCACGTTTATTCGGTGGGGCCATCGCTGTGACCACCACTCCTGCATAAGGAAGTGCCTGTCGATGAAATAAAAATTCGGCGATGTAAAACATTCTATGAGATGAGTGTTGTTGATTCAAAGGCGATTTTTTAACCGACTTCAAATAAAGGAAGTTTTCAATTTGGTTGAATCTTTGTAAATGAATTGAAATATTTTTTGTGTGTCTATAAGTTAGTATCTATATATAAAAATATTTGAGAGAAAGAATTCCAAGCTAGACAAAGGGGTGGGCCCTAGCCAGATGCATTATGCTAACTCAGCGATTTTCGAAAATCGATAAAATGTGTATGAATGACGAAACGTAACGATCAGTCGCGTCAGCCAGTTATGTCAATAGGGAATATGCATTAATTTTTTTTTATCGCATTTGTCAACAAAATATGAAAATACCGTTAAAGAGATAGCAAAAATTGAAATTAGGTATTATAAAATTAAAATCAGCCAAAAAATACGGATAATAAAAGCATTTAAAAACTACTAATTAGAAAGAGAGATCTGACAGGAACTGTGACGTCAGCGGGTACTACGGCCATATAAACTCCATGTTAAATTTTGTTTTGCTAGAAAGAGATAGAAACAAATCTTTAATGGCTTATATCTTGGTTATTTTTATAGTTATTCGAAAAATATGTTTGCTCTACTTTTTGTTACATGAATTAATTTTTATTATTATGTTCTCTATTCCCTACATTTTCTCAATTTTTGTTAATGATTAAGTTACGGTAATAAAATGGTGGCAATTCGACCTAACCCCGCATAAGGCCAATTATAGGGGAGCTCTGTCCTTTTTAACCCCCAACGCAAAGAGAGGGGTGTTATAAGTTGATCGTGTGTATTTGTGTATCTGTCTGTGGCATCTTAGATCCCAAACGGATGGACCGATTTTGTCGCGGTTTTTTTAATGGAAAGATAATTTAACTGGATTAGTTTTTAACTTGATTTGATAAAAATTTGTTTGGCCGTTTAAGAGTTATCGGTTCTGGAAATAAAGCGTAAAACAGAGCGCGGGAGCGAGCGTTTTGCTGTTACACTGGACGTAATGCACGCATTCTCCGATTGGCCTTCTCACAGAGCGCACAATGTAACTACAAAACGCTCACTCTGTTTTACGCTTAAGGGTCGCAATCATGTCAGGGATTTCTATCTAATAGTAATGAATATGTAATCAAAAATTACTCTTTCATATCTGTTTAAACATAGTTATAACACTCTACAAATATAAGCTCACTTCTAACCCCTGAAGAGCAAAAATGGGTCAGTATTATCATAACGTAGCTGCCCTGGGGAAAGAAAAAATAAACCCGCTGAAATTATCTTTTCTGGTAGAAGTAATAGCTACCTCGTAGGAACGCTTAAAACATAGATTTTTATTACACCTAGTGGAATTATTTAGTAAAAAGACCTTATTTTTCTTCGTCTTCGCCCCTATTTTAACCCCTGACGTAACACCCCTGTATTGTAAGTTTAACTTGTGTATTTGTCCCTGGCATCGTAGCTCACAAACAGATGAACAGATTGTAGTTTTTTTGTCTGAAAAATTACTTGTTTGAGTTCTTAGCTAAGTTTGGTGGAAATCTGTTGGGTTATTTAAGAGTTATGAGCTCTGAAAGGGGTCCCAACTTTATCGGGGATTTTATCTATTAGACAGACGAGTGGAGAATAAACCTTTGCTAAGCAACGGGATACCCAGACAATGGGCTAGAAAATAAAAATAATAATAATATTAAGATTGCAAATATAGCTGCGCTAGTTAATTTACCGGCTTTCTTACTCCGCGTCAGAAAATACGAACACTGCAACTTGGCAATTATATGTTATGGCTTATGGCAATAATAATGTTATGGTAATAATATGTTATGGCAATAATATGTTATGGCTTATGGCAATAATATGTTATGGCAATAATATGTTATGGTAATAATATGTTATGGCAATAAGATGTTATGGCAATAATATGTTATGGCAATAATATGTTATAATAAGATGTTATGGCAATAATATGTTATGGCAATAAGATGTTATGGCAATAATATGTTATGTCAATAAGATGTTATGGCAATAATATGTTATGTCAATAAGATGTTATGGCAATTATATGTTATGTCAATAAGATGTTATGGCAATAATATGTTAAGGCAACAATATGTTATGGCATTGGCAATGGCAATAATTAGGTCCTTCCGCAATATACCACCATTAGTAAAGTATTTTGGCCTAGCCAATTTGCTTTCGTTTAACCGAAACATATATACATAAATACATTTGGTTTTGCCCGCAACTTCATTCCGAGTAGTTGTTTATCGCTTTTCACTCGGAAACTATCAAATTTTCCGGTTTTTTTTTTTGTCAATTTAGAACAACAACTGTTTGCAAAATTTTATACAAATCCGTTTAGACGTTTAGGCATGATAAAAACACAAACATTAATAAAAACTTTCTCATTTATAATATCGATAGGATAGCTTAAGTAGGTTGTAGGACGATTTATCCGCTGTTATATTTTCATTTAAAAAATGACTAACTGTTGAGTTTCTTGCGGCGCTTCTTCTCAGCAGTGGTCTCCTCTTGGGAAGCGCTGGTAGATTTTGACGTGTAAAAGTGCCCGTGCGGCCTACTTACTGAATAAATATCTTTTATCTTATCTTTATCTAAACGCGTCACGTGTATAAAGTGCTTAACGTGACCTCACCAACATAAACCGCGTTGTAACTACACTGTATATTATGTAACGAAGCATAAAACCCTAAATACTCGTATGAGGCCGTAAACCAAAGTCGGAAGTCAGTTCATAAACCGCGTCGTTCTCAGCCTTCTAGCTCATAACAAAGCCATTTGGCATGAGCACTAAATTATTAAATAAGTATATTATACGTACGTACTAGCATTACCACCTTAAATGTTTCGTGACCATTATAACGGTGGATAAATGTGGATAAAGTATGCGTCACGCTCGCACTTAGGTACAGTCACCACACGGGATTGTTGAGCCACTATAGAACCCTCTCACAGAAAGTCGACGGAAAATTTTGACGTAATTTCTTTTGAATGACTTGACGTCTTGAATCACTAAACTTTAATAGACTTGTAGCAATGGCAACAAATATTATGACCACCAAAATAATACCTTTGATCACCAAAAATAGTAAATGATCACCAAATCTTAGCGAATTCTGTCGGTTTACGTTTTTTTTGATGGTCATTTACTATTTTTGGTGATCAAAGGTATTATTTTGTACGTTATTTATGACTAAGTGATCCATTAAACATAATGCCGTAGCAATTAGCATCCGCTAGATAGTAAGTTTTCAGTGTGAGGGACGGATTGAAAACCAGCGCTGTGCGAGTGCAATCCCGCCGGAGCGCGCCTGCAGCAAATGCTGAGTCCGATCCTTTGCCACATTTTTTTTTACTCCTTGTAAGCGTCGTGTATGTCATTAGTCTAGTTGATTAAGTTAAGAGCTCCGTTATATTTTCATGTGTGACAATAAATGTTTTCTTATTCTTACTTTTATGCTTATATTTGGGAGTTTTAACTAAAATAGGCTGCTATCCCAATCTGTCTTGTGACCATTTAATAATACCCTAATACCATTTATATGGTATGGGCTAAATATTTGTGTGACGGGCCCGAGAATTGTTCCTCAGTCATGGATGCTTTATAAGTATTTAAGTAAGTATTTCCCTATCTGAGTATGGTTTTCGTTGTGTGGTACACCCACAGCATCAACCTAGAGCTTAGTAAAGTTTGGGTTGGTCAATTTGTATGAGGTTGTCTCCTGTTACTTATTTTTGTCATTTCCACTCAGAGCAACTACGCTATAAAGATACTCAACGGCGCATTATATCTATAAATGCTCGGGTCAATTTACAATTGCAAAGTTTTATTAGAGAATAACACAGTAGTTTTCCAGCACGTCTTAGAGACAATCCAACTTCTTCTTTAGACTGTTTGCGCCTGCATTTTTCATTCCCCTTACAAAGCGAGTACACGCTAAAACACTAGTCCGTTGCAAACTGTCTCTGCTGAATCCGAATAAAATATCTGGCGTCGCTTGGCCTACATTCCAGTTTAAGGCACACTGGCCTAGGAAAAGCTGGATAAGGCTTTGGTACGAAAAAAAAGATGTGAGTTTTTTAAGGTTTGTTAAAGTAATCTTACTACAGTAGGTACGAATACCATACGATGTTAATCGTTAATCGACTGTTAATTTAAACATTTTCACAGCTGTTAACACTAATCGTCTGTTAAGTGGTTGATGAAATCCGACATTAACGGTATATTAATTGAGATTAACTTAAATTGTAGTAGGTAACGCATTTGCTGCCGGCAACTCATGTTAAATATAAACATTTTCCTAACTTTCATTCTAGTGCCTTGCGTAGAGGTATAAATAAAAAATGCGGGACCTTGGGATATACTTGCAGGCTTATGGTAACGTTTATCGCGATGGATAAACATGGATAAAGCATCCGTCCCTCTCGCAGTTATATTATTGTCAGAAAGTAACGGATGTTTTATCAACAGAGTCCTTAGCCAGGATGCCCATCGCTAACTAGCGTTTCCATTCGTTTCGTTTTTAAACCAATCGCGTCACTGGTAGATCACGTGACTCTCCGTATGACGTGATCTACCAATGACGCGATTGGTTTAAAAACTAAACGAACAGAAACGCTAGTTAGCGATGGGCATCCTGGCTAAGGGCTCTGTACCGGGAGATCGAGCGTTGTCACTCGAGTTTTCATCGATTTTACAAACACAAAAAAGAAACCAAAAGAAACCGATCCATTCCGAGCGGGTTTGAATCCGCAGTCTTTATGTAGTAGGCCAACGCTCTAACCATCAGTCTATTCAGACGGCGGAAGCCGCCCCGAAATTACGAACCATATTACGCGGGAAATTATTTTGCGTGAAAATACGGGAAAACAAATTTTCCCAGATATGAGACCAACGAATGTGACGTCTTTTGGCTCTAAGGCTCTTATGGAATCAACGAACACAAACTTGTAAGAAGCAAACAAATATTTTTTCATCATCTAGGTTTGGTTAATAATCAAAAAGTACTTTTCTTTTCTGTTGACTTTGCCTACTCGTTATTTGAACTTCTCCAATAATACTTCGAAAGTGTCTCTAAATAATACATTCACTCCACTGGCTCTTCGGAAAATTATTCAGCTCTGAATTCTCCAAGGAGGTATCTAAAATAAGGCAAAGTTAAAGGTTTATTTGTAATTATGTATTTAAACTTTTGAATAATGTTTCCAAGGGAAATGTGAAATTAACTTTGAAAGTGGGGAAATAAGGAAGCGTATAACTCCGGAACAAAATATACCTAGTATTACTCAAATATGAATCAGAGCTTATTAAAGTTTTGTCACGAAAGTTAATTTGTTTTGTGTTTTTTTAATTGAGTGATAAATGGGTTTATTTTTAGCTTTACGAAGGATTTTTTTAGGAAATAAATAACTGTTTTTGTTCAACCACAAACGTGTCAATATCCTATTTAATTTAAGTAAATTTTCATGTCAAATTTTGCTTTTTAAACAAGTTAAACTAACATAAAATATTAATAATATTTTAATAACCTTCTAGCTTTTGCCTGCGTCTCCGTCCGCGTAGTAGACGTTTATCGCGTTTCCCGCGGGAACTATCACATTTCTCGGGATGAAAAGTAGCTTATGTGTTAATCCAGGGTATAGTTATCTTTCAAATTTCATTCAAAGCAGCATTGCGTTGCAGGGTTGCGTTGCGTTGCGTTGCATCGTGAAAGGGTAACAAATACACACACAAACACACACACATTTTCGCATTTATAATATTTGTTTGATTAATTTGTGTCAGATGCCTCAAAACAGCCCTGATACAATTAGAGACCTGGATACTCGTAGTTTGTTAAGAAAATCTTAGATGAGAGACAGGCCATAACACCTGCAACACGTCCCTTAGTTTTTAATTACATTTTTCCCATGTTCTATATAAAGTCGTATAAAATTTGATAATTTTATTTATCAGCCCAGGCCCCCTAGCATGCAAGCACGAGGTAAAATTTGACAGATGCAGGGAAATTAATACATCTATTCTATATTTTAACGTAACACTTAACGTTTAAGGTATAAAATAAAAGTGACCCATCTTGATAAAATCGCTATGAAAATGTGAAAATCGCAAAAGTCGCTTAGTAATAAAAGATAATAAAAGTTAGGACGAGACACTTTTATTTCAAACCTTAAGCGTTTAGTCTTACTTTAGAATATGGAATAGATGTATTAATTTCCCTAGAACCTGTCAAATTTTATCTCGTGCATGCACGTTAAGCTCACTGGGGTTCTAGATTTTCATTTCCAGCGGCATAGAACAAATTGCACATCGTAATAATTAGCAATTATTTTAAGTATTTAAGTACGGGCTCCCATGTCGTCGCACCTCGCACTTTAAAACATTTAGACAGAGAATTATTTCTCGCATTTCCTCAAAACTTGGCCTAAGCACAAAACTGTGCCAAAGCTGTAGCTCCAACAAACTTCTCTATTTGTGTTCCACATGAGCTTCAACCGTTCCACCTTAGAATTTTAACGCTTGGAACTTACTTATTGAGAATTTGAATTTCAAATGCGAGCGATAAAGTTTATAGTGGGCCTCGTCTGTTTTCATTAAATAAGATTTCAGATGGGTGTTATATTACTAGGCTTTTCTTTAACTTAACATTACTAACAAAAATTGCAGTAATCCAAGTAAAAAGAGATCTTATTCGATTGCGTTTAAGCTATTCCGGTTATCGTTTCTATGTTATTTGTATAACAGTAATAACAAGAGAAAAGCACAACCGCCAACCTTCGTTATGCCCCTTGATTTGGAGGGCTATTTCAAAAAGCTTCGAGCTCCTCAAAGCATAAATGTTCACTGACCTGTAAAACCGAGTATGAGAAAGTTTCAGGATCGTACAATGTCGAGCAAAAATAAAAGATCGTTTTGTAAAGAATTTCAGGACGTCGTGGCCTCGTTTTTATGCTTGTAAGTGTACTTTATAACCTATACGTCTTGTTCAGAAAAAAGAATTAGGGACGTATTTTAGGGTAAGAAACATTTTGTATTGCGGGATTTGACACAGTCTAGTAGGTAACCTTAGTAGTTTCTTTACTATTAAAAGAGAAATGTTTGTAACCAAGTTCTGGGAAATGGCTTAAACGATATCAATTCAATTTCAGTTAATAGGGTTATGGGGCTAATCTAGCTAAATCTGTTCGTTGCTTCTGAGAAAACTGGTTTTTGATCCAACTGACATGATCAGTCTACTAAGTATTTTTCAATTAAAATTAACTTAGTATTTAAAAAACACTACATTAGTTTGATATTTCGTCCGCGTACTCGCTTACTCGTTTTAAAAGTTGTAACATTATTATTTTTGAGTTGATTTTGACACCATGTTTTTTTTTATAAAATAAGGGAATTTTTAATATTTCTGTTTATTTAAAATTGCATATAAACTTCAGCAACTTTTACCTTTCTATAAATAACCTTTTGATACCGATATAATTTTCACGAAAATTTTCCGCGCCACGAAAAGAACCGTCATTTTTAATTCAAATTTCAAAGCCATCGTAAAATCTTACCGCGTATAAAAGCAACCTTCTGGTGTGCGACCGTTTTCTATCTGGGCACCCTTTATCTGCTTGTTTTATATCTCAATTTCCCTTTTGGGGGTAAAAGGATGAGTCTCAACCTCGCGATATCAATCCGAGTGGAGTTAATGACTCGTATTCCAGCTCCATTTCGGGGGAACTACATATTTTATATGTTATCATTTTCGGATTATGTTCTGTTATAGACCTTGAGAGTTCGTGTAAAGAAATTGGTTTTTGAGGGTTGTAAAAGTGTTAAGTGATACAGGGTGTTCTCTAAAAGAAATTAGAGAAAGAAACACTTGAATTTATTTCATGGAGTTTTTACTAAATGAATAAATTATAAATAACAGAGAACAATTTTACACAAATTGACCTAGTCCTTAACTTAGCTTAAGCTTAAGCTTGTTCTATGGGTACTAGACCACGATAAACATACTTTTTCTTCTTCTTTATGGCCCTAAGTCCCTTAGATGGGGCAGAGCAGAGCGCATCAACAGAGACTCGCCATCCCGTTCGTTCTTGAGCTTCGCGCTTGATTTCGCTCCAAGTCTTGCCGATCTTCTTATGTAGAAATTAATACTTAAGTATGTGTACATGGAAAACATCGAAGACTCAGGAACAATAACTCGCGCTCATCCCACTAATATTTGCCCGTACCGAGAGTCGAATCCAAGACCGCTAGCTAGCTCTTTGTTTTATTAAGATAACCACTGAGATTTTGTCGACGAGAGCTGAATATTACAGTTTTCCTTTTAATGCAATGTATATATATATATATATATATATATATATATATATATATATATATATATTTATTTATATATTTATTTATAATTTATGTCTATTTTCTCTTAATGCTTCTGTTCGTACAATATTGCACCGCCTACAACAATTTTCTGCTTGCCCAAAGGTCAACTGGTAGAGAATGCCATTAGGCATTAAGTTCACCTTTTATACTCAAATTTGTATTTTTGTGCAATAAAGATTAAATAAAGAAATTAGTAAATATTATTCCTAAGAAAGTGTACATGTGTACATTGAACCACTTTTAGTGTATAATGTATTTTGCAGATTGAAACTTCAATTTTAAGCAGTTTGTGGCTAAGCAATACAGCAGAAGACAAAGGCATTGTTTCAGATAAGCATTTAAGTGAAGTGAATTAGGACGGCCAGATTAAAGCAATCTTACTGAAAATTACGTTTTGTTGAAAGCGCTGAACGTACATTACTTTGTTTTAACACAAGTCATTGAAATAATTATTAAAAGATAAAAACCCCCACCTAATTAATTAATACGTTGAAAGAAATATCAAGGCAAGCAGCCGATTTTTATTGAAACACCCCAGTTAAACTTATTTTCTTTTTAAAAGAACTGCATACGAATCGGTTCATCCGTTGACGAACTACGATGCAGACACAATCCGTCGAAACAAAACATTTTTTAAATGTTTTTTTGATTATCTCGGAATCTATCAAACTTCCAGGTCATGTACTATCTGTGTGCCGTATTTTATCTTATTCGAAACAGTCGATCATGCATGCTTAATTAAAAAACAAACATCCAAACATCCATATAAACTTCAATTTGCGTTTATAATTTTTGTGGGATAGCGGGATTTACTTAATGACTATGCTTAGGTCGTTATTGCATGAGATATAAAGCTGCAGTCTCACCAGGTGCCGCTGCATAAAGCCAGTTTACAAATGATTCATGCCGATGCGATGTTTGTTAGGAGCGGGCGCGCGTGACTGAAAGCGGAAGTGATTTTAACAGTTTTGTTAAACAAGAAAAAAGTTTTGAATCAGCTTTATTTAAAATTTAAAAGTAATATAATTATATTATTGTAAAATCTTAACTTAATATCAATTATTACAGCATTTTATTCACACATAACAAAATGATACAATGATATAATGAAACATGATGCATCTTAGTATATATTATCAAAACGCGTTTAGAAAGGGATTGAGCTCATATGTCATTTTTGAACTAATGCACGATATGACATTGTCAGTAGAGTGTGCAGAAAAAGAAATTGTTAATTTAGTACAATGAAGTTATAAAGTATAGAAAAAACTTCAAATTATATTACTTAAATAAAATTCAAATGTTGTAAATAAGTAATTACTTTTAGAAAGACCATAAAAATTAATTATACCGACCGTTTAATACTTTACCGCGATTCATATTTTATACATACGTATAGTACGTATGTGTAAAATATGTTTTTAACAGCTACGGCAATTTTATAACGCGAAAATGATGTGAATTTGTGACAGATTTGACAGATATGATATAATTATTTTTTATAAAACAAATGACAACATTTACCGAGAATAGAGTCAAATATGCAAAGCGTACTCTGTAAATCTATTAATTCTATTATCAATAAGTGTCTGCACTTAGGAAGATATCAAAGATTGATTTATGATTATATTTAATCATTTATAAGTACTGTTGTGCTAACGGTACTCTCGAATCCCTTTCTGATCGCGGTTTGATAGTAGTATAAACACCTACACGTCATACCTACACAAAAAAAAATTTCTCAAGAGACATAGTACTAATAATTTATAATGCGAATAAAAGACTTGTGCTCGGGTTAAAGATGTGCTATTAGAAATCTGGAGAATGGCACATAGCTTTCTCTTGCCTTATAAAGAGGCATAGTCCCTTAATTACCGACTACGCAATGTAATCGAATTGTCATTGTCACTCGTCATTTGTCTGTTAGGTTCGTCAAATAGGGGCCAGGGCCCTTAGCCAAGATGCCCATCGCTAACTAGCGTTTCTAGAGCCCTTAGCCAAGATGCCCATCGCTAACTAGCTGTTCTATTGGTTTCGTTTTTAAACCAATCGCGTCACTAGTAGATCACGTGACTCTTCGTATGACGTGATCTACCAGGGACACGATTGGTTTAAAAACGAAACAGATAGAAACACTAGTTAGCGATGGGCATCTTGGCTAAGGGCCCAGGACGGCTAGCACAAGTTGTCCGCGACTTGTTGGTCACTCGGATATCCCTTTTTAACTAGACTAACGATAGAGACGCAGTGTGCCACAAGCGAGTAAATACAAGACATTATGCTAGCCGCCCTTAGCGTTTATAAATCGCTGACACTGCGACCACACCGACCACACAGCGAATGACGTAGTAAGCTCGCTCAATACACCGGGGAGCGCTACCAGCGACTATTCCGATGTGTTTGCCATCCATTACTGCGCCAGCTCTAGCAATTACTACTTTCATTCAGCTGCGCTTCGGTGGTTATAATAAACTTCAGTAAAAGGCAACATAGTCATGTAAACGATTACTTTTTCAAATTTTATAATTAGTATATATATATAATAATAGGTCTGTTTATTCATTTATTACCTGGGAGACCGAGCGACGTCGCTCGGGTCGAAACCGAATTTTCAACGATGTTTGCGTAGTAAGTCAATGGTCTAACCATCAGTGTATTCAGATGGCGGCAGCCGCCCCGAAATTACGAACCATATTACGCGGGAAATCATTTTGCGTGACAATACGGGAAAACCAATTTTCCCAGATATGAGACCTAGCTAAAGTCATTTTCAATGAAATTTTTGACAATCGTGCAATAATATATATTATTGCACGATTGTTGTTATTGTTGTTGTTTCTCGTTTAATAGTATAAGATACAGGATTTCAATTCTTCACAAGTAATTATCTATAAGTGCTTGCTAGGTACCTTTGTCTTCGCTTTAATTAAACCCCTCTGCTTTCGGAGCACCCAGCTTTACATAGTATTTGCTCCGAACCTTGCAATGGGAATGCATTTAAGACGGATTGCAGCAACCGGGTGTAACGGTGAGGAATGGGAAGTTTTACACTTCGAGAGGAATGGAGTTCGTTGGAGTTTCGCAATTGAAATACCTCTGCAATATGTCTGTTTTATCCCTAGTGTGGCTGTCATTAGACGTTTTCACGTGTGCTGCGACAATGATGAGGTTAATGTGGATAAAATCATCCGTTTTATAGTAAACATATTTGTCAGAATATGATGGATATTTTATGCACAGCACAGATAATAATAGAAATATTAAACTTCTCAACATCAACAAAAGGCGTAAGAAAGTATAGATTTCTGCAACTTATAATTCAGGGTAAAATTCAAGTCATCGAGAATTCCTAGGTCACTAGGCGTCAAACAAAACATACGTGGGAATTCTCGGGGCACTGGCTAGTGACACGATATCGATGAATATTACCGATGTCGAATCTAATGAAACAAAATTGTTTCTTATTTATTAAGAGACTTCTAACATAAATAAAAGCAAATCGTAAATCCTTTATTGTTATTTTAAATATAAAGTCCCTTTTATATAATAAAGCTACAGCTTTAAAAATAATTCAAAACCGGAATGAAGTTAGCGACCTATGTATGTTAACCCGACCAAATTAAAGAGTAGTAGGTACTTATTACATAACTACTATTAATAAAGGCCGCTAACTTTAGGCCGCTGACTTCACACTGGTATTCAAATTCAAACACAATTTTCTTTTACAAAATTATTTTGCGACATCAATGACGTCAGTGCCCCGAGAATTCCCACGTATGCATAATAAACTACGCCATGCGCACTGAATTTCATTGTCACCTATCACCTGTCATTATCAGGTTTGTATAATGTATCAAAGTAACTTTTTTGGCAAATGAAAGTTGGAAAATTTTAAGCAAAAATATTTCACTTTACAATAAATATTTTTACGGTTTCTATAGAAAGAGTCGAGGGTTGTTTCGGGTATCCGGCTAAGTATCAGAAAGGTACAATCGGATTACGAACGTACTTAAGCCTAAGCGTGTTTTGTCACTGGCTCGTGGCGTTCAGGCGAGTGTATATTTGATGGCTTCTGTTGTACTGATAGACTTAGCTCGTCATTGATTTAAAAGGATTACAATGAGGTTGTTTTGATATTTTGTTCTGACACCAACTGACGCTATGTAGGTGTGAGGTCTAAATAATGGTCAAATCGAATTTCGAAATTTCTCAATTTGACGACTTTTTTTGTTGGCATGTAATTAATAAATATACAGTAATAATATAATATAATAATAATTTATCGTGTAAGTGTTTTGGTGTTATTTTATGCTGTAAACTTGCATTGTATTTAAATAAATGAAATGAAATAAATGTACTGAATTTTATGATTTTTATGCCATTAAAACTTTTTATCGAAAAATTATTAGTACTTGCACTTTTTAAAATATAAATATGGAGTATCTGGGAGGCCGAGCGTCGTCGCTCTAGTCGAATCTGAATTTTCATCGATTTTCTATACCGAAAAAAAAACCGATTCATAGCTGAAGTTCGAACCCGCAACTTTAGCGTAGTAAGCCAACGATCTAACCATCAGTCTATTCGGACGGCGGCAGCCACCCCAAAATTACGAAACATTGCGCGGGAAATCTTTTTTGCGTGAAAATACGGGGAAACCGAATTTTCCCAGATATGAGACCTAGCTAGATCAAATTTTCGCCCACGTAAAGCCCAGTTTAGAAATTTTCATCTAAATCGTTAGAGCCGTTTCGTGAATGTGATACAAATATATGCTTTTCGTTTAATAAGTAAATAAGATTACGGACAAATAAAAGAAGCCGAACTATTATATTGAGCTCAAAAGTGCAAAGACGATGAATTGAAGATAAAAAGTTTCACTGGCATTCAGTACAATTTGACCGTTGTTTAGATCTCACGCCTACGTAGCGACATCTGGTGTCAAAACAAATATCGGAATATACTACTCTGTCAAGAAAGTACCGGGAAAAGATCAATAATACACAAACTGTTTGTTAATCATCCAAATTTATTTTATCACCTTCAAAGTATGCTCCTTCAGAAACGATACACTTACGCCAACGAATAATCCAATCATCAAAACATTTTTTAAACGCTGTTTCCGGAATTGAATTCAGTTCTCGGCGCGAATTCTCCTTTATGTCTTCGACCGATTGAAAACGGGTGCCACGAAGTGGTAATTTGAGTTTAGGAAAAAGAAAGAAGTCGGCAGGAGCCATATCTGGTGAATATGGTGGTTGCTCGATGGTATTTGTTGAGTGTTTGGTCAAAAATTCTTTCAAAAAATTAAGACAAACTCTTTGTTCAATGTTTTTGTCCATTATGAAATTCGCAATACACACTAGATATGATATAACTAAAAACAGCACTGTATTTAATATAAATAACAGATGCAACTCAAACTCCGCGCCAAAATAGAAAACAGTTGTGCCAATCTAACAACAACAAAAAAAACAAAAATTTGAATTTGGAACCATAAACAAATCATCCATTCCCGATACTTTGTTGACTGAAGGTATATATTTATTATTAAGTACCTACATTAAGAACAACAATTTTTACGTCGACAATTTTTTTTCTACAATTATTTTGAATCAACTAACGGAGATCTATAATTAGATCTCCGTTAGCTGATTCAAAATAATAGCAATATCAAAAAACAAAAGCCTCATAAATTAATTAAACAAGTACAAGAGCGAGCGAGAGCGTCAATTAGGAAGTTTATTTAGAAATAAATAGCGCAATGTTGAGTTTCTCTGCAGAAATACGACATTACAAATGTAAACAACGGACAGTTGCAAACCAGGACGGCTATGAGTTGTCGGCGACTTGTTTGTAGCTCGGTTATCTCTTCCTAACTAGGTAGTCTATACCTAGCTGTTTTGTCAGCTGTAGACCTCGCGACAACCTTAACTTTCGGCGGCCGCGGTCAGTTTACCAACACCGCAAATAACGTTGTATTCGTAAAAACCCCCATATCTCCGCCATTTTGAAACAAAATCGAAAAACGGAGTCGACAAAAAATTCCATATGAGTATCGAATCTGCTCACAAAATTTCACGAGAATGGTTGAAAAATGCGACCTGTAGAAGAGAACAGCCGGACATTTGAAAGCATTTTTGCCAGAGCTGAAACGGAGACGCTTCGCTCGCTCGCTCGGTCAGTGACAGAGACACACTGAGCAACAAGCTGTACTAGCACTGTATAATGTAAACAGTTGCATTATACATACCTGCTTGACGGGAACTAATTGCGCTTTAATTATTATAGCTATTAACGTTATTACTTTTATATGATTATAATCTAAGGGCCGTATTACTAAACTGATCTTGGCTGAGATGCCCGTATCAAGGTGCGTCAAAAATGACCGTTTTATATGGGTTGACGTGTACTTTGACGTGTCTTGAGACGGGCGTCTCAGTCGAGATAAGTTTATTAATACGGCCCTAAGGGCCGTATTAATAAACTCATCTCAACTGTGATCCCCGTCACAAGATGCGTCAAAAATGACAGTTTTCTATGGATTGACGTTTACTTTGACGTATCTTGAGACGGGGATCACAGTTGAGATGAGTTTATTAATACGGCCCTAAGTCTAGTTGAAATACACTGTGTAGAATGAGAAAAAAGGAACATAATGAGGGCTATCGCGCATCACTTTTTTCACTAGATGGCGCCTTTGGGAAGCGAAGAGTTTTTGACAGTTGATATTAACAATTATAAAAATACCTATGTAAATGTTTAAAAAGTTTATGTATCAAGGGAAAAAGCAAATTATCACTCGTTTGGTCTTCTTCTAGGCATATATTTTGACGTCAACTGTCAAAAAGACCTCACGTCCCAGAAGCGCCATCTAGTGAAAAAAGTGATGCACGATAGCCCTTACTATGTTAATACCTTATTTTAGGTATTTTATCTATCTAGGAATCTGATAACCAGTGGTCGGAATAGCTAATGGTAATGCGATGGGAACACATTCTTGATTGCACTTGCATCGAGTTTAGGCAAATTATACCACTTTTTATTCCGATTTTTGAAGATCCGATTTAGTTATTTCTAAACAGCCTAAACCGCTATGTCTGAAATATTGAAAACATATGAAATCTAGGTAGGGTAATCTACTCAAAAACGAGTGGTAATAAATAATAATAATTAGTCTTTAATAAATTAAATGTACTCGTAATTACATAAAAACGTACTTATTATGACAAAGCATTGTGTGATCAAATTGTTTCTATCATGATTAATTATTTAAATAAGGTTTCTTTACGTTAGATAAAAGTGACGAAATATACAGTAGCTAAATATAACGGTTGATTGTTATTTTTAACATTGGCGAGATTTTCTTGTTCACAAATAATTTTACAAAGTAAAATTTCCGTGGATAAAAATGTTGTAGTTTAACTTACTAGGTAGGACGATTGAATATTGCATTTGACATAAAGAAACGCTTGATTAGCTATATTACATTACAAGAATAGATAAGAATAGAATTATAAATTACAAATACCTTATGGTGCTCCCATACTGACGTTGTATTTTGCTATTATAACATTTTGTAACATGATATGATAATAAATAAAATAAAAACAAAAATTCCTATGACAAGGAAAACCAAACCATATTTAAGACATTATTTTGTATATCATGTTAATTATTAAAATGGTAGGTATATAACAAAATATAACGTCAGTGTGGGAAACCATTACAGATAAACATGCATGTAACAATAAAACTAACAATGAGGAATAATGGGTATCTACGCAGCTGAGTAGATACTCAACTGATAGATATCGAGTAGATAAGTAGGTATGTGGATACCTGCCTATCTACTCGATGGTTAAATTGGATAAATACCTACCGCCGTTTTAGTTTTACAAAATAGTATGATAAAATATTTATTATTTATTATATAAAGAGTATATGTATTTTTGGACACCCCGCAAAACGCTTTTTGTCCCTCCTTTGTATTTGCTATGTTCTTCTTTCACGTAAAAACCTAACAGAGAATCGTTTATTATTCAGTCAGCGTCTCGCTCTAACCGCATGAAGGTGACATTGAATTCAAGTTGTTTACCTCTTATTTCTCTTTATTTTATTTATTTTTAAAGATTTATTAGTAGATTTAGAAAGCTAAAAAAAGATGAAGTTTCACTTGAAAAATTATTTTGTCTTATTCAAAATGGCACTATAACTAAAATGTGCTTGAAGTATGGTTTGTCTTTATCTTTGTGACATTTGAATGTGACAGAAAGTGACAAAGCATACTTTTACTAAAATAGGTTTGTTGTGCGTTTATGAATAAGGATAGAAATATAAAGCATAAATTGAGCGCAAATATCTTGCTTCATAAATGCGTCCTTGGAATAATACATTATTTCTCTGCTGACAAATGCTCGAACGAGCTATCCCTCAAGGCACAAACGAATAAGGGTGAAACTACATGTGATTTTATAACGGAAAAAAAAATTTTTTTTTTATTTTTGCAAAGAGTTCACAATCATTTATTATAGTAAACCAACCCGTTTATTCGTTTGTGCACTTTATCGTGGGACATCCTGTATAGATTTTAAAAACACTAAAATTTTTGCATAGAAATTCCATTTACCAAAAATGATGGATGAGCAATGTCTGTATGCTTTTCATTCCTACGTTTATCTCAATGGGTTTTTTCAGTTACATTGGAATTCAGGTATTATGCTGTCAATTATATCTGAATAAAAAATTACACAGTACTTTTTTTAAACTAACACGATTATCACAAACTAACACAATACGAATTAACAAAAACAAAACAAAGTGCGGGTAGGTCGAAAAACTCACACGACAAGCATACGAACACCCCCACCGTCCACTTTAGTCTTCTCGTGACCACGGCTGGTTGTAACACATCGAAACGTAGAAATGTTAATGTACTTTTAATACGTGACACACACACGTGTAAGATATATTTCATACTCGTCATGTTTTCTCGTTTACACCGTTACACGTTTTATATCGTTTATACCGTTGAAAAGTTAACCTTTTCAATGCCATTGACGGATATATCCGCACCACTGGTTCAACTCCAACGACGGATATATCCGTCAAGGTTGAAAAATAGACCTGAGGGTCTATGACGTAAGGTTGAAATTAGCTCTGGTTTTCAGCTGTCTTTGGCGTGTGAGTGCCGACTTGTGTATATGACATCGCGTTGAAATGTTAAAGGTGAGACTTCTTGAAGAATTGCGGACCGAAAATTAATTTCAAGCCGCTGGTAAGACCAAAGTCGTGGCCCTTACCCTATTTTATTTGGACAATTTACAATGAAAACACAAATATTTTACAGCGATAGTTTATACCACTAGAAAAAAAAAATCACAATTATAATGATAAAAACGCCCTTATAAACTACTGTACTATTACACAATATAAAAGGATTCTTTTAATTTCACCATATAACATCACCAGAGCTCATTGTAAAACATTCTTATCAAAAGTTTACTCATACTGTTTCACGTCACTAAATAACTAGTATATTCTGAGCTTCCCACCCTTGCCTTGTCTTTGCTAAACTTGATAAAACTGGGAACTAGTACAAGATTACAGAGTTCTAAATATATTGGGGCTAAATTACCCGCGAAGTCGCAGCATCTGAGATAATGTATGTCATTCATTTATAAAATGCTTTTACGTAACGATTCTTGTTTAGTAGCAATGTGAGGCTTGATAAGCGAAGATGGATATGTTATCTGGTGGTAATTAATCAAAACAAATAAGATGAGTGAAGTGAACTTAGCGGCACTAGCCGAGAGTGGTATGTAATATTTTTTTAATTTTAATATAAAGGGTAAAAGGATGGCAATATTTATGTTATACTACTGAAATCTTAGTGAGACGGAACTTAAATGAATTAAATAAGTAGTGTGAAAATTACCTATTCTTTGGTTTGTTCGGCAGTTATGTAATGAACAACTTTAAAATGTATTAAAATATTTCGCAATAAAGTATCGTCCATAACTAAATAGACGAAAGAACGCGGTCGCCATCTTTAAATTCCGTGTTATTTTTTTAATAATTAAGTCACTTGTTTTATCAGCTGGCGTGACGACATTCAGATTATTTAGAGTAACGTATGTATAATTGGCTATTTGACTGACTAAACAGCAAATTTTATTGAAATGTCAAAACGATCCAGTAGATGAAGTTAGTATGAAAATAGTAAAATGTGACGTCACAATTTTCAGTGTTCGTTTATAAAGGTTTTGTTGAATTAAAAATCGATTAAATTCCAAAAATAAACTATAGCTAGATTTTTCCGTATTATTTTCGAAAGCTTGATTTAGTGGTAGTGTAAAAATAATTTGTTTTGACATTAGTCAAATAGATAATTTGCTTATTTAGTTGTATATTTATTACTAGAGATCGGCTGACGGGAGCAATTTATGTCACTTTCACGTCAAACGTAATGACTAGTATGGATAACTAGGTATGGTTTAAATTAAAATATAAGTAAACAAGATAAAATTAAAACTTAAATTCGACTACGAAAACAACCAACGACATCACGGTGCCTCTTATGCTATTTTTATTACTTGTATCACAAAATAATGGTACATTTCTTATAGAACAACATTTCTTTTCGAGATTTATGTATTAAAAGCTCACATTTGATAAGAAACTAGGTAATTTTTTTACATTTTGCTTTAAAGGTTAAAAATGGGTACATTTATAATTCAAAAATCGTACTCAAAATTTGATTAGAATCATATCTATAATATTCTTTAGTCCGAAAGTTGCTACCCGTCGCCGACCAATTAATAATAAGACTCGTTAAAAAAAATCATGCATTTTTAATAGGTATATAAATTGTGCACGAAATTAAATAGTCATATCCATGTACTACTTTCGTCATCAAAGTGACATAAAATGCTACCGGTGGCCGATCACTATTTATGACATTACGTAACTATAATTGATCTTTGTTATGGCGTACGTAGTTATATCGTCTGTATTCGCTTTTTGGCACATTAAGTTATAAATAACCGAGCAAGTGCGAGTCAGACTAGCGCACTGAGGGTTCCCAAAAAAAACAACCCACTATACAACGTGTTACAAAATAACCCGTAAAAATCAAAGCCAAAAGCAACCCTAGTAAGCTGTTATCTCATAAAGCCATGCTAAGGTTTTCATACATTGTCAATGGACTCTTTACAAGGGACAATTTCACCCCCTTTCGGCTTTACGGGTATTTTTGTAACACTGTATATTACGGTTCAAAAGATACAACTCTTTACAGTTAGGTTAGGACAGACGGACGAACGACGGACGGACAGCGTAGGCTTAGTAATTGGAATAGTGATAGCTTATTCCCTGGATTCACACAAAGGCTACCTTTAACCCCAAGAACACATACTGTTTTCGTATTATAGTAAAATTACTAAGTAATTCTCTGTGGACGAAGCCGCATGCAGAAGCTAGTATTCTTATAAAACTGAGAAAGGTCTTGTCTCATTCAAAGCTATTTGGAGCTGTAATAGTCGGATTATGATGAATTTTATGCCGATAATTCTGCCTGGGTCTACATCCCTCAGACTCAGATTATGCAAAAATACTTATAAAAATAATAACACGATGAGAAAAATATCAATCTAAAATTATTTAGTGTTGGTTTAGGATCCTGACTCTTTTTGTATTTTTTTTTGCTTATTTTTTTGGACTGAATCCTAATCTGAAGAGACTAGAACTTGGTATTTTTTCCCCTCCCACGGGTTTTTATGTTTATTTTACTGTTTTTCTCACTTAATCATAATAAAAATGCGCTGTTTTAAGGGCAGCAGTTCCAAGTCTGGAAGGCCGTGCCCCCTTGTTTTGCAGACACTCATTTCATCGAATGTCGTTTCACCGAATTTCGCAGTTTTCTTAAACCGATTACAAATGGCGCTGCTGTAAACAAGGCAATATTATATTAGTTTTTAGTATGAATACATAGACATTAAGTTTATTGTATTTTTAATAATTGGCTGTTTGGCGGATTCGACAGTGCCCCTTTTCACCAGAGCGCGAATAATCTAACCACCAAAACTACGGCGAGCGAAAAAACAAAATGTCCGCCGCCATGTTTCACATGTGTTTCACGCAAGTAAACACTTGATGACATATGAGATATTATTATATTTTCCTCGCAATTAAATTATGTTGAAAAACGTCGTATGAAACGCGTGAGCATTAGTCATTAAACTCTCGGCTCACATACGCCTTCGCTTACAGCTCGGGCTAAAATCCTTCCTCGGCTCGTATAATGGACTATCATACCATGAACTAGAGTATTATTAAGAAAATTGTGGTCTTTATCTGTAATTAGTAGCAAAAGATGATTTGATTTATTTAGATAATAAACAAGAAGCCAGCAATCTCTTATCTTTGCGTTTTGATAACATTTCACAACATTACCCACTTAAAACTAAAGAGATATAACTCTTAAATATATTGTTAGTAGTAGGCTGAGCAGCCTTACTAGTTCGTAATAATGTTTAATTTAAATGTGTCTTAAGTCAACTTAGAACGTTTATTATAACATAGCTTTTTTAAGAATAACTAGTACATTTTGTCCGAAAATGAACTGTGTTTTTTAATGTGTGTTTGAACTGTGATTTTATGGCTTAAGTATTACAACAGAAGTACCTGGGGAATTTAAAATCCACGCTCAATAGGTGAGCGTGGATTTTAAATTCCCCCAATTTTTACAGTGAAGGTGCTTTTCCACCGGCAAGGCCAGGCGAGGCGGGGATGAGAGGGAATTGAAATATGTAAAGGCAGTAAAATTTTCCGCTCGACTGCGGTGGCAATAGGCTGGATGGGCAAGACGAGAATTTAAATATTTGTTGTTAATATTGAACCGTATTACTATAACATAACATAGAGTGTTCATTAAATCTACAACGAAAACAAAAGCGTCTCGATTTTCTCGCCTCGCCTCGCCAGTGGAAAAGCACCATTATGTCGTACTTTGTACAGGCGAGTTCAAAGATATGTTAACACTTTTGCGCCTTATCCCATTGAAATAAGGTGCAAAATTGTTTTAATATTTTTTAACTCGACTCGGCCGGAATATAAATAATATACGTTATATCGTCCTTTATTTTATTTATATTCCGGCCTTTACACAAACACGTATATCGGCCCAACCTCCACAATACCAATATTTAAAAACATGTCGTCCTTTGGTTTTAAAAATAACATTTACTAATAATATATTAAGATTTTGACGAATAAGACTAAATTTAGGTTGTGAAACTACCGTCAGTACCTTATCATTTTTCTGTTCTACTGTGTTGTGTAATTTAAAAAAAATATTATGTCAATTTATCGTAACCTTTCAAAGTTTCTTAGTCTCTTGCGTTCGTGCAAACCATGAAAACCTAGATTTCAATTATAATTAAGACAACAATAATCGAGAAAAAAATATATATTTGAATGTAGCTTCCTATATAAATAAACTAATTTTTAAAATCGATTGAGTAGTTCTGGAGATAACCCTCAGTAAACAAACAAAGGCACAATTATTGTACATCTTATATGTATCTACGTATTGATAAAGGATTTACAGATTATAAAGTAAGTATTTACAGATTTTAAACTAGGTACATAGTTGTCAAAATAATTAAGACGTCGTTACCAATTTGTTTCCGAAACATTTCTCAATTAATCAAGATGTCAGGCGTCTTAAATTTAGATAGGGCTCTCTAGTTTATTTGTGGTTAGGCAATCCTGAATACTGAGTTAGCCTCGACGGATGCTTATTGAATGAATTGAATAAATAATTACTATTACGTGGAACGTCCTGTATCTATGATTTTGTGCATTCTAAAAACGCCCCACCCAAATTCAGAAGCACAATACTTATCAACTTTTTCGCTCAAAAAGAACTGTCACACTCATACAGAAATAAATTAATGTGAGTAATGGAATCAAAAATTTTTTTAGTTAAGCCTCGAAAACAAAAGAAACATATTTAAAACATAAGTAAAAAAATATAAACATAAATAATATTTATTACAGGGAGGCGATAGAAAATACTTAAATAAGGAAAAAATTAAAGAAAAGTACACAATTATAAAATTAAATAATACTTTAAAAACACACAACCAAACGGTAGCAAAATATTAAAATGCTTTATTAAAATGATTTTTTTAATAATGTTTACAAAAAGCAAATGTCGAATGTAATTTTAATAAATCGTTTCGCGCTTTGATAATTTAAAAGTTGCAAATTATAAAATGATGTCCCCGTGAAACTCGTCAATAATTGAAAAACACCCTCTTGTTGGTGAAAGCGTTTTAAAACTTATTATATAAAACAATCACAAAATAACTTCCCATTTTGGATGCGCCTGCTTGACTATTACGTAATCCGGATTCTCCTAAAGCACTCGGACATTATTCGCCAGCCGACGGTTCAAAACGTAAATTTCGGTATACATTCCCAACCGTTCCCACCCTTCGTATTTATGTGCGTCAGAAAAATCCCGTTGTAAAGTCGGTACCAAACCAGATCCTCTTTTACGATACAATTCATTCTTTTGCACGATTCAGATAAATTCAACACGTCTTTTATACGAAGATTTAGAAGTATCCTGAGAACAATATCTTAGAGGGCTTAGTATGCTTCCGTGTTTTGATATAAACTCGTTAAATGTGCAGCTTTTGATTGGAAATATAAAAGTATTAAAATATACTTGACAATAGCTAAAAATGTTTAAAAGAATAAAGTATTCCTGAACGTAAAGATGCTATTAACAAATCTACTAGCACGCAAACGGAGTAAATTCCACAACTACGAGTAGGTATCAAGAATTTTATTAAAATCACATCGGATAGAGATGCGGAGGTGAGGTAAAATGCGCTTCATATGGTAATCTTTGAACTTGTTTAATGGGAGCCTCTTGTTTCGCCAAGATATGTTTGGTCAAATGTATCATTTCCCAAATTTTCACTTCCCAAAAAGCTATTTGTATTATTTTCAGGATACCAAAAAAGCTATTTAGATCGGTTAGGTCAGGTTAGAGTTGTGAGCGCCGTAAAATGCTATTTTTTGCGGCGGGAAATACCTTTTTGGCAAATGAATATTTGGGAAATTATACATTTGACCAAACATATTTTGGCCAAACGGCATAGACCCGTTCAAAATGAACGTTCTTTTGTATTTTTCTCTTGCCTTCTTTCTTTCCGATAGTAAATATTCTCCAAAGTCTATAGCATCTTCGTTAGCCGTTTTTATTTTAAGGAAATCGTTTTCCCTCATTAAAATAAGGTGCGGAGCAAAGAATAGTTCTCGCTTGAGCCGCTGTGGTCTAATTAACATTATCAATGGAGCCAGTGTCGGGAGTTGGTCGAGCGGGAATTTTTCATTTAAAGCCGGCGCTAACTGTACATGTTTAATTTTTGCACGTGTGGGCCTTAATTTTCTTTAAATCAAGATAAAAAAGTTATATTTGATCTTATTTGATGCTTTTAAACCTCGACGCTAAGGATGTTATAAATTTAATGTGTTTATGCATTTTGATTTAGTTTTTCTTTTTGTTTGAAAGGTGACCATGTTATTGTGCACGGTGGGTCATTTAACAGTATGAGCTCTAAAAGTTAGGGGTCCTGATTTTGTTGGGTTCTTTCATCAATTTAATAGATCTTTAATCATGAATTGTTTTGACATTATAAATAACTCATATTATGAACGTTACGGTTGTTAAAGTTACGTTAAGTTTTATCTGGGGTAAATCGATAGTTCCTGAGGGAGAAATGCAAAAGTTCTATGCGGACGATGTCACGGACAAAGGTTGGTACCTATCACGATACAAATAATAATATTGTTTTCCATAAAGATAAACTTTGGTGAAAAGAATAGGTACATAATGAGGTCAATTCTCTGACATTTACAATGTAAAGTAAATAAAAACCAGGCAAGTTTAGTGCGAGTGGGACTCGCGCACTGAGGGTTCCGTACACATTCGGCAAGTTTTTAGTATTTGTTGTTATTTTAAGGTTTGTTCTATAATCATACCAAATAATGACGCTTTTACGGTTTTTACGATACAACAAAAATAAAAATACGTTGAAAAAAAATGTTTCTTGTATGCGGGGGTTATAAAATTTTCTTATTTATTTTTTATTTTTTAGGAAATCCGTCGTAATAACACATATTCTAAAAAAATCAATCCGCTATATATTACGGTTTAAAAGATAAATCTCTTTATAGTTAGGACAGACGGACGAACGAACGGACAGCGTAGGCTTAGTAATAGGGCCCCGTTTCACACCCTTTGGGTACGGAACCCAAAAATGTGAAAGTTCTTTTTTTTAAACATTGCGCAACGATTTAAAACAAAACAAAAAAAACTAATTACCCAATTACTAAACATTCAAAAATCGATTAGTTAGAGTTGACCTCTGACTGCTAATACGGGTAAGGCGACATTTTGTAGTTTCACGAACACCTTTATTAAGTCTACTCTAGTCTACCTTTATTGTACAAAGGATGTATTTTCGGAACATTCGTAATTAAGTCGAACGGTTGCCGCATAATGGATCAGCCTTTAACTATCTCAAGCACATTATCACATTCAGAGCCCCCAAAAGGAAATTGTATATATTTTGAATATGCTTAGAGTGTCAGTGGCTGTAAATAGGATGACAATCCGTGCCAGATTCTGTAATTAACTTACAAAATTAACACAATATGGAGCTTCTTTTAGTGACTTAGCAATCAAGCAAAATAACTTAAATTTATCAGTTCCCGAGATAATAGTGATAAATAACTTCTACGCGGACGAACTCGCGGGAAAAAGCTAGTATTTCAATAATAACCACTTACTTTTTTATGAATACAATGCATCCTTAATATTTTGTATAACTTTTCCAGGCAAGGACATCGAAGCCAAAGCCCCGACGCCCATGCAAGAGATAGACCACGCCCTCAGAGCCTGTGAGTTCGGGTGGTTCCACATTCAGTTGCTAGGAACAGCCCTGGTCGGACTGGTGGCCAGTGTCCTCGTCAGCAATACGACTGCCTACCTACTGCCGAATGCTGAATGTGACCTAAATATGAATCTGGTGCAAAAGGGCATGTTGAATGCTATGCCTTATATAGGTGCAGTATTTTTTTAAGTGCCTTTATATTTGTCAGGCCAAAGGGTCTAGCCAATATTTATATATATATATATATATATATATTCGTAGGCAGGGTCACTACCAACTAGGCTAACTGCGCCGTCAAATATAATACAAATACGAGCTTTTCCGATTAAAAACGATGTTGTATGTGAATCTTGTAGCTTGTAGCCTATATACTTGTAGTTGACAGTGACCGTGCTTACGAATTTTCGATGGCCGGTAAACGCAAAAGTGTGATAAAAGCGAGTATTTGTTGAAAAAACCTTTCAAATCCTCTTTTTAACGCACAAACCGGGGATATGTAAAAACATTTTCCACCGAAAATGTTCGCGAAAATTCAATAGGCAGGAATCAAAGTTTATCAAATAGTCCTTTTGCTTTTGAGATTTTGTTTGTGTTGCTCACTTCGGCCGGTATTGCGAGCAAATTGATAATATTGACATTGATACAGTTGGAGTCTCGTTTGGAGTTGATATAGCTGTCGTCCAATGGGAGAACGCTGCAACTTGAGTTACAGCGTTTTGTGTTAACTCGCATCAAACGATTCCTCATTTACCAAAGATCTTTTAAATATATTATGTTTTAGCTAGTTTAGGCGGTAAAAAACTGGCAAAACCCGTAAACTCTGCATAAGACTCGCCAAAACATCATGACTGCGATTGTGATGTTTTTTAAAACCGTTATGCCGCTTGATCACAACAGAACGCCGTAAGTGGCCTCTACCTCGGAAGGAGAAACGGACAAGTCTGGACGCGTTATATCCACTTGCAGCGGTTTGCCTAATCTATGGGCTGCGTCATCGTCAATTCAAAACGCAGCAAAACCTTGAAATGCGTTTAACTCAAAACTAGGGTTTTTGACTTGCACCGTTCTACCATTGGATGGCTTATTACGCGAACGAATGAAAGACAAATGACAGCGGCGCCACCATCTACGTAAAAATGTCACAGTGTATAGCAAATTAGTTCAATTTCTAACCACCGCGTATCTTTATTTGTTCGCGATGATCTCTGGCCCGATCACGTGTCTGGGGCCCTAAATCTAAAATCGAAGTTCCAAGTCACGTTATCTCCATCCCTGTTTCCAGATTTCGTCTCGAATGATGAGTGAAAGGAATGAGGCATCTGAAGTTTCAAATTTTGTTAAAGGTATTCACTTTAGTACCTTGTCGCTCTTAATGCTTTTTTGAACAGCCTCATGAAATTGATACTCGAGTTAAAGTGGTAAGGTACTTACAATATATATTGATGACACTTACAGACGATCTATTACTTTTTACATCACTAACTAAACGTAACACGCATTGCGCAAACGAAGAAATACGCCAATCGTTTACAGTACTTCTTACTCACTGAAAAGGCAGTTTTATTATAAAAGGTTGGTAAATATGTCTAGACAGCTCCAATAGGCTGTAAAAGAGATTTAACTACGTCTTACTCGTATCGTTCTTTTTGATACTAACCTACATATGTTTTTAGTACGAATGTGACGTGACCTGGGATCTCGATCTAATAACTGGTTCAGGGCATGAAGTTAAATTCATCACTCTCATTTTATGAAAATAGAGAAGATGAAGTGAGTACGCTTATTCTCTGAATTAAAACATAAGCTATCTTTTATCCCGCGAAACATTTCTCCGAAGTGTCACAACAAGATTGTTAAACGAAGTGAATATGTGAAGTTTAAGGTGACTTTGGTACGAGTTCCCCTTTTTTTGGGCATCGTAACCCTTATTTCTGCTTCCTATCAATCAGTTTCCAAGTATTCAGGTAGGTTTTTAATAATTTACCGCCTGTTTCACAATCATCAGATAAGAATAGACAAGGAGAGCGCTAACTGGCAGAATTTACTTGTACATTGTAAAATAGGCCCTTAGTTATTGCAAATACATAGCTTATTATATAATAGCATAGCCGTTATGTTTTCAGGGATGATGCTCTCCTCTATCATAGCTGGTTTCCTCACGGATACGTTTGGTCGCAAGCTGTTCCTTGTCACAGGGTATGGAGGAATATTCGTCTTCACGCTGGTGGCTGGCAGCAGTCAGACGTACGAAGTGATGCTCACTGCCAAATTCGTTGAAGGCGTATTGTAAGTAACGTTTATATTTTTGAACTCTGAAATAAATAAATATATGCAATGATTTCTGCTGGAAGAGTGAAGTAAGAGTCATCACGTAGGTACCATAGGCCATACAAACTTAGGTGATACGTCTTTTCATTACGGAAAGGTTGTTGGTAGGTTGGGACTGTACCCCTAAAATCGTAGAATATTTTTTACTAAGTTCATATATTTCATGCCCTGCGTTATAACCTTTCCAGTTATTACAAGTTTTAAATAGTTAAACACAAACCCTCTTATTCATAATCCCACAATAACTTAAGTATGCTTGAATGGTTTGTCCTTATTTTTCATTGTGATATTTGAATCTGACAGAAAGTGACAAAGCATACTTTTACTAAAATAGGTTTGTTGTGCGTTTATAAATAAGGGGGTTTATATTTTAAACAAGTGGACCGCCCTCGCATTGGTAAATTAATTTAAAATAGGTATCGCGTATGAAATAAAATATAGCCTTTGTCATTGTTCCAGATAATGTAGCTTTCTTGGTGGAAGAGGTAAATCAGTTCAATAAAGTAAAGCATATCTGTCAAATAAATTAAGCCCTTTCCCTTTCTTACACTTGAAAATAGACAAGGAGAGTGCTATCTTTATTTGACAGATGTATTTATGTCGATTGTGAAACAGGCCCTTAGAGTATATCGATCACATACAACCATATAAATATTTCCTCTTTATAATATAAGTATAAATAGGCCTTTTCATGTTTACTCCAGGCTTAAATAACGTTATCATCGCCACTAAAATGCAGCATTTCACTTAACTGTAAATAAATAAATATCAGGGACAATCTCACACAAATTGACCTAGTCCCAAACTAAGCTCTAGGGTTGTACTATGGGTGGGTTCAACGTAAAAGTGACAGAGATAGTTTTGTTTACATGTTTTGCGCATCCACGCTTGCAGCGAGTGCACAACGCTATACTCGGACACAATAGTCTGGAAAAGATAGTCATAGTTGGAAACGTCGAAGACGAAACGCGAGGTAGATCACAACTAAGGGGATTAAAGTCCTAAGGAGATGAGCATTCTCTTTTCTCAAAGGCTGGTAACGCATCTGAGATTCTTCTCCTGGTGTTTGGAGTGTCCGTGGACGGTGTCGATCAGTTTCCACCAGGTGAAGGTGACCCTCTGGCGTGTGTGCGTCATCTATCACAGAAACACCGATGAGAAGGAAGCTCTTTGATTCGTGGACAGCCACTAACAGAAGCCAATGAAAGCAACTCGTTCTACCCTTTACGACGTTCATTAAACATGATCTTCAATCATGAAGAAAGAACTAGATAATATAGTAAATTGCGAATGGGTGAATATTGAAACTTAAAAAATCAAGTGTGTAATCCCCAATCTATAAACAAGTGACTACACAGACAAAAAATAAATTTAACTCACTTTCCGAGACTTAATTCCTCTTTACTGACTCACTAAGAAATCGAATCTACAAAGTATGAAATACTTTATGGAGTTAACTAGACTTATCCCATTAGAGGGACATTTATGTAAATGTGCGAAGTTGGAGCGGAAAGTAATATTCAGGTCAAGGAGATACTGTGATTTGTTCTTAATCCACTTTATGAGCTATTTAAATGGAAATTTCCCTTTAGCTTAATACCTATTTGACGAGGAAAGCCTTTTTTAACCAACTATGCGAAGCCAAACGAAGAGTAGTGAATGAGTAGTCTATGTATGAAGAGTTATGCATCATTCGGTCGCACTCAGAGACGTCAATTAAGTTTTAAGTTTGCATTAAAGTAGCTGCTGTCACTTTCTTTGCTATAGCAATAGAATAAGACGTAGCAACTTTAATGAAACTTGAAAATTAATTGACTAATGTAGCAATTGCAACCTCATTACTGAGTAATAAGATTGTAATTGCTACAATAGTTTTGTGTAAAAAACTGCCTTTTACCTTAGAAGGGCAGTATAGGCCATGCATACCACCCAAAGCGTAGACGTTAAGCGAACAATTCAGTCACCGATTCATGAACACCCCTTATAATCGCCTTTAGGTAAGCAGGTACTGAGCATCACACATGGCTAAAGCCTCCGAGGCATAGATTACATGCCTTAATCTTATTAGCGTTGGGGACACATGGTGTTTCGAAATAGGGAATATGGTTTAAGGTACACATCCTTAAATATTGTTTTTGTATAACTATGATTAAGCGTAGGTACAAATTTCCATGAATTACATCCAGGATGAATTTAAAAAGAAACGAAGTTAAGGACAGTGAATGAATCAATTAAAAAACCGTTCCTTTGTTACTCAGTCAGTTAACTCAACTTGACTAAGATGGCCGTCTCAAGAAGTCCCAGTGAATTTCATGTCATAGAAAAACTTTTGACGCGTCTTGAGATCTCAAGTCATCTCAGTCAAGATTAGATTATTAATATGGCCCTAAATACACTGACATTGAATGAGATGCTCGTCTCAAATGGCTTCCGAGATGACAGTTTTGTATGCACTGACATTTACTTTGACATTTCTTGAGACTTGGTCTTGGTCTATCAATACGGCCCTAAAAGAGCGTCCCCACTGAGAGCATTCGCGTGTAATGAGCATTCGGTGTCGAATATTCGAGTGGTGTGGACGATGAGCCGAGCGTACAAAGCTTGCAAATTATTGAAATTATTGCTCGTTTACAAATGCTCGGGTAAGAATGCTCTCAGTGAGGACGCTCCTTAATGCTAACGATAACGATGCTCGAAAACTGTCAAAATGTATAGGATTGACGTATAAGCTATCGCGTCGGCCACTTATATTATATCAATTCCATAATTTTTCTAACGTACCGTTTAAATTCAATTGTTTTCTCATGTGACGCAAACAATATCAGGGTGAAACAAAAGATAAATATTTTTTTATTTAAACCTCGTATTTACCAATGGCATGTGGTATTAATGCCCATTGGAAATTGTTTCGGTATACGCAAAAACACTCGTAACTTAGGTCTACCTTTAAATTCTTCCGTTGATGTCTGTTTGATAATTAATTGTAGCTTTACCTGAAACAAAAAAAAAAACATAGAATGATTATTAAAAATTTTTACTCATTGTAAAAAGCATCTGATGTAATTTTTATAATACAATTAATTGTTCCGAGTGTTACTATTTGTGTTTTCATAAAAACAAACAATTGATGAACGTGTTTAGTAATTCCTAGTTTTCACTGTCAGATCCTTTAACTATATTGAAAGAAAGGCAACAAGTTCACTTCCACAATTTTATAAATATAGTAGTATTTTGCTAGTATTCAAGTTTAAATATTACTTTACTTCAGTTTAACGTACGATAATATTCGTCCCCGTCTCACAAATGCATGGCTAATTTATAAAATACAAGACAATAGAGGTATAATAATTATGTATATATTCTGTTGTGATTGTTCAGCTGGGTTAAAACTATATATTTCTAAAAACTTCTGTCAAGTTTGCGATAAAAGTTGATAAACGCCGGCGCCATTTGCCTAAACACCGGAAGGAGAAAATAGGTATAATTTGTGGTGTTTCTGATTTATAGAGTGACGTAGAGAGTTATTACACGAATGTTGGTATCAATTTCTCACAGTTTATGTTTAAAGAAACGTCAATTTACAAAAGTTTTGTCGATGAAAATTTTCATGAATATAAACTGATATATTATATTGGGATGAAATGGATGGATGGATAATTAATATCAAATGAAAAATCCCTGTTAGTATTTGTTTATTTTGTGGATATAAAACAATGTTAAATTATCCGAATCCACAAAATCACATTTCGTCTAAGAATTTTGTTATGAAACTGTACCTTGAACCCGTTTCGATACTTTTTATCATTATTATGATGCTTCATTGCATTGTAAACTAGGGCTTTATCCGACATACAGGGTTATTTTTTATTCAGTTTTGGGGGTTAAATCAATAAGTCATACTGACCAACTTTCACTATGGGACCAACCCCGAAATCGCGAAAAAGAAATCGACCCTCCCATACATTTTAGATAGTCAGATTTCGGGGTAGGTCATATTTAGTGAAAGTTGGTCAGTATGACTTACTGATTTAACCCCCAAAATTTGCGCACTGAATAAAAAATAACCCTGTATATTAAATTAAAAATCGATTTCTATAACGGTATGTTTTATCCTGCTCTTGCTTTATGTGCTTGCTTCAATGGTCCTTTCTTTTCAGTAATAAACATTTTTTGTCTAAATTTTCCAGTTTCGCGACGTCATTTAGTCCAACAGTGACTTACACCTCGGAGTTCTGCCACAAGGGTATCAGAGACCGGGTGATGCTGTGCCAGTCGTCCTTCGCTGCCTTCTCTCAGGTCCTCATCGCCGCCATGTCGTGGAGTATCCTGACACAGAACTGGTCGTACGACCTGTTTGATGGATTTATAGGTGAGTAACATGTGGCTGGTCTGACCAATTTTAACTGAACCTGCTTTATTACGGTTGTGTTTATCATGTGGATAAAGGTGGATAAAATATCTGTCACTTTCAGACCAGTATTTAAGTGCGAGAGTGACGGATGCTTTACCCACACTTACACACCGCTATAAAGGCTAAAATACGGGTGTAGATTTTGAAGAACTATTTGGACCGTAAGGCCCGATTCGCACGAGCGCTTTTTTAACGCTCAACGCTTGCGTTCCGCGATCCTATTGGTGAGATTCTCAAGGCGAACGAATGGGATCGCAAAACACAGGCGTTGAGCGTTAAAAAAGCGCTCGTGCGAATCGGGCCTAAAGAGTGGCACTTCGAGTCCATGGGCGGCCATAACCACTTTCCATCAAGTCCCCTAGCATGCAAGCACGATACAATTTGACAGGTGCTAGGGATATGAATACAACTATTCCATATTCTAACGTAAGGCTTAACGCTTAAGGTTTAAATAAAAGTGTCCCGTCTTAATAAAATCGCTATAAACATGTGAAAATCGCAATAGTCGCTTAGTAATAAA
This sequence comes from Tortrix viridana, assembly GCA_963241965.1. NCBI lineage: Eukaryota > Metazoa > Arthropoda > Insecta > Lepidoptera > Tortricidae > Tortrix > Tortrix viridana. The sequence continues at coordinate 10,538,475 of OY725187.1, forward strand.
AGGTAATAAAAGTCAAGATGAGATACTTTTATTTTAAACCTTAAGCGTTAAGTCTTACGTTACGTTCACGATTCAACACTTAATCACCTTTTTTTTCTATTATTTGTATTAAAATACACCACAGACGGTTCGAAGGTCGTCGCTTTCATCATTAATAAATAAAAAGTTAGTTACCCCTTCATAATTTATGCATAACTTCAGTATTTCAAGTTAATGTCCCTGCCGTCTAGTTAATTGCCCCTAAATTATAACAAATTTGATATCAACACTTCCAAGGACAGACAGTTTATTATTTTCCTCGCCCAAATTGTCAATTACGACGTTTATTTATACATAAATTTAATTATTTCCTAACACCACTGAATTTATGAATTAGAGCTTCATCGTAAACACTTTAATATTACTAAGATGTTCACGGAATCTTGCAGAAATTATACACTGAAAAACATTGAAAACGGGTCAATGTGTATGAACGTGAAGGTGAAAGTGAGGGTGTGTAAATTTGTATGAACATTAACTGCCGCACTCAGAGACGTCAATTAAGATTTAAGTTTCATTAAAGTAGCTGCTGTCACTTTCTTTGCTATAGCAATAGAATAAGACGCAGCAACTTTAATGAAACTTAAAACTTAATTGACGTCTCTGAGTGCGGCAGTATATCCCAATATTACATCACCCAATATTAAATCAAGTTCAATTAATGAACTTGAGTGTCTAATATTTTAATCGCTTTATTCATTTCCTAGCTAGCGACAAAGATTAAAGCTTTAAATGTATGTGTCGTTCAAAGAAGGAATTATTAAAAAGTAATATTTAACTGCCTGTTTTATATAATTTTCTTTGAATCGTGTTACTTACATGGAAGATTAAAAGAGTAATTTGATTTAAAAGATTTTGTAATATCAAAAATATGATTCTATTTAGAAATGCCTTCTTTCAGTACATCAACATCTAAAACCTAACGTCATATTACAAAGAGGTTATTATTGTATATTTATTTGTTTGCATGTTGGGGGTTATCTCTGTACCTAACTACTGAACCAATTTTAAAGAGTGGGTAGTAGTAGTAGTAGTAGTAGGTCGTGGGTGTATTAGTGTAGAGGGTAGTTTTTTCAGATTCAGATATTTATTCATAAAATTTAATATTTTACATGTAATTTTTTATCTAAAACATAATAATAATGATAATTAAATTTGTTTCGCAACGTCAAGTTGTTTTTAATGATAGTCAGTAAGTATTTATTTATGTACATCACAGTTTATACAAATATTTCTTAGGTTTGGTTTGGGTCAACAATCACCATCGACAAATTCGTCAACGCTGTAGTAGTAGTATATTTTACTTTTTTATTTAAACTAGAAGACGCCCACGACTTCGTACGCGTAGAAATAATTTTCCACTGCTCCCCCAATTTCTTCCCGTTAGGGGGTAATTTTCGAAAAATCTTTTCTAAATGCATCCCTTTATTTCCTCCATACTTCGAGTCCCTAGGTCCAGCTGTTGTCTGTGCGGCTGTGCATTGTCTGTCTGTCAGTCAGTTACAGAAAAGTTATTTATGTATCTGTAAATAAAATGAGTGAGCACTTTTAGCGGCCTACTTACATAATAAAGTTCATTTTAGGTGTGATTGAAACAATCATACAAACATCCATATAAACTTTTACATTTATAATAAGTATTTTAGTGGGAATTGGAATTAATTAAGTCGACTCAAACACCGCAGTAAGGAATAACTCTGCTCACCACGGTTCGACACGCCATAAGCGTTATCTTGCTTATTGTGACGCGAAACGGCGATCTAGCGACAGTTGTACCTATAGATAAGCTCGGTCTTATTTGCGGAGACGGTTGCCACGTTTACATTTTATGCTTTTTAATTTTGCCGTCAAGTTTTTGTCTCTGGAAAATAGCCATTTGACACCCGTAGAATAATTTCGCCGAAATTGCAAGAACGAAAAGAGATTTCTTTTCTTTCTTCATAATATTAAAAACTTGCTCTTTTTAGTGGAGCGTTGATGATGCAATGTCCTTTATTCATTTATATCTAGTGTCATTTCCTTTACCTCTTTATACGGCATGATGGCAACCTTCCGTTCCATTTGACGCTCGTAATCTCTCATCTTCCCCTAATCACTTATTTTTGTGTTTTATCTCTCCTTCTATAAAGTTTTTTTTATCAAATGTCACCATTTTACAATGACTGTTGTCACTTGTTTTCAATATTGCCTTTTTTAGAGACGTGGTTTAAGAGATTTTCATTAATTACTTAGATAACAATTCGCACCCCCAGTACTGAACTGCACTAAGACAAAATATTTTATTTTTCAGAATCGACGAAAAACCGTTATCTCATGTTATATCAATGTTATTGCAATTTAAAAAGTCGATTTTGAAATTGTTCGACATAATACAGCGTTGTACTATGGGTTGTTGGAAATTGTCAAAATAAACGATACCGTTAACCGCGGCAATATGCATCGCATTTATGTTATAAAGCGAGAATAGACTAGCAATAAAAATGCAGAAGTTTATCATTCCAAATCAATTTCCTTCCAACAAGTCCTAATTTTTTTTTATAGTATAACAAAATCGTATCTAATAATAGAAATGCAGAACAGCTAACTCGAATATTTGCATAACTTGTTTATTAAACAAACAAACTAACTGTAGCTTTGGAATGGATAATTGGAAGTCTGTAAATGAATATACGGTAGGAATTTAATCACACCTAACTTTAACAAAGTTATCGCCAACAACATCAGTAGCTAATTCATATTCCAGGAAAACAAGACGATACTCAGGACTAAAGGAACCCTGTCTTGTCGTTATTTACATATCCAATGTTAATAGATCTGTCAAAAGCAAGATGAATCCTTTCAATAAATTGTCCCAACCAGACGTTCAGGTACGTCACTTAATTGAAATGTCTTGTAAATTCAAAACAATGTGAGATATTAGGTACCTCGTGCTCTGCTGTCTAATGCAAGTTGTCCGCGACTAATTTGTCACTCCGATATCCCTTTCGTACTGAGTGACAAGCGAGAAAATACAAGATTTGTTAGCCGCTCAGTACACGACATTCAAATACTTATCCCCTTTTCCAGTACTCCACACATGGAACTTCTACCTCTACATAATGTCCTTATGGTCCCTCGGGGCCTGCCTGCTCTACGGGTTATTACCGGAGAGCCCTAAATACTTAATAACCCAGCAGAGATACGACGAGGCGAGAGACATCCTGATTAAAATCTACGTCATGAACACCGGGAAACCGGCTGATACTTACCCGGTAAGGCGATGTTAGTACAATGTTTTTCTACAAATTGGGTATTTGTTTTGTCGACTAACGATACGGTAAATAAAAGAGATTGTTTGGGTATCCATTGTGCGCGTTTGTGTGTATTTTTTTGTATGTTTGTTCTATAGTTACAGACTAGAATGCGTCATTTGAATGAAAGCGTAACGACGCTATTGGGAGGAAAAATAATAATTAAAGGAAAGGATGAACTCGATAAATAGAGTTAAGACACATTACATTATTGTGTATTTTTTACATTTTCCAACTGCAGGAAATCAAAAGGGGGGTCATGAGTTTAATTGTCTATGAACAAGTTAGGTTTAGGTATTACTTGGAGTATTTATGTAATCAAAAATCGGTTGTTCTGCATCTGAATTATCGGAAGATTTTATTAAATAAATGGTGTGTCATCATAATGATTTGTCAAGAATGTGTGAGTGTCATAGGTTATGTTAAAATATAAAGACACATTCACATTTGTCTGATGTGTTGTGTCGTGATGCTCTCTGACGTGATGGCGAACATGCACATTTCTGTGTCGTGTTGTGACGTCTTCTGTCGATATTTTGAACCAAAGATCGTCAGAAAGCCCGTGCACACTTGTCTGGTCCGTTGTTGTGACGCGGCCGCTCTGCCACCCCCCCACATCACCCATTCTGACGAGGACGGGGATCGCTTGTGAGGCGACGCAATACAAGCCATCACAACACACTGCATCAGACAAATGTGGACTATATTAAATGTATGAAACCAATTCTATTCGGACACGTCACGACACAACACGTCAGATAACAAATGTGAATGCGGCTTTAATGTGCATCATACGAGTAGCCAGATGAGATTATATTTTACTTTTTAATTTTCACGTACCGAGCTGGATAAAGCAGCTTCATTTTTTTATTCATTTCCAGTGCCCCAATTTATGGAATACAGCAAAACAGCAGGTAATAGATGAAGCAGCAGAAGGAAAGTCGGGTCTGACCCACCAAATTGTGACAGGGCTCTATAATGTTAAACCGATTTTTAAGATGCCACTGGTAGTGCCGTTGATGCTGGCCTCTTCTATTGGATTCTTGGTTATGGCGGTGTAAGTACCTACATCTCACTATCCCACTTATAAGTACCTAACCTATTTCCCTGTTAATACAATACAATAACTCTTTATTGCACACCACATATAGCAAGGAAAGGAAATACAACAAGAAAGAGAAGTGTTACATAGCGAGACAACAGGCGACCTTATCGCTAAATAGCGATCTCTTCCAGACAACCTTAGAAAGAAGATTAAAAATAAACATCAAAAACCGGCAGGCGGTGCAAACTAAAAGTATTACAATAAATCGGATTTTAAAAATAGAAAGCGATCTCGCTTGTCTTAATTTCAAGGGCAGAGAATTTCACAACCTAAATGAGTTATTGTAAAATTTAGACTCAGAAGGGGAAACGGTTAAAAAAAAATTTCAACAACGCACAGTATTACGAGTAGAATAACTAAAACGCTCCTTAAGATATCGTGGAGTTAATATTATAGCTTATATTTCACATTCCGAAGTTTCTAGATACATCGTATCTTGGCCAACTATGTTGTCAAATCAGCAGCTAACCATACACTTCCCAAGTTCGAGACTTGCCCACGCTGACTTAAAGTTGTAGACCGATTTTGATACTCCAAGGATCTAATAGGACGGAAATTATTTAGTCCCCCAAGGTTTACAGGGAAGCTAAAGTTTGTAAGATGTGGTTTAGACTTCAGATTGTTGAATCTTTGAGGTTGCTAACGTATTTGTTACGGGATTTGCTTCATGGCGCGTTTTTTGATCTGTAGATAACTCAACTAATACTTTAATTATAACCATTGGTAAATTCTGAGCAGTGGTTGCACTTTGCCCTGATGCCATGAAGGCGACGACATCAAACAAATAAATAGGAATAAATTAAACATGCCACACAATGCCGCAGCAGAGATGAGGCGATTTTTATGAATTTATTTCCGCCGCCCATCGCTCACCGCTGCTGCTCTCGCTATTGTGGTCAGGACTTCAAAAAATATCTAAATTTTAGGTCATTACGAGCTCGAAATCCAAGACGTACAGTCGAGGGCAGAAATATGTATACACTCATGTACATTGTTCCATTAATAAGGTCCAAAAGTGTATACATATTTTTGCCCTTGACTGTACGCACGGAAGGACAGCAGATTAATAGCAATAGAACTCCGGTTGTTGTTGTTAGGTGCGGACTTATTCTCTCTCTTAATTTAAGAGCTGTGCTCTTGTTGGTGGAGCAATTTCCATTCCTCTCTCCTCTCAGCCAGCTCCTTGACCTCTTGACACGACCAGGACCTTCTCCTTAACTTGGTCCATGTAGCATCTTCTTGGTCTTCCTCTCCGTCTCCTGCCTTCAATATTTCCGTCTATAATGTTTTTGATGCTTACGGACTTATTAATGGTACTATTTATGTTCCCAGATACAACGTGTACCGACTATGGTTTCCCCAGCTATCAACCATCGTGGAGCATTACAGCGTAGTACCTGACCACGGCGATCTGTGTAATATGCTTGATGCTTACACGTACGATCTGAGGAACAGAACAAATATAGCTTCTGAAGATTTCGAGTATGTTTGCGTACCGGTAAGTATATTCTAGCGTCAGCGATTCATGTGTTCCGAGTAGTTTGGACTACTGTACATATCTTTTTCTCTCCGATAATCTTACTTACAAGGAAAGTTACCCAACTGTCCGGCTCCGATTTGATTTATTTTGATATATGTTAGAGAGTAGTCTAAAATAACAGACACGTATTTTTTTAGCTGCCAAATCTCAACCTATTGGGAGAAATTATCATATTTTGCTAAAAAAGCACCCTTCCAAGTTTTATATTTCTCATTCGTGTTTGTTCTTAGGAAAATATGAGATTAAGCCGATATAACAAAACACGTACTCATTATTTTTTCATGTTCTCAAATATATAATCAAACTGTAATTAACTAGCAATTTGCTTGAAAAAAACTCTACGGAAGTCGAAGGTTTAGTCACTTTTCAGTACAATTTCTCCCTATGGGTTGAGATTGGGCAGCTAAAAAAAAATACGTGTCTGTTATTTTAAACTACTCTCCCACATATATCAAAATAAATCAAATCGGAGCCGGACAGTTAGGTACCTTTCCTTGTTAATATTATAAATGTGAAAGTTTTTTTGTTATTATAGTACAGTGTTAAAAATAAATTATTTATCATTATTGTGTTTATTGTGTAACAAATTTATGCCAAGAACTCAACTGAACTGAATATTGGGTCAACTTTTAATGACAATTAAATGGCTGTTAATGGCAAACAATTTTGGATGACTCCAAATGTAAATACGTTTAAACGTTAATACGAGTAAAAGCTAAAGTCCGATTTAAATATACGCCACTAAACCCTAAATTTTAAACTTAAATCTTCCTCATGAATAACTCCACCCATTAGTAAAAACCGTATGAAAATCCGTTCAGTAGTTTTTGAGTTTATTGCGAACAGACAGACGCGGCGGAGGGACTTTGTTTTATAGTACATGTACTGATATATCTAACCGAAAGCTTTAAAATAAATAGTAGTTGAACTGTAGGAAGTGTACTCGTAATGAGTAAAGTGAATAAGGATTATTGCAATGCGGTAGGATTTAATTTAAATAATTAATTCTGGTGGTTTTGTGGATTTATTATTAATGTTATGCGTATTAATGTATGCATTACCAATGTTTTATAATATTTCTGTAAGCTCTGCGTGTGTAATTGACTTTTAATTTATTTTTAATAAAAGAAAAAATCCAAATTGTAACAAAAAGAAACAAAAAAAAGAATAAAACTTGTTCTACAATCTCTCTGGCACCAATTTGCAAATAATTAATTACCTAAGCTGGCAACACTTTTGTCCCACTGCTGCGCACAACCCTTCCCTCATTTCTTCCAGTAGTCCCAGTTTAGAACGCGCTCCCGCCAATCCCTTGCAAACGGAACTAGGTCATCCCGCCATTTCCTTTCGGGTCTGCCTCTGCTACGATGTCCGTCGTGTGGATGCTAATCACTTTTTAATACACTTAGATTAGCTTTACTTGTAACTATTTAACTATGTAATAAAATCTTGCGAGGCGATTTAAACGTACTTCTAACTGTTGGATATACTTGAAATTTTTGATCTGTGATATAATGGTGGAATCGCAAAGTGCGTATAGAAACGCCTCAATGGCTAATTAGATCCATCGAGTTTTGTAATCGTTCGACTCATCAATTTGAAGTAAAAAAAAAAATAATTATAACTGTTTATTTCATTGAAAAGAAAGAAAAAAAGTTACATTCCAACCCAGGGAATCTTTACTAATTTAAGATTTTTTGCCGGGCCACACTATATATTATTAAATAGTAAAGTTTAATAACAACACTCGATCCTACTATTATTGTATATTTTGGTCGCTAGTTGGCGCCACCATCAACGCAGGTTGTTCGCCATTTTGTACTTAGTATTCTTGCTGTGTCGTAGTAACTAAATAAAACATTTGAAGAAGAAATCTCAAGTTTGTCATTGCAGAATCCCACAAACCTTATTTGGTTATGGGCCCAGGAAACTTTGGAACTTAGAGAACAGAAGAAAACAGCAAAGAAAAAGTTAATATTTGTTAATAGAAAAATACCGACCGCCTAACCTCAAAAATGCAGTCATTACGATCATTAAATGTGGAAAAATTCGATGGAAACAACTTTAGGCAGTGGAAATTTCAAATCAAATGTGCCTTAAAAGCTAATGGAATCGATATTTCCGTAGCAAAACCAAAAACGGATCCAGATAAAACAGACTGGGTAAAAAAAGATGGCGTGGCAATGTTCATTATAACCTCTTCGATGGATCTCAAGCAAATCACGCTCATAGAAAACTGTGAAACTGCTAATGAAATAATGTTGAAACTTGAATCAATATTTGAACAGAAAAGCGAATTGAATAAAATGCTGAAGCATGAAAGGTTTTACCAGTACAAAATGTCATTAAGTGACAGCGTGGCACAACACATCTCAAAAGTAGAAAACTTGGCTCAACAGCTTAAAGATAGTGGTGAGAGTGTTAGTGAATTGGCCATCATAACAAAAATATTAGGAACTTTGCCCGCCAAGTATAGATCATTACGTCAAGCATGGATGTCATTAGATCCTAAACAGCAGACTCTCATAAATTTAACTGCTCGTTTATTAGATGAGGAGGCCAGTATCACATGTGAAGAGGAACAAGAAACGGCCCTTCTGGTTGCAAATTCAAAACAGAAGAAGCAGAATGAGGCTAGTGGTAGTAGTTCGAGTCAAAACAAGACATCTAAGCATCGGTTTGAGTGTTACAACTGTGGAAAACGTGGTCATTTCTCCAAAGAGTGTCGTTATCCGAAGAAGGCAAACAAGAAACCAACTAAAGAAAATACAATGTTGGCATTTAATGTAGAAACCAACTTAAGTGAAGTTGAAGAGAATACCTGGATCTTGGACAGCGGTGCATCAGCACATATGACATTTAGAAAAGATTATTTCGAAGAACTTGTACAATGCAATCAAAAGTCATTGTCATTAGGAAACAAACAGTCTGTAGAAGTCTGTGGAATTGGAAAAATTATGATAAAGAGATTGGTCAATGAACAGTGGGAGTACAGCATTCTACAAGGAGTATTGTATGTTCCTAATTTAAGAAGAAATCTGTTTTCTGAAGGAGTGATAGTTCGAAAAGGGTACACTATTATTAAAAGACACCCAGATGCTTTAATATACAAAGAGGATGAAGTGGTAATGAGTGCAAAAATTACTGACAACAACTTGTATAAATTAAAAATAGAAACAGTGATTCCAGACTCTTGTAATGTGGTGCAAAGTAATCAAAGTGACATTAAAAAGTGGCATGAGAGACTAGGACATATTAACCTCAAACAAATAAAAAATATGAGTGTAAATAGTGTTGTTGAAGGGTTAAACATTGACAATATTGAAAGTGATTTTATATGTGAAGCATGTGCATATGGGAAGCAAAGTCGGTTCCCATTTCATAAATCAATGCGGGGAGAACTACAGCCTGGGGACTTAGTATACAGTGATGTCTGCGGGCCTATGAGTCACATGTCAATTCAAGGTCTGAGATATTTTGTATTATTTAAAGATGCTGTTACAAGCTACAGGCATGTATATTTTATGAAAAATAAAAGTGATGTTTTGGAATATTTTAAGAAATATAATGCTATAGTCAAGAATAAGTATGCCCATAATGTAAGAATTCTTCATACAGACAATGGAGGAGAGTATGTAAATAAAGCCTACAAGGAGTTTATGGACAAAGAAGGCATAATTCATGAGCTTACAGCCCCATATACACCAGAACAAAATGGACGTGCAGAAAGGGAGCTGCGAACAATTGTGGAGAGTGCTCGCTCCATGTTGTATGCAAGAGATGTTCCATTGAATTTGTGGGCTGAAGCTGTAAATTGTGCAGTTTACATATTAAATAGAACATCTTCAAGTCAGACCCCAAATAAGACACCTTTTGAGCTATGGAATGGAATAAAACCACAATTGGGTCACGTGAAAGTATTTGGCAGTGCTGGATATGTTCATATTCCAGATCAGTTAAGAACTAAGCTAGATAAAAAGAGTGAGAAAATGATACTGGTGGGGTATGATAATACCAATTACAGAATGTACAATATAAATACTAAACAAATAAAAGTATCCAGAAATGTCATATTTGATGAAAATGAAGTTCCGAAGATAGAAAAAAACATAGCTCAATTATTTATTCTTGATAAAAAAACTGATAATTATGAAATTAGTCAAGAATTGGAAGAGATAAGTGTGGAAGATGTCACACTGATAGAAAATTCATCAACAGAAAATGAAGACAGCATGCAGAGTTGTAACAGTGATGACCCTACCTATGAGCCATCTCAAGAAATAGAGGATACAGAGCGTTATGTAGATTTGAGATCACGAAGGAATAGACACTTTGAGGCAAATCTTGTTGAGATGTCGTTGCCACAAACATATGAAGAAGCCATGAAAAGTCCACACAAGAAGGAATGGTCCAAGGCTATACAGGAGGAGCTGATGGCTTTAGAAGAAAATGAAACTTGGTTCACAGTGAAAAATGATGGTCAGCGAACTCTTACTACTAAGTGGGTGTTTGCTATCAAGAAGGATGAGAATGGTCAAGTTACACGTTATAAAGCTCGTCTGTGTGCACGTGGATTTAGTCAAGTAAAAGGGGTTGACTATCAAGAGATATTTTCACCAACCACCAGGTATGACTCTATAAGAATTATCCTTTCTATTGCAGCAAAGTATAATTTAGAAATTCATCAATTTGATGTTAAAACCGCTTTTCTTAATGGCATCCTTCAAGAGGATATTTATATAGATATACCTGAGGGTGTGCAGATAAATAGTAATTATATCTTAAAACTAAATAAGTCATTATATGGCCTAAAACAGGCATCCAGGTGTTGGAATAAAAGATTCACTGAATTTCTAAAGAAGTATGGATTTATACAATCTCAAGCTGATAACTGTATTTATATAGGTATTTTTAAGCAAGTTAGAGTTATCTTAATAATATATGTTGATGATGCCCTGGTAGTATCTGAGAGTAAACAAATCATAAAAGAAATAATTGATTACCTAAAACAAGAATTTAAAATTAAAGAATTAAATTTAAAATATTTTGTGGGCATGGAAATAGAGAAATTAAATAATTGCATATGTATTCGTCAAAGTGATTACATCAGGCAAATTATTGAAAAGTTTTCTATGCATGATGCAAATCCAGCAAGTACGCCTGCAGATGTAAATGTTGTTATATCAAAGAATGTAGACGAAAATATTACAAAGTTTCCATATAGAGAAGCTATAGGCTCTTTGTTATTTTTGTGCTCTGTTTCAAGGCCTGACATATGTTTTGCTGTCAATGTATTGAGCAGATATGTTAATAATCCTAGCCAACAACATATAAATGCTGTTAAACGTGTAATAAGATACTTAATTGATACTAAAGATTTTTTTATTAAATATGGAGATAGCAGTGATCTCATCGGGTATTCTGATTCAGATTTTGCAAGTGATTTAGATACACGAAAATCAACTACAGGTTATATTTTCCAAATGAATGGAGGGCCAATCACTTGGTGCAGTCAAAAACAAAAAACGATTGCTCTCTCCACTACTGAAGCAGAATTTGTAGCTGCTTGTGAATCAGCTAAAGAAATATTGTGGTTGAATCAATTATTGTCAGAGTTAGGTGAAAATTATAAATGTATTACACTATGTGTGGATAATCAGAGTGCTATTAAACTAATTAACAATCCTGCTTATCACAAAAGAACTAAACACATAGATGTTAAATATAATTTCATTAGGGAAAAGGTAGAGTTGGGCTTAATTAAAATACAGTATGTATCAAGTAAAAATCAATTAGCAGATATTTTAACTAAAGCCTTGCCTACTCAAGTATTTGTTTATCTAAGAAGTCATATCTTGTATTGTTAGTTTTTTTTTAATAGTTTAAACAGAGTGTTGATAAACATTGAAGTAATGTTAATATTAAACTTTTAGTGGGAGTATTAAATAGTAAAGTTTAATAACAACACTCGATCCTACTATTATTGTATATTTTGGTCGCTAGTTGGCGCCACCATCAACGCAGGTTGTTCGCCATTTTGTACTTAGTATTCTTGCTGTGTCGTAGTAACTAAATAAAACATTTGAAGAAGAAATCTCAAGTTTGTCATTGCAGAATCCCACAAACCTTATTTTATATTAATTATAAAAATATTGTTTTAAGGTATTTTTTATTAACTTAGGGTTGTTGACAATTTTATCTGTAACATACTTGGGAAGACTGTTAAGTATGTGAGGTAGGTAGTTCGACCAAACCCTCCTGCCATAAGAGTTGTTACAACTTCCTACAGTAAAGTATTTACTATTTTCCAAGCTTCGGAGGTTGTTGGGTCTCTCATATCTAGTCAGTTCTCCCAGTCTGTCTAAAGTGAGATTATCATCAGTGTTGCAAGTACAGTCGGCAATGAAGTGTGTTACTAAAAATGTTTTTATTTTATTTTATTAATCTCATTATTCTTTCAGAATCTCAGTGGAGCCGAAACTTACATTAACAGTATGATCCTTGGCACTGTGTGCGTTCTCCCCTACATAATCACGTGGTTGCTAGTGAATTACGTGAGCAAGAAGTGCCTCCTGTTTTGCGCAGGAGTGTTGTGTGTGTGTATGACGTTAGCCATAAGATGGGCGGCGTCTAAAGCTGTGGTGGTGACGCTGTTCTCAATAGACACCGCAATGAGTCAGACGATGATAAGTCTGCTGCAAGCTTCGACGGTGGAGGTGTTTCCTACTTCTGTTAGGTGATTATATTTGTATTTTATTGGATAACTGATCAATAAAGAGATTGCCTTCAGGCGCGTGATATGCATCGGGATAAGTAAATGTGTATTAATTTTCACATCAATTAACAATTTAGTTTATTATGAAAGAGCTATGCTCGGAGATTCTCTAAAGGATAGGATTCGTAACGAGTACATCCAACAGAGTACCAAAGTTATCGACATAGCTCAAAGAATCAGAAAGCTAAAATGGCAGTAGGCCGACCATATCTCGCAAAGAACCGACAACCGCTGGGGCAAACGTGTTCTTGAGTGGAGACCGCGACTCTGCAAACGTAGTGTAGTACACCCTCAGACCAGATGGGATGACGATCTGCGAAAGACTGCAGGCAACGCTGGATGCGGCAAGCTATGGCGTTCATTGGGGGAGGCCTATGTCCAGCAGTGGACTAATATAGGCTGATGATGAAAAGTAATAAGGGTGCAAATGTTCATCGGGCGTATGATCAGAGCGTTGAACAAAACCATGATCATTTTGCTATTATAACTATGATAACTCATTCCAACAAACCTTTTACTGTCTTCTTTGAAGCAGAATAGCTTCCAACATCCCTTTTGTTATAAATTTCAACGCTCGAGTTTAACTTAGAACCGAGAAAGTCTATTCTAGCGCCATTGTCGTTCGCAAACACGATCAAGGCTCTTTTGTGAGGCGGTTGAGCTGAGGTTGGTTTTCAATGCATTGCAAAGACGATGCATAGTTGCTACTAAAACTAGATATATTTAAGCTGGCTAAGTTATAAACTTAGAAATTGTCCAACATTGTCTTATTTCAACAGGTTTTAATTACATTCGACATAATAGGGAATATGCATGAATTTATTTTTTTGCTTTATTAAAAAGTCATTAATGTAACTAACAGTAGAGAAAATTATTTTTCAAATTACTCTAAAAATAACCAAGATATAAACCATTAAAGATTTGTTTCTATCTATTTCTAGCAAAACAGAATTTAACATTCAGTTTATGTGGTCGTAGTTCCCGCTGACGTCACAGTACATGTCGGATCTCTCTGTCTAATTAGTAGTTTTAAATGCTTATATAATCCGTATTATTTGGCCGATTTTAATTTTAATTTCACTTTTGCCATCTCTTTTACTGTATTTTCATATTTAGTTAAGAAATGCGATAAAAAAATTCATGCTTATTCTTAATTATCAACCCGTCTGCCCGTGATCTATCTATGGTATCGTTGGTTTTTGTGTAGCGTAGTAATTAAATAAAATTAATATAATAGTAAGTAAAACTGCTTTGGGAAACATTGAAAGGACAGTAGTATCGCATTTTAGTACAGCAAATAGTGTAAACAAAACTCTTGTCACGTTGTCATGGTGATAACAGTTATTTACACCTTAATATAGCATTGTTATTAGGTACCTATTATGAATGTCAGAATTGGCATAATAGCTCTTATTCTTAAGGGAATTAGAGGTGTCATAACGTCAACTGTTATAATTGTTAATCAAAGAAATACGGGCTAATACATTGTGGAATAAGGGCCAAGTTTGTCTTGCAATAAAAAAAATCTCACAATAACGCAGCTATGAGTATTTGTCTTAGAACAGCTGTTTCAAGCGTACGAGGACACATTAACATTCATGGAGCACGCAGTCCACCTAATATGATTATTACCCGATCACAGTGCATACTGATTGTCATCGAGGATACAGCGATTGGGAAACAGAGTCTGGACGATAAAATGGGTATTTTGGGCAAAATAATATGCATGACGACGACCATGTGTGTGTTTTCAATGACTTGACGTTGCGTTTGACGTGTCTTTAGATCGACATATCAGCTAATATTTATAAATACTGTCCTAAGAGTAACCTAACCTAACCTAAACATATATCCTATGAATTTAATGAACTGCAAACAAAACCTGACTGATTGGCTTAAATTATTAACCTACGATGAGACAGAATCGCTTCTGATGCAATAGAGATAGTGTAACTTACGCACACATATCTACACCCACTCACCCATACACATACACACGCACACGCACACACTCACACGCGCACACACACACACACACACGCACACACACACGCACTAACACATGATGTTGGCGTTATGTACAAATGTAAGCTAGGAGGAGCGGGTACTCCTGACACAGGTAACCAATTTACCTAATAGGAGAACCCAACCCCCGACTTAAAAAATAGTATGTAACAAAATATCGAAAATAAATATTTTTCATTTTCATTTTTTCAAGAGTAAGTCATTCTTATACTGGGTGATCAATCCAAATGGGTCAGTAGGGAGAAGTTCGAAACTATGAGAGATAGCGACATCTATTCTTAGGGTGTTTCTTAGGAAGTCGTAACCATTTTGAACATTTACTGAAATTAAATAATTATCTTATTATTGGATTTTTCTTTCAATTACTTAAACAATATTAAAAATGTGTTCCTTGTGACTTATGATTCGCACCATCAACAATAACAACGAAAAAACTTGCAGAATTTATACCTAACATTGTTGACAGAGACTTCGACCGGGTATGATTCCCGGTTTAAGAAGAGATAAAAAAAAATTGAATGCCATTATTATTAAATCTAAAATCGACTCCATGTTCCTAAGAACAGATTTCGCTATCTCTTATAGTTTCTGACTTCTCTATACTGACCCATTTGGATTGATCAGGCTGTATATTTAGGTACTTTAATCGTTTTGCCGCTAAGAATTACAATATTGTGCGTGTGTGAATGTGGTTAACATAATTAGGCTGTCACAAAATAACTGAAGACTTCATTATTTGACTTAAAGAAAAAAAAACGGTTCTTGTAAAATAATGTTCGTTAATCACTTTCAACAAAAATATAATTACTAATCCAAGATGTTAATCGAGTTGATTAATTACACAACCAGGAACTTTGAATAATGAATATCATGGTTTCATAAACACTGAAAATCCAAACAACATACAGTCAATTTAAAACAGTCATGTACCAAGGCGAACTTACCCATTTAAGGGATCTCTTCCAGCTAACTTTGGGCGATTGAGAAAAATAAATCACATCAATGGCATCAAATAGACACGAGAGCGTACAAAATGTATGATGGGTTTAAATTATACAACATAAATAATATTTATAGTTAATGTACAGAAATAGAATAAACAGAAAATCGGCCAATCGAGGAGTAATCCAAGATATAAGGCCTGATGGCCGTATTCAAAGGAGATGACCCCTTTAAAGTGAACTCACTTAAACCTCTCAATTGCCCCTTAGGATTACTTGAGCCTCATTACGAAGTCTATTATAGAGGTAATAACTAAAAACTGTTTTTTTTTTCAGAACCCTGGCGGTTTCAATAGTGATGCTGGTAGGTCGCATCGGGACCCTTTTTGGGAACATTTTCTTCCCCATATTACTCAATATGGGGTGTACAGTGCCATTCTTTGGATTTAGCGGGTTAATGATTGGTAACGACATTAATATATATTTATTAATAGTATTCCTGGCATTGATTTTATTATTTATAAATACATTAATATATATTTATTAATAGTATTCCTGGCATTGATTTTATTATTTATAAATACATTTTTTTTCCAGTGGTGACGATTATGACAATATTCCTCCCAGCGAAGAAGACGTAGTGGAAGATTTATTTGTATTTAGATCTTACAATAAACTATAGTTACCAATTTAAGAATTAAGCAATAGTGATGAAAGAAGAATTAATTAGTCAAAAAATAAAAGTAGTTTTATTAATTTTAATAATTTATTATATATTATAGATTATTGCTAGTGATGATTTCCATTGTTAAAAAACGTGGAAACTTATATTATACAGTCAAGTATTCTGCCCTGCTAAGGTAAAAGTCAGTCTTTTACACAAAACTACTGTAACAATGGCAACCTCATGACTGGGTAATAAGGTTGCAATTGCTACAGTAGTTTTGTGTAAAAAACTGCCTTTTACCTTAGCAGGGCGGTATTATTTATAATGCTCGTGTAAACGACGTGGATAAACATGGATCGCTGCATCGCTCTTTCACTCTCTGACCATGTGGGTGCGAGAGTGACGGATGCTTTATCAACATTTTATCCACCGTGACAAAGGCTACCTTATACGGGGGCTGTTTTCAGGAGGAATGACTATGCTATTCAGTTGTTCCCGGAATTATCCCGGTTATGCGGCAACTTGGTAACACAGTTTAAGGGAATTATGAAACTCTTGTCAGTTTGCCATTATTACGTTGTGGCTTTCCTTAGTTAAAGGAGTTATGCGCGAACACAATGTGCCTCAAAGTTGGTAGAATTACTCATATCGACGGGTCTCTGACTCAACCTCGTATATGAAATGTTACGAAATCCGAATATCCACTTTAGGTACACGTCCTAAAGTAGATATTACAATTTCATACATTTTCATATACGAGGTTGAGTCAGAGACCCGTCGATATGTGCTACAAAAACTTTTAAGTAATACTTTTTAAAAAGACAGAGCACCCAAGTGTGCTAGTATTATGAAGGTGAGAGTGATATGTATGAAGATAGACATTAGAGTACTATTTATACTCAATTTTTACTATAAACAAATTCTTAGAATTCGATTATATCCTACTTCTAACTTAGAGTCAAATGAACACTGAAACGGTTTACCTGCGGGCTTAACATGCATAGACGAGATAAAATTTGACAGGGGCTAGGGAAATGAATACATCTATTCCATATTAAAGGGCCGACTTACTATGGAAACTCGGCTATAGCCTTTGAGAGTTGTTTGGGAAATGAATACATCTATTCCATATTCTAACGTAAGACTTAACGCTTAAGGTTTAAAATAAAAGTGTCTAGTCCTGACTTTTATTATCTTTTATTACTAAGCGACTATAGCGATTTTCACTTTTTTATAGCGAATGTTTCAGTCACTTTTATTTAAACCTTAAGCGCTAAGTCTAACGTTAGAATATGGAATAGATGTATTAATTTCCCTAACAACTCTCAAATTTTATCTCGTGCATGCATGCTTAGTCCGCTGACGGTGGCTCGGTTCATATCGGGCCGTTACCTAAAAGTTTAAATGGAAGATTATATCTTATTCTACTTCTTCGAAATTTTGTATTTTTATGTAATACCGATGACAAAATAATATGGTACCATCGAGCTGGCATGATGATGGAGACGAAAGGTGGCTAAATAGTAGGTATATCCTTTTTACCCCCGACGCCGCCAAATGGCTAAGAAACTTGGATATATGCCTATGACATCTATTTTTCAACAATGTGTACATAATAATTGCCATACGAATAAATAAATAAATACGAACTGTACAGTCAACAACAATACAGCATTTAAAAAACTTATTAAGGCAACCAGCACAAGCGTCTTATCTTCGTCATGAGTCATGACACTTATGACGTAATTAATGTCGTGTCTTATACTTAATTCAAAATAGTCTGAGTCAAAGTTAGTACGAATTACTAAAGCAACCTTGATGTAGATGAGACCCGAGGCAAGAGCCGAGGATGATACAGAGGCCCGATAACTCGGGTACAGTACGTAATGCCTATAAGGGGGAGAACAAGGAGCGATAATGTTACCTAATTAAAGTGGGCTTTTAAATACGATCATAATATTTCAGACATTAAAGACAATAAACAGATTGGACACTCACGTTAAGTTTGTACCTATAGTTATAAGAATTTTGCAGTTTTTGGTTTTCGTAGTATTAAGGGTACTGTGTAAAATAACTTTAAAAAATACTTAGCAGTTGTACACCGTTCGACTTTTAAGCTTAGACCTCTATCCCTCTATATTTAAGAGCCAAGCTCTTGTCTGTGGAGTAATAGCCAACAGACATAGTATTGGGCAGCAGAGCTAAGACTTGACAGTTTAGCTACTAACCCACAAATGGTTATGGGATGACAGATAACATAGAAAATACTATAGATTATGATTACTTAATGACCCTAAATTAAAAAAACCCACACTGACCTAGCTAATTTTTTTGCATCAAAGTGGATGCAATTTTTTCGTTCGTAGATCAAAAACCCCTAAACCCCCAAAATGTAGCAAGAATACGCTCCCGCTTTCGCTTTATCCCCGCTATTTAGTCCACTACGTCACCTACTTTAAATAAGATACCGTCGGCGCAGGTTGGAAGGAGTCCACTTTATTACAAGTCAATTGATTTGACATCGCGGAGCTAAGTCGTACCTTCATTAATGAGTCTTTTGCCAGTCGAATACAGAAAGATGTGTACACTTTTTCACCTTGTTCCATTGTAATAAGGTCGAAAAGTGTGTACATATATTTTTTTAGCTCGTTATATTATGTGCTTTTATTTAAAATATTTTTCATATTTTTAATACAGTTGAGGACAGAAATATGTTTACACTTTTGGACCTTATTACAATGGAACAAGGTGAAAAAGTGTAAACATCTTTCTGTCCTCGGCTGTACCTACTTTTGGCTGCAAGGGGTAGGGACATGCAACTCTAGCGAGAATGACACATTTCGAGTTCAATATTTCCTAAATAATCTAAAAATGTATAATAGAAATATAATTATTTTTTAAGAGCTATCCAATGATACCTCATTCGATGTTATAAAGTAAACCTTTGCTTTACATGTATTCGAGGTACCCTAAAATATATTTTTTTTACAAATTTTATTATAGGCCTTTGTGCGCGGCAAAACTAGTTTGACAACCCTAACTAATTAACCCTAAACAGGTTGTATGTATATAAAATACTTTAAAACACTACTACACTTTACAATTACTAAGCTTCAGTAGTTTGTACGCTTTATCTATGATAAATGAAATATGACTTAAAATGATTGGCTATGGTATTTTTTTATTTTCTGTTTTGTAACGTATCAATGACTTTTTACTTAGTCTTTTGTTGACGTGAAGCCTATGTGAGCCAAGTAAATACACAATAATTAAACATTCCGAACTTTAAAAATATGTATGTATGTATGTAAACTCTTTATTGCACAAAACAATTAAAAATACGTACGTACATAAACGTAGGATTCACATGTACAATGGCGAACTTATCCCTTTAAAAACATCATTATAATATCATATTTAAAAACATGAACTGAGAGAAGAGTTTTTATTACACTGAACAACTGAAAGCTCCTTACCTCTTCACAAACAATCACAATTAGTTTGTTCGCAATTTATCAGGCAATCATGAACTGTTTTTAGAGCACCAATAAAACTCTTCTACTCAGCTTACCGTGGCTTAATTGCCGAGTTGCCGATTTTCTACCTCTACTTTGCTTGTTGAAATTCAGGAGTTTATATAATACTTACTGTTGCCTGTAAACAATAAATAACAGGAATATAATGAAGATATTGGAATCTACATAAGGCATAGTCAATAGATGACAAGTTGAAGAAGGACGGTATGTCTAACCAACAGCTGAAAAGAGACAGTATGACAGACTGAGTTCAAGTTTGCTAATTTTAAATAGAAAATAACTCGAGTGTAAAAAGGCATCGACATATTTTTATGCTTATGATTTTTGGAGTATTTTTTTATGTTTGAAATAACGCGAAGGAACCCTAAACTGAGTGTACTCCCATAGCCCGACATGCTTTTACTTGTTTTTTTTAAATAAAAAGTTATATTTTGTAACTAAAATTTGGTTAACCGTTAATCTTTGATCGTAAAACTAAGTTGTAAAACTAGCAACGAGGTAAGTATACGCTATTACATTAAATAATGCATGGTCCACCATAAGCGCGTTATTTACGACAGACTAAAATCATATATATTCATAAAATTTTAATCGCCACGATTGCTTTATTGTACGAACAAAACATGCGATTTCAACCTAGTTATAAAGTAGCAAGGTTCAAAATTGTAAAATAATTCCAGGTCATTAAAGGGGATTTTAGAAACCTTAATTCCTCTGTTCACGATTTTTGGCTGTAATATTGTACGATAACGTCAGATTGAAACGAAATTACTGGCAAGTAGAAAAGTCTTCATATAACAAAAATAACTATATGGGTAATAGAAAGCCTATGTAGTTAATTATTTATTTATTTATTTATTTATTTATTATGTTCCAGAAACAATTCCAAATCAGTGCAGTAGTTTTGAATATAGCCGAGATCTGGAAAATACCAACATTCAAACATACAAATTATCAAACATTATTAGCTATCTTTATTTTAAATTTGTTAAAAACTTTGGTACCTACACAACATTTAATATCATTTTGTAGCGTAAATAAAAAGCGATTGGCAGATAAATTCAGTTAAAAGTTTGACTAATTTTAAATCGAATTCAAATACGCCTGTATTTTCAAATTGAATCAGGTTTTAAATTATAAAGTAAAAAAATACCTGTACACTATTAGAGAGTAATATTGTATTGGAATATAATTTAAATCAACTAAAATACACATTTATCAAATTAAATAATGTTATTCTATGGAGTTTTACTAACAGCTTTGTTGGCTGCTACTTGAATACGAGTACTTAACAATTACCGTAACTGGGTTTAAAGATTAATGACTAACCCTAACTAGGTTTAAATATTAATGACGACGCGGTTAGCCTACTTGGTAGTGACCCTGCCTACGAAGCTAGCGGTCCCGGGATCGAATCCCGGTATGGGCAAATATTTGTGTGATGAGCGCGATTATTCGTTCCTGAGTCATTGATGTTTTTTAAATAATATTAAAGTATGTATTTATTTATATAACTACGTATATCTTTGCTTGGTACCCATAGTACAAGTTTGGGACTAGGTAAATTTGTGTGAGATTGTTCTTGATATTTATTTATTTAATACAAATGCGCAATTTCATACATATTCTAGTCTGCCATTGTATTAATGATTGAAATGTTATTTTAAATATTTAGATATTATTATTAAAATCATCCTGTATCTTGACCCAAATTCTCACATATATTATATACGTTCTAAATAAACACAGCCTCATAGCTAAGGCACGTAAGTAACTTGGAACTACACAGTAACATTATAACTGCTGCATTCGAATTTGATTTGAACCAAGCCCAAGTTTTAGAAATGTCATCACACTTAGTCCTTTGCCGTCTTTGAAGTTGGATTAATTCTCAACTTTGAACAGTTTCAACAGAACAGCTATCTCACTTAGCTCAGATTATTATTAGTATTACCAAAGAACATGTTGAGCACTTTAGTGTTGTCATAACAAAATAAACGTACAAGCATGATTTGGTCACTGAAATTTAAAAATGGCACGGTTTTAAGCAGGTTTTTTTATTGGCCGGTTGTAGATACTGACTAAATCTTGTAGCAAATAGGATAAGGAAACTATCTTGTAGTAAGTGACTATGTAAATTGGAGGTGTATTGAAGTTTCATTGATGAAGGAACAAATGGAAAATAAATGTGACAGATCCCATTTTTAGGGTTCCGTACCTCAAAGAAAAAAACGGAACCCTTATAGGATCACTTTGTTGTCCGTCTGTCTGTCTGTGTGTCTGTCAAGACCCGTTTTCCCAGGAACGCGTGGAGGTATCAAGTTGAAATTAATATCAAATACATAAGTCAGCAGTCCCTTGGATCAGTGAAAAAATCAAACATCTATGTCAACGCAATCAAAAGATACGGCCGTTTATGCCGCATATTGAAGGGAATCTCACGGGAATCAAAACCTATAGGGTACTTTCCGTTGACTTATAATCATGAAATTTTGCAAGAAGCTATGTCTTATAGCACAAGTAAAGGAAAAAACCCGAAAACCGTTAATTTGTAGTTACAAAACATAAAAAATGAGTCCAGTATACTGGTCTAGCTGACACTCACTAAGTACTAAAGTGCATATATACTTATTGCGTGTCAGTTTATACTGGACTTTGTTTATATTATATTCCCGTGATTTACGAACTATTTACATGCCTACAAGTTTGTGCGGAACCCTCGGTGCGCGAGTCCGACTCGCACTTGACCGGCTTTTTTCCAATCCGAATAGGATAGAGTGCGAATTAAGACACTCAGTAAGAGCCACAGCGCCCGTCAGGGTCTATAGGGAAACCCTTTTGTTTTGGAACCGCTTTAACTCTTCTGGGAACATGTAGACGTATTTATTTTAGCACTTCGGTGGAACTGCTGAAGCAATGTAATCGTTTTCATTTTAGTCTTGTTCTTTTGTTTGATTTAATTACGTTCTGTTATCGTAAAAAAACGACTGTGAAATAGAATTAGTCAAATAAATCTCTAATTTTCTTTTAGTATCGCTGTTTAATACCCATGATACTCTCTGCTATCATATTATAGTTTTTATAATGGTTTAGTGGAGGCGAACGAGCAGACCCGCCGCCTGATGGCAAGTGGATTTAATATTGTAAGTGCGTTTCTAGCCCTAAGGACTAAGGCGTCCATTTGACGGTAGGTTTTGTGTCAGTCAATTCAATCAGTTATGACTGATGGTGCATCATGCAAAAATCGAAATAACTGGATAATGATCATGGAAACATCAGTCATCGCATTAGACGGTAGGTTATCCGTCAGTCACAGCAGTGACTGTGGCAAAACCTACCGTCTAATGGGCGCCTAAGATGCAAGAAGAAGTATATCAATTTTATTTCAGTGTCCATATTCGAACAGACAAAGTGAGGTCCAAGAGCCACCTGAGATAGCATTTTCTTTGGGTTTTTCCTTTATTTTATCGCCTTAGTATTGAGAAATACGAAACTAACGCACGGCTATACATTTTTAAGTATATATAGAAAAATAAGACCTTAAGATTCATCTGCTCCAAACTGTGATCCAACTTTGCCCTACAATACAAATTTAATCCAGACTCCAGAGAGCTCGCTATATTTTACAAAATGTGTTTACTACATTAAAGCGTAACAAAGACATGTTTCTATTCAGAGCTGAAAGTTCCGAGGAGTTCCATAGTCCAAGTGTATTATAAAACCTTAATACAGCTAGACGGAGTTGTCACATTCTGTTACGGTAAGAAAGGGGTTGCTAGAAAGTTGCTTATACAGGTAAAGGAGTTCTGATGAAACTTGTTTGAAACTGAGTTACGAGTATAATATTATGTTTAATTGAAAAGATACATGGGAAGGAAGTTAAACAGTTGCCGGCCAATGGACAGAAAAAGTGTTGAATACATTATATGTTTGATTATTTTGGCTTCTTGGGATGTATCATTGAATGGATTTGTTGAGCGATTATTATAACTCTGTTATAATAACCAAATAAATAAATGAATGCTACATTCATAGTGCTTAAACTGACTACGATATAACGCAATTTGAATGCTTAACAAAGTTACATTGAAGTAAAATTATAAGAACAATACTTCTATAAACACTACGATCTTAATTTGAAACATGCAAATATAAACAAATCGTTGCTTAAATACGAAAGCGTCACAAATCAAAATGAATTTTTGTTCCATTTAAACTCGGAACGACTTACTTTAATTTTAAATCAAACTATCTGTTTTTGATTTGTGACCCCTTTGTATTTAAGCAGAGAAATCTCACGCAAATCACAACTTCCTTCATATTTCAACACCGAAACACTATTTCCAACCTTAAACTAAACTGTCAAACGTGAATTTCTTGCCAACAACGCTCAGGTTTTCTTTCCAATAAATAATTTCGAACCTTCACCTAATTAGCATGCCAGGTGCACAGGGTGCTCGCAAATTAAATAATTATTCTTATTAATTAAGCGAACCTTCTTTTGTTTCTTCAACCATTGTTTCAATTTTAAACCGTGGCCTGAAACTTTTTGAGATTTTGGCAAATTTTCTATTGTTTCAAACCATGGTAAAGTTCAGGACAAAAGGCGGAAATGGATTGTTATTATGAAAGGTTTTAGATCGTTCTTAGTGTATCTAATTATGTTTAAAGTATAAAAAATCAACAAAATGTCTTCGTTGTCTTGGTTAGGTATTATTATTAGAGGTACAATCACTAACGTTAATTTAGGACCATTTTCAAAAAAATATTGTTTGAGTTGTCAATGTCATTAGAGATGCCTAGTCATTTGTAACTTACAGGAAACTCCACCCTATTGCTGTAGAATGTCAGATTGACTTTGGACCTAAAGTGGGTCCCAAATTAAAGTTCATGCTGTACACGTTACACTGAGCGGTGGCTGAGCAATACTTATAAAACTAAATGTATTTTTAACCCCCGACGCAAAAAAGAGGGGTGTTATGTTTTAAATGTGTAGCTGTGTATCTGTCTGTGGCATCACAGCTCCGAAACAGATGGACTCCCAAACGGATGAACCGGTTTCGATATAGTTTTTAACTGAATTATAAAAATGAGGTTCTTTGTTTGTTAAGCAATCATAATGCATGAACAAACATAATTATGAATAGAGAATTAAATACAACCAACCCAACAATATTTCGCATTCTAAAATCCTTCAGTCCGTTTATATGCACCGAAAAAAATATTTTTCTACAATACTACAAGAACGTGTAGTTGTTAAATATGTAGTTATCTCAACTAAAATCTGGTAGCGTTCATCAAAAATGTTATGTGTATTATGTTGTTTGTAAACGCCACTACACGAGTCTAGTTAAACGCATTTTTGTAGTAATTAACAATTGCATTGCTTTAATAAAGATCCAAGTGTAATAAATACAAAATGTTTTGTATTTTTATGATTATGCATCGAAATACGAACAATTGCAATGTATTAATAAAGATGCAAGTGCAATTGATACAAAATGTCTGTTATTTGTATTGTGCGCATTGTAATGTGAACACATCAACTAGTTGCGGGTATTATGTTTTATCGTGTATTATAACTAGAGCAGTCTGGTTATGTATACAAAGAGTTTTGTCGTCACATATACAGCAAGACAATACTGTACTGATAACCAGATTCTGGTTCCTAGTACGAGGTATTTTTTTCAGTGTGTAGTCTTTAGCGGGCTTAACATGCATGCGCACGGGATAAAATTTGACTGGTGCTAGGGAAATGAATACTATTCCATTTTCTTACGTAAGACTTAACGCTTTTTAAAATAAAAGTGTCTCGTCTCGACTTTTATTACTAAGCGACTCTAGAGATTTCCACATTTTTGTAGCGATTTTATCAAGACGTGACACTTTTATTTTAAACCTTAAACGTTAAGCCTTACGTTAGAATATGGAAAAGATGCAGTCATTTCCCTAGCACCTGTCAAGTTTTATCTCGTGCATGCATGCTTAGCCCGCAGGGTACATACCTACACCCGATAAAACATTACCCTCCTTAGAAAGAAAGAGAGGATAAGAGAACAGTCGGGGAAAAAAGGATAACAAATTATTTTGCCAAAGGCCTGGCCGCAGGACCGGCGATGAATGAAGTTGATGAATTGACAGCTCAGCGCGATTGTAAGTGGAAAAAGGTATTCATTAGATAATAATTAAATAATGTGAGGATTAATTGATAACTTCGTTCATTGAATACGTGGTGATTCCTTTTCAATTTGTTTACATAAAGCGAAACGGAAAACGAATTCTATTTTCAACCATCCTGTTTGTTTGATTGCGTCACATTGAAACTCCTAAAAATTTTCAGCACAGTCATGCACAAACGCACTGCGCCATTCCAAGTAGCATAAAAGCTGTATAAGAGCTTATACAGCTATTATAACTCTAGTTTTAGCATTTCAAGGGCTGTATAAGCTCTTATACAGCTTGTGCTACTTGGGATGTTAAGGCCTAAGTACGATACGGCAAAGTGCCGTGCATCGTATAGAACATTACTACGTCATGTCGAGAAC
Organism: Tortrix viridana; assembly: GCA_963241965.1. Taxonomy (NCBI): domain Eukaryota; kingdom Metazoa; phylum Arthropoda; class Insecta; order Lepidoptera; family Tortricidae; genus Tortrix; species Tortrix viridana. The sequence goes on from OY725187.1 coordinate 10,564,938, forward strand.
TTTTACAATATACGTCGTAGATTACCACGACACGTCACGTCGTGCCACGACGTGACACCGTATCGTGTAATTGTTGAACCCTTAAACGAATCCCATTTCACGACGCCATAAAATAGATTCCATAAATGTTCACTGTACCCCAATAAATAACCCTCCATTTTCGATCTACGCAGAATAAAGCACATCAAATCAATAGCATAGGAAGGCGACATGTCAACGTCTGCATGTCAAGTCTCGCGTGCCCCCGGATACAAATCTGTCAATTTACATAACAAACCTATGTAAAAAATAAACTTGCGAAGATTCTAGAACACAACGCCAGCGAGTGAAAAACTACTGTTGCGTTGAGTTTTGATGCCACCAGGGATCTTATGAACTAGTTGGTTATATACAGCGGGGTTATACAACACAATATGACAGGGTAAGTAGGAAATATGTAGGGATGGATGGGAAAGGGTCCTTATTAAGGGTGTTGGCTGAATTCAGGGTAATATTCGGTCTGCGGGGCAAACTAGCCGTGAATTTCCTTGTTCCGGTCGAAATTTATGAGAGAAATGAAAATAAATTGGCTCACATTAAATTTAGTAAAAATAAACGTTGTAATAATACTTGGACACAGTCATAAAATATTCGAAATGAAGTTTTCTTACCAACTCTATTAAAAAAAGCCGGCCAAGTGCGAGTCGGACTCGCGCACCGAGGGTTCCACACAAACTTGTAGGTATGTAAATAGTTCGAAAATCACGGCAATACAACATATACAAAGTGCAGTATAAAGTTACACGCAATAAGCATGCACTTTGTTACTTAGTAAGTGTCAGTTTATACTGGACTTATTTTTTATGTGATGTAACTACAAATTAACGGTTTTCGGATTTTTTCATTTACTTGTGCTATCTATTAAGACATTGCTTCTTGCCAAATTTCATCATTCTAAGTCAACGGGAAGTACCCTATAGGTAATGATTCCCTTCAATATGCGGCATAAACGACCGTATCTTTTGATTGCGTTGACTTAGATGTTTGATTTTTTCACTGATCCTAGACCTAAGTATTTGGTATGAATTTTAACTTGATACCTTTACGCGTTCCTGATAAAAAAGGTATTGACAGACACACAGACAGACAGACAGACAGATAGACGGACAACAAAGTGATCCTATAAGGGTTCCGTTTTTTTCATTTGAGGTACGGAACCCTAAAAATGGTACCTACCCACATAATTTGTAGCAGTAGGTACTTTGATTGATACCTATCTAAAATTAAAAGTTAAATTTGGTATTTTAACGATTAATTCATTAAGAATTAACACTTTATAAGTAATTTCAAAGCAAACATGTTCTCTATCCTTAACAAACCTAAAGCCCTCAACATCACACCATAGTAAAATAACTCCATTAACTACCCCAAAAACTTCTTCACAAGCAATATTTTCTGCTCCTAACAAATTCTTGATCGAGAATAACTATTGACGTCTTAATACTGTTCATTTGCGATTGAGTCAAGAAAGTGTTTCTCTGAAAGCCGTCAAGGGAGATCTCCGGGCCGCAATCACTACCCAGAGCTAGCACATCTTTTATTTTCTCGCTTGTCGCTCAATGCGTCTTTATCGTTACGGACAAGTTAGAAAGGGAGATCCGAGCTATAAAAAGTAGCATACCACTTTGTGCTAGCCGTCCTGTTGTGGTTGGGAAAGTGATATTTACCATTAGAAAAGATATATCAGCATCTCAGGACTGTGAGCGGGTTTCGCTTGCGTTTTCCTTTTATTCCTGATGCTGGCAACACAGGGCGTTGTGAATTATTTAACGTTGAAAGTATGGTATAATACGGTATTTGACTGACTGGTCAAATCTGTTACTTTCATTGAAACGTCAAAACGATCCGTTTGATCCGGTAGTATGAGAATACTGGCATGTGACCGCACAATTTTCAGTGTTCAAACCTTTATTTAGTCTTTGTTGGATTAAAAATCATCTAAATTCCAAAAATAAGAAATGGCATGGCTTTTTCGTGTTATTTTCGAAAGCTTGATTTAATGGTAGTGTAAAATAATTTATTTTGACATTAGTCAAATAGGTACCGTTTAAAAAAAATGTTTACTTAAGTAGGATGAGTGTGATATTTTTTGGGACATTTGTCGTATGATTTTTGAGGTGACGTTTTTATTTTATGGAGTTACAAATGATCAAGTGAGTGAAATAAAGTTTGCAATCATTTTTACTTAAATTTGACGGGCGCTGTGGAATTAATGGTTGGCAAGATATACGTTCAAAAAGTTGCAAACAAAACTCGTTTTACAAATAAATAATTAAATTACATTCTTCGGTGTGCGAAAATCATCTTCGCTATTATTAAACCTATACGGAGGCACTATTCCATAAACAAAATGGAAGAATAGAACATTTTTGTAAATATTAACCTAGATATATTCAAGATACACGCAAGCGAAGAAAAATATTCCCTAAGAAAATCAGCCCGCAGTTGATACAATAAAATGTCAACCAAAGTACGCTCCGCCATCTTGAGTTGAATAAGAAAAATAACCGGCAAATAAATAAAACATGAGTGGTGGGTTCATTTATATCTTACACTGCACTGTCCACATTCTCAGTTTGAGGAAAAATTATGTTTGAGAAGACCTAATAGAAAAATACGTTGGATAATGGTGCGCGCTTCTGAGGTTGACCTTAGAGTGATTTATTAAGGAAATAAATCATAATATCCATTATTTTTTACTTCTAACGAGTAGTTAAATAAATATATTTTATCATACATGACTACTAGCTACGTTACGTGTCTTCGTTTAATTAGTTATCGTCGCTCGGGTTAAAACCAATTTTTCACCGATTTTCTGTACAAAAACTAAAAAAAAAACTAAAAAGTATTCCGATCCATAGCTAGTGGGGTTCAAACCCACAGTCTTTGCGTACTAGGCCAATGCTCTAACCATCAGTCCATTCAGACGGCGGCAGCCGCCCCGAAATTACGAACTATGTTGCGCGGGAAATCTTTTTGCGTGAAAATACGGGGAAAACGAATTCTCCCAGATATGAGACCTAGCTAGATCGAATTTTCGCCCCGTAAACCGTCTTGTCGCAATTTTCATCGAAAACAGGAGAACGTGAGTACAAAATATATAAATATATACAAATGTTTCTTGTTTAATAGTATTTGCTATTTGCTCGTGTATTTATTGCAGAATGTTTGCCTCTTCTTTACTTCTTTGTGTCTAGAAAAGAAAAAAAAACGTATAAAAGTAACCTTGGTCTTTTAAATTTTACTGAAAAACAAAAAAAAAACGACATAAGGACCAATTTCACCAACCACTTAATAACAGACGATTAGTGTTAAGAGCTGTCGAAATGTATGAACTAACAGTTGATTCACATTTAACACGCATCGGACGGTGAAATTGGTACTTAGTCAACGAAAGTTTTAATTTAATCGTAGGTATATATTTTTTGTGTTTTTATGAACTGACAAAAAGCCAAAAAGTATCTATAGCTTGGCAAAGAAGAGTTTAAGAGTGAAATTGGCAATATGATCCAATTTCACCCAGAAACTGCTACTTAATATAGTGGTTATCATTTGAAAACTTTGTAACTAAGCTATTAGCTATATTCGTTATTATAAAACAAGATCGAATTGACTCAATTATCATTACTTACGCTACATCCTCAAACGTGTTTTCCAACATGAAAATCAAGGTAATGTTTTCTCGTCTATTACTTGTTTGGCAAATTACAACAATTTTGTATCGCAGGCACATGTGCGTGACTGCGTTTGTCACCCTCGTAAAAAACTCCTAAGGACGTGAAAATACGTCCCCCTAGAGTCGATACGCACGATTGCAACGTACTTCTGGTCGATTCTGTGGAGCGGAACTGGTGCTAAACTAAAAACACCTCGGGTCGTTAACGGCGGTAAATAATTTGGAACGTGGCCCGTTTGAAAAAGGTGAACGTTTATTTGTGGCCAGTTATTTTCTCTTGGTCGATACTTAAAATGTTTTCGTTGGTCATAATAATGTATAGCTGTATACTATGTATTTTGTTTGCAATATGAATAAGTTAGTTATAGAATTAACTTTACTCTTTAATAAAATAAATAAATATTATAGCAAGAGCAACCCAACTTTACTAATTGGGATGGGTCTACTATGTACGCTTTTAATGAATAATAATTAGGAAAGAACTTGTCAATAACAATTTCATTAACAATTTATACGTTTTCTGTAACCGACAATTGAACAAACCTAAAACGAGCCCTACCTACAATATATATTATTATGTTAGTAAAGGCTTAATATAACCTTTCTAAATTTAGTCGAAAGACGATTTAGTCGTTACTGAATTTAGTCGAGTATAATCGCATTCAGAAAGCTTGCATCCTATTAGAAATTTAAAGGACATGGCTAAACTGAAGTATGGGCGACTGCCCTAGCAATGTATAAACATTGTAATTAGTAATATCTAATGTGGAATAGCTGAATATTCGTGTGCCGCATGAAATAAGTTTCAGGAACTTTTCATATCGTTACAATCCTGAAAATAAATCATAGAAACTCCTTCGTATACAAACTGCAACAAGGTAACAGAAAAAGATTTTGCTATGAACTTTTGGCTTGGCTCTGCTATGATGTATACTAGCGGCAAAACATGGAAGACAAATGTTGGCATCCATTGGAACCTAGAACAAACTTAATTACATTATAGCAATATGTAACAAATACTTTCACATTTAAAAAATGTACGATGTCTAAGGCAACTAGTCCGTCGTCGTGACTTACAAGATTAGTAAGTATTTCTGATCCATTGTCATTGAGTTCATAATATTATATTCTGAGAACCGCGGTGAACAACCTTCAAATCCTGCTCTTCGTTGTTTCTCATATTTATTGGTTGTAGAATGATTTTAGTTAACTGTAGATTACTTACCTCGATTGTTAACCACCGTGCTAGAATGGTGAGTAAAAGACCAGGCAATAAAGATATGATATGCCTCCGCAGTCTTTGCGTGGCTACACCACAGTTTATACATCTCATGATGAATCGATAGGCAGGTTAAGTCCGTATAGAGTAGCGAGAGGTCAGTAAGATTAAGCTACTTAATTGGTGAACAATCAGCAGAAAAAAGTTAATTAATAAAACCGCCCACTTGACAGTCCGGCCCGCACACATATAGGAGGGTGAGGCACAGTGGATCGGTAGGCATGCCTACAACTGATCTAGGTGCCAAAGATATAAGTTTGTCAGGGAGGCGGCGAGATGTGTCAGGAATCTTCAGGGTATGGCCAGACATCTTGGACTCTAATTGGCGAAGCAATGTGAACACATTTATTAACTTTATGGAAATTAAACTCAATACATTTAGACTCTACTGAAATTAATTAACATGTCAAGCTTAACCTTACAGTATAGCCCTACCAGTCCCACCACCAACCCATGGTTCTTCCTGCCTCGCGGCATAATGGGAGAGGGAGATGCGCACAGAACTTGTTAGGGGCTCTGTCCCATGCGCACTTCTTGGCTCCCTACAAACGTAACTTGAAACATAGAACAGCTCCATCAAGGCTCTGCCAAAGGCTGTAGAGGGCGCTGGTGTCGCCTTACGGTTTCGTTGAGCTCCTATACCAATGAATGACTATCTCCGACAAGTTTATTATTTCCCTGCCTATAGGCAGTAAACCACTGCTCCTCACCGATCCACTGTGCCCCATCCACGGGCGCATGCTTGTCATTGTAAATTGTTGAATTTTGAATAATTTCATGGTTTTTATATTTTTTTGACATATTTGTCGAGCTTGCCGTTGGCCCGGCAAGTTCCTCAGACATTATTACTAATTGTTTACATTAGGCTTACGGTGACTACTGGCAGAGACAATATAACCTCGTTGATCAGCAAGTTGCTCTGCGATACGGTCTTGGTGATTCTGGAGCCATAGGTACTAGGTATAAGCATGCACTGATACTAGTTCTTTAAAATGGTTATGCTACTGGGATACATTATTGGGATCGATCTGTCATCACGGACAGGACTATTGTCGCCAATAAGCCTCATATCTCATAATATCTCGTGTTGAAAGATCGACCTCAACGCAGAGGGCGACAAAGAAATAGATAGACATACATACCTACATACGCTCGAAAAACAACCCTCCTTTGGGCAGTCGGGTAAAAATAATGTGAACGGACAACTCAACAAACAAACGAAACGAACTATCAAGCATACGAGTATTTGTTCCGTAGGGTTTGGCTACAATCTACCCGCCTTAAAGCAATAATGGCTCTAAGGGCCGTATTAATAAACTCATCTCAACTCTGATCCCCGTCTCAAGATACGTCAAAGTAAACGTCAATCCATAGAAAACTGTCATTTTTGACGCATCTTGTGACGGGGATCAGAGTTGAGATGAGTTTATTAATACGGCCCTAAGTTACCCACTTATTTTGTCAATCATTTCTAGCAATTCAGATTTTTGCCAATAATTCCTAGAAATCCGATGAAAGTAACCAAAAACATCCACATTTTGAGACATATTATGATAAACAATAAATAATATAATAATTAATACTATTTATTTCATATCTATGCAAGTTCATTGTCCACATTTTACGTAAAACGGATCGTCATAATCTTATGCTATCTGTCAGGTCTCGATGACAAACAAAAAACATGAAAACCAAGTGAACACCTTTTAATTATTTGATTATTTCACGAAAGTTCTAGGAGAATAATAAACATGTAATAATTCATTAATTAATTTTCGAATGTTACGAGCTAGTAAGAAATTTCTATACATGCTTAGGGCAGTAGTTTAGCCATGTCCTTTAGAATCAATTAAGGATGGTTTGATTTTAAATGAATCCTTTAGACTTGTAACGACTGAATTTAGACGGCTAAGTTCAGCCAAGTGTAATAGCCGCTATACTGCTGTATAATTTATTGATTCAGCATAATATAGCTAGCCTGTGATATTACTTTCATAAATAGGAAGCACTATCGTCTTCTCCGAGACACAACTCTAAGAAATGAGTCCGAGAAATTCATCTCTGCGTAGTTTGCAACGGCACACTACATTTATTATTCATAAAAATACACCTGTAAAAACACTCGCCACTACAGTTTTTTGTAAGCTTAACTTTGTGACTAACATTCCAATAACTAGCAAAAATAGCCAAGCGTTTAGTTTTGCTACAGTTTAACAACAAAACGCTACTTATGCATATTCTAACAAATTCCTAGGTTAGCTGTTGGTCGGGAGAACTTAATATTCCAAACCACACTGTCATATAACGTTTAGGTTCATAACGTTGCAATTCTTTTGCGGAATTCCGTAGCAATTCCATGCATGTCCCGCATGTCGGCTCCCGTGGGTGTGTAACTGTTAATCCATTTGCGAAGTGAGCATCGCATTTGGAGCATCCTTTGTTTGGCGCTCTGTTGCGACTGGTTAGTTAACGTTCCATCGCCGCGTTAGTATGCAGCTATAAGATACTACAAATGATACCATGCAATGGTGTTTTTTTACATTTTTCTTATTACGAGTAGTGAAATATGCAGTCTTTCTGATGCCAAATAATTTATTATAGACATATTAGAGACAGCTCAAAATGGCGCATGTAGTGGTGTACCATAAGCGTATACACCAAATTAAAAAGCATTCGTTTACAATAGGGAATATGCATTTTTTTTTGCTTTATTAAAAAGTAATTCAACAAACAGTAGAGAAAAATTATTTTTCGAATTACTATAAAAATAACCAAGATATAAGCCATTAAAGATTTGTTTCTATCTCTTTCTAGCAAAACAGAATTGAACATGGAGTTTACATGGCCGTAGTGCCCGCTGACGTCACAGTAGGTACATGTCGGATCTCTCTGTCTAATTAGTAGTTTTAAATGCTTATATTATCCGTACTTTTTGGCCGATTTTAATTTCACTTTTTGCCATCTCTTTTACGGTATTTTCATATTTTGTTAAGAAATGCGATAAAAAATTTCATACATATTCCCTAACAAACGAACCTTGTTTATTTCTGATAATACAAGGAAAATTAAGATTAAAATTTTGAATTCAGGAGTTGATAGGACTATCAACTTACAAATAAATAGCACTACATACGACATTTTGTGCTCCCGCTAATATGATAGTACTTTAGTATTAGCCTGCTAATTCCTTTGCGAACTACCTAAACAACGCATTCAGAGCACCCTTTATTCGGCCTTCACCAGCGACTGTCTAGTAACGTTCTGCAGCAGTGCCAGTTTGCAGGCAACCTAAACAACTACATAACGCTCAAGGAAGCTATTTTTGAAAACTGTCAAATTGTAAATTCCATACAATTTTTCAGTCCTTGTCTAGGCCCGCAGGTAAGATTGTGTTAGCTAGGTATATGTCATGAATGAAAAAAGTATAATTGAATATACATTCAGTCAACAAAGTATCGGGAATGGATGATTTGTTTATGGTTCCAAATTCAAATTTTTGTTTTTTTTGTTGTTGTTAGATTGGCACAACTGTTTTCTATTTTGGCGCGGAGTTTGAGTTGCATCTGTTATTTATATTAAATACAGTGCTGTTTTTAGTTACATCATATCTAGTGTGTATTGCGAATTTCATAATGGACAAAAACATTGAACAAAGAGTTTGTCTTAAATTTTGCATCGCCAATGGAATTTCGTGTTCGGAGTCACTGAAAATGTTACAGAAGGCTTACGGTGATTCGACTTTATCAAAAACACGTGTTTATGAGTGGTACAAAGCGTTCAAAAGCGGTCGAGATGTGATGGAAGATTTGCCTCGCTCTGGTAGGCCATCAACGTCTGCAACTGAAGTTAACATCGCAAAAGTGAAGGAAATAGTGACTGAAAATCCTCATTCAACTTTGAGAGAGATAGCCGCCGAACTTTCTGTATCTCACGAGTCGATCCGTACTATTTTAACTAATCATTTGGGTATGAAACATGTTACCGCTCGGCTAGTCCCAAAAGACCTGAATTTTCTCCAAAAACTCAATCGCATGAGAGTCGCTGAGGACATGCTAGAACGAGTCAATTCCGACCCAACATTCATGAAACGCATTGTTACTGGTGACGAGACGTGGGTTTACGAGTTTGACATGCAAACTAGTCAACAAGCTTCGGAGTGGCGCCTTCCAACTGAACCGAAACCGAAGAAACCACGCCAAAGTCGATCAAAAGTCAAAGTCATGTTGACTGTTTTCTTTGACTATCGCGGTGTTGTGCACTCGGAATTCTTGCCGGAAGGTCAAACGGTAAATAAAGAATATTATTTGAGCGTTATGCGGCATTTAAGAGAGCAAATTCGACGAAAAAGGCCAGATTTGTGGAATGAAAATTCTTGGATTTTGCACCACGATAATGCGCCTTCGCACAAGGCCATCATTGTGAAAGAATTTTTGACCAAACACTCAACAAATACCATCGAGCAACCACCATATTCACCAGATATGGCTCCTGCCGACTTCTTTCTTTTTCCTAAACTCAAATTACCACTTCGTGGCACCCGTTTTCAATCGGTAGAAGACATAAAGGAGAATTCGCGCCGAGAACTGAATTCAATTCCGGAAACAGCGTTTAAAAAATGTTTTGATGATTGGATTATTCGTTGGCGTAAGTGTATCGTTTCTGAAGGAGCATACTTTGAAGGTGATAAAATAAATTTGGATGATTAACAAACAGTTTGTGTATTATTGATCTTTTCCCGGTACTTTCTTGACAGAGTAGTAAATCAAATTGTATTTAGCAACGCGTCGTTTTCGTATTTTTCATTTTTAGAATGTTTGTAAGAAATACTTATACGTTTTAGCATAAATTGGTTTAACAGCGACCTCTTTGAGCTAAATCATGTTTGGACTAAAAGGTTATACTATCGAATTTCCAAATAGCCATTTTCGCATTAAAGTACTAATATTAAGCACTTTTGCTTAGCGTAACAAGTTTTCAAACCACTTAGACTAAAGTGCGTGGTTACATTTATTTTGCAAGTAGGTAAGTATGCGATTCGAAGAATTCTGGAGCCTGAAATCTTAGCATATACAAGATAAAGAGTTGTTAAGGTATCTTTTTAGTATTCGTGACATCGAATGTCTAGCCAAATTTCTTAGAGAATACGTAATATTGTTAGCATTGTAACGCTGTCTTATGAGAGACTTTGGACACCTGACACCTTTGTCTAGATTTTATGTAAATAGTACCATTTGTCTATATAAAATAGAATATTACACAGATAATATATAAATCGACTTTTGAACTTGGTATTTTGTCTTTACTTCGCTTGCCCTTTAAATTATGTTGAAAAAACACCCTGTTTTTAACTCTAGACGTTAAAGCATTTTAAAAACACAAACATGAATTAATTCTTTTCGTACAAGTAGTATTCATTTAATAAAATATGCCTTTTAAAGATATTTTAAGTTTTTAGAAATAAACTCTTACTGATTTTTGGTGTGCCTAGTTAATTAAAACTGGTTTAATTTAAAGTCATTCAGATTTAAATACCTATTGGAGATACGAATAACCTAACATAATGGTTCTTTCCAAGTCATTAATATCTAGTACAGTCGAGGACAGAAAGATGTTTACACTTTCTCACCTTATTCCATTGTAATAAGGTCCCAAAGTGTAAACATCTATCTGTCCTCGGCTGTACAGTCACCACACGGGATTGTTGAGCCACCATAGAACCCTGTCATAATGACAACGTCAAGTCACTCAAAAGAAATTACGTCAAAATTTTCCGTCGACTTTCTGTGAGAGGGTTCTATAGTGGCTCAACAATCCCGTGTGGTGACTTTACCTGGGAGACCGAGCGTCGTCGCTCGGGTCGAAACCGAATTTTCATCGATTGCAAAAACGAAACAAAAAAAAACCGATCTTAGCTGGGGTTCGAACCCGCAGTCTTTGCATAGTAGGCCAACCATCAGTCTATTCAGACGGTGGCAGCCGCCCCGAAATTACGAACCATATTGCGCGGGAAATCTTTTTCCGTGAAAATACGGGGAAAACGAAATTTCCCAGATATGACACATAACTAGATCGAATTATCGCCTCCGTTAACCGTCATGTCACAATTTTCACTGAAATCGTTAAATATTCGAGAAACATTTGATCATGATAAGATACAGCCGTTTTAACAGTAATATAGAGAGTTTTAGATATTTTTCACTTTTTAAGAACTACATATATAATATAAGTAGTAAGTAGTTAAGTTCATACAGCCTTTGACTTGAATGTAAGTATTTTTTTATATTGACGTATTTTCCAATAATTGTTAAAAAACTAGATTTTTTCTGCTTTACTTGCAGCAATTATCTTTTTGCGCAACAGTCAGCTTCGAAGCTTTTTAGCCGAATTTTTATAAAAGTACTCAACCTATACTCACAATACCTATCTACTTTGTTATTTTTTTTTTCAAATAAAAATGTTTCAATATCAGTTTTCATCAATAAATGCTTCGCTCAAATGAAGTTTTAAATAAAATCATATTATATAGGTACCATAAAATCAAAGTATTTTTGTTAAAAAACCTTTTTTTTTTTAATGTTAAACTAAATTTTATCTCCGTCATATTTTAGCAAAATATCTGCTTCAATGTCATAAAAAAATCTTTTGTATGAAATTTTGTATGAAGAATGATTTTCACATTTTTATAGCGATTTCATCAAGTAAGGGACACTTACGTTAGAATATGGAATAGATTTTATTTCCCTAGCACCTGTCAAATTTTATCTCGTGTATGCATGCTAAGCCCGCAGAGTTGAATTGTCTGTTTATACGTATACAAAAGTATCTTAAAGTAAACCGACTTTGGTATACATAAAAAAGAAACAACCCACAATATGGAGGCAATCAACAGTAATATTGACAACTTAAAGCCATGGCATTTTCTACCGTAACTGTGAAGATTTAAAGTACATATATCTTGTTATCGACGAGATGTCAATAAGTAACAAAATGTTGACATTGTGGCCTGAAGGAAACTCTGTGACGTTTTTGATAAATGAAATTGGAGTAAGGAGCGACAGGCACGATAAAAGTTGAGGAAATACGTGCTATTTTTCTTAACAACTCATACCTCTCTAATTCGACGGATTAAATGTTTTTATTACGCTTTGAAGGGACAACTTATCAAATCGTTAAATAGTTAAAAGGCGTATCGGTTTATGACATTAACCTGACAGATGTAGTCGAAAGTGTATACCTATATAAACAGTATTTAATATATGGTAAAATTATTTTTAGTGTATTGCTGCTCTGTAATATGCAGCTTTGGTTTGTGTGGAAGTAAGTATGAATCTTACTTATTAAACGAGGAATATTTGTACAGTCGACGACACAAATATGTATACACTTTTGGACCTTATTACAATGGAATAAGGTGATAAATCGACGGTCCTTATGAACATAGTCGGATCTGCAAAGCAACTGTTTAGCAGATCCGACTATGTTCATAGGGACCGTCGAAATGTAAACATATTTCTGTCCTCGACTGTACTCACACCCTCGAAAACAGGTCTAAAGATTTCGATGAAATTTGCAGTATGGGGGTTTACGGGGGCGAATAATCGCTCTAGGTCTCATATCTGAGAAAATTCGTTTTCCCAGATATGAAAGTATATTTTCACACAGTTTATTTTCACGCTAAAATATTTTCCGTGCAATATGGTTCGAAAATTCGGGGCGGCTGCCGCCGTCTGAATAGGTTGATGGTTAGAGCGTTGGCCTACTACGCAAATACTGCAGGTTCGTTGTTTTTTTTTTGTATGGAAATTCGATGAAAATTCAGTTTCGATCCGAGCGATGACGCTCGGTCACCCAGGTACTGTATCTATACTGCCCTGCTATGGTAAAATGCAGTTTTTTACACAAAACTACTGTAGCAATTACAACCTTATAACCCAGTAATGAGGTTGCAATTGCAACAGTGTTTTTTTGTAAAAAACTGCCTTTTACCTTAGCAGGGCAGTATAATGCACTAAAATATTACGTTTTCAAAATACGTTACAGTCGTCCAAGCTGCCCATAAATCAGGGCTGGAATATAAAACGGGTAAGCATAATTATACTGATACGCGCGTATATGAATTACTTACCTATATGGGCATTATTTTTTTTTATTTTTTATGGATTGCAGTGTGAAAATCACTGAGTGATTTTGAATAACTGTCCATAACTTATCCTTATTCAGGTAATCTTTGCATTATCATCAGTACAGTTATTTCACATCACAAATACTTAATGTCCTCATAGATTATGACAATGAACTATTAAAATAATTGCTTCTTAATTTAATAAGAAATACTACCCTATTACGCGTGAGATTAGCCAGGAAATCATTAACTGAGAAGAAAAGTGAGTTGCGTCCACCGTTATATAATCACGCTGTAACTAAACACGAGTTTGTAAAGCAAGCACTAAGTACCATCACATAACACTTAAAATAATGTCCCAGTCTGGTAATAAAAATTCAACATCCCGTAGCTGCGTTAGTTTTCCTTAGTTTTTTCCTTATTGGCGTAGAACTGGTATGTTGCTGTTAGTACAATCGTTTAAAATGTATTCTATTTAAAGGAGAAAATGTTACAAGCACAAAACGCTAAAAGAAAGGTTTCATAGTCGCCGGACCATTTAGAATGTATTTTCATTCCCATTTATGACAAAAATAGCTCAATAAAAAGTATAAAATAAAAATAACCTGTGATACATAGGAAACACAAATTAGAAGTTAAATACAATACTTTTAAATTATTACTTAATATACTTATTTTTTCAAATAAAATTATGAATATAATTACTTTGAGAAATTAAATTGATTAAACTAAACGATGTCATCAACCGTTTCCATTGTTTACAAGCAAAATACTTTCAACCGATCAACAATTTCATTCCCAGGATTCCTCCAATCATCCAATAATCACCGAAAAAATTACTCAATCAAGCACGCATAATAATCGAATTCCGATTCAATTCCGGCGGCCATATTGCGGCGGCCATTTTAATTGCAAGCGATCTCGTACCTGCCTCGCACAATGTCCGTGTCTATACCTCATTCGTCGACTGAATTTGTTTTCCAAACCCCGACCCCAAGGGACGCATTTTTTCACAGCCAAGCCACAGACCATGGTAAAGCCGTGGTTATTTGACAGCGTATTCGTTTGAATTTTTAATTCCAACTTTGTTATGCAAATTGGGATTTGTTTGAAACAAGAATTGGACATAATAAAGTCAAATGTTGCCTGTGCAAAGGTTTGGCAGGTTGCTCTTTAATTTTCTCGGTTATTTAACCAACCAACGGTGTTTGTTTTATTTAAAGTTAACAAAGGGTTTTTTTTTTTACTTTTTAATATTATCATTATTTTTCTAGTGTAGAGGTAAAAATAGGAAAAGGGAGAGAGACGCTTGTGGTTATATCAAAATCAAACTTAAATTTATTGTTTTTAATGTCAACCAAGATTACTGCGACAATGATGCGTGAAAAATTAACGCTTTTATGTCTGTATTTGTCTATTCAGTACAAATTTCACAGTCGATTTTAAACTAATTCCCTATAACTTAGAGACTTAAAACATGGAGCTCACTGGTTGACATTGCAATAAACAATTAATATCAAAAATTAAAATAGAGGTAAAAATAGTGTGTACCTAAGTGTTATGTCACAAACTCGCAGACGTCGCTTAAAACCGCTTATCAAAACGCTAATCCTAAAGTATCCTTCTCAGGCTCCAACTTTATCCCTACTTACCTTAGAATTCTTTGCCCTGCGTTCATCCCGTCACGTTGAGTTCATATAACTCCGCGGAAAGTGGGTAGACTCAGCCGTTCACTGTGACGATTAACGTCCTACGTGCCTGCTTCCGCTCTGGGGGTTTACAGGTAGGCGTTTTGCATAAAAATAGGGAATTTTATTGTATTTATGCTTATGAATAACGTGTATTATGGTGTTGTTTGTTTGGACTGTGTTTATTATCGAGAGCCTTTAATAACATTTTTAAATTACAAACAAACGCTGTATAGGACGTCGTCAGACTATGTGGAGCGATGATTTTCGCAAGGGTGGCAAGTGGACGAAAATGGCCACGGATGCTCGACTAAATGTAGGCTGATGAAGATGAAATATTGAGTTGGCATATTAAAGTTTCTAATGGATACATACTTTTTTGCCAATGGGCGCTTTTATATTTTCCACATCCACGGTAAACAGTGGATTTGTATGCCGCAGCATGCGACGGCCAATGGACGCTTTTATAATTTACCGCTCGTTTGTACTGGCACGGTGAAGCAGGACTAAATGTATGAAATTGTATGGGACGCTTTTAGTTTACCTACCGTCCATGATAACGACATGCCGCGGCATCTAAACTTACCGTTTACCGTGGACACGGACGGTAACATCGTACCGTGGTCGTGCGACGGAAAATTTATAAACTGGCGGTACGTGCAGCGACAGAGACAGGAGACCGAGACGGGAGACAGACATGGGAGACCAAGACCATAGCTTTCTATTTGCGGTTTCTGACGCGCTCACGAACTTTACTCTATAGGAAGCCTAATGTCAAGTTACGGTCTCGGAGACTCTCGTGTCGCAGCGCGAACCGCCAGCTTTAAACCGCTCAACCGTCTCTACCCATCGTTCTCGCTTTTATTTACGAATGTGGTCGAACAAGTTTAAGCGTGGCCGTCCTGCTGGGTGAAAGGTGTTGGGGGGAGGGGGCGCTGCTTGTGTGTTGCTTGGAAACCTTGATCGTCTGCGGCGATAATGTACGCAATAACTAGCTTAGAGACCTGGTAATTGGGAGCATATTTGCCTAAAGTTTCGTGCTATCGCTGCTGTTGCGTGTTACGGAAGCTGTCCTGATTATCCGATCATATCGTTTCAATGTATATAATATACCTATCAATAGCTCTCATAAAATACATTGAAACTACAATAAGTGTTTGGATTGGAAACAGTTTATTTATTTTCGAATAGTCATTATCATCTTTCTGGCAATTATTCCGCCTGAAGGCTCCGTATAATTCACACTTCGCTCTATCTTGGACGTCGTCTTCGTTGAGATCGCAAATGTTCAAGTCCTTTATTGCGCTGAGCCATCTTTGTTTTAGCCAACCTTTCTGCCGATTGCCGGGTACTGCTAGACTTGGCGCTTTATTCCCAATATCAAATGATGTGGCAAGTATTCCTAACTCAATACACTCGTAAGACATTCATAAAGATTGAGTCGCGACTTGGTACTTTATTGTGGAGTCACCATTGACTTCTCATAAAGACAGCTTCTTAAAATGATTTATTATGACAGATCTGAATTACGACTCGGATAAAATGCTTTATTTCTGACACGACCTGTACTAATTTTAAAGGTTACGTTTAATTCCGGCAGTAATAAAGAAAGCGCAGAAAGTCCCAACAAAAAATAACCCAATTCTCCGAAACCCTTCAATGTATATCAAAACGGATTCCCAAAAAATACAAGAAATAAATCACGGGAAGAAACAGAAAATTCGTAGATAATTAAAACTCTGAGAATACGTTTCTCGTTCGCAGAATTGAGTTAGTCGCCTCACGTATAATATAATAAGGAATCGCCATTTTTCATAATTCCGCCGCTGGCTGCCACCACCATAATTTACATTCTCCCTGAATCTGAGTGTCTGAAGTGCCCGCTACAATTGTAGTGTTTCATTTGTTCCGTTGAAAGTAGACGGAAAATATAAATGAGAAAATTAAAATACAATTTAAATAAATAAAGAATACGTGCGTTAAATTTAATATAATTCATAAGGGATTTCTTATCGAATTTAGCATCGTTTCAATGGTTATTAGGGAATAATATTCACTTATGTCGTCAACATAATTGTTAACGTTATTATAAGCCTTATTCACTTGCATAAAAAAGCAAAACAAAAAACTGGGCAAGTGCGTGTCTAAACCGCGCACTGAGGGTTCCGTACATATTTCGCTGGACAATAGTATTTTTTGTTGTTCTTTAGGGTTTATTCTATAATCATAACAATTTTGGCGCTTGTATGTTTTACCGTGTTTTCGATACAACAAAAATAAAAATAAAAAAAAACATTTAGGTCCATTGACAACGTTCTCATTCCATATAAAAATCACCAGTTTCTAATAATATTAGACTTCGAAAAATTGATATTCTTTTCTACGCTCTAGTTATAGCAAAATGATATAGAACCTCTAATTCCACTACCTACACTTTAAAACATATTGTGTCTGAAACTATATTTATTTTTTGCCTTATCATCAAAAGGTTTAAAATAAAACTGCCCCGTCTTGAGAAAATCGCTATAAAAAAGTGATAATGTTATTTTAAGTACCAATTTCACCATACGATGTTAAAGTTAATCGACTGTTAGGTCATACATTCAACTGTCAAAATGTATGAACTAACAGTCGATTAACATTTAACATCGATTGGTGAAACTGGTACTAAATCTTCGAACAAGTACATCGTGCGGTTTGTATGTGTGCGCGCGTTACACGTAGGTACACGTACGCGTCACACGCTTGTGGTGGGGCGTGAGCTAACACTGATAATCATGAATTAAGCCGAGGCTGCGCCGTCTGCGTGTATGTGCGTATCTAACTCGATCTCTTAAAGCGCTGCAGTAGAATTACTTATCTGTTACTTTGTTTCAAGTGACAACACGCAAAAATATTTGTCAAGGTGTTGTTATAAAGTATTATTTAATAATTGAACAAAACGCTTCGCATTTAATAGCATTAAAAATATCGTATCTAGTTGAATTATCCTAATTACAACAAGGGTATTAGGAATAATGAATGTGGCATAAAATTAGGGATTAATAGTGGATTTGTGGAGTGCGGCTATTGGTCACGGGTTAATGTAATTGATTAAATTGTTTATTCGATTTTATAATGATAATGTACTCAACACTATTGTTTACTAGCTTCTGCCTGCGGCTTGCCGTAGTATTTGTTTGGCTCGAGTATTTTTACGGATGAAAGGTATGTGTTTAAATCTAGGGTATTAGCTACCTATTTAGCTAGTTTAATGTTATTTTGACGACGTGGTTAGCCTAGTTGTAAGTGAACCTGATTACAAAGATAGCGGTTCCGCGTTTGAATAAAAAGGGTATGGGTAAAAATATAAAAAAGCACAACCCGAAAAACTCTTATCAAATTGTTTTTTTAGGGTTGTTCTTAAGTCATGGATGTTTTATATGTATTTAAGTATGTATTTCTCTATAGTATGTTTATCATTGTCTAGTACCCATAGTAAAGCCAGCTGCAGAGAAACGTAACCCCCCTGCATAGAAGTTACCTAGCAGAGGTGGCTACTTTTCTCTGCAGCTGACCGTACAAGCCTACTCAAGTAGCACACAGCTGTATAAGAGCTTATAAAGCCCTTAAAAAGCTGAAACTAGAGCTATAATAGCTGTAAAAGCTCATATACAGCTTGTATGCTACTTGGGTAGAGCTTAGTTTGGGACTAGATAAATTTGTGGGAGATTGTCTCCTGATATTTATATTTATTTAATTAGTTAAAACACATTTCACCCAACGCGAAGATTTATTTACTCCGTGACATTAAGTCTGGACACACTGAAAAGGGTTCAAATAAAGAACAAAAAAACTTTACAAAGTGGATCGGGCGCGTCATTGTTGGAGTTAAATCGGAGTAACTTTAAACTTTATTTTTTAAATTTGTTTTAAGTTTTATTTGTGTTCATTTGTTTAAATTTAGGTTTTTGTTTCATCAAAATCCTCCTAGAATGTCTAAAATATAGGACTAGCGGTGGCACTTAATCACTTGACTTTCGCATTTCTATGTAGGTATTTATGTATGTGTGCGTATGTATGTGTTTTATGTATGTATAAGTATGTTTAATCGTTGTCTAGTAACTACACATCGTGCAAGTTTAGAGCTTAATATGTATTTATTCATTTACATAAGAGTACATTTTTATTGAAACTTATTTATATTAATTATTATTTAAAAATAAAGATAGTTAAATATATGAATCATTTTTATGCACTCAATAAACAAAAGCACAAGCTTTAAATAAAATCTTACTACCCCTAACATCCCAATGTTCTAAATTCAAACGATTCCCAAAGAGGACCGCCGCCATTTTGTGCAAGGTCAAAGACTTTCAGAGGTTCGTATTTAATTATAAATTCGACCTCTTTAAAGAAGGATCAGAGAATTCCAACTTTGTTTAATGTTTTGTAATTAATTAATATTCAAAAATAAAACAAAGTAAATATACAAAACGCTGTTTAATTTGGCTCGTTATTAAATGGAACAGCTTTAAGGTGAAGCTCGTCTGTTTATTTTGAATTGTACGTAATTGGATCTAAGTTAGTTAAATTTGTTCAGTGGATGTAAAAGTCGGGGATTATTGTAACAATAAGAACGATCGTTAAATTGCAGTAAACTAGACAAAAAATTAAACCACTATTGGCCGTAAATTTTATATGTCTACTAGTTTTAATTGGTCTGGATCTTGGATCATGGATGATTATTATTTCACGACAGTCTTTGTCTGATAGCAAAAAAATAATACGGCATTAAATAAGAACCAGTATTTGTCAAAATAAGACTTGGAGTCATGTCTCATACAAACTAATAAAATAAAACGAAGAAGTATAAAGTATTGTTCCTAAACATACAGAAAGTACAGTAATGATTAAAATTATTATATTGTTAATAATTATTTTTGACGTGACGTCTTACAGCAATATTAATGTATTATGGAATCCGATATTACAAATATTAAATTACCTATACCAAAACCAAGTTTGAAACTTTTGGCTACTTCGACTAGCCTATTAGCACTATTTTTAGTACTAATTTTATGACGGCTATACCTACGTTTGTGGCCTAAATTTGAGTTATAGGCGGAGTCAAAGCTTGTAGTTATTATGTATGTTAAGTAAAATACCGATGTAGTAATTACAACGTGTATAATTAATGATGATGATTATATACTAGCATTAAGGCGCCTAATGATTAAGGTATTTTAAAGGCAATATTTTTTTGACCTTGAACATTTTAACCTTGACCCTAACCTTGAGGCAATATTTTTTAAGTATTGACGAATGGTGGATTAATGTTTCTTGTTATTGCACAAATAAAATATATTTTAAGAACATAGAGTAATTTGTATTCCGAACAATAGGACAACTCGTGAAAAAAACTCATCCTTAAATTACAATTTTTAACTAAAAACACGAGTCGAAGCCACACATAGGTACAGCATACAAACCCAAACGATTTTCTTCAAAGTACAAAACCGCATATGATATCTAGTACATAATGTGGCTCGAATAGTGAGATAAATCACCCCCCTTCTCACATTAAGGGGGAAAGAAGGAAACATATCTGGCAGAAAGGTGTGGAGGATATAGGTCGAACAACGCGGCTATACATTATCCTTGTAACGTAGATTACCTTCAAAATAATCTTTATGTCTAGCCGCCATAAGATTCTGGATTAAAATGTCGACGTTTCGTCCCTGTTCTAGTATCAAGGATTTATTAGTGGAAAGTTGAAATTCAAGTTTTGAAGTAATGTATAAGCATAATGCCGCGGGTATAATCTGCGACATAAGTGGACAAAACTGAAAAAGAGATAAATAGAATAGGAAAGGTAAGTATAAGTTTTCACTCACGTATCTTCTACCTACATAACTTGTTTTTAAAAACGAGTAGACTTGTATGTAGGTTTGTAAGCCACAAACTGAATTTTCAAAGATTATTTAATTATTATATATTATTTGATGAGCCGGCGTACGAAGCTTGCGGTCCCGGGTTTGAACCCCAGTATTGGCAAATATTTGTTGTCATGGATATTTTCTGTGTAATTAGGTATGTCGGTCATTCTCTGAGCGTTTCAACGGCCCGTCGTACTTATAAGGAACGAGTCACCTAATTATTGGCTATATAGACAACTACCGTTCATTTTAAAGCTTATACCCAGCACAGGCCTGTATTATTATATGGTTTAGCGTGTAGGTCTATATCAGGTTTTTAATATATTTCCGCGAAGAAGTCGTTGATCGGTTTTCCCTTAGGAACTACCAAATTTTCCGGGATAAAAAGTTTTTTATGTTAATCTAGGGTATAAGCTATCTCCATTCCAAATTTCATCCAAATCCGCGTTGCAGCGTGAAAGAGTACAAACTAACACACACACAAACTGTCGCATTTATAATATTAGTAGGATTAGGTGACTCGTTAATTAGAAGGACGACGGGCGGTCGAAACGCTCAGAAAATGACCGATTGTATTTCTATATTTAAGTCTTAGACTAAAGCAAAAGGGGAAGACACGTTATCGCCGTACAAGACACTGACATAATGCGTGCCGCGACACCTACAATCGCAAATTCCACACACATAGCTGTAAACATGCACTAAGGAGCAATAGAGATAAATTGATGGGCTAACGACGTGCGCGTAAGTGAGACGCCATCTCACAATAATGACGACGTCGCACGTGTTGACAGGTCGGTGACGGCCGGACAACCGACTCAAACACAGGCGCTCAACGCCTATATTTAGGTGCTCAAGCCCGAGCGCCGGTCACGTATCTTCCTCTTTTTGTTTTCATCTAAGATTTAAGTATGTTTATCGTTGCCTAGTACCTAATAATAAGTATAATGTAAGTATAATGTAGTACAAGGCTAGAGATTAGTCGGAGGCTAGGTTAATAATGTGTGATTGTCCTCTGATATTTATTTATTCTACTACTCTGTCAAGAAAGTACCGGGAAAAGATCAATAATACACAAACTGTTTGTTAATCATCCAAACTTATTTTATCACCTTCAAAGTATGCTCCTTCAGAAACGATACACTTACGCCAACGAATAATCCAATCATCAAAACATTTTTTAAACGCTGTTTCCGGAATTGAATTCAGTTCTCGGCGCGAATTATCCTTTATGTCTTCTACCGATTGAAAACGGGTGCCACGAAGTGGTAATTTGAGTTTAGGAAAAAGAAAGAAGTCGGCAGGAGCCATATCTGGTGAATATGGTGGTTGCTCGATGGTATTTGTTGAGTGTTTGGTCAAAAATTCTTTCACAATGATGGCCTTGTGCGAAGGCGCATTATCGTGGTGCAAAATCCAAGAATTTTCATTCCACAAATCTGGCCTTTTTCGTCGAATTTGCTCTCTTAAATGCCGCATAACGCTCAAATAATATTCTTTATTTACCGTTTGACCTTCCGGCAAGAATTCCGAGTGCACAACACCGCGATAGTCAAAGAAAACAGTCAACATGACTTTGACTTTTGATCGACTTTGGCGTGGTTTCTTCGGTTTCGGTTCAGTTGGAAGGCGCCACTCCGAAGCTTGTTGACTAGTTTGCATGTCAAACTCGTAAACCCACGTCTCGTCACCAGTAACAATGCGTTTCATGAATGTTAGGTCGGAATTGACTCGTTCTAGCATGTCCTCAGCGACTCTCATGCGATTGAGTTTTTGGAGAAAATTCAGGTCTTTTGGGACTAGCCGAGCGGTAACATGTTTCATACCCAAATGATTAGTTAAAATAGTACGGATCGACTCGTGAGATACAGAAAGTTCGGCGGCTATCTCTCTCAAAGTTGAATGAGGATTTTCAGTCACTATTTCCTTCACTTTTGCGATGTTAACTTCAGTTGCAGACGTTGATGGCCTACCAGAGCGAGGCAAATCTTCCATCACATCTCGACCGCTTTTGAACGCTTTGTACCACTCATAAACACGTGTTTTTGATAAAGTCGAATCACCGTAAGCCTTCTGTAACATTTTCAGTGACTCCGAACACGAAATTCCATTGGCGATGCAAAATTTAAGACAAACTCTTTGTTCAATGTTTTTGTCCATTATGAAATTCGCAATACACACTAGATATGATATAACTAAAAACAGCACTGTATTTAATATAAATAACAGATGCAACTCAAACTCCGCGCCAAAATAGAAAACAGTTGTGCCAATCTAACAACAACAAAAAAAACAAAAATTTGAATTTGGAACCATAAACAAATCATCCATTCCCGATACTTTGTTGACTGAATGTATAGTAAAATCATCAATCTAAAAATATAGGAACCTAGTACCTAACTAAATTATTCGACTCTCGTTTGTCAAATCAATCGAAGAGTACGTTGAATTAACCATTTGTATACTCATAAATGTACGCTGTTTTATATTTTGTCCGCGTAACGGTCCCAATAAAATATCGCTAACTAAATTAAAATATGAAATAAATTTTAAAGACAACCGGCGTTTACGATTTACGAATGTATTTTCATTGTTTTATTAAAATAAATTTAAATTTGACTGTCTGTAGAATGCTGAATTTCATTGATTTATTAACAAGTTTTTTTCAGATATTAAATAGCAGAGATTTTTGCATTTATCTAAAAAAAAAACGCTTGTCCTTAAATTGCTACCCAATGTTAGTTTGATATGGAAACAAGATGGATATAGTAGTTATTTTTATTATTTTATTGATCTATTACCTTGTTTTTGGTCGGTTATTAAATAGTAGAAATGTTTGCATTTATCTTTGCAAACTTAAACAAGAAACAACTCAATTTTTGTATAAAGGTCATGAGGAAGCAAGTTGAAAGCAAAATGTCGTGTTTAGTTCACTTTGTATGTTTTTCTTTCCTCTTAATAGTTGTGTTGGGGTTTTTATTGCCCAAGTTTTATCTAAATCTGTTTGCCCGGGTCGTATTGATTTTGATAACCCTTTTGCCAGTATTTCGAGATTGGAACATGTGGGAAAACGTAATTGGTTGTGTACGTTGTGTTAGTACTAGGAGGTTCATAGACAATTTAAAAAGTCGGTTATTCATTTTTCCGGACGCAGAGCCAAAGTGACCTAAATGTTAGTGGACAGTCGAGGACAGAAATATGTATACACTTTTTCACCTTGTTCCATTGTAATAAGGTCCAAAAGTGTATACATCTTTCTGTCCTCGACTGGACATTGGGCGCAAAATTTATTATTGTAACTATACGCTGACATTTAAACGAGACCTATTTATTACTTAAATTGTACTGCTGGATATCACGCATTTAGGGCGCAGATTACAGGTTAAATTAATTAGTATTATCATGTACCATCAACTGTGGCAACTTTGCCTAACCGTAATATGTCGCAATAACTCGCAAATGTATCGCAATTATGATAATAATCGACATTGCAAACACTATGCATTCGTATTATTCAAAGTATCCAATTAGAATGAATAGAATATTTTGATGAATGTGAAGTTTTTGCGACGGGGGAATTACCACCGTTAGGCAAAGTTGACGGTATTGCATTTTCACGACTACCCTCCTGAGGTCCAACGTCCTATATTTAGGACAATTGTCAAAATGACTTTGAACTTTTGTTGACTGACATAAGATTCCGATTCGAACTAGCGGAATTTGACGTGGGCCTTAGGAAGCTACACCTCATTCGTTCTATGATAACATTGGTGACAAACTTATTTCTTTATTTAAAACACTATACTTACCAATCTTCTTTTATTCTTATTTGTATTTTATATAGGTATCAATGTAGTTAATTGGGCGTTTTTCAAAAAAAGTGTACATCGTTAAGGAAAAAAATAAGAAATTTTAACTTTTTACTACGCTTTTTTTGAAAAACGCCCAATTATGAATAGTCAGTTTAAAGAATCAAAATACGAGTACATGCTTATTTGAACTGTGTCACAGAGATCATCCTTTAACGAATGACCTAGTATTTGACTAAAATACATTTTTAATTAACGCTCCTTGCACAGCAAAAAATGTCTTGTTCCATCACATTACTATCTATCACACCCATCTCTTTTATACAACTCTAGCTTTACTAAGGAGCAAGAAGGACACCATTAAAATTTTTCGTATAATTCTATCCTGTCACGCAACGGACCCTATTTATGTAAATAAAGTTAGGGGAGGTATTCACAGTAACACCGATTGTGGAAGGTCAGTAATTAATTAGTTGATCACTTCATAAAGTCCCCTTGAGAGTACGTTATGTTAGTTTAACATGTACATTTGGATCAATAATGAGTAGGTAACATCCTAATTTATTAAATTTATATTTTATATGCTATGCAATTTAAATTTCATAAAAAGGTCATAGCATATTTTAGTCATTATACGTTTACGTATAACGTCTTAATTCATAAACTGGCATATATTAGTTTTATTTTCAAATACAGATATAGTTTTATAAACTGGAAAATATTGGATTTTTAAATATTTAAGTGCAATTTTAATGCTAAAATACGAGTAATTGAGTGGTAAATGATTTAATTAGTTACTTGTATATTACCACATTCAAACCAAATAAAGATTACTTACTAAAACTCAACATATTTTAAACCATTTATCGTGCTATACTTCCACTTAGGTCTACGTTTCCAAAATTGTGTCAAATCCCTCTTAGCAAATTTAAAACAACGTAAATACTATGCTAAGATAAGCGCGCTACTTAACACCCTACCTAATTCCTAACAATAGACTTCATGTGTAGAATAACCTACATAAGACTTTTGCCTCTCAACATAGTGCCTCAAACTTCCAGCCATTCATAGCTTTTCCCCTAAGTTATAGACATAGGTAATATACGCCAATCTTTTGTGCGATGTAGGCTACTCGCACAAGGTCTAGGCAACACTATACCTTCTAAAGCTATTGTGTACCTTTGTTAATAAAAATGTATGGGCATGTTTGACGTGAGATATTTACTTATACTAATGGAAGTTTATTTTACCGCCTGTTTCACAATTCAAGTAAAGCATATATGTCAAATAAATGTAGCTTTCCCTTTCTTACACTTGAAAATAGACAAGGAGGGGGCTATCTTTAACTGACAGATGAATTTACTTGTCGATTGTGAAACAGTCCCGAAGGATATTTGTGTTGCTAATATATATATAATATAATAAACGTCAAGTTTTACATAGAGAGAAAACCACGGTTTTTTATTTTATGGAAAAGACAAACGGGTCACATGTCATGCCACGATTTTAAATCTAGAGATTAAAGTAAGTATACCTTTTAAAGATAACATTGCAAAATGTTTGTGTAGTCATAATAATATCTACTAGGCCTCATAGTAGCTGTACAATGTGTAGATATTTGGCAATTATCATTGTCATATTTAAGCGTCCCTGCTAAGCAGAGTGCGCGGTAGCGGCAACAGCATCCTGGACATGATAGCGGGTAGGTTTGATTGCCCTTACATGGTTCACTGCATTCAACTCCATGTAAGGAGCAATCATGCTTACTAATATGTTCTAGTTTTAGTTATTTTGATTTCAATGTTGAATGTCCTATTATATTTTATTTTTAACTTTATAATAAATGTATTTTAGTTTTAACTAATGAATCTATAATGTAATGAATGAATCTATGTTGTTCGAAATAAATAAATAAAATATTTGTGTAATAGGGGCTTATTCTTGCAAAAAGCGACATAACCGGCCCTTCCTTACTTAGAATTTTTAAAAAAGTAACTTATGCATAATGTTTCCATTATTGTATTTAAACCCTAACAAAGTACTAAAATAAAACAAGGAGAAAAGAGAACAATAAATAAAGCAGCTCATCCCCTTCCAACATAGCAAAACATAACTTCTGTTTGACCAAGGCATAAGGAGTAACAACGAATCTACGACGTGCATTGTAAAAGTTTCCATTTATATTAAGAATTACTCGTAGTGTTGATTGTGACAATCCTCGTAACCTGACGTCGCGCCGTACATCGTACCACGATATGACGTGTCGTATCATAATACAACGTCACATCGTGCCACGACGAGTCATCGTAACGCGTAAATGTATTTAGCCCTGACGGTAAACAAAAGGTTTATTCTGTAAACAATAATACTACTTTTATTTATAGGTTGTCGTAACAAAACAATACGTGTTTCGGCCCACAAAGTTACTTGTCATTAGGGTTGTCTCTGACACGATATTTCGTTGAACGTAATGGTAATTAGAAATGGGAATTACTTTCTATTACTAAAGCGATAATTTAGATACAGAACAAAAGGGAGATAAGAAAGGCTTTAACAGTCATTAAACCTGAAAGTACCAAATCATACTAATATTAAATCGTCGCCTTACTTTTTCAACCTCGTATCTGCATTTATTTTTGCGGTTGAAATTACCAATTATTGAAATGAAATTACTGCAAAAAAAATTACAGATACGAGGTTGACGTTCGGATGTTTGTGTTTCAATCATGTCTAAACGGCTGAACGAATTTAGATGAAATTTGGCACTCAGGATAGTCGATTTCTTATATTAACACTCTATTTATAATGTAAGCTACTCTTTATCCCAGAAATTTTTATAGTTCTCAAGAGAAAAACGCTAAACGTCTCCTATGCAATGTACCCTTATTCACAAATGTCTTCTACATCATCATTTCAGTCAAAAGACGTCAACTACTTAACAAACGCCTGTGTTAGAGGTTATTTAAATATAAACAAGATAAATTTATAACTGAAAGGATGATTTAAATTAAGACTTGCTAAAATAGCGACGGTAGATTGATAATAAGTAAAACGACGGAATTTACCATACATTTTTTATATTATGTCAAACTGTGGTCAAAAGCAAGCAACACAAAGATCGCCTTACTGACCAGTATTTACCTATTGTATTTTGTGTGACTAGTTTTCCTTACAAGGGACACCCCTGACCATAAAATGCAGCCCTAGGGCAAGTTTTAATTCAGTTACACCCAACAGATAATCAGTTTTAAGCGTAAGACTAGCAAATTGTATATGTTATTTCAGGGTGTATTTTAGTAATTTATTTATTTATTATTCTTTGTTTTGGGTGATGAGTGCAAAAATATAAAATATTGACGTAAAGAAAAAGGTTATTTTTTTATGTGTTGGTTTGGAAATCATTCTGAGTATTTATTATTAAAAATTAAATACGCTTAATATAAGCGTCTTTAATTCTTGTAAATAGTTAAATGGTATTAAAAAATGTGTATAATACCTACGCGTAACAGCATTATGTCACTAAGTTCTATAATTCCTACTTTTTGACACGTATAGATTAAATGATTTTAGTTTGAAATAAAACCAATTACCAAATTAAAATCAAAAACAGTATAATCTATAACATTTATTATCCCAGTCATTAAACAATTTAGATTTTCTACCCTTTATAAAGTTCTTATTTCACCGCAACGATTTAACAACACATTTTTGTGACTGGCCAGAATTTAGAATTTCAAAAATGGAATGTCATTCTTTGACGTCAGTTCAAACGATCCAATGTCCGCTCCAGCTACATTCTATCAATATTCAGCGCGATATGAACTTTTCAATCAGCTGCTCACAGAATATCGACGTCGCGTCAAACGCAAAATGACGGCTAAAATTCTAATTAGAAAAACCCATTTAAAATAAAACGGACTCGTGTACCGAAGGTTAACTACGAATACGGATAAAGTTATCCATAGTAGGTACATTTTATTGCATAAAACTAACCAAAAAATTAAAACAAGTACACGAAAATATCAATACGATCTGGACTTATTTTTGTCCACTTTGTGATATTTTTTATATCTCGAAAACCATAAAGAATAGAGACTTGTTACATCATCATCATTCATTCAACTTTCGCTTAGACCATTTTGCTTCAATATGAACAATGCGACTAAATATTTAAACACCAGCTGAGAAACCTTTTATTGGATAATCCATTATACCCTGTAAATGAATTTATGGAACATAAAGTATAAATATTGTTATCATTATTTTTAGGTATTGTTTTGACATATTTTGTTGTAATTTGACTTCGGATAAGTTACCACTTACTAGTTAAGTTTATTATATTAATTTTGTTTTAATTAGTTAATTTTAAAATTCATAATATTCATTAATTATTTTATTCTAATTATGTTGACGATCTCAATGTAATTTCGTATATTCTGACTTGCAATGCGTTATATATTGTAATATTATATTGATGAATAAATAAACTAAACTAAACTCATTTACACTATTGACGTTTTGACAGCTAGCTGTACTAACAAAAGAGCTGTCATAACGTCAACAATATGATTACGATACTAAAGCAAGATGGGCTAACTTAAAGAAGAATAAAGGCCCTGCTATTATGTATTACATAACTCGAATCGCGATAACTTTGAGAACCTTATGTACTTAATCATTACCAAAACTTTCACAAAGGAAACTAAGCTTTAGTTAAAAGAGCTAAGCCTGAAAGTCCTCCGATCTTCGTTTCGCCAGCTCCACAGATTCGAAAGTTTGAACGGAAATCTCTCGGAATTATTACAGTAATGCGACGCAAGAGAAATTTTTACTTCCTTCCTGTGAAACTAATAGGTAAAGTTTCACTGATTTTTTAATTGTATAGTAGAAAGAAAATGAGCTGTGAGGATATCAAATGCAATACAAGTATAATTGGAATAAAAGAGACAACAATTATTTTATAATCATTTTGAAAATTACATTATCCTCTGTGACATAATCATAATGAATTCAAAATAAGATCATCAATATAAAAATAATGGTAGATAAAAATAGCAATGTCGAATGTAAAAAAGTAAAAATAAAAAAAGAAAATACAAATCCATCAAATAAGTCACATTCAAATTAATAAAATTAAATTCTATACGTAAAAAAAAAAAAGAAGCAACAAAAATATTAAAACAATAAATTGATTTAACCTAATACTTTGACAAAATATAGTGACTGCGTCAATAAAAGACCTTTCAAAAGAAATACAAGAAATAAAGAACCGTGGTTTCACCTGAATGGTACCAACGGAAGACCAGCGCTGACATTAGCCAGCATTACGCTGAGTTGGTAACATTTCGTGACCTCTATTTTTTGTCCTTTGTTAATATTTGTCACGAATAAATGTTTTTCTTTCTTTCTTTCTTTCTTTCTTTTGAAGAAAGATAATACGTGCTTATAAGCTACAAGTATTAACCTCACTTTCAAAGTTACTTTGCTTGTGGTAACTTTGCAATCTAACACGGATTAAGTTTAATAATCAGGCCTGTCCAAAACAGCCGCAAGTTCCCGACCTACTGATCCCACCTTGCCGAAAACAGGTTGTAAACGCTTACCAAACCCTTTGGAGATATCACAAGAAGCAAATTACAGCAGGTTTGAACAAACATTATTAATGGGGTAAGGCCGCCGTTCGAACCGCCCCTCCTATATGCTACCAAAAAAATTACGTGTAACATTACAAACAGCGTTTACTTTCAAGGTAGATCATGTTAGAACCTAAGCACGACTACCTATTTTCATTAATAGTAAATGCGGTTTATTATATTACACGTCATTTTGTTGGTAGCATAGAGGAGGGGAAGTTTTTTTTTTTTTTTTTTGAACGCATAGAAGTTATCCAATTGTATATACTCATACATAGAGTTTAAATAAATAATATCAGGGGACAATCTTGAACAAATTGACTTAAACTCAAACTAAGCACTGTATAAGTCTCAGAACTTAGATTGGAACTATGTAAATTTGCGTAAGACTGTCTCCTGACATTGTATTATTTATTTCATTTTATTACCAATGCTAACTTAACTATAACGGCAAGAAAGCAAATGGTTACGGACTAAAATTTTGTTGCTAATGTTTTTTTTTTTTTTTTGAAAATAAGATTGCGAAAAGAAGATGTCAAAACAATCTTGAGAAGATATCCAAGTGTTTTTGAATTATATGCATCTTACACATTGCCGAAATTTAAACACTTATTAAAGTGCGAGTGATTTGAGGTCCTCTATAATTTAGTAAAACAAAATAAAGATACACAACAAACAAACAAAACATTTTTAGCGTTTAAATCTTAGAATAGCTCTTTAAAGCTTTTTAATTACAAAAATATTTTATGAATATTTCTACAGTTCATTTTTATTGGTGTTTTAAGTAATAAAATTTGTGTGAACCATTTTACGCAATTTGAGAAAGCCTCACAAGTGGTTTTTGTCCTTATTAATGAAGCGAAGGGTTGTTCACTACTCAAACAAGAAGAAGAACAAGAAAGTTAGTCCTAAGTAAATTAGTCCTTGCATAATTACTTAGTGCCGACAATAGTTAATTGTTATTCATTATTTGCCAGTAAATTTATTTGTATTGTGAGTTGAGGCTTTATTAACCGACCGAACAACCTTATTTTTATACTACCCACCCATAACATGGAGTATTTTTAATTTTCTAGATTTGTTTTTTTTTTTATATTTAATTATAATTTTCAGTCGGCCTCTAAACTCGACCTCTACTAAAGGTGCAGGAACACGTATTCATATTGACCCTTAAATATAAAAAAAAAAAAAAAAAATTAGATACGTTACGTTTTTGTTGTAAATATTGTCTGTGATCATTATGTATCATCAAGTAACATTTGGACTCCATTGACTAAGCTGCTATAGTTATTACGGGTAAGATGTGAAAAGTCGCGTTACGGGAGAAAACGTTTGCTTTTCATGGAATTTAATTGTACCTAGCCACTCATACACTAATAATATTTTTGGTAAAAATTACGCAAATACTATTTTTATTTGATTAAAAAAAAAACTCTTTTTGGGTGATTCGATTTGATGTGGGCCTGTAACCAAGATGCATTACGCTAACTAGCGTTTCAATTCGTTTCATTTATAAACCAATCGCGTCACTGGTAGATCACGTGACTCTTCGTATCGTGATCTACCAGTGGCACGATTGGTTTAAAAAGGAAAC
The DNA here is from genome assembly GCA_963241965.1 of Tortrix viridana. NCBI lineage: Eukaryota > Metazoa > Arthropoda > Insecta > Lepidoptera > Tortricidae > Tortrix > Tortrix viridana. The sequence goes on from OY725187.1 coordinate 10,596,696, forward strand.
GAATAGAAACGCTTGTTAGCGTAATGCATCTTGGCTAAGGGCTGAGGTAAAAGTAATCTTCGGGAAAGTTCTTTTTCGATCTGAGCGACGCTCAGTCTCCCAGGTACTTTTAACTAAATTGCTGAAAAGGTTCTACCGATACTTATTATTAAAGTGTATAAATAGACCAGTAATAATTTTAAAAAAAACAAAGAAAAAATTAAAAACTTTACACTAGAATTCAGAGCCCGATCAAGGGCAAGGAAGAAATGATAAGAAAAGATCAGATTAGGAGTACTAAAGACGTCAAACTGAACTAAGCGCTATTTTTCATGAAATAAAGGCCAAAACATTTAGAATTTTCGTATGTGTAGAAATCTGTCTAAACGGTGCGTATGTAAAAAGTTGTCTGGCTTTTATCTGAAATAAAATAAATCACGATGCCTTTTTGACAGCCTATATCTGCGAGCAATCAGAGTAACGCATGGTTAAAGATGTTTGGCACTTATATTAGTAAAAATTCTGGGTAATTTTTGCGTTATTTCAAAGGCTGATTTACTAAAAAAAGACGTTTTTTAAAGTTTCAGCATTCAGCAAGTAATACTAGTACCTATGCTCTGCCCTCTAATGCACAGATAACGAAAATTATGTATAAGTTATATCGCCAAGGTTTGGCTCTCGTTAAAATTGTTTGACGAATTTTGGTGTCACGTTACTGAATTTATATCATTAATTATTCCACCAAATATCGCTCTTTGTTACTAAAACACTGTTAATGTCTCCGTTATTAGTTTATTGATTAAATTGACGTGCCTTTTCAAAAAGTTTCGTATCTTATCCCTACTTACCATAATAACTGGAGCGGCAGAAAAACCATCATTAACTAATAAAAACAATATATTATTATAACGTGTTAAATTTAAACATTAATTTAATTTTGAACAGATCTTAACCTGTTTTCATAAACATTACAAATGCTATCAAAAAAATTCAAACTGGTTCACTTTAATTAAAAACAGCCTTCTGTAGGCCGTGTTTCCGTTGCCCCTGAATAATGAGGCCTGCCACTTTAGTTTCGAGTTTACAAGCAAAATTATTTATAGAACCTGTCAGTGCTCGCTGACATCTACGTTGTAAGGTCGCGTTCACGTATAGTTAGAGCATGTATAGATGAGCGTTCATAAACGAGCAATCTTGAACATGAATTCTAGAGAATCGAGCATTCGTTCGTAAACAAATGCTTGTGATTTCTCGGAGATCGATATAAGTTTCACTATAACTTTCGATATAACTTTTAGTCAGGTAAACTGTTTATATTTCAAAGGCATACTTGTATAATATAATAACTGAATTATTGACTTTGTAAACAGTTTCTGATTTTGTTTGATGTCCTAGGTAAGATTTTATTAATTAAAATTTTTGTATACCTATGTATAAATATAAAAAAATATACAGCGCGAATAAAGACTTTGAAGAGTTCAATGGCAAGCAGAAATAACGAGCCACTTTGTAAATGAAATTTATTAGACTGTTCGTGGCTCCATTGTTTTGTGTAGTCTTAATAGTATAATAATAATATGAATGATAGCTGTGTAAACAAAAAGGAAATTCTTTTTAGTCCATCAGTTAGATTATCAATTATCAAAAAGTACTGGACACGTATTGTTTCTTTTGTCAATCAAACAAAAAATGACAAAGATATATAGTGATTTTATAATAAATAGTTATTACATTGTTAATTGCTCCATTAATATAGATTAACACGTAAGATTGTATACAGGGTGTCCTGCGATAAAGTGCACAAACGAATAAGGGTGAAACTACATGTGGTTTTATTACGGAATAAAATAAAAAATAAAATTAAACAAATTTTGTTTTTTTAAATTTTGCTTTTTTTTTTTTTGAAATAGAAATAGAAATGTTTGTTGTTTGTTTTTTTTTTTCCGTGATAAAATCACATGTAGTTTCACCCTTATTCGTTTGTGCACTTTATCGCGGGACACCCTGTATACAAAAAAGATCCATACATAAAAACATAAATACATACATACCTTCACACATATTTATACAGCTTAAAACATTACCCTCCTTCTTTAGCAATCGGGTAAAAACTACACTATGTCAGTAAGTTATTTGTCATAAGTAGGTACTACATACAACCGGGCAAGCTGCCAAGGCATACCTCGATCAGCTGTCTTCTAGATAAACAACACTCCAGTTGTAATGTTTCAAGTCAATATTAACTTTGGTAAAGTGAATCATTAACTGTGTTAGGTACTTACTAAGCTATTGCCGTGACTCCGTCCACGTAGCAGTAGTTTATCGCTCTATCTTTTTTAAATGTTCGATTCTTAGAGATATAATATACCAAAGTCAGTCTTCGCGATACATATTACCTCCATACCAAATTTCACATCTTTCGGTTAAAGCGTTAAAAAGTTACTACGGGACAGACAAACCAACAAAAACACTTTTGAATTCTTTATATTAGGTAGTAAGGATAATGTTTTATTTTTTAAATAGCGTCTTGATAACTAATATTAAAAGTATCTAAGCCATTTTTTTTTTATTTTGTTTCTTATTTTTTAAAGAAAGGTATCGTAATTCTTGCTTTCACAATCACCAAATCACAATAACTTTAACACCTGAGTCACCATAAAACAATGTCATAATAACGGAGCATGAAAACAGATACAATTGCACTAAATGCGTCAAATTGAATCATGGACATTCTACAATACTGTCTATCCTCGATAATCGAATGTGGTGTTCACAAACCATGTTCCATGTTGATAACCTTTAGGATTTGACAGCTGCTTACTGGGCATCATGCATTTGAGGAACCTCGACATAAAAGGAGAAGACAGCTAAAATACTAGTGACTCTGTGAGCTGTGGACAAACTTTGCCATTGGAAAACTGTTATCCCTATACATCGACATAAGTTGCGGTCAAATTACCAACACCGCAAACAATTTTGTAATCGCAAAAACCCCCATATCTTCGCCATTTTGAAAAAAATCGAAAAACTGAATCAACACAAATGTTTCATATAATTATCGAACCTGCTCACAATAATTTACGAAAATCGGTTGAGAAATGCCACCTGTAGAGGAGAACAGCCGGACATACGAAAGCATTATTGGCCGAGCTGAAAAGAAGACGCTTCGTTCGCGTTTCGCGCTCGCTCGGTCAATAAATTCACACCCTATTTTTCAAGCAGGAATAAAATAAACACAATTTCGCTATAAATTTGCCCCAATTATCGTCGTTACAAAACTCATACTCTATGTCCATTTTAAGCCTTGCGCAACGCCGCACGTCAGCGATTGTAACACATTTTGTGCCAAGAATTCTACTTTTGTACTCCATTTTGTACAAAAAATATAGTCAGTCAATGACTGTGTGAAACTCGAGCTTATATATGTACCTATAAGCCTTAAAGTTCTTATTTTTAGGCATTTTCTTTCTTACATAGCCATATTCAATGACGATTTTTTATTATTTATTATGAAATATTTTTACATTATTATAGATAAATATTGTCTCACAAAACCGTATCATCAGTTTGACTGTTGGATCAGTCTCAAATTAATACATAACTAAAATTATAATTGAATTATAGTTTACCTTTTAAAAACGACTAAATAAGTACCTACTTTAAAAATTATTAAGGAGCCCTGTACCTCCTGACGCACAACGTCCTATAGGACAATTGTTAAAATGGGTCATACACAGAGTTAGGTTCAACATTGTCCCTTCTGTTCCTAAAAGTTAACGACGTGGGAGTTTTTAAATCATATAGTTCTGATACAGGCCAAAACTACACCAGACTCCCATTACGCGGATATATCCTAACCCGAAAAATATGGTTTCAAAGTCCTTAACTTTCTGGAACAGGAGAGACAACTTTTGTTTCCGTGACTGTGTATAACCCAAATGAGTTTTGTTGACTGACATAAGGTTCTGTTTCAAACTAGCGAAATTTTGACGTACGCTTCAGGAGGTTAAGAAATGGTATGACTATAATGATGGTCAAATCCGCACCAAAAACCCAACTAATAGATCCAATAGGACCAAACAGACGCCGTGGCATGCATTTGTTTTTATTTTACAGAAGTATATCTTTACTTATATTAATATTATAAAAGTAAAAGCGTGTTTGTTGGTTTGTTTGTTTCTTCTTCACGGTCTAACGCTTCAACTGATCGTCGTGAAAGGTATAAATATAGTTTCGTTCCAAAAAAATTTACAGTTCCAAAAGCTAGTTATTTAATCTCTAAAATATCTACGTCGCTAACAATAAAGTTATCTTCAACATAGATTCCAAGCCCTCACTTTCAATTGACATCTAACCCACTTTACTTTACGATATCCACTTTGCTTTAACGCCATAGAAGTTACGCTACCGTTCCGAACACTTGGCATCGCGAAACTTGCTTATGATAGGTATTTGAAAATCCACGAGTAGAATACTTTGTCAGTTGCGAGCGCGAGCGTTAAAGATCTTCAGGTAAGCGGTATTCCTGTGTACCTAATGTACGATACCGTATACGCATGTTATAATTTCATTTAAAAAATGTGGGTAAACTTTGAATGTTTGGAGTTATTTGTATGTTAACCGCCATCATAAAAGTACACGTATTGTACCAGAATCGGAAATTTGGAAATAGTCTAATCTTAAAATGTTCGGTGCTTTCCTATAAATCAAGACCTGCATCCTACAGGTAAGACAAAATGTAGGCGAACTATAAAATAGAAAACCGGTAAAAGTGTGAGTCGGACTCGCGCACCGAGGGTCCCGTAAACATTTGGCCGGTTCTTAGTATTTATTGTTTTTCTATAGGGTTTGTTCTATAAACATATTAAATTTGACGCTTGTATTACCGTTTTTACTATAGAACAAATACAAAAAAACACGTTGAAAATAAAAACGTTTCTTGTATGGGGATTCCCTTATATTTTATTATTTGCTTTTTATTATTTTTTAGTAAATCCGCCGTTATGTTACATAGTTTTCAAAAAAATCAACGGGCTACCTTTTACGGTTCAAAAGATACAGCTCTTTAAAATTTGTAAGCTTTTAAATTTTGTATGGACAGACGGACAGCGCAGGCTTACTAAGACTCCCGTTAGGCACCCTTCGGGTACGGAACCCTAAAAAGCAGACTCTAAAAACCCAACTGCATATTTTGATATTGTAGTCTATGTATCCGCAATTTTTTTTAATAGGTGCCCATGTGACACTCGCGACGTTAAGCCAAATCTAATTGCGTTTCTCGAAATCAGGCTATCCGTTCTCCACGAAAGATTAAATAACCATACTTACAGACATATTCACATACATAAAGAAATACATATACTCACATTCATTACGCTTCTTTTTACTTCACTCAGTCGGGTAAATAATAATAACACGCGGGTGCTTTTAAGTGAGATTGAATGTCAGTTGCGATTGTCATTTGTTTATGGTAATGGTGGCGTCTGTGTCTGCGCAACACCGCAGTAATTTATACACATAACGTTTGAGAAGTGAGTTTACCGCAAGTTCTGTGATGTATTCGATATTAACGTTAATTATAAATTACTGTTTGTACTCGTGGCTTCACTTGCCCCCTTAACGTGCCTACGTCATTATGTTGGTCGTAATTTAACGTTATAGATATTAACTTTGTTACTGTGAATACAGTTATTTTTGGCGCATTCTACAATTATTTGTATAAAATGATGTATATCAAACAGAAACTCTGAAATTATACTTAATTTTGATCTCTCCCTGTTTTAAATAAAGTCATTTCTCAGGTCATATTTCTCAACTATACTTCAGACTACTCGTTAATTAAAAAATCATACTTGAAATTTATACGCCGCATAGATTAATTATCACTGACGCCAATCATTTATTCAACAAATTCCTAACAATGCCATTCATTATTATTTGATTTATTTATTGGGGATTCTCACTAAGAGCCCGTTCGCAGCGCTTGCACGTACATAATTAAGTATCTAGACTTAGATATCTGAGCTAGCTTGGTTTAGGACTTAAACTGAGAGCGCTGGAATCACGTACGGCTATGAAAGTATCTGGTGAAACATTACACCAGCTAAATAAGGGGACATGGGGCATCTCTAAAAAGTTGGCAACGTTTCTAAAGCAAGGCTAGCTTTTAGTACGTGGTTAAGGTTTTTAAGTTGATTTAGGATTAGGTGTTAAAGGCTTAAGTGTTTAAGTAAAGGAATAATGTTGTTATAATTGTATGAAAATAGTGTTTTTATGTATGTATGTATGTAAACTCGTTATTGCTCAGATAATAGATTTACAATTAATATTAATAAAATAAAATGTACAAAGGCGAGCTTATCCCTATAAGGGATCTCTTCCAGCTAACCTAGAGAATGAGTGTGGACAAAACAAGAGGATAGGCAACATTACATGTAACACACAAAATTATTAGATAAGATATATAATATAGATATACATACCCAATAATAATATATACCAGTAATACTATACATAAATACACAATATATATAATATACATACCTATACAAACGCTGCTAAAATAACAACAATATCTGTAATTACCCTGATATGCGAACCACAGCTGAGGTAAGATTTACTTTTCCTTTAGCCAAAACATTTATATTGTATGGTAGATACTTAAATATTCACTTTTATTTAAGAATACTTGTCTTATGACTGAATAACAGCGAATCGCGGCCGTATTGGCCGTGGCACAAGACAGGCGTCGTCTCGTGTGGTGGTCATAAAGTAACTAATTTTATGTACAATAATGTTAAGTTGGTAAATAAACATTTGTTTTATTCATAAGACTATAAGTTTTGTTGATTAGAAGAGCAAAAAAGTCGCAAATGCATCGGAAGGGGCAATTTTCAGTAAAAAAAAACCGGCCCAGAGCATGTCGGGCCATGCTCAGAGTAGGGTTCCGTAGCCGTTACCTACTATAAAGAAATGCACTACAGATAAAACAAAAGAGCGTATCTTCACGGCACTTACGTCCTTATGTTGAGAAGCGCGGTTTTTCGTCAATAACTCGAAAACGGTATATACGATAATGTTGAAAACAATTTTTTTTAAGTGTTTGTTAAGTGTTGCCTTTGTCATTTTTTAAATATTTTTTAGACTTACAGTTTAAAACATAGAGTGGGGACACAATTTTTGCAACTTTCGGAGCAATTATTTCTGAAAATATACCATTAATAAAAAAAATTGCTAAGAAACCTCAAAATGTTTTCAAAAGAACTGTCGAAAAAAGTGCCACACGTTGATGTTAGCTAAAAAAAAAATTTTTCAGTTTCTGTTACATGTATGGAGTGCCCCCCTAGAAATATTAATTTCTATTATTTAACTACAAAACTAAGAAGCAGCTTATACGAGACACCTATACTCCAAATTTCATTAATATACATCATGTATTTTTAAGTAAAATGTCCATAGGGAACTCCGTAACGAAACAAGATAGCACCGCGAAGTGGATGATGACTGTGCTTAAAAAATACTGACAAAAACAAAAGCTTGTCTTAGTAAGAAAGCTTATGAAACTGTTTCCATATTCAATGCATTCTTAATAATTAAAGTAAAGTTTATTCGTTTTGCATCACAGACTAAAAATACACGTATGAAACCTTCTACAAAATAATAATGTGATTCTTATGATGAAGTTACAACTTGCCAGAGTACAATTAAGTTGGTAAACGTAGTTAGCAGCCGTAGGCATCAGGATAGTAATCTAATGAAGCTACAAGACCTGCCCTAGTAATTATTTACGGAGCCTGAAGGCTGCAGTAAGTAAATAGTAAACATTCGTTACTAATATTTTCGTCGTCATAACAAGGGCAAAAATTGATGAACAGTATTGTTTTGTAACTCAATTACTCGTATGAAGTCACATTTACAACAGCTATAAAAATATAAGTAAAATCATATGTTTTCTGCAGATTACTAGTAGCCAAATAATATTAGGATTGGTTTGGTCCCTATTATATTAAAAATAGTTTGGTTTTCAAAGTAAATTTTACATGAAATTCACAAAAATGTTAGACTTAATTTTTCCAAGAAAAATCACAAATAAAAATATATTTGTTTTGATATTTTAAGCGGAAAAATAAAGATCAATTTGACTGTAATTTTTTTTACATAATTTCAAGCCAGGCGACGCAGGCTTTACAAATTTGGCATAGAAAGCGACGCGGCCAGTTTTATAAAAAAAAAAAAAAATATGGTGTAAGTAGGTAGCGTTATTGTTTTTTTTGTTTGCAAAAAATGTTGAATCCTCTGAATTTATAATGTTAATATTGAGAATAAATTGATAAATAAATCACCAATAATTTATAGTATTATTCTTTGTGTATTTCTGATTACTTAAAATTAAGTATTTAAAAATGTATTTAATACAGATCTTATATTCTTGTGAACAGAAAAACTTAGTAAAAATAAATCAAAGATGGCGCAGGTGGTCATAAACCGACACGTGATGCCATCAGAGACATCAGGTCCCTTGCAAAGGGAGATTGGCTCGCCGTATTGGATTTTAGATGACAACCTTTAACTTACAAAACGATCTGAAAAATTTATAACAGGAAAAATGTATCGCTTTATGAGTTGTGGGCTTCAAAATAGTTTCAAATTAGAAATGCTGTGCGGCTTACGAGATAAAATTTGACAAGTGCTATGGAAATTAATACATCTATTCCATATTCTAACTTAAAACTTAACGATTAAGGTTTAAAATAAGAGTGTCCCGTCTTGATAAAATCGCTTTAAAAAAGTTTAAATCGCTATGGTCCCTTAGTAACAAAAGGTAATAAAAGTCAGGACGACACACTTTTTTTTTAACTTTAAGCGTTAAGTCTTACGTTAGATGTATTCATTTCCCTAGCACCTGTCAACATTTATCTCGTTCATGCATGTTAAGCTCGCTGAAAAGGGATTAAATAGAAAAAGTTGGGACTTTTTAAAATTATCTCTTTTTAACCCGAGTAATAGATGTGAACGAACTAAACTTGAACTTTTAATTCACTGCAGTAGGATGACAGCTTCGGCGTTGTCAGTTTTTGGTGCGTAAAAATAGTGATGTTACTTATTGAATGAATGAAAAAATTATGTAAGATAGTTAATTTGAGTGATTCACTATTGGAATAAATAATATTAATATTTAGGAGGATTTCAAAGTATATGTACCTATATAATATTTTCTTAAGTTTTCGCGCTCGTTGTGCATTGAAAAAAACAAATATTTACCGGATATAAACGAATATAATATTATTATTTAAATACTACTTTAAAATTCTGTTGCAAACAAAATTATCAGCTAAATATAATTATATACTTAGCTAAGTTTAAAATATTCATAAATATTTAGTCCGTTCTTTGATGAAACCATTCATTACGCGAACGAGTGAAGCACTATTAAAATAAATGTGGTATCATTTTTTCACAGTATGACATTTGGCTTTGTCATTTTACTGCACTAAATTAAAAGTTCAAGTATAACTATCAAATTCTGATAAAAAAAATAATGAGTAACCAGAGTAACAGAGTTCATTCTAGCCTTATTCGGTTATTCTCAGCAAATTTAATATAAAAGCTAGTCACATATGACGACTTGAAAATACTTACTTTTATGTTTAAATATAATTTCAAAACCTCTTTTGTTAATCACGATCTACAAAGCAATTTGCTTGACAAGCAGTAGTCCTCAATTCTGATTGATTTAGGTAACATTAATAGATCTACCACTCGATATAATCTAGACCAAAGCACAATAACGGTCTGTAATTAAGCTACGTCACTGATGACGTCATCAAGGTCAATGGTATCGTAACAATGAGCAGGGGATTCGATGGCCTTTCACTTGACATTTTAATATTGATAGTAATTGAAAGGCGTTTATGTTTGTGGACTTTTAAAAATGTTAATTACCCCTGAGAATAGTTCAAGTACATGTATTGAAAATTTTTTAACCAGGGGTGAAGAACCTTTTGAAATATATTTTAATCTGAAAATCACGTTTTTAATTTATAATGATTTCAATATTTAGACTTGTTAGTTACTACGGTCAATATTATTCGAATAACAAAATAGTTGTATCTTAGTTGTAATGATCCATTGTTTTTTTACAATCACACGTCATCGTGCTTGCCTTACTTCTTACTTGATTGGAGGAAATCGACTTTATTCGATGAATATTATTCAAAGTCGCCCATCGCTAAATTAATATAAATTATATTGAAAGTAAAAATGTCTGATATTTATGTTGAAATTTACTAATCGTTTAACATACGATTAGAGTGTTAACAGCTGTCAAAATGTATAAACTAACAGTCGATTAACATTTAATATCGTTTGGTGAAATTGGCACTTAATGTATTTTTTAAGACAACAAACGTATTTTTTGACCAAACTATACGTAACAAAAAAACAAATATAAAACGAAATTACGATTAAATTCACTGATGTGTAAAAGTTTACACGGTCTTGAGTCCTTCTGTGAGTGCTTGTTTTTTTTTAATAGACCCATATTTTAACCTCTGACACTTAATTGTGTTTTCTTAAGAAGGGTTACGAACGAAACGTGACTTAAGACCAAGGACAATAAAGGTCCAATGCGACCGACTTAACAGTAAAAAGTCATTAAATTTTGCCACGATTTGTTCATTGAATTTTGCCATATAATCTTGGATTAAATCTTTAATGTTTTATTTGAGCACAAGTGGTACAATATAACTTATATCTAATAAAACAGCCAAGTCATCAAGAAGGCATATTTCTTTCAATTTATCTAATAAAGCTTGTATTCAACTACGTACTCTTACAAGTGAGTAATTCTGAGACATTACAAAAGTACTTTTTAGTGCCCTTGTTTTGGCGAAATAAAAATAGTCATATTTAGCTTTGCCTAAACAATCTAATATTCTTTCCAAACGTTTTTTGTGTTGTTATAAACATAATAATGTCAGGGTAATTCTTTGAAATTTCATTTAATTTTTTAGAAGTCAGGGCACTCTACAAGATAACCGAAACTAAGGATAACCGAAAATAGCATCCAAAGCTACAGGATTTTCGACATTAATGCGTCCAGAGATATAAGGGCGGTTGAAACGCTCGAAGAATTACCCGGTACTCTTACTTTGCCAAGAGAAAATAATTAAGCAAGATGCGAAACTGTAGAAATGATCCCAAACAGTATCGTAAAAGATAAACGGCTAGTGGAAAAAGCTATTAAAAATAACTAAGTATAAGTAAACAATTTATTTGCTCATAAATATATTTTAACAACGCAAAAGGTACAGTAAGCCGTAGCTAAAAAAGAACTTGTCGAAACACGGTATTCAAGTAACCTTATGCATATTTTGCGGAGAACGAAGGGCTTAAGGTTCGAAATGAGGTGAACCTCCAAATTGCTTTTTAATTGCATTTTTATTGGTTTTTTACCAATTGCGAAGTTTATTGATTAAAATACTTATCATAGTAACGGGCTTTTAAGTTGGAGGAAGCTTTTAAAAGTTAATTTGGGTAAATAACTTTTAACGTTTAACTACAACTATATTTACTTATATTAAAGGACTATACATTTTTATTTATTAAACAAAATGGCGGTCTGTTGCGAAAGAAAGCCGTTTTTGTATTAGGTTATGGGCTATCCTGTATTTCCAGTGATTTTATCCGATTAAAGTAGATAAGAGCGTTAATTCTTAAATTCTCGACAATTTTATTCAATTTGTAATCTTTGAAGTTAGTATTTAATAGCAAACAATCTTCTGCTAAAAGTAAGAAGAACCTTACCTAAAAGACTTTAACGCACAATTTTGATAAATCCATTATTTCTCCGTTCACAATTCATAAAAAAACCGAGCTCGTGCAATGAAGGTTCCGTACACATTTGGCTGGTTTTAAGTATTTGTTGTTATTCTATAGGGTTTGTTCTATAATCATACCAAATTTGACGCTTGTATATTATACCGTTTTTACGATACAACAAAAATTAAAATACGTTGAAAAAAAACGTTTCTTGTATGGAGACCCCCTTTATTATTTCACTTTTTTTTATGTGTTAGTAAATCCGCCGTAATAATACATATTCTCAAAAAATCAACCCGCTATCTATTACGGTTTAAAAGATACAGCTCTTTTTAATTAGGACAGAGACAGACAGACGAACGGTCGGACGGACAGCGTAGGCATAGGGTCCCGTTGGGCACCCTTAGGTTACGGAACCCTAAAACAGAAAATTCCACGGCGAGCAGTTTTAATTTAACGGCGAGGTTCTTTCCAGCCATTATAAAAGGAAAATGTTCTGGTAATTCATATTTATGATCAGAAAGCGTTAACATGTAAAGCTTCGGTGATGAAACCGGTGACGTCATGCAGAATACTTTTTTTTTTTTAAATATAATATTATAATACGATAAATATCTGGATGATTCGGTCTCAGAGCGAGTGGCGGGAGCATGCGCTCACTAGGGCCGAATGGCGGAAAAGAGGGGAGGCCTTTGCAAACAAAAAAAAATTGTCAGGAGACAAATTTTCCCTTGTCCTAGCACAGTCGAAGTCATAAATGGTGTCCTTCCATTAGGGCGAAAAACGTTTTGCAAACTGTTTCATTTAGCAACCGTTTCATTTGGTCAAATGCTTTTTTTCCGAAACTGTAAATATTTCAGGATTTGTTTCAAGACCATCGTGTAGAACCCTATAGGTTAGGTTAGGTTAGTTTTATAAAAATCCTGAAATATTTACAGTTTTAGAAAAAAAGCGTTTGGCCAAATGAAATGAAACAGTTTGCGAAACGCACGGCTGCGAATCATTAGTTTACCCTCATAAATATATGCACGTTCTAGAAAGTCTATAGTTACGTGATTCTTTGAAACAACTCGCTTTTAGATTCGACGACGAATTATTAACCGGCGAGCCTATGTTGCCCCGTCAGAGCATTATTAATATATTAGTGCCTGGATTTTTAATTTGGTTGTCGGTTTCGTCGTCGAAACAGCTGACTAAAGCGGTAGGTAGCTCGTGACTCTACCCTACGTGCCATTGGCCCATCTTACTTTGCCGGTATACTTCGTCGACGAAATAAAAATAAAATTGTTTAAGGGAATAACGCCCTAGCATTATAAATAATAATCATCCAGCCTATATACGTCCCACTGCTGGGCACAGGTCTCCACTCACAATGAGAGGGTTTGGGCTATAGCTCCCACGCGAGCCCAGTGTCGATTGGGAACTTCGCACACACCGTCAAATTGCTTTGCAGGTGTGTGCAAGGTTTCCTCACGATGTTTTCCTTCACTGGAAAGCTCATGGTTTTACAAATTATAATTATTTCGCAAATAAATTCCGAAAAACTTAGAGGTGCGAGCCCGGGTTCGAACCCACGACTAGCATAGTACTTCAAAATAAATCAATTTTATTGTGAAATAATATCGATCTATAAACGTGTCGATCTATCTAACCGCCCTCTACGCCGTAGCAGTGCTACGGAATCGTAGCACCACTACGGATTTGTCGTAGAGCACTCGAAGTACGTTAGTTGAAGTGGCAGCTATAAATCGAGTCCGATAGCAAATTGCTGACAGCGAGTTTCTAGTACAGTCTAATGGTACAACGTTATGTACAGACAGCTGCGATGTTATATTAGTTGCTGGCTGTAATTAAAAAATACAAAGTTTTGTTCAAAATTATTGATGTGAATATAATCTCAAATGTTTCCATAAAATTATCAATGTTATGAAATATTAACGATCAATTTTATATCATTTACGTTTGGTATTGTTGAAATAATCATAATTATTCACTATGTCATCTTTAGAGGAATCACAATTTCGAAAATAAATATTTCAGTTTATATATTACTTAATAATTATGCTGTGTTGGTGAATGAAAATCGGTCAAAGTCAATCAAAGACGTTTTTGATCTTATTCTCGCTAATTTTTAATGACGATAATAGTTAACTGAAGAGGTTGATATGTACGTAATAAATTATTACGAAAAAACTTATTTGAATCAGCCTATATGCAGCGTGACGTCACTTTTACGTCAGTGGCACCAAATGTACGGGGTCTTTATGTAATTTTGACGTACATTATTTCCCGTAACTTTATACAAATGTCATTGTGACAGAGTTCTAATAGTAGCTTATACCTGTTCCCTTCACATGACTTCGCTCGATCAAACATATTATGAGCTGTCAAAAGCAGACGCGTTCCCGGGAGTGAAAGTGACCAAGATATGTGACTCGTATAACTCTATCCCGTCATCTGACTTAGCAGGTTTACGCCGGATTTCACCAACCAATTTAACTGACCGTTTAATCTTAATGGGCTGTTAGTCCATTTTTTTTTTATTCTTTATTTCGGAACAAAGCTCCATACAAATATTAACACTATTAACACTATATACAAATTATTATTAAAATTTAAATAAAAATATAAAAATATTTTGACAGCCGTCAAACATCTAATAATCTGTTTAATTGTGGTTGAACTCCGCACTTCGACAGCTTATAGGATATTTGTTAAAACATGTGTTTCAAGAAAAGAGAACACAAGAAAGGATAAAATATTTCGATAAATCCAACTTAATACTACATTATTGGTTTGTTAATGTGAAAAAGAGGATCTTGTTTTATTTAACTTCATTAATATTATTGAAAAATTACTAACTTATTACTTATACCTATTTTTAATTTGCAAGTATAAGAGTTCCAAGTTAGGTTAGTAGTAAGTTTTACTTAAGACTTAAAAGCTTTGGTAAGTTTGTTTTCATCTGATTTAAGTAAGATTTTTTATTTTTAGTTGATAAGTAAATATCGTATTTTTTGTAAAAACATATTTTTCCTGTAGCTGTTAATTTTTTGTTAACGTTGAAAAGAAATTTAATAATAGGTCATATAAGGGTAGGGTAAGAATAGCTACTATTTTTATTGTAGATGGATTTCTTTCTTTTATTTTCTGTTTAAAGCGATACATTACTTTTATTTCGTAGAAAATATTTCACAATATTAAAGTAGCCTTGATGTAAATTCTCTGAAAAAATATAAAAGTCGAATGTCTTACAACCAAAAAACTTATATTTAAAAGATCTTAATTTTATCGAATGTGGTCAATAAATGTGTATGTGGTCCTTGAAATGGTTATTAAATGAACGTACATTGTTAAAATATATTGTTTTAATGACCTATAGTATGAAGAAATCCAAGTAGTAATAAATACCATTTAAGGATATTTGCACAAAATGAAAGATGTTAATTTGATCGCCGTTAGCTAAATAATTAATGATATTGTGATAACACCACCACCGTATTGAATGTACTTTTTATGTTTTTCACGTATAGTTGATCGTTTAATCCATCCGGAACAGACGTGATAAAACATTTTTAATCCGTATGCCCCTTTTTAAGTGAACGTTGCTAAGGGTGAAAAAAAACTTATGACCTATCCTAAATTTTAAATAAAAAAAAACCGACAAATTGCGCGTGATTACGATTGATTAGTTACGGACCAGAAGTATGTAATCCTAATATATAATAATAATAATCCAGCCTAAATAAGTCCCACTGCTGGGCACAGGCCTCCACTTAAAATGAGAGGGTTTGGGCTATAGTTCAGTCAAATTGCTTTGCATGTGCAGGTTTCCTCACGATGTTTTCCTTCATCGAAAAGCTCTTGGTAAATTTTCAAATTATATTCGCACATAAATTCCGAAAAACTAATCCAAATAAAGTTTTTTTTTACTATAGATGGAATAGTTCCATCTTTTCTTTAGTTTGGTATGTTTAATATTTTTGTTCAAACACATCGCAGTATTCAAATAAATAGGTAAACTTCACAATTCTCACCCTACTTCTAACTGAAACTGAATTCGTAATACCCTAAAATTTCAAGGGCGCCCCAACACGAAACCGACAAAACAGCTCGTTAGTATATCTGAAACAGGCCTTGTTCATCAGTCTCCTTAATCAATTTACACCCTATTAAATACCTAATTAATTAAGTCTACTAACTAAGCAAGAAAACATCATTTACCATTTTTCCACAGCATTCAATACTCCAAATTTCAGCGATCCTTCTTACGTCACATACAAATACATCACTAAAAACCGACACTTGAAAAAAATCACTATTTAACACACTATCACCGTGTAATATGGTCCGATTTGCTTTAGAATCACGAAGAAAAACGCGACGTGAATTACGCGCGACGTTCGCTGTGAAACTGCCGCTGCCGCACCGAGAGCTTCCGATGTTAGCCGAGTTCTCCCGAACAAGCGCAGGGAGCCGGGGCAAATTTCGCCCAGTCTTTTCATATTTTATATCGGTTGGGACGAAGCGGAATTACGGAGTTGCTCGGGTGGTTTTTATACCAGAACCAAGGCGGCCGAAACGCATTCTATCCCGTATTTTTTTTGGTAGGTTACACCTTTCATTGTTGGTTTTGTACCGTGTAATTTGTGATTTTAATGCCGGGCGTGACTCGGTGACAGGTAATATCGGGCTGATTCAGTGCGAATTTTATTTGAATTGTCGTGCTTTATGGACTATGCGCGTTTAATTTTTAATCGTGTTGTTATTGCGATCATGATTGTTTTAGCAGCTCCATGAATTTTAAAGCGGAAATGTACGTTTTTCATGCATATTAATATGTAATAGCTATTTAAAGAAGCAAAATATTGAACATAATGATTATTGTTTTAAGAAAAGTCAATTAAAGGCGATTGTTGTGTCATCGCCAACTTTGCCAAATGAAACTAAATAATTATGAAAATATGATTCCAGCAATGCTATAAAGATGCATTCTTATCTACTTTATGTCAATCACGAACGATATAGTCTTTAAGTTAAAGGACTCCATTTGTAAAAATTACTGAATCAGAATTCCATACTCATTCAAAATTGTTACACATGGGTAAAAACTTTTCAGGAATTATGCGTCATTTTTTATTTATATCAAAGCACTTTTAAATAAGATAAAAGTCAAAGCTATCAAACCAAACTGCCAATAACATCTTACATAAAATCTCAAGCCTTCGCCTACACGAGTCGGCATCGACGCATCGGTCCAAATTGCGTTGGTTGAGAAAAAACCTAATGCTCCCCTTTCTCCTCAGATATTTTCTATTTTCAATTATACTTTTTCCTTTCGCCAAAGAAACGAGGGCATCTATTCTTTGTTTTAACCTTTATTGGTTTCAAGGATTTTGCTGCTTTTACTGTTATGTGAGTAAAAGCTATTGCTAACGTTAACAATAATAACAATAAAGTATAAGACAAATTAAAAATAAAAAACATAAAAAGGTTTTCTCATTTTTGTAATTTTTAATTAAAATTTTGGGCATATTCGGGTAAAAATGTCCCTGTGAAAATACCATTGCTTCTAAGAATTGGAAAAATGTGGGTTATTTCTGCATAGAATTATTGTATTTTCTATTTGCTATAAACAAGTTATTTATATAAACTTGTTTGAATCCAGGTTTTTAGAACTTTTCTTATTATTTAAACGTAAACAAATAATAAATTAACATTTGCATGTTTTCTTTCTGTCTGTATTTTGCCAAACATCAACGATTAAGCGAAGACTTTTAATGAGAGATTAAATAAATAAATATCAATTTAAAATTGATATTGGACTTGGAACATTCAGATTCATTGTTATCAAACTTAAATGTAAATGATCTTGGAAAAAAATTACAATTTGGTTTACTCTACGAGTAATAGAATCGTGTTTAACTTTCTATTGACTAACTTCAACAACTTATTTCATAAGAAAAAAACTAAAAAGTCTTTTATTGCTATATTAAACGTGACTTATACGATTCCTTTTTTTTAATGTTTGCTCTTTCACCCAATAATAATTTGATCACTCATGTCAGAATACATTTTAACATTTTTTTAGGTATAAGATATGTTTTTTTCTTTTTGCTTCCTGTGAGTTGTTTATTTGCCTTGAATATGAAACGATTGGAGGAAGTCGTTATATGTCACATATATTACACAGCTGATATTTAGTATGACAGTTATAAATAACTGGGTTTGACTTTAACTCTCCTAGGATGGTGGACTGCCTTGCCTTGTCTTGATGTTTGCTGACTTTAGATTTCTAAATATGCAATCATAGTTATATCTATATATATCCTTATATATTTTTTTATATTCTAAGTTTATGTTAACTACTTAATCTTTAATAATGTGTCGTTATTAATCAATAATAAATCAATAAATCAATAAATCAGGTACAATCTCACACAAATTAACCTAGTCCCAAACTAAGCTCTAGGCTTGTACTATGGGCACCAGGCAACGATATACATACTTATATAGAGAAATACATACTTAAATATATAGAAAACATCCAAGACTCAGGAACAAATACTCGCGCTCATCACACAAATATTTGCCCATACCGGGATTTGAACCCGGGACCGCTAGCTTCGTAGGCAGGGTCACTACCAACTAGGCTAACCGCGTCGTATTGGAAATCGTAATTGTCATTTATCCTAATGTATCGTTAGTTCGAAAAACCGAAGAATTCTAGGAAAAATGACTCGTCCGAAGTTTATAGCCCAAAGACGTACATTGACTTTTATCCAGAAAAAAAAAGATATTTCTCGAGGGAAAATCGATAAATGACTTAAGCCGACGAAGTCGCGCGCAAAAGCTAGTGTAGAATTTCTACTACGTCTTCTTATCCACTGTACTGACGACTACAAACTTATCCACTTTTTCACCTCATTGCATTGTTATAAGGTCCAAAAGTGGATACATCAGTTTGTAGTCAACTGTACAGTAAAAACAAATAAAATAGAAAATTTATTTAAAATTCATTTTATATTGTAACTTCGTCAATGTGACTTCATATTGACTTTATAAATGTGTACGTACATATTATGTAATGACGCGGTTGCCTAAAACAAAGGGTGACTTTGCTATTTTTTAAGACATTGATTGTGTGCAAAGTATCAGTTATTAATAAGCTAGCTAAGCTATTATTTTATTTGTTTCATATGCGAACGCAAACTATAAGTAATTTAAATATTTTCAGTAAAGTAGAACATAAAAACTTCAAATCAAAAACCATTAATTTTTGACATGCTTTAGTGACTTTGGTATTGTATTATAAACACAGGGATAATTAAACTAACCCCAATTTAAGAATCGAGATTTTAAGCTACGTAATGTTTTCTTTCTCCTGAGTCATCTATCGTAGTTTACCCCTTACTGCTTTAGATTACTCCAAATCAGTAGTCGCTAATACGTTATTTTATACAAATAAATACAGGAGGTGTAGCAGATTCATTTTCGAAATAGATCAACAAAACCACATGTATTTGTTCCTGAGTCATGGATGTTTTCTATATATTTAAGTATGTATTTCTCTTTATAATAAGTATGTGTATCATTGCCTTTTATAGTACAAGCCTAGAGCTCAGTTTGGTAATAGGTCAATTTGTGTGAAATTGTCCCTGATAATTATTTATTGGACCGAACCGCGTGGAAACCCGTTCATAAAATTCATAAAAAAATTACATTACAAAATGACCTGTTTACTTTTTATGTAACACTTCACATACTAAAAATACGGCTTTTAAAATCAAGAGGAACTTTTAGATGCCGCAAACTTCGATGTGTATCCGCAATTTTCTGCCATTAAAAAGTTACTCCAGCTAGAGATCGAAGGAAGTTATTTATGCTCAAACTCAGATGATAGCACTTGTTTTTTTTATTGAAACTGAAAGGTTTCATGCGACAAACTTACATAGTATTAGCACCCTTGCTGATCTTTCATAAACGCGGAAGTAATTTTCATTTAGATTTTCCGTGAGAATTAATTAGAAATGGCTTTTTTTATTGTTGATTGCACTGTTATATTTAAGGGTTTTTATACTCGCGCGACCCGCTGCCAAAGGCAAAACAAAAGCAACTGTAGCCGTCGCCATCTGTCGGCGGCAGCCAGACTCTGCTCGGTCATGACTGAGTCGATATTTTTTGTTTAATGTATGCAGTAAATTACTTACGGTTCCTAATAACCAGTGATCGGAATAGGTAGAGTATAATTACCTAAACTTGATGCATGTTCATTCAATAATGTGTTCCCATCTCACTCACGCATGAATGAACAAGCGTCAAGTTTAGGTAAATATACTCTACCTATTCCGATCACTGCTAATAACTCAAGGAGCTGGATTTAAACAAGCAAACACTCTGCCTACCAACTGATTACCACAGCTTTCTTAGGGTGCATTTACACGGGCAATTTTTCTCGGCAATTTTTAGCCAGCAATCTATGGGCTTCTCGTTCTACGTATCTCAGCTATTATTGACGAGTTATGGGAATTTGCATGAACATTTTTTATCTCATTTCTTAACAAAAAATGAAAAAAAGTTGAATTAAAATTAAAATCGGCAAAAAAAATACGGATAATATAAGCATTTAAAACTACTAATTAGACAGAGAGGTCCGACATGTAATGTGACGTTAGCGGGTTCTACGACCATTATAAACTCCATGTTAAATTCTGTTTTGTTAGAAAAAGATGGAAACAAATCAATAATGGCTTGTCTTGGTTATTTTTATAGTTATTCGAAAAATTCTTTTTCTCTACTATTTGTTACATTTAATTACTTTTTATTTATTTATTTAAATAGGCTGACCAACACACACATGCGATATACATTTAAAATAACAATAACATTAAAACAAGTACACATGCATACAATTTAAAGGCTAGCACATCAGTGAATATAAAAAAAATACTAATTTAATAAAGCAAAAAAAAAATTAATATTCCCTATTATTGCTCAAAGAATTGTCCGTGTAAGTTCACCCTTACAGCGATATTTTACTAAAACTAGAGATTTACTAATACCTATTAGATTATAGTAGGCTTCCACCGTTTAGTGGAGCTTTTAGTTGATTATTTCGTTCAATCACCAAATGACATTCATCTTGACAGATCGCCCGTCTACGGCGCACACGCGGGACAAGAGAAATGTTTTACAAAATGAGATGATAAGAATAATATAGAATATCTATATTCAGTTCATTGATGTGAAAATGGCGAAAAGTTCGATTTGGTAGAGTCAAGTCAAATAATGCGGAATAAGTTTTATTGGAATTGATTAGGAAATGAATCGATAGCAACGGGGAATTTAGAATTTGTCATTTTTAGGGTTCCGTACCCAAAGGGTGTCAAACGGACCCTAAGCTATTATAAGCCTACGCTGTCCGTCCGTCCGTCAGTCTGACTATAAAGAGCTGTATCTTTTGAACCGTAATACGTAACGGGTTCGTTTTTCAGTGTGTGTTATTACGGCGGATTGCCTAAAAAAAAAAAAAGTTAAAAAAGAAGAATCGTTTTTTTTTTTCTAAATATTTTTTTTATATCATAAAAACGGTAAAATTGGGTTTGGTTATAGAACAAACCCTATAGAATAACAACAAAATTACTAAAAAGTTGCCAAATATGTACGGAACCCTCAGTGCGCGAGTCCGACTCGCATATGTCCGGTTTTTTTACCGAGCGAGCGAAGCGAACGAAGCGTCTCCGTTTCAGCTCGGGCAATAATGCTTTCGTATGTCCGGCTGTTCTCCTCTACAGGTCGCATTTCTCAACCGATGTTCGTGAAATTTTGTGAGCATGTTTGATAATTATATTAATTTTTTTTTGTTGATTTAATTTTTCGATTTTTTTCAAAATGGCGGAGATATGGAGGTTTTTGCAATTACCAACTTATTTGCGGTGTTTGTGAACTGACCGCGACCTAATGTCGATGTATGGGGATAACAGTTTTCCAACGGCAAATATAATTTTGCCGCGAGGTCTACAGCTGCTCACAGAGTCACTAGTTTTATTTGTGTTAGCAATTTGTTCATTTTTTTTTTATTCCTGTAATTTCCCATTTGGTACTCTTTCAATTGCAGATTTATTCCAGGGCTAATTTATCACGTTTTAAATATCAATAGGTCAAAGAAGATGAATAGATTTAGCTAATATGTGATAGTTTTGTATTGGCCCGTAGACTCAAAAATTCCTAGAAATGAATTGGAATCTACGATTTTCAATTGTTCATTATAATTAATATTAGAATACTATTTAAGTGGAAGTATTATTTCTTGTTAAATACTTATTTGGAAAACTACTTTATTGAAAAATCATGGTATTTATGATTTTGTTTCCACGAGAGTTTCACAAATTTAACCTATAATGCTTTATTCATAGTTTATAGTTTTATTCAGTTATATCGAAGAAAGGCCTAGAAAATCATAAAAATGGAAAAATACAATTGCTTCTATAAAAATACGACGGAAATTGCACGCTTTTAGTAGTGAAATTTCCAGGTTTTATAGCTTATAGCCCGTAATTGGTAAAAGTACAGATGAATCAGCTGTTTTTTTATGAGTAAATGCTATAAAATGATGACATATTTTTTGTTATGTGTATGCTTTGATGCTATTATGTCACTTCTTACTAAAATGATTAGTTAAAAAAGTTTTTACAAATAATATTACAATATAAATGAAGAAACTGACTGACTGATCGCAACGCACAGTCGAAACCGCTGGACCTATGTATTGACTTGAAATTTAGAGGGAATTTTCGTTGGATATACTTACAAGGGGTGCACTAAGAAAGGATTCTTAAATCAACCCCCAACGGGAAAAATCGGGGTAGTAGTGGGAAACTCTAGGCATATGAAGTCGCGGGCGTCCTCTAGTAATATTATACGAGTTAACTCTTAACCCTAGTCAAAACAAAGATATCAGGACAAGGTCCAGGAATGAGCGAGCTTACCCAGGCACCTATAATAGGTGCAATAGGGATTAATAATTAATCCTACGCTTGAAAGACACCCGGAAATGGCTGTGCGCATTAAAACCTTTTATTATATTTAATTATTTCGGAACAATAGGAATTAACTTCAAAGTAAATAAATACTCCATTTCAATAATCTTCTGTTACTTTGAATCTAATTCCAATCCATTTCACGTTAATTGTGTCCCAACGGACTTAATGTTTACGTGAAATGTTGGCACTTAAATACAGTTAACAATTTTTTTAACGTTAAACGATGGGTCTTAAGAAGTGGTCCAGAAAAAAAGTAGCACGTCATATTAGTGTGTATATTAATGAAAGGGCAACAGTTGTTTTTTGTTTTCCTGGGGTTTTGTCTGATACTTTTTGAACCTTGTATGACTTCAGTCCAGCACTCTCTTTAATGCGATGGACCGTAGACTTGCTGGAACCCAACTAATCGGCGAGCTTTCGTTCGGACAAGTTAGGGTTGGTCCTGTATGCAGCTTTGATCTTATTTGCTAGTTTTTTATCCTGAAACCGTTTTCTCCGACCGGAGCCTGCTTTTCTATCAACAGTTAACCTTACCTACTGTGGATCTGGGTATAGTTAAATGTTTGGCAACCTGAACTTGACTCCAGCCAGCGTTTCCTAGGTAGGTGTCTATGATTAACTTACGACGAGTAACTTCAGATGGCGACATTTTTTTAATTTATAAATAAACTAACTTCTCGGTATGTTACGTGATAGATGTGAAACAAACAGTTTTTAAATTTTTCTTAAATTGATCAAAATTCAAAAAAGGTTCTTGATACTTTTTTTCTGGACCACTTCTTACCTATCGACGCTTCCTGCTCATAAAGCTAGCAGTTTTTATTTGTTTTTATTTTTTAAAACCACTTGTTTTTATTTTTTTATTCGAAAGAATAGACTTTTATAAGCAAATAAAAAAAATATCAGATTTTTTGGTTGCATCATATAATTATAAAAAATAAAAACAGTTTATTAAATCTGGGACGGACTAAGATGGACACTAACCTTAGTCCGTCACATAATTAAAAAAAACAGTGGCAGATGTGCCATTGACAGCTACCTTGTCATAAAATAAACAACATAAGCTTCGCTTGTGAATTTTTTATGCCCGATTTTTGCTCGTACATCACATAAACTTCCAGTTCTTTTCACCTCAACATAGCCAACTGCACTCTCTACATAAGACTGCCGTGATGACCTTAAAAGCAAAATATGTGGTTCTATTCATATTTTGCAGTTTTCTAATTCCAGTATCAGTTCCAAGTCGTCGTAGCAGCTATCAAGGTTAGGTTTAGGGTACAAAGCAAGAGCGTCGTAGTTATTATCGTGGGTAAGCAGTCGAAAAATTAAAAGAAATCCAGAGAAAATACCGAAAACTTAGAGAAAGACGCGGGAATAAAATCACAAGCGAAGGTTATGTTGTTTATTTCATGACAAGGTAGCTGTCAATGCAGGGGGGGCACACTTAGAATGGTTACCATTTTCATTGACGGCAGCGACCTCTGGAGTGTTGATGAAAATACAAAACGTCAACTGTCAAACATGTGTCAGTCCAATGTCAGTCAGTCAAGCGTTGTCTGTGCGGAAATGCGTTTCTCCGAGTTCTCTCAATATTAAAATGTATTGCCGAATACTTTGTTATTGTGACACCATAGAACCGCGTCATATCATAATAAAGTGACATACTGAGAGGCGCAAAATGTATGTCACTTTATTATGAAGAGTTCGGTTCTATGGAGAGTTTCAATATAATGTTTCGGTGGTAAACTCTACGACACATGCCTAGGTACGTATATATATATATAGTATAGCTTTAGTTCAACCACAGCTCTCTAGGTGGCAGCACTTGTCATACATGCAAGTTTGGCCATAGAGTTGCCACTCTTTTGCTCTATAGTTACTTTACTCTTTGTGTCAATGGCACATATGTCACTGTTTTTTTAATTATGTGACGGACTAAGGTCAGTGTCCATCTTAATCCGTCCCAGATTTAATAAACTGTTTTTATTTTTTATAATTATATGACGCAACCAAAAAATCTGATATTTTTTGTATTTGCTTATAAAAGTCTATTCTTTCGAATAAAAAAATAAAAACAAGTAATTTTTTTTTTAGGCGATCCCCAATTGTTTCATACAATTTTACAAACTTGGGCACAGTTTTAACTCTCTCTATTTTATTTATTTATTTAAGAGCCAAAATTTGTATTCTCAATATTTCTTTTATACAATTAGTACCCTCAAGATTATAGTTTTAAAATGTTTACAAACAATAACATTTAAAAATAATTTTTTTATACTGCCACTCAGATAATAATCATAATAATGTATAAAGCAAATGTTCTGCGTAATAAATGGCAAGTTATTTTTACCGAGAAAAGAGCACAGAGCCTGCATAACAAGTGTCGCCGTGATGAAAATACTGCATTAGATGTTCCAACTTCTGGATGTTGTTAAAAATTTACATAGCAAAGGTCATTATTTTACAGTAAAGACCACTTTCCTTGATCAAACTAGGGTAAATTGACCCCTAGTCTAGTTGGTAGAGACCCTTGGTACAAAATAATACACAATTTATAGTGCCCTAGAGCTTGGTTTGGGACTAGTTCAATTTGTTAAAAGAGTGAATCACATTTTCTTATTGTTATTCTGACCCGTGTTGTCTCCTGGATAACAGTGATAGAGTTTCTTACAAAAATCGTTTTAATATGTGTATATGGGTTCTAATATGCTTAGAAGAAAACCCATAAAATAATGCGCTTGTAATGACTACAAAAAATGATGTTTGGTGGATTTATATACTTTAAAATTATAGTTTTAAACATTTTCCCGAGAGACGTAACCATGGCAACGAGGTACAAAAATTAGTGGACTGACCCAAAAATAGTGCCGCGATATTATTTATTCTCCACTGAACTCAAAGGTTAACTTTACAAAACTTTACACGGTTTATGTAGGAAGACATGTCAAACTGTTTTGTGTGATATATATATAAATTTTCTCGTAGTCATTCTGACATATATCGTGATATATATATAAATTTTCTCGTAGTCATTCTGACATGTTTTCCTGCAAAACTACGCAGATATTTAATATTATTTTTACAGTTTTATATAATGTTAGAATAAGTAGTGACATTGTTATATTTTCATTTAAAAAAAGACTAACTGTTGAGTTTCTTGCGGCGCTTCTTCTCAGCAGTGGTCTCCTCTTGGGAAGCGCTGGTAGATTTTGACGTGTAAAAGTGCCCGTGCGGCCTACTTACTGAATAAATATCTTTTATCTTTTATCTTTTAAAACGTTTACCAAAATCTTGTTTCTCGTTTTATTCGAAAACTGCCTTCATGGTTTACTTCTAAGAGTTCCAGAAACCATTTTACGGAAAGCTCAAAGCGTTCAAAGGCTTGAATAGCTTTTAAATAAACGTTTAAAGCAGTCCCCGCGAACTTGTTGACTTAAAATTTACTTAAAATAAGTCGAAAATGGCGGAAAGCGCAAGCCATGCTATTGACGGAGACGCTCTGTCGATCAGAATTCAGCGCTAGTCTGTGGCCGTTTTACTTATTTAAAAAAAAAGCATTGGTTGAAGGTTGCTGTTTTAAAAATTAAAAAATATATTTTGTGTGTGTTCCATAACTTAGCTGTGCGCATTAATAAAGCTGCCCCGAAACGCTTAATGCTTTGTGCGATGATGCACCTTAAATTTCTCTTCTTTTGGTAATATTTAATATCTATCTATCACGTAGCGGTTAGTATAGTAAGTGCCTAGTGCAGTGAACCTAGTGTCATTAGCAAGCCTGATCAAGCTTGAATCAATATTCGTTAACTGACACTAACTTTGACCGCTGTGTGCAGCAGATGAGCCTCTAATAGCTTAGATTGGAGAACAGAAAAGTACATTTTTACCCACGTTCGGACGTTTCTTGATGCAGCATACCCAAGCAGCACGCAAGCTATATAAGAGCTTATACAGCCATTATGCAGCTAAAACTAGAGTTATAATTGCTGTATAAGCTCTTATACAGCTTGCGTGCTGCTTGGGTTATACGTTACTCACACGCCAATGACAGCTACAACCCAGAGCTAATGTCAGCCTTATCTCATAGCCACTCAGGTCTATTTTTCGCTTCAACCATGACGGATATATCCGTTGTCGGCGTTGAAAAGTAACTAAATAATTAAGTGCACGTCTCACTTTGCCTATCCTCGTGCATTGTCCTCTTTCACTGTCAGGGTAACTGGAAGAGATTAAAGCGATAAGTTTTTCTTTGTACATTATATTAATTTCGTTACTGTGTACATATTAATTTGGTAACTTGTTTATGTGCAATAAAGAGTCAACAACCGTACATACACACGCCTATTTGGTAATACACTAAACTACAAATTGGAACTAAATATTAACACATAAATCAACAACTATCAAGAGATATATTAACCGCAAATTTCCCATAAACAACTCAACGTCAGAGTGAGATGGATGCCTGTAGCAGTTAGTGCGTAAGGGATGGGATGATAAATTTATAGAGATGCTGTACGTGAGTGCTATTTATGTTATTTATGTTTTAAAGTTTAATGTATATTTATACTCGATAAAATTGAGAAAATGTTCGTATGTTCATCTGGGCCCTTAGCCAAGATGCATTACGCTAACTAGCGTCCCTATTTCTTTCGTTTGTAAACCAATCGCGTCACTATAGTAGATCACGTGACTCTTTTTTAGTTTATCACGTTTAGACAGGCAGACAGATAGACAGACAGACGCAACGGTAGACTTTGTTTTATAATAAATGAAGTGATAGTGACAAATTAGCAAATAAGCTATGAGATTTAGGTAATATTAAATCCGACATGGCGTATTTGACAGGAACATAAAATTCAAATTTTTGGTATCAAATCAAGGCTGTTAACGCATAGATTTAAAACATTTATGATTCATAATTGAAAATTATAGCATTATACTGTGAGAGCGGCTTCGCACTACGTCCGATCCGTATCTGAGAAATGTTCGGTCTGAAGTAGCAGTAGTTATATTTGTATGGTAGGTTGCGCACTAGATCCGTATTCCGTCATTCGATTTCTCATACAAATTGTTACCGGACCGACATTTTCGGATACGAATCGGACACAGTGCGGAACCGCTCTAACAGATGAAAAACAGACTGAGAGGTGATAACAATTATTTGTTTTCGTAGTCGGGTTTTAGTTTTATATAACTTCAATCTCGTTGTAAAACTTATTTTTTTCAATTGTTATGTTGCTCCACAACTAGTTTCAGTCATTTCTATGGCCCTCAGAACGTTTAATTACCAACTGCAGGACCATTCAACCTTTGTAGTGAAGTCGCGCAGTTATATCAGAAAAAGGTTTTTTTTTCCTTTTTTACAGACACAACTGACGGTGCATTCAGGCCGTGCGCTTTTTCAGTGCAGGCTTGCATTCAACACGTTTCGGATTTGAAAATAGCATTGAATAAAGTAACAAGCATCGTTTATACGACACGAGACGATAACAACGAATCGTTGCCACGTCGTAAAATACTCGGTTTGACTGAAGGCACGTGATCTCATTGTAGTCACTTCATAGAAATGAATCGTCGATCAATGGTTTTGTTATCCGTTTGTATTTTTGTTTGTCGTTCTAGATCCACCTGAAATAAGATGCACAACGGTTCACTGTTGGATCGCATAAAAACTTTCCGCATAATGTATATTTTCACATAAAATATTTTGGCCGAAAACGGATTTTACAATAGAAACAGTTTTTCTTTTATTATTATAAAAAACTAACCTAAGCTAACTTAACTAATGTACACAATAGATTTATTAAATTCTGCAATTTCAGCCTAAAAGGATGTTACGCGGAAAAATTTTATGCGAAAATATACATTAGTTACGCGGAGTTTTTTATGCGTTTCAAAGGGCCCATGCACAACATTAATAAATTAATACACACGTTAAAATTATAACACTCCTCTGTTTTGCAAAAGGGGTTAACAATAATATGTAACTAATGCCGCCTTAAGTACGTAACCACGCATAGCAATTAAAACTTTCCGGTTAATATTCTTTAAAACTGTAACACTCTTGTCGTCGTGTATAAAAAGCCTTTTGTGCGTTTTTCTATTTGTCCGTCACGCGCGGCGGGGCACATCGGCGGCTTTTCGTGTTACCATCGATCTGGTTCGGCGATGGTTGTCAACATCGTCCCTTACTGCAAAGCGATATCCCGTAAACAAGATAGAAGAGTAATTGACTACATAAAGGCAACTGCCGTGTACGTTTTGTTCCATACATCCGGTGAAAATGGAAACCTTATTTATGGAATCACGACTGTCACTCCGTCTGTCACGTCGAATCTGTAACAAAGCATGTATTGAATGCATTGAACGTTTTGTGGGTGATTCTTCGAGCGTTTCAACCGCTCTTATTCCCCTGGTCGCATTAATGTCGAAATTCCTGTAGCTTTGGATGCTGTTTTCGGTTATCTTGTGTCCTGATTCTACAAAATAAATGAAAATGATATCCTAATCTACAGGAAATTCAACATTAATGCGACCAGGGGAATGAGAGCGGTTGAAGAGCTCGAAGAATTACCCTTGTTCTTATTTGGCGTTAATTAAATAAATATTACTGGACAATCTCACACAAATTAGTCCCAAACGCCTAAGACGAATGTAATGATACCTCGTTATTAGAAATCGAGCCATCCGTTCAGCCAAGAATGAACAAATATTCATAAATACGTATAGTCAGGTAAAAAGGTCCAAATAAACCAGTACTAATTACAGTTATAATTAAAACCAAAGAAATAACTTATTGCTGTATGTTCTTTTTATTTTCAACAAGCGACCCGCCCTCGCATTGCTTTGGGTTCTATTATATACATGAACCTTCCGTGAAAAATGATCTAATTGATGGTGAAAACCGCATCAAACTCCGTTGCGTAATTTTAAAGATCTAAGCAAACATAGGGACAGACCGACGCGGAGGGCGACTTCATTTTATACTATGTATTGATATCACAATATTTTGAATGTACGTTCCATTCAATGACAATACTCTTCGTTTAAAAAAAGTGAAATTGGAACTAATCATTTCACATCAAACATTTATTCGTTTGGTTCGAATAAAAGCAGCCAGTTCGTTACTAACAAACCTTCACAGTACTGTCACACGTAACTCAAGGGTAAAATTGAACAGCCAAAGTAGCAGATTATACGCTTGACCGTTTTATTGGAATCCAATTACGTTTTCACGCGTCATAATTAAATTTATCTTGTACCTAATTTTTACTTACTTCCTGAAGGGTTTCATGGAAATACATTCAAGGCCCAACCCAATCAATTCCTATACAAAATAGACCCATTGTGGTGTTCTTGGAATTACTGGTGTTAATATGGGTAACAAAATGCATTAATTGGCAATTCCCTGCTCAAATTGATGGGGATCGAATATTTAGAACACGGTTTTTGTTTTCGGTGAATACTGTGAGTTAGTTATAATTCTATTGCAACCCTGATTTCTGTTCGCTTTGCATTGTTAACCATGCCTTACTATGAGAAATGTTTTGAAGAGTTGTTTATAACCAGCTGCATAGTTTTAAGTGAGTTTATAAAAGGAGGAGGTTCTATGTTCGACTATATTTATGTTGTTTCCCTTTTTAGGGTTCAGTACACGAAGGTTGCCTAACGGAACCCTATTACTAAGCCTACCTTGTCCGTCAGTCCGTCGCGTCCGTCGGTCCGTCCGTCTATCCTAACTTTAAAGAGCTGTATCTTTTGAACCGTTGAATATAGCTCGTTGATTTTTTGCATAACGGTTTATTTCCTAACAAGTAATAAAAAAGTCAAAAAGTAAAATTAATAAGGGGTCCTCACACAGGGAATGTTTTTTTTTTCATTGTTTTTTTGTATTTGTTATATCGTAAAAAGTTGTAGTAATACACACAAGCGTCAAATTTGGTATGATGATTATAGAACAAACCCTAAAAGGTTTTAGCGCACACTGGCCGAGTTTGGTGTGATGTACACCCTAGACCCTAGCCCATGTATTTTATTTGTCTCATTTTATTTCCTCTTCTGTTCTGTGTCTGCTACATGTTACACAAGTGTATATGTACCTGTTTGTGTTGTGTCACCTTCCGTGTGTTTACCGAGCGGGCCCAGCGGAAGACCAGCGTTGGCTTCACAGCCAGCACATGCTGAGCTGGGTCCGTTTCGCAACAATCAGCCACTATGCCTTTTATCTGTTTCCTTTTCGTGTTATTTTTAATTATTATTTTAGTGTATTGTTGTTGTGAATAATTGTTTTTCTTTCTTTCTTCTTTCTAAAAAAACAACAAATACTAAAAACCAGCCAAATGTGTACGAAACTTTCAGCGCGTGAGTCCGGCTCGAACCTGACCGGTTTCTTACCGACTTCAAAAAAAGGAGGAGGTCCTCAATTGGGTAGAATGTTTTTTTATTTATGTATTTATGTTGAGAATCCAAATTCCATCAACATCGCCTGAATACTAAATGGCATGATTTTAGCCTGCGTTTCATTAGGCAGTGTATTTCCAAACAGTTATAGCTTTTTTATTAGATATAGGGCAAGCAAGTCATACAACTCTGCCAAACTTCAAGGTTATCCTTAGAAGTTGCTGAGAAAAAAGCCCTGACATACATCGAAGTCTTACAATAAGGTTTCCTTTTTCACCATTTTCATTCGAATCCCTAAAAATCAAATCCTTAAGTTACATAATTGACCCAATTAAGCCATGGATAACATTAAACGGGTCGTAGTTAATAAAAAACCGATGGTGATATAACATTTCACTTTAATTACCGATTCAAACTGTCGACCGTCCAGAAAACGTTACCGGTTTTTTACGAGGGAGCATTTTACATGTCATTACTCTAATAATTGATGGTCAATTTTCATTGACTGAAGCCATATTATGAACTGTTACTACCAGCCAAATTCCCGTCAGCAAAAGGAATAGAGCTATAGGATTCATATTTGTATGTCCTTTGCGCTGCCTATAACTCGTCAGATTTTGCAGATCATTTTTTTTAAAACGAGCTGTCTTACGAAATAATTTTATATTTTAAAGCTACTGAATGTTGCCATTGTCATCACATCCTCGTCGCCACTGACGTGTAGGGAATAATGAAATAACCGTCTTGAGTCACTGCTAGTTTACGGCCTCGCTACACCTTTGAGCGGCGGCTGCGGCGAGCGAATCTCTCTTCATTGCTCGGCTGTGACGCTCACCGCGCAGCGGTTACTTGACAACATGCAATGTATTAGAAAATTCACTCGTCACTCAGCCAGTCGCGCAAAGTTATGGTCAGGGTGGTCAGGCCCTTATAACTGGCTGTACGCCGCTTATGCATACCTACATAAGAGTAAATAAATGACAATAATCTTGTGCGTACTTGTACTTGGAATTTAATGGAGTTAGAAAAGTACGCTACAGGATAAGGACTGTATCAAATTTTTAACCAGACTCGTTCAACCGTTTAGGCGTTATTGAAACACAAACATCCGTACAAAATTTTCATTTTTTTTTTATTGATAATGGGTTTGCTCTTGACTAACTCTTGCCCTTGGAGGACGAAGATTCAGTCTACGATGTACGAAGTTAACCCAGAAGATGCCGATTTACCCTAGCTTTAAAATTAGCTTTGTTATTTATCATGTGTTAGTTAAGTTTAAGGGAGGTTCAATTCCACTCATTAACGGTTAGTAACGCCCCAGGGGACAGTAAAAGCCAGGCCGGTGTCTCGCCGCAAAGCTCCCACTTAAGATTGCTCCTACGGCAGTGAGCACTCTTGCTACTGAAGCAGAGCCTTTGATTTGCTACTCTGCCCTGGAGAATTGAAAACGCAGTGAGTGTAAATCGGCCAGTTTAGACTGATCTCCAACTATTAACAACTTCAATCTGTATGGATCAAGATAAAGTGGCCGTGGTGCACTTACTGCGTTTTAGATTATGTAGAGCAGTACTGAGCTGTTGCATTTAACTAATTTGAGACTATTATTTTGCTAGAAATCTATGAAAAATAAATACCAGAAAACAATCTCATTAAAAATTATACCACGTCTAGGCTTGGGTACGTACTATGGGTTCTAAACAAAGATAAACATACTTTAGATAAATAGACACTGAGATACATAGAAAATATCCAAGACTCATCTAGCATCACCCTGGAAACCGCGTATCTAGATTAACCACGTCGTCAATTATCTACATGTGATACAAGATAAACTTAAAAATTTTAAAATTAAAACCCGACTACAAAATCCGAGATTTTTTTTTCACCTCGTCACATTTGCTATTTTTACATTTTTTATGGTACATTCTTATTAATAAATTAAATCCTACCTTTCATTTAATTTCCAACTTTGATACAATGATATTAAAAATTGCTAAGCATTTTGTGTGTGAAATATGCCATGATGGATTTGATATGACGTCACAGCCTTTGACACGCGAAACGTGGAAGACGAAGGCAACGACACATCATTAAAATGTAGTATGTTTGGAAGTATGGGAACAGATAAACACGATGATGATGATGATGATGATGATGACGATGATGGTGATGATGATGGTGATTATGATGAAGGTGATGATGATGACGATGGTGATGATGATGGTGATTATTGTGAAGATGATGATGATGATGATGGTGATGATGATGGTGATGATGATGGTGATGATGATGGTGATTATGATGAAGATGATGATGATGGTGATTATGATGAAGATGATGATGGTGATTATTATGAAGATGATGATGATGATGATGATGATGATGATGATGATGATGATGATGATGATGATGATGAAGATGATGATGATGATGATGATGATGGTGGTGATGATGATGGTGATGATGATGGTGATTGTGATGAAGATGATGGTGGTGATGATGATGGTGATTATGATGTCATCCTTGACGTGGACGTCAACGCGAACCTTGCTAGCTCCGGAGGTGAGAGTGAAGATGGCTAGCAAAGCCAATTTGCCAAAGCAACAAACTGACATACAGACTAACAAACAAGTAAAAGTAGTTGTGTAAGAACATTGTAACAAACCAAGCTATTTTTCTACGGAATTGAAATGTAATGTTGCCAGTTAATTTAGTTTCCTAACTAGTAATTGTTTATTTATTATGATTGTTTGGTTATGTAGGTACTGTTTTCACGCAACTTCTTGCTCTAATTGTGGCTTTCAAATTGGTGTTGCATCCCTTTCTAATTGTCTGTTCTCAATCATCAATTAGTCCATTATCGTGTTGCTAGTCTGTAATCTGTTAACTAATTGTAATTGATTAATGAATTTACTGATGATTTTATGTTTGGAATTATTTTACGATCATTAAACTGTACTTTTTGCATCAGCTATGTTGTCAAATTCTAATTTGTTGATATTTTAAACCGGGATTTTGAAATTAGCATATTGTTAATGTATGTTTGTATAGAAACATTATAACATCGCGCTTAGCGTGCTTAAATTTAGCATTTTTTAAAACTTTATTTAAAAATTCTTCTAACGAAATAATCAATCAAAACATAAGTTTTCTCGACAAGCCACAACGGACAGATGTTCGTTTGCAGAAAAGTTCTATTTTGGGCGAATTCAAGCATGGGGCGCTTTATTACAAAATTTCGAACCTTAGCTCCATCTTTTTCTATTGCTTCAATCACACGTGACGAGTAAAAGAGAAGAAGCATCCTAAGTTGCTTCATAGTAATAGTACGGCGTTTTAGTGGCGGCAGACATCTCAATAAACTCAAAGAATGATTATGTATTATTTTACCCAATTTAAAAAAAAACGGAATAGGCCAGACATTAAATTAAATTCCGAAAAATCTGGTATACCTACTTAAAATTCTCATTTAAAATTTTCCCCGTGCTTCTCGCTCTATCCGGTGCAATATGTACACCGTCTCGCGTACCGCCTTACAGCAGTCAGCCCCGCGTAATCCGACTCCAGCACTCTCCCACTTTGTAAGGTATTGTGTTTTATATTTTCGCGCGGCAGTGTACGGTCACAGAATAAATACTCGTATGCATGGACTTCGCAAGTTCACATAAAGGTTCAAAGTTTTTACTACTTTTAATTGTGTTCTGTTCTATGGTAAACGATGATGCTTAGATTTTTGTTGAGCATGTAGAATAATTAAAAAAATATATACTACTCTGTCAAGAAAGTACCGGGAAAAGATCAATAATACACAAACTGTTTGTTAATCATCCAAATTTATTTTATCACCTTCAAAGTATGCTCCTTCAGAAACGATACACTTACGCCAACGAATAATCCAATCATCAAAACATTTTTTAAACGCTGTTTCCGGAATTGAATTCAGTTCTCGGCGCGAATTCTCCTTTATGTCTTCTACCGATTGAAAACGGGTGCCACGAAGTGGTAATTTGAGTTTAGGAAAAAGAAAGAAGTCGGCAGGAGCCATATCTGGTGAACATGGTGGTTGCTCGATGGTATTTGTTGAGTGTTTGGTCAAAAATTCTTTCACAATGATGGCCTTGTGCGAAGGCGCATTATCGTGGTGCAAAATCCAAGAATTTTCATTCCACAAATCTGGCCTTTTTCGTCGAATTTGCTCTCTTAAATGCCGCATAACGCTCAAATAATATTCTTTATTTACCGTTTGACCTTCCGGCAAGAATTCCGTGTGCACAACACCGCGATAGTCAAAGAAAACAGTCAACATGACTTTGACTTTTGATCGACTTTGGCGTGGTTTCTTCGGTTTCGGTTCAGTTGGAAGGCGCCACTCCGAAGCTTGTTGACTAGTTTGCATGTCAAACTCGTAAACCCACGTCTCGTCACCAGTAACAATGCGTTTCATGAATGTTGGGTCGGAATTGACTCGTTCTAGCATGTCCTCAGCGACTCTCATGCGATTGAGTTTTTGGAGAAAATTCAGGTCTTTTGGGACTAGCCGAGCGGTAACATGTTTCATACCCAAATGATTAGTTAAAATAGTACGGATCGACTCGTGAGATACAGAAAGTTCGGCGGCTATCTCTCTCAAAGTTGAATGAGGATTTTCAGTCACTATTTCCTTCACTTTTGCGATGTTAACTTCAGTTGCAGACGTTGATGGCCTACCAGAGCGAGGCAAATCTTCCATCACATCTCGACCGCTTTTGAACGCTTTGTACCACTCATAAACACGTGTTTTTGATAAAGTCGAATCACCGTAAGCCTTCTGTAACATTTTCAGTGACTCCGAACACGAAATTCCATTGGCGATGCAAAATTCAAGACAAACTCTTTGTTCAATGTTTTTGTCCATTATGAAATTCGCAATACACACTAGATATGATATAACTAAAAACAGCACTGTATTTAATATAAATAACAGATGCAACTCAAACTCCGCGCCAAAATAGAAAACAGTTGTGCCAATCTAACAACAACAAAAAAAACAAAAATTTGAATTTGGAACCATAAACAAATCATCCATTCCCGATACTTTGTTGACTGAATGTATACTATCCCAATTTTGGAGTTTAGTAGGTATATCGATATACATCAAAATTCTATCTATATTGCTAAAATGAAAACTATTAACACATCTAACTGGCGAACTGGCTACCGCTCGTTTAGCCTAAATCTCGAGTGTAATTGATTACTTTAATCCCTTGGTTAACAATTTACGTTCCATAAAACTAAGATGCCTCGTTGTTTTATTCTTTGTTCTTCATATACAGCGCAGTGCAAAATATGAGGTGTCGACAACAAACTGGGCGGCTAGCACAAGTTGCTCGCGACTCGTTTGTCGCTAGGTAATCCCTCTCTACCTAGTCTGTAACGAAAGAGAGGCACTGAGCGACAAGCGAGAAACTACAACTTGTGCTATTCGTGCAGTAATATGATTTAGCTCCTCCACCGGTTCACTCGGGCGAGGACGGGGAACGAGGTTAGGCTGGACGATCACCGGCTGATTCTTTTATTTTTGTCACTAACTATTACTGAGCTTTCGCGTGATTTAAAAGATAAATTTTATATTCAGCACTTTTTACTGATAATATTTATTGAAATTGTTTACAATATTCGACGACGCGGTTAGCGGCCAGAAGCTAGCAATCCCGGATTCAATTCAAATCCCGACATGACCAAATATTAGTATGATTAGCGTGAGTATTCGTGAGTGTTTCTCTACATAACTATGTTTATCGTTGTCTAGTACCCATAGTACAAGCCTATAGTTTAGTTTGGGACTAGTTCATTTTCATATGAGGCTAAAGAGCAAAACAATCTCAAAAAAAATAGATTAGGTATAATTATTGGTAATTTTGATTAAAATCTAGATAATCGTTCTATTTAAATGAACAATTCGTTAAAACTCATGAATTAGTTTCCTAAAGGCATAATGAGCGATTAAACGAATTCGACGTCGTACAAAAGTTAGTAGGATCTTACAGTACCTAACTTTGCTTTGCATAAAATGTTGATTTGAAATAACAACAGTCGGAAAATAATCTTCAGTTGAATAATAAACAGTAAAATAACACATGAACGTAACTCATTCTCCCAACAAAATGAACATCTTCAACATCAACCGCTTCCTAGTTGTCGTTCACGTTTGCTTGTTTATGTAGGCTTTAATTTGCTGTCGAGCACAAATACGAAGGAATGCCAACCAAATTTCTAACTGTGCAAGCCTCAAATTACAAGACTGTATTTCGAGTTTTCAGCCGCTGTTTATCAGCAACTATTGAACCTTAAACAAATGGGTATCGCTACGGAATGGTTGCATGTAGTACATTGCGCGTTAAATATTTTTGTTATTACAATTAAATGTTCATCTACTTTTACGAGATATAAATGTATATGAGTATACTAGCTTTTACCCTGGGTGTTATGGAGCGCGGAGTTAAATCCGTCCGCGCAGGAGTTTTTTTATCGCTATTTTGCTGTTCCCTCAAAAACTGTATTATTATCCGGGATAACAGGATTTCCGTCTCCGTGGTCAGTATTGTTGTACAAAATTTTACTCCTGCTCCCCATCTGCGCATAAACTTTCTCTAGGTTTCGCATAAATAGGCTTGAAATAAAACATATTTTCTTGTAAGTCAATAAATTAAAAAAAAAAATTATCTGGTTGTAGTATTGAAGCGTGAAGGTGGAACAAACAAACAAATCGCTGCTTAAATATAAAAGCGTATCAAATCAACATGGATATTTGTTGCATTTAAATTCGGAACGCTATTTATTTTAAAATTAAAATCAAAATATACATGTTGTTGATCTGTGACGGTTTTGTATTTAATCAGCGAAATATCAGGGAACAATCTCACACAAATTGACCTAGTCCCAAACTAATCTCTCAGTTTGTATAGTACTTCTGTTTTTAATTGGCCAGTAAAAATAGAAATACCTATTTGTATTAGACAACGATAAACAAACTTATTTAGAAAAGTACATAGTTATCGTATATACATTTAAAACAACGAAGACTTAGTAACAAATACGCAAACTAACCACACTTTCGCATTTAAAATAACATAAGCATGAGGATGGCAGGCAATTGATGTTTTTCCAACCATATTTGATATTTTTTTTAATAATATAAGGCAAAATGGAATACAGGCCAGTAATGTATACTACTTTACTAATGAACGCGTGCAACATCGCGTTAGTAATGTATCAAGTGACGTACGCTATGCGACCAAATGTAACCTCTAATTAAAAACGTGTCGCCATTTAATTATCTAAGTAAACAAATAAATTAACTGTTTTACCGTTATATAAAACAACCAAACTAATATATAAAAACTGATACAAATTATCAGATCCAGGAACAATATTTATATTATGTATTACTGATACGGAGTAATGTCTATACAATAATGTAAAATATGATGTAGTTTATTAGTGTACTTGTACTTTATTTAACAAAGCATTGTAATTTATGTTTAAGATTATTAAAATATAAAGATATCAATTTTCAACAAAATAATGACTAGTTTTTTTTTGATAATGGGTTTGCTCTTAACAAACCCATTATCCCTTATCTTAACCATGGAGGACAAAGATTCAGTCTACGATGTAGCGAGCTCACCCAGAAGTTGCCTATTTACCCTAGTTTTAAATAGGTTCAGATTATATGCACTCGGAAATACAGACGCCGCCGGAAGCGCATTCCACTCTTTTACTTTTTGTTTAGCTTTTTTTATACAAACTTTGTAAAATATTTTATAGAAAAAAATACATTAAAATGAAAATAAATTAAATAAGTACCTTCAAACGTTTCTTTTAAAATATAAATAAAGAGCGTAGCCGTGTTTGCATGGAAAAGCCGCCCTTTCAACAAATGTTTACTGATTTTTTTTTCATACAAGCCCTTATGACAAGTATTTTATTATTTCCTCTAAGTTTTAGCTTCCTATCTTTGTTATTTTTTGAGATATGATTTTTTAATTTTTTTACTAAAAAACATTATTTTTCCACATTCGCTAGTGAAATTTACGTAAACGTTTGGTACAGTATCCTATATTATAGAGGGTCACAAATACTATAAATAATATTGCCAAAAAAAAACTTGGATAAATGGAGGAAATAAAACTTCAATATTTTTTTTCTTGCTTTCTAGAAGAGCGATACCAACAGGTTTTTGTTAGATCATTTCTTGTATAAAGACCTGCAATATATATTTTTTTCAAATTAATCTAGTTGGTACTTCATATTATAAGAAGGAAAAATAAAGAGATTGTGCACATTGCAACCTATTTTTATCATTAAGGATATCTTCACGTCAGCTTGACGTAAAGCTTGATTTTTCACAATACCAACTGCAACGTTTACAATAATGAAAAAAAGTTATTTATTAGTTACGAGTTAGTAGGCTGCACGGGAATTTTTACACTTCAAAATCTACCAGCTCTTCACAAGAGGAGACCAATGCAAAGAAGAAGAGCCGCAAGAAACTCAATACGCTACAATATAGTTTAAAACAAAATGAAATACAGGCTCTATAAAATAAAGACGACGATCTGATTCTGACGCTACGTGCATTTACTACGACCAAATATGGGCTTTAATTAAAACGTGCCTCCATTGAATTATTTTGGCAAACAAAGAGATGGGCCGTGACGCCGTGATGCGATACGTGACAGCTTTTAATAAGGTAAATCATATTTATATTAGTGTGTGTTATGACACACTATTTACACGTCACTACATTATTATAATATAAATTCCCCGCCGCTTTGATTATGTGTTTGTTCGGACTATTCTCAGAAGCTTCTGAACCAATTTTAATCATTTTTACCATTACACAGCTACTTTATCTAGAAGTAACAAAGGCTATATTTTATTTCATATAGTCCTACTAACATTATAAACGCGAAAGTTTTTGTGTGTGTGATGTTTGTTACTCTCTCACGCTGCAACGGCTGGACGGATTTGGATGAAATTTGTAATGAAGATAGCTTATACCCTTGATTAACGTATAGAATACTTTTTATACCGGAAAATTTGGTAGTTCTCAAGGGAAAACCGATAAACGTCTTCTACGCGGATGGAGTCGCGTGCAAAAGCTAGTATTTAATAAAAGTAAAGAATTGCAATCCCATATTGCCTTCAAATGTTTGTTAGACGGGATGTCCCATACAAATTCTCATATTACACATTACAAACAAACAAATCTTTTATCTTTATAATGTTAGTAAACTTTCCAAAACTCACTCTACTTAACATTCGAGCCATATTTCTTCACAAATTTTAGCTCCGGCTCATAGATATATTATGCATTATGTTCTCAGCACCCTAGAATGTTCGCGGAAACGAAAAATATGGCGAGATTTCGCGAGTAATTTTCGGGATAGATAGTTATAATGTTACTAGCGATACCGTTGACTTATTCTCTTAAGACTCTTGTATTTCGATGCGTTTTACCCAACTGAGCGAATCATAAAGAAGGGATGTTGTTAACAATCTATGTATGTGACCGAAAATGGGGTGTCATATGGTTCGTCAAAAACGTGCAAGTGTCCGCTTTATAAAAATTTTAAGAGTGCGTCATACTTATCGGCTTTTAGTTTTTTAGGTTAGGTTAGGTTATTTTAAGTTATTTTAATCGGGGCATTTTGAGCTACAGTATAAATGTTGATATTTTATTAGGCACACTTGCTATCCCAATTTTTTATTTCCATTCAAAAAGTCAATACGAACGGGAAAGACTGGAAGCATTTGAAATGCGGTGTTGTAGGCGGATGGGGAGATAAAGCTGGACGGAGAGGAAGACCATTATAGTAGGATCATTATAGTAGTTTATGTGACTGCTGCATAATGCCTAATTATATACAGTTACATACAATATTTTATCTACATACATATTATAAGCTCTCTATTATGTGTTCAGGAACCGCATGTTACGACCGGCATAGCCGGCATTGATCAATTATTAGAACGTCAAAAATGGCGGCAACCGTAGTTTTTTTTTAATTCAGAGACAATCTAGAGTCGGCCTCTACTATCATATCGTTCGATATCAAATTATCAAGTAACATACGAGATTTGTCAAAATTGTATGCAATTGACATTTCATTTCGAATTAAATGTCATCTCGAGTGATATTAGAATTGAGGTCAAATAAAATTGTTTTGTTTTCAAAGATGTTCGAAATTTGAAACTCATAACTTTATCAAATCTTATATCGTTATAAGAACATTATGTTACTGCTACAGATAAGAAACATATCATAGTAAAATTGATTGTTGTAATGCTGGTCATTGCCAACGGATTCTGAACGCATTATAGAGGACTTATGATATGTGTGTAGATAAATTATTTTATTTTATTTGTGTTGATGAACTCAATGTAATTTCGTATATTTTGACATGCAATGCGTTATATATTGTAATATTACATTGATGAATAAACAAATTAAACTAAACTATCGTAAACGAAAAAAGAAGTTAACCTCGCTTACGCCTAACGCGTCCTATCCGTGATTGCTAATAGCCTGGGCTGTCCCTGCACTCAAATTAAATACCGCTGCAGCCTCACTATGTCAATTTAATTCAATTTTATTTTAAAAGTCCCAATTTAAATCTCGATAAAACAGTCTCAATCACATGTATCCTGCTGGCCATTAATACTTCCCTTAATTCCCGTTTCTCGACCATCGGGCTGTAAAGGGAATTCACAGCGATTTTTATACAACCCCAATGACCTGGAAAGTCGGCTACACGGTCCCAAATAGTTTCCAGCGCCCCATAGAGATTATCCTTGATTCAATGCACGCCAAAAGTGTTTTATGCTGATATGCATTTTATCATGGATTTGAAGCACGTTTGAAATAACGTACGAGATTTTTTTAGGATAAAAGTAATCAAGCAATAAATTCAAACTTCTTTTTAACCCGATGGAGCAAAGTCAAAAGAAGGATAATGATTTTAAAAGTCTATGTATGTGACCCAAAATTTGTGATTAGTGAATATTGCCAAGGCATATTATTGCCAGCAAAGTTGACGGTAATAATATAATAAAAATAATAATTAATATCAGGGGACAATCTCACAAAAATTGAACTAGTCCCAAACTAAGCTCTAGGCTTGTACTATGGGTACTAAGCAACGATTTATAGATACTTATAAATAGATACCCGTACTTACATACATAGAAAACATCCATGCCTCAGGAACCAATACCTACTCGCGCTCATCACACAAATATTTGCCTACCGGGATTCGAACCCGGGACTGCTAGCTTCGTAGGCAGGGTCACTACCAACTAGGCTAACCGCGTCATCATGTTCTCAGTCCGTGCAATACTGCCAGAAACGGCACAACATTACCCAAAATCCGACGTTCCACTTTAGCTCCTAAGTAAATTTACCGATAACCGATTTTA
The DNA here is from genome assembly GCA_963241965.1 of Tortrix viridana. NCBI lineage: Eukaryota > Metazoa > Arthropoda > Insecta > Lepidoptera > Tortricidae > Tortrix > Tortrix viridana. Next base: position 10,639,397 of record OY725187.1, read on the forward strand.
TTTAATGGAGGGTCATATGATTTGTCAAAAACGTACGAGTGTCATAGGTTACATAAGGACTAAGGGGGTGACATACCTAGTCACAAACGAATGTTTGCTGCTTTAGACTTCGCTTTCTATAGCTATGTCTACACCTGTGCGCTTTCATGTTCAACTTGCGCTTTCCTGTGACGCATGCCTCTGCAACCACAGCGCAGGCAATAACGCATTCGCTCAAACTGGTTTGATTTAAGCGCATACCCGTAGCGCCCGCTGATCCGTCACCGTTGGGTTGACGTGCAACATTTTGCAAATAAAATGGCGGAAGATAAAGTCAAAACATTGGATTTTATTGAAGATTCAGTGTCACCCTCGTATTGCATGCGCTTGACGCAAGACAAATTCCAAGTTGAAAGCGCAAGTTGAACATGAAAGCGCATAGGTGTGGACATAGCTAATTGGTCTGAGAAGATATAATCCTCTTTTGGTCACCCTCATTTTTTTATTTTTTTTTCTTTTCAGTTATAATCTTGTTGTGCTAATTATGTCACACAACGCACAAAACATATTACACACAAGCATACGCAACATATTCCTTTCTTGCTGTAATGGCATTTAATGCTCAATAAAGAGTATTTAAATTGTATTTTACTCCTTACCAGCTAATCGCGTGATAACACGTGTTTTAATGCAAATTTCATGAATTATCTTCGTAAAGTTAAAAATTGTTTTACATTTTCATATGAAAAAAATCATATATTTTTAACAACGCATAACTTAACCTTGACAAAAACGTAAAGTAATTTAGAAGGTAGGTACATGATTATCAAGAGTTAGGCGGAGTTCTTTAACGACATTAGGAAAAGTCGCATTTGAGTTTGTTAACTTTGATTATGAATAATACTTCGTTCGCAGCTGATTAATGGCACAAGATCCGGTCCCGACGGACAAACAAAATTTAATTCAAGGAATTACTTTTTAATGCTTTAACTTGGACCAATAACTTGGGACAAATGAAAGATGTTGCTGAATGCTTTCAAGTTGGTGTTTGTTTATTTATGTATTGGAATTTTAATGTTTAAATATGAGTGGAGTAGGACTAGAGTGAAACATAAGATTTTTGGTCACATACTTACATATCGACGGGTCTCTGACTCTACCTCGTATATGAAAATTTATGAAATTTTCTACTTTAGGACGTGTACCTAAAGTGGATATTCGGATTTCGTAAAATTTCATATACGAGGTTGAGTCAGAGACCCGTCGATATATTATACATACATAGACTGTCAAGCTATGCAATTCTGTTAACACATCGTCGTTCAGTTCTACTCAGTCGATGAATAGCCGGCGAATTTACGTCGTCCGTCAAGGTGGGTAAATGACATTCAACTGCCTGCACATTCATTTAGTCGTTGGTTTCACAGACGACCAGCTGTCAAACCAGCGACTAAATGAATGTGCAGGCAGTTGAATGTCATTTACCCACCTTGACGGACGACGTAAATTCGCCGGCTATTCATCGACTGAGAAGAACTGAATGACGTAGCGTTTACAGAATAACATAGCTGATTATTACCCTTATTTTGGCTTCGTTCAGCGGGCTTAGATAGATAGATTTGACAGGTGCTAGGGAAATGAATACATCTTTTTCATATTCTAACGTAAGACTTAACGCTTTAGGTTTAAAATAAAAGTGTCTCGTCCTGACTTTTATTACCTTTTATTACTAAGAGACTATAGCAATTTTCACATTTTTATAGCGATTGTATCATGACGAAACACTTTTATTTTAAACCTTAAGCGTTAAGTCTTACGTTAGAATATGGAATAGATGTATTTATTTCCCTAGCACCTGTGAAATTTTATCTCGTACATGCACATACCCGCAGATGGGTAAAAAATACGAATCGTCATGTCTTTAAGACATTAGTATCTCTTTGAGCGTTATAAGTTGTATTAATAGCATTAGCTCATTTCGTTCAAGCATCGGTACTTATCCCAAAATCAAGGGTTACTCATTTTCTGCCGGACACTGAGCAATTACAGAGCGATTATTGAATTATTCTGTAATTTGGAGCCGTCGGGTAATCGATTTAATGGCTGTATCGGCCCTTCTTAATTAATGGTGCTTGATGGCAATGTATTTCGGATTAAATGGTTACGGGACGGTCATTGTGGGACAGATTTTGCCTCCAGAAGAGTTTATTGACTTGCAAAATTGTATCGCCAATTCGTTTTTGTAAGATTTTGAATTCAGAAATGTTTATCTTTGAAATTCGAACTCATCACAATGTTGTCCTTATCAAGAATCAAACTATTTAGCTGTGTTGTAATTTGCATTAGGATGAATAAAGAAAGATTTTGCTACCTAGCAAAATTCCCCATTACAAATTCTACAGTTGCCATAATTGTAAAATGTCAAAACCTGCCATGATATTTAATGGAACTTAGATCTTTGTAAAAAAACCGGTCAAGTGCGAGTCAGACTCGCGCACCGAGGGTTCCGTATTTAGGATAATATTATTATGGTTGGTAAATATAGATTTGCATTTTCTTAATTAATATGGTCTATTTTGAGTTGCCTTAACAAAAAAATTCAAAGTTTTCAAGTTAGGTATGTCTCAAAAACTGTAAGTTACTTATATTTTATTTTATCTTTACCGTAAAATATAAATAATTAGCTCGTATGCGTCAGGAATTTATCAGATTTTTTGGTTCAGGAACTTCGGAGATAAGGGTAATTTTTTGTACATTTTTTGCTATAAATCAAAAAGTACGTCACGGAAAATTATAAAAAAAATGTTTTGCTATAATCAAATCACATTCATTTTTCAACCCCCCCATTCTAGACTAATTTCAATTAATGACGAAATTAATTTCATTCTTTTTACTAAAACAGATGCGCGCAAGCATATTAAACAACAATGCCAAATTTCAAGTTGATAGCATCTGTAGTTGCTGAGAAAAACTGCTGTGACATACAGACGGATGGACTGACAGGCAGGCAACGAAGTATCGCCATAAGGGTTCCTTTTTAACCATTTTGGCACGGGACCCTAAAAACAAATATGAAAAACCTACGATTTAACATTGAAGACGAATCCGAGATTGATATGATTGATGTTCCCGGTTAGAAACGTGCGTTACTTCTGTACTTTAAGACATTTTCCGACACAGGGCGCCATTATGCATTTAGAAACACGTTTTTATATATTTTTTTCTTTGGTTGATTTAATTAACATCCTAATAAAGTGCAATCTGTTTACTCTACCAAATATCGTGCCAATTACCAAGAAATTACATCATGGCATCATCGTAATTAGGGATAAGTTCGCCTTTGTACCTACTTTAATTTTACAATGTGATTGTTATATTTACTTACATTTTGTGCAATAAAGCGTTTACATACATATACGTACATCGTATTTCCATGTAACAATAAATTTGGTTACTTTAACAAATTCAAATGTCACAGTTAAATACAAGGTTAAATCACACTTACAGGTCGATTCACAAGGCCTGGCACGAATAGATCGAACAAGTGAATGAAAGTTTACATGTGTGTAAAATAAACACAGGTTTTCGGTTTGAAATTCGAACAACGTAGGGACGGCACTCACACAATCATGGATGACATTAGCTTTATTCGTTCCCTTCGTGGTAGCTCTTATGAATCGACCTATACTTAGCTATTATTGTGCGTTATTTTAATCATTGGTTTCAAAACCAACTACTCAAGCCCGAATTTCATGTAGCGGTCAGCATTTCACGGTCTTTTTAATAGGATATGTGCACGTCCACGTAGGTAAGCATAGCTCATTGAGTGCTCTCCCGTGTACGGCGACCAAATTCCTTTGTTTTCTAACGTTAACGTATTTGTTACCGAGAGCCCGCTTGTTAAGTTCCACGTTTTGTTCACTTTTTATTCGACGTTTCGGTTTGCGTTACGTAATCTGTTTTAGCGGGTGTTTGGAGCGCTTTCGATTTTTGCTGGCAGATTTGAAAATTGGTGGTTGGTTTACGGTCCGAGGAAGGACGATGTATAATTACGAAAGTTTGTTTGTGTGTGTTAGTATGTTTATTACTTTTTCACGCTGAAACGGCTAAACGGATTTGGATGAAATTTGAAATGGAGTTAGTTTATACCCTGGATTAATACATAAAAAACTATTCCCGAGGTATGGACAAATTAATTATTCTACGCCGACGAAGTCACGAGCAGAAGCTAGTTTAAAATAAAACTTTAATACTTTAACAGAGTGTACGCATCATATGAAACCATTAAAATGAATCCGCAAAAGACTTTTTTAATCATCACTGACTATATTCATCTGATGTAAAAATCCCAAACAAATGTCCTGGAAAACTAGAGTGAGTTAAAACACAATGTTCGCAGAGGAACTCGCTGTATCATTTACATAATAAGGCACGAAACGTAAAGGTGGTTCGTGCTCAGCAGTCCAAGTATTGTACCTGATGAAATTCGGAATCAGCGCCTTTTGGGGATCGCCGTTTGATTTGGCGGCTCTTGACATGCGTGTAGGTAGATTATGTGAGCTAAAGAGCTAGATTTTGACAGTCGATTGACAGCTACGTATGACTTGCCGTTTAATAAGACATGTCTTGAAGCGGGCATCTCACGTAAGATCAGATTTTTAAAACGACTCTCTCGTATGTTTCACACGTCAAAAATTACAGTTTTCAATGACTTAACCTTTTACTTTGACGTATCTTGAGACAGGCATCTCAGGCAATACGTATTAATACGTCACCATAAGTCTCAAACTAAATCAAATTCTAGTTTCAGTCACCAAAATGAAATATTTAAATAAATAGTAGCAGTAGTTTGCGATTGAATTTTTGTTGCAAAAGAACATTACAGAACTGTGGCCACACGGCCGTACTCATATACGTATTTCGATGGCTCCTACGTAAATCATCGAAAGTAAATCAAGGTACCTACCTTTCAGTACAACGTTTTAAAGCTTAGTTACGACTTTATTCTTAAATAGTAAGGAATACGCAAATACTGCTATTTTATGCAGTATTTGTGTATTCCTTACAATTTCAGAATAAAGTCGTAACTAAGCTTTAAACGCTTTACTGAAAGGTACCTTGATTGACTTTCGATGATTTACGTATAGGAGCCATCGATTTATGAGCTGTCAAAACCACCACTAGTTCCAGCAGTGAAAGGGACAAAAATATATGACTCCTATAGCTCTATTCCATTTATTGACAAGAATTTGGCAGGATTTAATACGGCGTTTGAATGTATTAGTGACTGTATTACCCAAACATTCACATCTGCTAACACATAGGCTGGATTATGAACTGCCAACAGCAGCCATGTGAGCCAAGTTCAAGTCAGTAAAAGTGATAGAGCTATAGGAGTCATATATCTCTGTCCCTTTCACTGCCTGGAAATCGGCAGGTCTTGACAGCTCATAAATACGGCCCCTGCAGTAAATTTTCATCAGTATCCTGTCAGTTCCTTTCTCCTAAGATATTCTTTATATAAGTTGTCGGTACAGCCTTGCACGTGCAGAATCTTCGACACATTGCTTGCATTCGGATTCAGTAAAATGCACTGACAAGTTTCTATTCTTTGGAATATAAAACGATGGTATGAATGTATTTGGCTTGTTGCGTGGAATATTTGATAGGTGAGATATCGGAATTGTATTGTGGGAATTCGAAATTATTATTTAGGGTCTAAAAGGCGATTGTATGTACAAAGGAAGACTTGGCGTGACATATAATTTTTTGTGGTTAAGTCAAGCTTCTGCCTGTGACGTCATCTGTGTGAAAGTAGGTTATCGCTATCCCTCGAAAACGGTCAATTTTATAAATAAGTTTTCTAGGTCCGTCTCCTAATAATAAAATATGTCCTTTCACGTCATTTGAGGCGTTCATCGTTCACAAAATATAGGTTTGAATTGCGAAGAGTTTAAAGCTAAATCAATCCAGCTTCTTAATATTTTTAAATGATTATGTAATGAAATGCTCCTTTCTAAATAAAAATCAAACTCAATGTGTACCTGCATCAATTATTTATTGATTTACGGCCGCACTCACTTACATCTCTGAGTGATACGCTTACCTTTTTGACCTGCCGTACTCGGGTAAAAAATAAAGCTAGTTTAGTATATTAAAATCCAATCCAACCTTAAAGAAACATTCTAACATTTTACATACAAAGCAAGTATAAGATCTAGCAGAATCCAGGCACGTCTACGCCGTTGATCTTATCATCGCCGTGTAACTGCACTTTATAAAGACATCCTATAAGATTGCGTCTTGAATTTATTAAGATTCGTATTTTCATTCTGAATTTCAAAGTTTTTGATGTATACGAAAGCTGAATTTGAATAGAATGAAAGATCAAGGTGTAATCCTTTCATTACTTTAAAAGTGTTGATTTAAGTTAAAATCTCCGCGTTCTTTAAATTCTTCAGTTTCTTCTCGTGCATTGCATATTTATATTTACTTATACTTATTATGTTGAATGTAATCATCCGTGAATCAAAAAACTGTAACTTGCAATATTTTTAACTATTTACTGTGATAACCTCACTGAAATAACAACTAACTTTAATTAAGTGAGCTCCATTGAACTTAAAATGTTGTGCTAATGATTAGGAAGTATTTATGTATCTGCATGGGCGGTTTTGAAGTAGGTAGTTATTAAACAAGTCAGTCAATTGTTATTTTGGAAGATTTACTAAATTTTTCGACGCCATTTTGCTTATCGTATGTTCTCAATCCATTCCTCGTATTTTAGTAATTTTTAATCATAAAAGGTAAGTTTTGGTTGTGTTAGTAGAGCCAAAGCTAATATGATACTAAAGAATTGGTTTTGGCAAAGAAAATGAAATGATTCAGGGAAAATACTATTCATTCTGTTTGATATATTATTTTTATAATTCTTTAAACAAATCAAGGGAAACAATATATTTGCTATAAGTAACACAACATATTGTTGTTGCTGTTATGGTTGTTGTTATAGGCGTACAAAAAAAAATCAATTATAGCCATGATAATCAAGTTATCTCAAACAAGAACTTCATCTAGTCAAACAAGGAGATCCGGAAATAGGTAGTTTTAAAACGTAGAAGAAAATGTTATTTTTTGAAACACGGCAAGCGGCAGGCACGAAATCTTGCGTGCATCGGTTTCCATTACCCCCGTAAGAATAACAAGAACAAACATTGCAAGAATAACTTTATTTAGAACTGTTTTACGTTCAGAGTCCTTTAACAATAAAAATGTAGATAAGTTTTTTGTCTTATTGGGAAGATTAGCTTAAACAAAAGTGTTCCGTTTCAATGTATGTACCGAAGTGTAAAATAATTCTAAACCGCTTTTAAGTTGGGTTTGACCCATTTTAAAATAAATCTGGGCATGTTTTTGACGCTTCTCTGATTGATTTTAACTCTGAACCTAGATAGACAGTTGGATCGATATCAATTTATTGATCCAAATGTAACAGCGGTATAGGTAAATATTTATTGACATATGGGCCTTTTTTTTTATTACATAGTTAAGGGCTTTCATTAAAATAAAACTTAATTGATTCCTTTGTGTAACGAAAGTTACCCATATTAGTTTGTGTGACTAACTTTCGTTACACAAAGGGCGCGATCGTGATTTCGTTTTCATTAAGCTTTTAACTAATTTTATTTTGAAAACGACTCATATATCCTATTTCGGATACAAACTTATCTTTTAGGTTAGTGATTTATATTTTGAGGACAAATCTTTTATAAAAAAACATTGAAAATTATGATCAAACTCTTATTTGAGATAATTATGAACATTAATTTGGTGGTTCAAACTTAGAGACCGTTCTGATTATTTTGATAATAAAAATATTTGCTGGGTATAGATAATATGGGTATGGGTATGGGTATGGGTATGGGGATAATATGGGTTTGCTGGGTATGTATTATTTACTTATACTTTTTGTGCAATAAAGAGTTTACATACATACATATATAATAATATTCTGGTCATATAAAATATTGTTGCCAAATTATCATCAAATCCACAGTCCATAACCGAAAGAATTCATTATTTATAATGTGGGTAGGAAAATATTAACAACCCATATACATTAACCGGAACGTATGCGCTTCAAAACCACTCTTATTATAATTAGTCACAACTAAAACAAACACTTTGATATATATTATCTGTTCGTGAACGGAATAAAACATTTGGTGAAATAAAGACGAGAAGAAAACAATTGACCCAATAACAAAGGGTCGGAGGCGGTCGGAAACAGAAACGAATGTTTAGCGTTGACTGCTAAACGGTCGCTAACACGAGATTTATTTGGCCATCGGGCTACAACGCCGCCACACGATGATGGAGAGACACTGGACAAGGAATAAACCGATAGCGGAAACTTGCATATACATACTATTACATAGTTTACTAGTAAAATCTTGGAGTTCTGTGACAAGAGTGTTGGTTGCTGCACGTGCCGATTGTTTTGTCGCGTTTTTAGTACCTGAGCGGTGTTGAAGAGCGCGGTGATGTGGTCGACGCGCGTGGTGACACTCTTGCCTTTGATCTCAGAGAATTTAACACTCCATTAAATTTTTGTACAACATTTTCTAGAACCAATCACAATCCTAACCCTAACCTAACCTAACCTTAAACTTTGACATTGGCAGAATTATCCTTATAGACAGAAGCCATTTTAACCAAAAAAATATTAGTAAAATCTTTCGTAAGTGACTTGTTTATTTTAATCGTTGTGTACGGGGTTTGTTCATTTCGTCTTTCTCATCCGTTTCCTTTTCCTCCTTCTCACTATCTTCTCCTCCTCCTCCTCTTTATCATCCTCTTCCTTCCCTTTTTAGGGTTCCGTACCTCAAAGAAAAAAACGGAACCCTTATAGGATCACTTTGTTGTCCGTCTGTCTGTCTGTGTGTCTGTCAAGATCTTTTTTCTCAGGAACGCGTGGAGGTATCAAGTTGAAATTAATATCAAATACATAAGTCTGCAGTCCCTTGGATCAGTGAAAAAATCAAACATCCAAGTCAACGCAATTAAAAGATACGGCCGTTTATGCCGCATATTGAAGGGAATCTCAAGGGAATCAAAACCTATAGGGTACTTCCCGTTGACTTAGAATCATGAAATTTTGCAAGAAGCTATGTCTTATAGCACAAGTAAAGGAAAAAATCCACAAATCGTTAATTTGTAGTTACATCACATAAAAAATGAGCCCAGTATAAGCTGACACTCACTAAGTACTAAAGTGCATACTTATTGCGTGTCAGTTTATACTGGACTTTGTTTATATGGTATTCCCATGATTTATAAACTATTTACATGCCTACATTTTTGTGCGGAACCCTCGGTGCGCGAGTCCGACTCGCACTTGACCGGCTTTTTTTATAACAACAAAGAATTGATGACGGTTCAAAACAGAAACGAATGTTTAGCGGTGACTGTTAAACTGTCGCTAACACGAGATTTATTTGGCCATCAGGCTACAACGCCGCCACACAGGGACATGGGAATGAAGACATAAAATGATAGCGGGTACCAATGTGTACCACAAAAACATTAATGTAGGTATTTGTTAAAATGACTATTTTTTAAAATTTCGTCCTCTTTCTTCTTTTCATCTCCCCTCTCTCCTCCTTCCATTTCCTCCTTCTTTTCTACCCCTCCCTCTCTTCTCCTTCCTATTCTTGACCATCTTCTTCCCTCTTTAATTCATTATAACTAAAAAGATTGGTGATGGTTGGAATAAAAACGAATGTTCAGCGTTATCTACTAAACGGTCGCTAATACGGGATTTCATTCGCCATACGAATAAGTCGGCATGATGTTTTACTTCACCGATTTGCCATATAACATTTATTTATTATTTATTCCTTCTTAAAACCAGTGGGGCTTCTTTGGAAGGTACTAAACGTTTCATTTGTCTTATAGCAGTCTCCTTGCTGTTCACCGGTCTTGGACCAAACATAACAGTTCATCGGCCACACTGAATGTTTTACTGTTGACATGGCTAAAAAAATCATACTAGAGGAAAATGTTACTGAAAGGATTTTTCAGCTGCATGGACCGTAATTTCAGTTCAGCCCTCTCCGTGCCTTGACCCAAATCGAAATTGGGAAGTATTCGATAGGTACTGTTTTTCACGTTGATAATAAATGTTTTTTTCATATCGTCTGGTCTTTCATTGAATGATCTAAAAACTTTCGATCAAGGAAAATCGAAATATCTTTCCTACTTATATTATAAATGCAAAAGTTTATCTGTGTGCGTGTGCGTGTGTGTGTGTGTGTTATCCCGGAAAATTTGGTAGTTCTCAAGGAAAAACCGATAAACGAATTCTACGCGGACGAAGTCGCGGGCAAAAGCTAGTTGCTCATACAGTTCAAATATCTTGTTGGAGATAGTCTAATGATCAGCTCCTTTACTAACGTATAGGAGCTCAACGGAACAACTACGTCAACGGAAGGCGACACCAGCGCCCTCTACAACCAATAGCAACATAAATCTTCTGCTCACTATCACACATACATAAGTAAATATTACTGAGTACCGGTGTCTTCGTAATCGGTAATTACAGGTACCGATACTAAGGTATCGGTACCGCGTTTCGTTCCAGTTCCAGGTTCAAGGTCACGATACCGGCTCATGAAAGTACCGGTGTTTCAAGCCCTGCTCAAGGGCGCGGGCAACTCATTCTTTCTTGAGATCGCGTCCAGTGGAATTCATTTTCAACCCCGTAAAACATTATAAGCTTATTGCTTATATCTTGACCACCTTACTAATACTTCTGAAGCACTCAATATTCAAATTCAAATTCAAATTCAATTTTTTTATTTCATTTAACAACTTAAGTGCTAATTACAAAGTTGTTGAGACCCCCTATTAAGTATTATACCTGTGTCAGGAGACCTCGCCCTTCCAAATTTAGTACATTTTTAACATAAATTGTTAAATGGAAAAATGTTAAATTTATTTAGAAATTTAGTTCTTACCCTTAGCTTATTAATACTAATATATGTGTGTGTGTGTGTGCGTGTGCGTGTGCGTGTGCCTGTGCGTATGCGTGTGTGTGTGTATCAGTTTCAGCTGTTAATACTTATTTATTTCTTATTTTTCAACTAAGTAGGCCCTCAATTTCGTTGTAGCTGAGCTTTTTAACTCAGTCCATGAGTTTATCTTTGCACAAATACAAAATTTGCAAAATTGTCGATCTTAGACAAACGTTAAGAAAGGCTCGTTTATTGAATAAAACGTAGCTAATGTATCTAAAAGCAAAATAATTAGAACCCTTACACAACTTCTAACCAACTGGACTTCTCAGTGTTTGAGTAGCTTCTAATTTGTAAACAGCTCGTACTACTCCTTACTTGTTTGTAGCCACTAACTTTTAAAGTAAATAGAAACGAAAAGAGAGTTTTTGAATCGAGTTTCCTTGGAGCGCAGTGGCGAAATGTTTTCTATAACCCTTAAAACGCGAAACCAATTCGTTACTACTAATGCAGTTTGAGCGCTAACTTGGCAGTGTTTTTATAGTTGTTACATGATGTAATCTTTTAGGAAAACTGCCAAACGAAAAGTCAAAACATTACTTGTAATAAATTGATTTGAGTATTTTGGTGGGTCATGAGAATGGGTCCATATTTTATATTTATATTTTTGGTAGTATAAATAACACTACTTACAAAATATGGACCCATTCTCATAATATATATTATATAATGTATATTATGAGAATGGGTCCATATTTTAGGTGGTATAAATAAAACTACTTAGATAATTATTTAACAATCCAGCCAGATATAACAAAAATAATTTTAGCCCACTTAAAAGTCAACTGCCAAGTCAGGGTGCCATACTAAGTTTTACTAGCAATACTTAAAGTAAGCGCGCGCGGGTCGGGAGCGAGCGTTGCTGTTACATTTGGTCGTAATGCACGCATTCTCCGATTGGCCTCATCACAGAGCGCACAGTGTAACAGCAAAACACTCGCATACGACCCACGCCCTCGGTGTGTTTTACGCTTTATTGAGTTAAATCACTTAAACATAGTGTAATGCTGATATATTTTTAAAGCAAGTATTTTTTTTCTCCCCAGAGTATTAGTATTCTGCTGGTATTCGATTAGAGGTAGGTATCTGGATTTATTCAACTTCGTGTTATCATGTAAAAAAACCATCAAATCGACCAAAATAATAATAATTGCAACATTCCACTCCAATTCACATTTTAAACGCATATCTAATTCGCAAAGTTTTCCATTTACGCCCTAACACAATTGAAGACCAACCGCGTTCAGAAAATACCAGGCTTCAAACTCCTCAGAATGCCTCGATGACTCTCAGTTCTAAACTGTCATTACCGCCGCGGTCATAATACTTGTCCGACCGGAAACGGGAGCCGTTAGAGTTTGAATCTTATTACAGCTGTTACAGGGTTAAAAGGGGTTGATACGCAAATCGCTGAGCGGGTCTGAACGATAATCCGATAGAAGCATCCATGACTAATGATGGGATTTATTATCGCTGCGAACGCGTTTCGAATATGCAGTTGAGCTGGTCGGTAATCATCTGTGCTATTATGTAACGGAGCTGCAGAGCTCATAGTATATTTTTTAAGCACGAAGAAGGCGGACGAACTCAGGACAACTCATGGTAAGTAGACTCTGAGGCTCTAATGGACACGTGAACGCTCAAGGTTACAAATAGGTGGTCAACCCGTGAATAAACTACTACTAGAATGCCTCTACGCTAGTTTGCCCGGCTGACTTATCCTTACAATATGGTAAGTGGACTCTGAAGGGCTACGGGAATCTGCAACCTTAGGAGTCTAAACAGTTCATGTCCATACTGTAGAAGTAAGTTTTTAACAAGCGCGGAGCAATAGGGGGGAATTGAGAGTCATGACTCCCCCTGAGATTTGTTACAAGTTTAATAACATCCTTATCAATATTACTGGTGTCATTTTGATCAGTGCCAAAAGAATCACATATTTTTGCTAATTTGGGAGCCTCTGACTGTCCTATCCGCCCTTGGTTTTAATACTCACGTAACTGAAACTCTTGGCTTACAAACAACAGAGCGATTGGTATCTATAACACTAGTTACCTCGATTGAGCTGACAAGGAGATTAGTAATATCAGTCTCGTGATTATACCTACGTGAGTCTAAGCGTATATACATAGATGGCCGAAGTATGTTTTTTTAAGTTCTTTTCTTGAACGTGCGTATTTTTTATACTTTACCAAACTACGTAGGGTTTGTACTCGTATTTACGAATTAAATTAAATGATTGTATGTATGTAGGATCCTTTGTTTCGTTGTAGAGGCTGCAAGGATGTTCCAATTTTGGCAAAATAGGTGTCGTTACATTCGTCTTAGCCTCGCCAGTGTCACCAGATACATTAATGCCAGAATTCCTATTCGTTTTAACTATTTAATGTGTATATAATCATAAAATTTTAAACCTACGTAGACCATAATATCAATAAACGCAGTGCGGGTTCTTTATTTTAATTAGATTTGTATCCTGAAATGTTGGTAAAACTTCGACAAACTAGCTTTTTTGCTGTGATAAAGAATACCACAATGGTATGTCGTGGCATAGGTAAGCGTTTCACCGATGGTAATGAGATTTAGTTATAGCTAGCAGTGTAGTATGGTAGAGATTAATTATAATGTAAAAACTGTTAGCAATGGTTTCCTCAACTCAGCACCTCTAGCATGAACTTTTATCTTCTGGTAAAGTATCGTCATCGACAAAATATGTATGGCGATTTTAACAGCGCCTACTACCGTTGTCCCTATTAAGAACTAATATTTACTACCTCGAACTTTGAAGTTGACATTTCGTATCGTCGTCGAAATAAAGGTGAAGTATATATACGTAAAATAATGGAAAAATGAGTCTGTTTTAGCAGCTCTACCCAAGTAACATACAAGCTGTATAGGAGCTTATACAGCCCTTAAAATGCTAAAACTAGAGTTATTATGTTTGTATAAGCTCTTATACAGCCTTCGTGCTACTTGGATAGCTACGGGTTCGTCATACGGTGCGTTTTAGAATAGTAAATCCTATTCAAAAACGTGATGTAATTATGATTGAAATGTTCGTGCTCGAGCTACAGATTGCACATTATTTCCGTGGATTCAATACAATAGTGTTTAGTACCTGTCGGCCGGTCATTTACTGCATTGTTCCTTATTTATAAAGTAGGTATTTACAATTTAATGGTTCCTAGATTTTTTTTAAATTTTCGCCCTGATTAAAAAGTTCACAAATGCTATGCTTGAAGTTTATTATTGAGCATATTATGTTTACTAAAGTCACGTGTTAGCTGTAGGGGTGTGGTTTTCATCAGTAGACAAAACAGATTATAAATACTTTACTAGCGACCCGCCCTTGCTTTGCTCCGGGTTCTATTATATACATACCTAAACCTTCCGTAAAAAAATATCTAACTGATGGTGAAAACCACATTAAAATCCGTTGCGTAGTTTTATTAAACGTACAAACACAAAGGGACAGACGGCGGGAAGCGACTTTGTTTTATACTATGTAGGTATAATTAAAAAGGAAAAAAGGGACTCCTATGACAAGAATTTATCCATCTGTATATCATATTCGTATTCATTTATTATTTGCGTAACCGTGTCAGTCAGAAACAGTCACAATGCATATTTTAGCAACTGCTTATGCTTTTTATGTGAAATTTAGAACCGTTATGTATTGGTTTTACTAAACCTTAATACCTACTCACATGCTTTATGCAACTATAGTTGCCAGTGACAACCCTTATTTGCTTATCAATAAGGTCAATACAATTTGCACGAGCAATTCAGGTTATACGAGCTACAGTTAGAATAAAAAGGGAAGGAAAAGTAGAAAAATATCTACGCGTAGTCAAAATTTCTGCCGAATACCGTTAAAATTAAGCAAGTAAACTTACCTTTGCATAACGTAGGATAAGCATCTAATACTACTCGTAACACAACTCATACATGGCCTACATTGAATGTTATACTGCATAGCGCAAATCGCTAATCAGAGAGCTTATTATGTGAACACATGCATATAGTTCTGTCACAGGTAATAATAGTCCAATTGATTAGTGGACTTGCGGTATGGACAGCTTAATGATATAGCTTGCTTGTCATTATGTCTACTTGGTAGATAAAATTAATTCTAAGAATACGCTAATGATTAAAGCCTTTTTACCGATAATTCATAAAGGCATAAGTAAAGTATATTTTAAATATTATGTGGCCTTATTTGTCATTGTGTCATTTAAATTTGACAGAAAGTGACAAAGCATTTAACTAAAATAGGTTTATTGTGCAATTATGAATAAGGGGGTAAGCTTATTAAGTTTGGGTAATAAAAAGTAGCCTATTCTAGAGCAGTAAAAAAAACTAAATGTTTTTTTTAATTTAACATTATGGTACTAGACCAGCGGTCTGATGATGCAGTTGGAAGGTGGCCAGGCCATAGGAACTCCACAACGAAACAAGATACCCCGTTGTGTTTGGGTTCGTTGGATGTCTTGATAAGCAGATGATGATAGTGCAAAAAGCGTACAGTCAGCAAGAAAAGATTGTCAAAAAAAATTTTTTTTTGACAGAAATGTATTACATCATATTAACATGCAAGGAACAAGCTACACTTTGATTTTGATTATTTGATTATGGTCGTCTTTAACACAATCTATGGCAGTCTTTTTTTATACAAATTATGGACTTAATATACCTAGCATCTAAGTACTATGGCACAATCAACTTAATCTTAAATGCCCGTTTAATATTCAGCTAATGGTCCCAGAAACAGGACCATTACTAAGACAAAGCTGTACTTATTCTACCTGCAAAATATACCTAATATTTCACAGGAGACAGGCTAATTTATATAATCACTTAAAAAACCGCAAGTCGTGCGATTGTAACCCTTACGTCGCAAGAAATAGAACGCTTAGCGTTAATTACTTAGGTTTTGACAGTGTGTTCTTGCTACACAGAGAGGGCAGCATTTTCAACGATTTTCGGAATAAACCATAGTATTTTTAACTAAGACGCAAAACAGAGGGGTGCTATAAATTTTACATATGTATTTGTGTACATTTAGAGATTATGGAATCAATAACATAGTACATACAAAACAAAGTCGCTTCCCGCTGTCTGTCCCTCTGTATGTACGCTTAGATCTTTCTAACTACGCAACGGGTTTTAATGCAGTTTTTACCATCAGTAAGATAATTTTTCACGAAAGGTATTATGTATATAATAGTACCCGGAGCAAAGCGAGGGCGGATCGCTATTCCCTTATAAAGAAGCGAAACTGTGTGTGTCATGTCGTGTGTAGTTTGTATGTATGTATGTATGTAAACTCTTTATTGCACAAAAAGTATAAGTAAATAATACATTGACATCGTAAATTTTAAGTACAAAGGCAAACTTATCCCTAAATGGGATCTCTTCCAGCTAACCCTGAAGTAGATGAGTAAGGACAATGCATGGGGTTAGACACATACAAGTTTTGCACAAAAAGTAGCAAAAAGTATTCAAAATATTAAACTATCAGTTAGAAATATTGATAATACATGTAACTACATAAATATTAAACATATAAATAAATACATATACTAACGTAAACTTACATATACCTACACCTATATATATATATATATATATACTTATACTTAAATAAGAACTAACTAAGAGCACAAACAGCTAATAGATAACCTATAAATAAGCACTACGGAGTTTGGTTTCACGATTCATCAAGCCACAACGCTTTTAAATTTCTTTTAAGAGAGTTAACAGAAGGTGATTCTCTTAAGCACAACGGAAGCTCGTTCCATAGTTGGACAGCACGGACAGTGAAGGATCTAGAATAGACACGTGTTTTATTAGGCGGAACAGCAAGAGAAAGATTGGCACTGGAACGCAGACGATGACCGCTGCCGCAGGCCAGAAAGCTAAATCTTTCGGAAAGATAGGGAGGGGAAGAAGGAAGGAAGAGGACATTGAAGAGGAGTGAAAGTACATGTACATCCCTACGACGACGGATAGGAAGCCATTTTAGCTGCGCACGGAACATCGACACGCGATCGTACTTTCTTAGGCCAAAAATATACCGAATGCAAACATTCTGCAGACGCTCTAGCCTGTCAAGCAGTTCCTCTTTGAGATCCAAAAACGCAATGTCGCCGTAATCAATAAGAGGAAGTAATAGGGAACGGGCAAGTGTAACCTTTGTTGGGAAAGGGAGAAAATTCTGCAAGCGTCTCAGGCGTCAGTTTGTCTTTTCTTCACGCAAAAAGGGTGCTAAGGATCGACGTGGCGTTTGCATGAAGGAAGCTCGAAAATCAGTGTTAGACAAAGGTTATACTTTCTACGGAAAAACATCATAAAATATATTTCAAACTGCGTTTTGCATATGTGAAGAGTCGGCCCCCTCCACGTTTGCTAGACGGCTGAGATTCAAAAGGAAATCTTTTCAGGGTAAATTAATGGTGTGTCGTGTGTGGATGAAATTGTCTGAAACGAGACCTAAGTTAAGAGCATTATTCTATCACCGTAATCACCATTTCTGACGGGGTAATTGAATGCATACGTTTTGAACTTGCTTAGTTTTTGTTAGGGGTGATTTGATAGACAAGTCTCCAGTTAGGTGTCATTTTTAATCAAATAAGAAATATGTTCGAAAATTACTTTAAAGATTAAGACCAACGCTACTGCTCTCTAAATAACTTTTTTGAATACAGAACCACATCAACCTCGGTATTATCTTACCTTCCTACTATATTGCTTTGTCCAACAGGGTTTCATTTTGCTTAACTTGCCTGTATGTATGTAAATAGTTGGTAAATTACATGTGATTATTGTACAATCTATATATATAATATATTCAAATCTAAAAATATATATAAAAAAAAAATATTCAAATCGGTCAAGCCGTTTTTAAGTTTTAGCGAGACTAACGAACAGCAAATCATTTATATATATAAAAATGATTTGCTGTTCTTTAGTAAAAGTAGTTTAGTAGTTCGTTACTAAAAGTAGTAGTTTAAAATTTAAAAACGGCTTGACCGATTTGAATATATATTTTTTTAGATTTATTCGCTTTAATACAGGGGTGGTTTTTATTTACAATTGGACCCGGTAGGTGGCTCTGCGATCGGGCAGGACGACGTCTGCCGGGTCCACTAGTAAAATATATAAATATGATTATCTATAAATTAATACTTCTGTATCAGGTAGAAATTATCCAATTTGCAAGCTTTGTAAGATTGCTAAACGGTTTCAGTGACGTTACAGATAACCCAGTAAAATTGATAGATCTCAATCCTTGCTTAATCAATACCACAGGGACATAAATCCACAAAAATGTATTGTTTGTAAACAATATTAGATTTAGTTTAGTTTTCACTCTTAGTTTTCTAAGTAGCGTTTGCGTTTAACTAGGTATCTTTTACTCTACTTGAAAACAGTTTTGCAAGTTATTATTAAGTGTTGTTGTGGGTGAGCCTTGGTTTGAGTACAATAAATAGCCTGTTTGATAATAATAACAATTTGAC
The DNA here is from genome assembly GCA_963241965.1 of Tortrix viridana. Lineage (NCBI taxonomy): Eukaryota > Metazoa > Arthropoda > Insecta > Lepidoptera > Tortricidae > Tortrix > Tortrix viridana. The sequence continues at coordinate 10,657,971 of OY725187.1, forward strand.
ATGTAACATTTTGATATTATAAATAAATGAATATGAGTATGAGTTTGATACCGGTGTAGTGTTGTAATTTCTTGTAATGTATACAAGATGTTGACGACACGGTTAGCCTAGTTGGTGGTGACCCTGCCTACGAAGCTAGCAGTCCCGGGTTCGAATCCCGGTATGGGAAAATATATGTGGGATGAGCGCGAGTATTTGTTCTTGAGTCATGGATGTGTTCTATATATTTAAGTATGTATTTCTCTATATATGTGTGTATATCGTTGCCTAGTACCCATAGTACAAGCCTAGAGCTTAGTTTAGGACTAGGTCAATTTGTGTGAGATTGTCCCCAGATATTATAATATTTTATTATTATTATGAAATTGTAGCAAAATACAGATTTTTTTTATATATTAAAATACTATAGAGATTACTAACTACGCATACAATACAAATCAGTAAGATGTATTTTAAATAAAGGTAACTTGCCTCATTCACAGTTTGAAAACTTAAACCCTGATTTGTAATTTAAGACCTAAGTCTAACTTCAACGGACATGATTACTGCATTTTGGTTTAAGTGTAGGTATTTTAAATCAGTAAAACTTATCATAATATTAATGGTTACACGAGTTCTTTTTTTTTTTTTGAAATAATGTTAAAATAACAAAATAATCTGGATGTAAATGTCGGATTCTGGCCTAGAATTACAAATGAGATTATAATTTAGAATTTAATTGAACTTAATTCATATTTTCCTAATTAATCTGTTTCAAGCGTCATCTCATTTCCTTTATGTCACATAAGGAAATAAGATTATATAATTATCTACTACATTACGTACGAGTTCCTCTGATGCGAATGACCTTTGCCCTGGGGAGATACAACTTAATTATTTATTAGGCATATGTTCCAGGCCAGTATTCTTTATAACCATTCCTAATCGACCCATATGGGAGTCTTTGGCTAGATTGTTATTTAATCCCTTGGAGGCAGAATAAGTTTTAATTCTGTTAAAGAGACGCGGGGACAGGATTGTCTCATTAGGGGAGTTATTAGGTTTAATCCATGTGGAGAATTAAAAATAAAAGTAATTATTACGTCAACGAAATTGCGATTCATATTTGTTAACGTTATATCCATGGATGGCGTGAATAAGTTGATAAGTAACTTAAGGGAATTTGTATTTAGAACAGATTGATTAAATTACTTCTTGCTTTTTTGACGAGTTGTCAACTTATTCACGCTATCAACGGATATTATAATAATGGTTGTGGTCCTTCTTTACGTGTAATGGTTAAGCCAATAAAACAATAAGAAACAAGAGTGAATCTAGAATTTTTCTACGTACAGTCATACCATTGGAAAGTTGAGCCACTTGCTAAATTCTTAATTCATTCGGGTTGTCAATCGAACAGTCAGCATAAAATAGATAGGAGCAGCCAAAATGGCCAAATATATCGCAACACATCTTTAATACTATAGGCATAAGGATGTGTTGCGATATATTTGGCAATTTTGCTGACTGACTGTACATTGTGCGTATAATAACTATTGGCACTGGTAAGATTTGACAACGTTCAACGCTCAACGTTCCCGTGGTGTGACTGTACTTACACATTCGGTTTTATTTCTGTACTTCATACATAAGTCGCTTATCGTTATTCCCCCTAATTTTTCTAGATAAAAAGTAAATCCGTCTATTTCTGTCTCCGGTCTGTAAACTAGCTTAGTTTCAGACTAGGTCAACTGGAGTGACGTGTGTGATTTTTTTTTTTTAGTTTACTTTTTTTAAGTCCTAACGTTACGTTATAGTTAATTGTATTAAACTGTATAAAAAGTTTATTTTTTTTTAGTTTAACTTTTTTTAAGTCCTAACGTTACGTTATAGTTAATTATATTAAACTGTATAAAAAGTTTATTTTTTTAATGATAATAAACACATTCTTAAAACTCGTGCGTATTTTTGAAATATCTACTAAAATATTATAATTTTACTGAAGTTATCTATAAAGATTATGACAAATATCATTCTACCGTGTTATTTATCAGCAGAAGTCGTAAGAACACTCCGGTAACGACTCTCTCCGCGTCAAGTATCAAGATGTTATGTCAGCCTTACATTTTTCAGGAATGATAAAATCTAAAGGTTAACTACGCCATTCGTGGTAAGGTACCTGAATATTTAGTGAACAGCTTTATTTGACGGTATATTTTTTTACGTGCCAATTTTGAGACGGATTTCTTTCTCTTAATTTGAGAGGGTTAACCTTGTCAAACTTATATATTTTTGTTAAATGTATTTTTATTTCTCATACAAAGTAATATAAAAATCAAGTTTTGGAAATTAGTGTTTAAAATGTTCAATTTATGTGTTCCTGAGGTATCAATGTTTTCTATGTATTTAAGAACCTATATAACCTATATTATACCATATAAGTTTATAGTTGCCTAGTTTAGATCTAGGTCAATTTGTGTGAAATTGTTCCCTGATATTTTTTTATTTATTTCATACCAATATTTATTTGAGGAATAAAGGCGTAAATATTTTAAACTGTTTAAAAAAACGATAGTTACTTAAGGAAGTTAATATTTATAATAAATTTAATAGTTAAAATTTTGCAATTGAGCACAGTCTTAACCAGTTCTTATTGAGCCTTAGGCCTAAATCTGCTAAGGGCATCTTCAACCCAAACAAGAAAAAATACTTGAGTTGGAGAGACACCTCTGAAATATCAGCACCTATTCTGCCCTGCTAAGGTAAAAGGCAGTATTTTACACAAAACTACTGTAATAATTACAACCTCATTACTGGGTAATAAGGCTGCAATTGCTACAGTAGTTTTGTGTAAAATACTGGCTTTCACCTTAAGCAGGGCAGTATTATGATAAAGCTTCCGTCACCCTCGCACTTACATACTGGTCAAAAAGTGACAGATGTTTTATCCACCTTTATCCACACGATGAACAAGACCATAATGGGACCACTTTACATTTGCATGATGTATTTACACAATATACTAAAACAGCAATTCAAAAAGAAATGCACTGAGCGAAACAAAAAAAAACAAGTACAGCTAGCTTTACTTAAAATTAAAAAAACCTACAAATTGCTTTTATTTATTCCTCATAGTTTTACGGAATGTTTTTTTTTAATTTTAGTTTTTCGGAATTCATGTGTGACATATAATTTGTAAATTTACCATCTTTTCGGTGTAGGGAAACATCGCGAGGAAACCTGCACACACCTGGGCCTGTGCCCAGCAGTGGGACGTATATAGGCTGGATAATTATTATTATTAGACTTTTAACAACATGCGCGCTAATTAGTAATGAGCGTAATTAGCGTTCATCTTGACACGCATTGTTATATTTGATGCCAGACAGTTTACTACGTTATATTGCCGTCAATTCGAGATATCCTTTCTCTCTCAGTCTTCAATCGTGGCTTAATATTGAAAGAAAGAGGCAAGACTAACGAAACTTCAACCGTTGATTTCAGAATTTACGTTCCAGAATTTACAATATTTTCATAACCTATTTCATGATTGTAATAGGATAGATAACTATTTTAATTAATCTATTAAGAAAACGGATAGTTTTTTGACACCATCTTTATTTAAACTTAAGTTCTGGTACTCAAATTAACTAATTTTGAGCATGGCATTATTATATATGAATCATCTAATGCAATAACTATGTGTACTTATTTTGAGAAAAAATACCTCAAATAAATTCTGATTGTGTATAATTTAAATGCAGTTTATTACCACGCTGTATATTATGATCAAGATATGAAGTAATTTTAGAAGAACAAATGAATAACATTAATTTCCTATAACCATTAACATTCTGACCTCAAACATGCTTTTCACATAACAAAAACCGCCTCTTTAATCAAAATGACGCCTTTGACGAGTCCTGGTGCGTCATAAAAAACACCCCGGGGCCTGATTTAATTTGCGATCCGACCGTAAGGTTATGTGTTTTTAAATTGTTGGTGTCAGAGATCAAAAATTGATGGCGGCGACACGTATACAAATTGCGAGAAAAATACATTTTTGCGACATATTTTGGCGTCTGTTTTTTTTTCGAGGAGTTTTCGTATACGCGGGTGTCAAAATAATATCAAGATAATAATGAGCCTATTAACTGCTAACTGCTGAGCCTATTATTATTATAACTAAGATGTCCCGTCAGACTACATTTATGACATTGAGAATTTTTTGAGTTATTTCGACCAAGTAGCATGGCCAAAATAGTAGGTACTCAATCACCTAGAAAGGGTTCTTACACACGGGCAGCACGCCGCCAACGGCAGAGGCAAACCTGGCCGTCGCCACCCGACGGTGGCAGCCGTCGACGCGTCAGCGGCATTCCAGCGACAACTTTGCAATTGTTTTTGGGAGACGCCTGCCGTTGTCTCTGCGGCTGGCGGCGTGCCGCCTATGTGTAGAACCCTAGGTGGTATTTAGTGGTATTTTATTTGTGCTAGTGGTATTTTTTTGATCCGGGAGCCGGATTTCTGCCACCCGAAGGGTTAAGATAAACTCGGCCTCTCAAATTGACGGACGCATTTCTGATCGACGTCATTGTTTTATGATGTGCGAACGGAATTCAACCTTATGGCATACCACATATATTTGCCCGACTGTACCTAACTTTGCTTAGAATAAGAGCAGGGGCAACTGAAGCGCGCTACATTATAATTCGTTGTCAAATCCCCGTTCTTATAATACCACATAATGATATTATCATATTTCCTATATGTCTTTGAAATACACATTTTTTTACTACAAACTATTTTTGTATGTGAGGTGTTAGGAGATACAGTTAAATTGTGAAGTGCTCTTCGGTTGATTACATGCATTCTTTTATAGTATTGCACCCGAACCTCTCAAACCGCAGTGCAATCTCTCTCAAGGCGTCGAGTTTGGCCAGAAACGTGAACCTTGTATTCGTATGCAGAAAACTCTTCCAGGGATTTGAATTTATACATAAAATAAAAAATATATGCATAAAAAAGTCCGTGTATATAACTGGCAAAAATAAGTTAAAACAAACTTCTACTTTCTTTAAAAAAAGGCCTAAGTTGCATAATTTATTTTGTAATAAATTGAGTTGTGATTTCCTTTTCTTGTAAAAATTTCATGAATTCTTCTTGAATTTTTCATGAATTCGAACTTGTACCAAATCAATAATGCCAAAATTTTATACTTGCTACATTTAAAAACAACGTTTATGAAATATTAACCTTCAAATTTGGTCATAATAAATACCTGATAATTTTGTAAAGTCACCACACAACCGTCACGTTCTAATCTCGTCCCAACCGTTCCACAGATAGCAACTCGGCATCACCCTGTAACCAGTTCTTACGTGATATTTCCGCAAGTAAACACCCCCTGTATATTAGGCAAACACGGCCGTGTGATAAAAATGGGGTGTTGGATAAATTATTCATAAAAAATCTTGACTCAACGCCGCAGCGTGCCTGAACGTAACATAAAAGTATATAAGTAAAATAGCAGGAAATAATATTACGTGAGAAATGGTTTAGTATTATTACTTTGGCGATTATTGTCAGAGGGCCTAGTGTAAGTTTTGCAACGTATTTTACGTCTCGATCGCGTTTGCGTAAAAGTGTTACTTTGTATGGAACTGTCAAATGTTTCAAATACGCGCCGCTAGGGGCGCTGTCACACTTCCATTCTAATTAAGACTAAACGCATACGCGATCGAGACGTAAAAAACGTTGCAAAACTTAGGGCCGTATTAATAAACTGATCTTGTGTGAGATGCCCTTCACAAGATGCGTCAAAAATGACAGTTTTCTATGGATTGACGTTTACTTTGACGTATCTTGAGATGGGGATCACAGTTGAGACGAGTTTATTAATACGGCCCTTACACTAGGCCCTCTGGATAGTGCTCGTATGGTAAAAATCCTGATACAGAAAATAGTTTATGAAATGGAGAAATGGTTACATGTAGTTGTTGTGTATGCATAGCGCGACCTGTCGTTCAAATACTTTAACTACTGCAACGATTTTGTGGGTTCTTGTGAAATTAAAGTTAAGGACGACTTGAAATTTGACGCGAATAGTCTAGTTGGTAGTGAACCTACCTACGATATTAGCGGTCCTTGGTTCGATGCCCGGAGAAGACAAAATAATTTGTGTGGCAAGTGCCAGTGTTATTTTTTTTCGAGTCTTGGATGATTTTTATATATTTATCTCTTTAAATAAATGTGTTTAATTGATGTTTCGGACTAAGGCAATTTTTGTAAGATTGTCTCCTTATATTTGTAATTTATTATTTAAAAATTTCAACTACCATAGTCAAATTGTATTATTATCTATACGTATGCCACCACCACCCACCACGCCACGTATGCCTCGCCACTTTGCTGTTTGGTGTGGTACAAAAAGAGACTCCAACCTATCTTTATAAAAAAATTCAATGGTCGAAGAGTGCACGCAGGTTTAAGGCAGTCGCTATCGTGCCTATGCACCGGACTGCAGCATTCAGAGGGAGTTTCAGGTTTGCGGCGTCCAAGTGCTGGAACGATCTCCCTCCTCCTATCCAAGAGGCGTCTAGCAGGTATACCTTTAGGCGCAAGCTTAAGGGTTATTTGTTGACGCTCCAGAAATCCTTATCCTAATCCTCATCCAGCACTTACACACATTAATATGCCAACCTGTTGTTTTTTAAAATTACCTTTTTATTTTAGCCTTTTGTTTCACTCTTTTTTTATATCATGGCTGTATATCAGTATTTATGAATGCATTTTTTTTTGTCGCTAATATTATATAAGTAGTTTACCCGTATATATTATGTTTTGTACGGCGCGGCGTTCCGTGAGTCACTGACGGTACTGGCTGAAAATCAGCGCTGTAGGTGTCTGACACCTCAGCATAATGCTGAGCCAGTGTCCGTTTCACTGCCGCGAGGACACACCGCGTTTATTTTTTTCCTGTTTTGTTGCTTTATTTTATCTTTGTATATTTGTGTCTTCTGTGTAGTGAATAAATGTCTTTCTTTCTTTCTTTCTTTGTATGTGTAAGAGTATTTGTACACATATGAGATGCTTATTAAAATTTTTTTTATATTGTATCGCTCTTGATCCTAGTCGACACTAAAGAGTCAAAATTGACTATGGAGCGAGCTTACCTGGAATATAATCTCACGCAAACACTTCCTGTAAGCGTCAATTTTATTCTAACTCGTTGTAGACTTTAGAATACGTTAATAATTAAATCTGGTTTTTTGGTTGTAAAAACAGAGACTATCCGCTTCCGAATTCATAACTTAACGTAACAGCCATACTTAAGCTTTCCCTGTGCCCCATTTCGCATAACTAACGTAAAACATCATGAATTATATATACCGCCGTGCCATTTTGCACCCCTTCTGCCGAAAGCTGTGCTTTAAAGCTCCAATAAAAAGCTGCAGCGCGTAACGGTGAATAAAATGAACTGCCGTGATTCGCACCTCGATAATTGTTTTAGCTAATAGTTTTAACGTCCGCGTCAAAATAGATTTTCATTGTTCGGTTTTTGACACTTTAGGTTGGACACGTTTTGAATATTGGTTTATTGGTTATTAAATGGTTTTTGTGATAAAAGAGCCACATCGTAACCATGTAGAAACTGGTTGCAAATAAAATTTAATTCACAGTAAAATATTTTTAATAACAACTCGTGTCATGGGTGTTTTTAGGGTTCCGTAGTAAAAATTACGAACTCTTATAGTTTCGCCATGTCTGTCTGTCTGTCCGTCTAGCTGTCCGTCCGCCCGCGGCTTAGCTCAGAGACTCTTAGTAGTAAAAAGTTGTAATTTGGTACGAATATACATATTATTAGTTACGCCGACGAAGTGGTAAAAAAAAATCTTGACAAAAACATTTTTTACCGTGCCTCGCCTGCAAGAAAAGTGGGGAAGTTTTTTTTTCTCTCGTCTACCCCATAGTATGGGCTGTCGTTGGATAGGTTTTTCAAAAATAAAGTGTGTTTGTGTAAACCACTTTTTGATTAAGGTGTCCGTTTTTGAAATATTAAACTTAAAATGCAAATTTTTGTTAGAGTAGGTAGAGAGTCGCCTTTTCAACAAAAATTACATTGTTTAAAAAAGAGATTTAATTAAATAAATAATAAATAAATATCAGGGGACAATCTCACACAAATTGACCTAGTCCCAAACTAAGCTCTAGGCTTGTACTATGGGTACTAGACAACGATAAACATACTTATATAGAGAAATACATACTTAAATACATAGAAAAGATCCATGACTCGGGAACAAATATTCGCGCTCATCACACAAAAAAATAAAACTTAATTGGTTCCTTTGTGTAACGAAAGTTACCCATATAGTTTGTGTGACTAACATTCGTTACACAAAGGGCGCGATCGTGATTTCGTTTTCATTGAGCCTTTAACTATGTACAGTTTTTTGAAATCGACTCATAAGGTAAATATATATTTTATTTATTTCAGACTACATTTGCATTTATTTATCAATGTGGTTAAGCGGGGATAAAACATCTGTCACTTACCGACCACTATGTAAGTGCGAGAGGGACGAATGCTTTATCCACCGCGATAAAGTAATACGGGTGCTGCTTTCCTGAACGAAACATAATCCACGTACTCAACTACAAATGAAAATTAAAACAAATGAAAATGTACCTTTTATTAAAAACTAACAACCAATTACAGTAAAACCAGAGTATTAATGGTACAAGGCTGTCTATTACTATCACACTCTGACATCTGTCGGTATATTATGCCAGAGAGAGTGTGACAGCGAATAGACTAGACTAGAATAGCGATAGTACAGGTAAAATACTTTCGAGACGTTTTTACATTTGTAATTGTGTACGGTCAGCACATAAAGAAATAAACCAATTTTAATAATTTTATAATTTTTTTTATAATTTTTATAATCAGGTTCATCAATGGAATGAATAAACAATATTAAAAAAGTTAATAATATTTATATTAAACATAACATTTAATTCTAATATTCTTCTAAGTCAATGATATTCCGCTTGATATAGCAACTAATTCAGCGGGAGTCACTATACTGCTCGGATTGCTATTGCATTAATTTTGGGAATATTTGTACTAATTATACAAAACTTCTTTAGTTTGGGAAGTCAAAGGCTTACCTCGATGTTTCAACATCCGAACCATTTTTAATTAACAACGTTACGATAATGACACTGAACAAGAAATATTACAAACCATAAGAATAAATATTATTATTATTTATTTGACATTCACTGACTTTTGACTGTCAATATATTTTCTTCTTCAAAATGTGACGAACCTTTTATTTCTGACTGTAGAATGAAATTTAAATTTAAATTTTAGAATCCCTGTAAATATGCAAATAAATACTACTACCAATACAAAAACGTCTCGAAAGTAAATTACCTATACAATACTATTAATACTCTGGTTTTACTGAACATTTTAATTTTACAATTAAATTTCAAAAGCGAATGTAAATTCAATTAACAAGAACATAAAAATAATCGGGCTCAATATCTCGCGTTTCCTCGGTATACACTTATAAAGTATAAATTGTAAATACATTACAGATTTCTTGATAATCTTTAGAGCCTAACGAGTTACCCCATTAACGCCTGTGTGGGTCTAATTGATGAGAGGACAAGTTTCAAAAGGGAGGCCTGTTTTAGCCTGCCCGCACATTGGGCCACTAGTCGCGGCCACAGCGTAGCCACTAGTGGCCGCCACAAGCTGCGGACGAGTTTTTTCATACATTTTGTATAGCATCGGCACACACCGGGTGTTCGAGTGACCGCGTCTGAGCCACAAGCTGCGGTAGTCGCCCGCGCTCGCTACTAGTGGCCGCGTTTAGTGGCTCGCCTCGCGCGCACTCTCGGCCACAGTCGCCGGCTTCTCCAATAAATAATAGACAATATTATAGTGGCAGCCACTAGTGGCCGCCACTCAGCCACCGGTGGCCGCGATTGGTGGCTGCGACTAGTGGCTGAGTGGCGGACACTAGTGGTCGCGTTTAGTGGCGGCCACTAGTGGCCCAATGTGCGGGCAGGCTAAATAAATACTAGCCGATAAATATATATATAATAAATAGTACCTACTCACCTGCTGCGTTGACTGAATTTTACTGATAAAAACGCCAAGCTTTAATATATCTTCGACAATCAATACCAAGAAGTTTGTCAGCGGCAAAAAAACCCATATCAAAATTAAGTGTTATTAGTTTCTTGATCCAACTACGAGTATTTCTGTTAAATTTTTCTTTTATACAATTAATGTTTACAATTTACCATTTTTTCTCGACGTCGGGGTTACCCACTACATACTATAAGTAACTCATATTTTGCTGAGAAGAACCTAGAGTGTTATTCTCAGCAAAATATGAGTTATGTCCGAAGCACTAGTAGATTTACCTTATAGATACAGTCAGTCTTATAAGTAGCTGAACACTTTTGTACCTTGTCGCTTTAATGCCTTTTACAGATCAGTACAGCAGTTCAAACATGACGTTTAAGTGACAAGGCACTGGCGTGTGCAGCTACTTGTAAGGCCGAAGTACCAAACAACTGAGAGTATCCTGATGTGGCCAATTTACTGAAATAAAGTATGAATATATTTATGAATATAAAAGCGATATAAATAATTATTATTCTAGTATGAAAACCTACGAAATATTTTTTTTATTAAATACGCAGTTAAGAAGTGACTTTGAACGAACGAAACGAACGAACTAAACGAAAAAAAAGCTAACGATACGCACAAAATCATTGGTAAGGCATCAATTAAATGCCACTTAAATACCCTTTTTAAAGGGAAGGGTAATGTAAAAGGTAATGTAATAAGGGAGTTCAATACTCAAATCGCCGTCCCCGGCAAACAAAAAGATAATCATAGTTTTACCCTCTTATTCATAATCGCACAGTAACTAAAGTATACTTGAATTATGGTTTGTCCTTATCTTTCATTGTGACATTTGAATCCGATAGAAAGTGACAAAGCATACTTTTACTAAAATAGATTTGTTGTGCGTTTATAAATAACGGGGTTAGTGTTTTGCTATATTTTAAGGGGTTTTATATATCTTTGGGTGCCTGTAATTTCTTTTGTGTTTTTTAATTTATCATTCGTCGAGGACGGCGACTAATATACTTTTTTGTTCATTTATTATTTTATTTCTGTCTCTGTGACTCTTATGCCTTGTCACACAGCATTTGCTATCGCAAGACGAGCCTCTAACGAATTTTATAACTGGCTAGTTATTACAGCAAATTATTGTTCCGATCGTTGCAGTCGGAGCGGGTTGCGACACTACGGGCTTATTATTAAAGTCATCGAGATGTCTATAGGTTGTTTATTTAAAATTATAAATAATAACTGATACTATTATACAGCCTATGACCTTTTTAACAATGACAATGACCATTATTACAATGTAAAATGCCTAGCTGTAAGTAATAAATGACATGTAAAATTTTATATTTTATCAATAAATGATTGAATTGAATTGAATTAAGCACGCAAAACAAAAGGGTGTTATTACTTTAAAGCGTGTATCTGTGTATCTGTCTGTGGCATTGTAGCTCTCAAACGTATGTACCAATTTTGATTTGTTTTTTGTTTGAAAGATCGGTCGAAAGAGTTTTTAGCTTAGATTGATGAAAATCCGTTGGTTAATAGTTTAAGTTAATAGTTGGTAATTCAGGGGTCCCAAGTAGTCAGCTGTTATTATAAATTTAATGTTCCTATATTCTAATAATATCTAATCTTATCTTGACCCTCGCTGCTGGTTACCGCCGCTCAAAGTAGTGGTCAGGCCGTAGACGCTCTACGGCGTAGATGCTCTACGTCGTAGACTAGTGCTACGACATGCGTGTGCATTGTGCGTTAACATCTTCACAGTCCAGTGCCCCTTATATGGATCACGACGAACTAGTTCCACAAGTCCGTGCCCACATATGGGTCACTAAAACGAGATTTTGAAGTGTTTAGATTACATTTATTTTTGTATACATACTGAGCAAGACATAGTAGGTACTAATTCTATGATCCTTTTTTGGTCGAAATAAAGTATTTTTAATATTAAATAGTGATTGAAGTAATTTTCTGGACTTACGAGGAAATTGAAACATTTTGTATGGGAACTGTAAAGGTGTTAAATAAATATTTCATTATGTTAAATTATTATGTATTTAATTTTTTTATGATTATTTTGACGACGTGGTATGTTTAGTTTGAAACCTCTCATCGAAGCAAGCGCTTGCGGGATCGATACCTGGTAATGGTATGATGTGTGAATTGGTTGTTTTCTATGTATATAAATAATGCATTTATTTTTCTGTATAATTTGGTTTATCGTTGTCTACGAGTAGTAAGTAGGTACTGTGTAGGTACTGTAGGTAGGGCTAAGGTTGGTTGCCTTTCATCATCCGCAACGGCAAACGTTTCGCATGGGGATATTTTGTATATACAATGGCATAGGTCGAACCCATATGAATCCATACGTAGATTCGGGCACTCGCCTATAGCCATGATAATTTTCTAGGGAACTGGGGTGTTAGGTTTTGTAATAATTAAGGTCATTGGTCGTACATAGAGTGTAGTATACGAAACGCGAAGAGATGAGCGGGATTACGTGATTATAAATACTTATGATGTTGAGAAAAAACAAATTTTTATAGATGCTGATGTGAAATTGATGTCTTAAGTTATATTTCGAATGGATTCAATGTGTTGATAGGATTTTAGGCTTCATTTTAAATGCTCTGATTAGCGTCGACGTGAAGACAGCACAGCAATATGATATATTTTGTAGTAATATTTTAATTCAATTATGGCAGAGTGATAGCCAAGTTTGTAAAAAAAAAGGGGTCCGACATATCTTACGAAACCCTATCAAATTGTTAATATTCTACCTAATAACAATTATAAAATAAAGAAATTGGGTAATATTGCTAAATATGTAATTGTTCACAGGAATAGATTGAAAAATTTTTATAGTAGGATTATAACTTAGTGTGTAAATATAGGGTTAAGATTAGGATTTAGTTGTACATATTTATTTAATTGTAAATTTGTATTTTACAGACTTGTACAGTTGAAGCAAGCATGAACAACCATGGAAAGAAGGGTGAATAGGTCAGGCTACATTGGTGGTGCAGGCATGTTTCCATGATGGCGCTTGTCTTTGTAGTGTGATGGTAATTCCCTTTAAGCCTATAAGGTGGGAAGAGACTTTGTTGGTCTCAGCCGTCATGGTGCATGGCATGTGTACTTCGTGGTTGACAAGTCGTGCGTTACGAATTTCGCCGTATAGTGGGGTTAAGGGAAGCGATATCGTATGAAAGCTTGTTCATACTTGCTACGTATAAAATATGTGTATAATTGTTTTAATGTGTTTATTTAGCTGTGTTTTATTTTTCATATATGCCGAGCTGAGAACTTGTGAAACCCTGATGACCATAAGCAGAGATGACTGATGTGAGACATGGGCGTGCATTCCTGCCACATGTATTCTGGAAGCAGTAGGAGGCTGCTACCTGGACTTGATGTCGTTGTATATAGTATCATAATGAGATATTCCCTTAGATCACCATGATGAATTTTACAAGCCATGGTGCAGTGAAAATTGGTCATTAGTGGTTATTTAATAAAAAAAATAAAGCTGTTCTTATAATGAGGTATCTTATTGCTTGTGTTTTCGCTACTAGGTGTCTTTAACATTTGCATCGTTTCATGTACACTTCTGAACGGGAGCAACAAGCTGCGCAGGAGGATGGAGCTGCGAAGTCTGGTGCTGCAGTCACTTGGCTGCACCATCAGAAGAAATGCAGTTCACCATCACTCTGCGAAGATGCTGTGACCATATCTCAGGCCGAGATATGTGACACATGCATACTATTTCATTGAAATGTATAAGTTATGAGTAGTTTAGTATTAAATATGAAATATAGCTAGAATAATAATGTTGCGTACTGGGGGGGTGAAAGTGCTTAGGTAATTTATTTCATACGAGTATTTTTTTTTCCTTAGAACCTGCTGAGGCCCATTTCGTTAATATAAAACGAGATAACTTATTAGTCAATAAAAATTGACACTTTAACAATTTGTCCCTTTTTTGATATATATTGGGTCTTAGGAGGTTATGGATGATAGTTGATTGGTCAAAGTCGGACCCTTAACATATGCCTATGGGGCATGGACCCATATGTCACTTCTGTGACGTGTTAAGGGAATGACGATGACTTGTCAATTCATTGTCAGATGTCTTTGGACATAAAAATACCATCTCGCCTCTTTGTAAGCCTATTACACACCACCATGAAACCTAGTTAGGGGTAATTATTTTTACATATGTCATATACTCTTAGTATAGCATGACTAGTTATCTGTGGTGCGTGAAAGGTACGAGATGGGTAGATAGGGAATCCACTGTGATTTTCGTTTTTCGGAGGTTTTTCCGAAAGTCGAAATTTCACTGTACAGTTAAGTGTTGTTCGCGTAAGAAAATTCCGTTCTATAGTATTATTGACATAACTGTACAGGAAATTATTCCCTAGCTGGGAACAGTGTGGCTTTGTAAGACCTGCAACTCCTCCTTAGGTAGATATAAATTATTAGCTAGGCGTTGCTTTTTTCAAGAGGGGCGAGGGATGTAAAGCAGCAAGTAGTTTTGTATGTAGAATTGTAGAACTTGTTGCTTTATGTATGTCAGTTTTATTCTTAATTCTTTTGAAATCGAATAAAGAAATTAAGAATGGAACAATAAAAAAACAATAGTAGTGGTGTGTAGAGTCGCCTCGCGGCATTCATGGTGCAAACACCTATTCTTGTACATTATTTCAAATAAATTAAACTCAAACAAATAACAGTCTATTGATATAATCGTCACCACCCTTATAGTACCCATAGTACCTACAATCCGAGAGCTGAGTTTGGGATGGGATCAATTTATGCAAGATTGTCCCCTGAGATTCATTTTGTTTTTAATTTACAACATTAGCGACACAGAGGTAGGTAATACAACCTTTTTTTTGCTTTAGAAACTTTGTTATAAACACTCTTCAACTTATAAAGATAAAAAAGTAAGTAAGTTAAGATAAGTTCGCCTTTGTACGTTAAATTTACGATGTCAATGTATTATTTACTTATACTTTTTGTGCAATAGTTTACATACATACGTACATAAACCTACAACTTCACTACAAAGTATAAAACAAATTCGCTTCCCGCCGTCTGTCCCTTTGTATACGTACGCATAGATCTTTTAAACTACGCAACGGATTTTAATGCGGTTTTCAACATCAGTTAGATAATATTTCATAGAATGGTTTAGGTATTAGTACCCGGAGCAGAGCGAGGGCGGGTCGCTAGTTAAGTATAATCTTGTTATGAAAAAATAGTTTGCAGACTTAAAAAAAAACATAAATATATAATTCTTCATAATTTCAGTTACGGCAACACCTGCAAATACATTTCTCGTTCACGTAATATTTTAACTTACTGTTATTTGTTGTTTACGAAACCGAACGATAAATACGAAATGCAGTTTTATTTTTATTCCCGTCTTAATTACGAGTACTATTGGAATGTATCGCATTCAAATCTTTAAAGGCAAATAGCGGGTTTTATTGCCTTTTTGTAGAATCCAGGCAGAACTGTTTGAGAGCCGCTGGGAAACAGCGCGTGTTGAAACAACAGAACGATCCGTATGCATAAAACGTAAGTTTGTTGAAATGTAAATTTATTAGTATTAAACGGGTAGCTATTACTTTATCGAAACACCTTTCATCGATCGTATCATTTCGCAGAATTTTCATTTCATCGAAAGGCATTTCCACGTGTAGGAAGGAGTTATAATTTTTTGGTGGTCACAGGTCTAACCTAACCTAACCTACGTAACCCGTGCTTAAGATAACCTGAAAACAATAAAGTTTCAGCAGAAATTAGCTTTCGATGAAACTAAATTCGATGAAATGATAAGTTCGATGAAGTGTAATTCGAAAAATGATGAAATACCGTATGACACGTGTTTTCACGTCAAGAGTAAAAAAATATCTGTGGAGTATTTTTTCTTGAATTATTCATGGTTAGTAATGTTTGCATTGTAAAGCTTCTTTATTTTCTTGTAGTTTATATTCAAAATATAATGTTAGTTTTTACGTAAGTATTTATATATCCCTTTAAAAAGTTTTAGGGTTCCTTGCCTCAAAAGGGAAAAAGGTACCCTTAAATGATAATTTTGTTGTGGAGGTATCAAGTTAAAATTAATAACAAATATTCGAGTTTGAAATTTCTCGGCGCTGCTGTAAAAAATCTGACTTCTAAGTCAACGCAATCAAAAAATACGGCCGTTTAAGCCGCATATTATTTATTATTTTATTATATTCAAGGGAATCCCAAGGGAGTCAAAACCTCTAGGGTACTTCCAGTTGAGTTAGAATCATGAAATTTGGCATAAAGCAATGTTTTAACGCACAAGCAAAGAAAAAAATCCGAAAACCGTAGTAGTTACATCTTATAAAAAATAAGTGCCAGTATAAACTGATACTCACTAAGTACGAGAGTGTGTACTTATTGTGTGTCAGTTTATACTGGAATTTGTTTCTATTGTATTCCCGTGATTTTCGAACTATTTACATACCTACAAGTTTGTGGGGAACCCTCGGTGCGCGAAACGGACTCGCACTCAACCGGATTTTTTTATAGAATTAGCCTTATGACAGGTAAAGCTCTGATAAAATACTTGGCAAATGCCGATTCATCCCATCCCGCATCATCCATTTCCTATGAAAAACGCAGGTAGAAACCTGACATCACTGACTACCCTCCAACAACTGACAGTTCAGCTAAGGTGACGGTGCGAGTCGGTCAATGTCGAGTGTTATCTCCATTCCGCCATCCGCCCAAATCTTCAATGCCGTGAGCGTCAGCTACGCCGTCGCGTACACCGGGCGACACATCGCCAATCATCGCGAAGAGATTTCCAAGAGAAGTGCGTAAGACCGGCAGCCACACCATCTCCTGCCAGCGCGTACCACCATATGAACCAGGTACGCGTTTTTCTCCCATTTCCCTTGCCTATCATCTTCAATACTTAGTTTTTAACCGTCTTCAAAAAAAAAATGAGGTTCTCAGTTTGACCTGTATGTTTGTATGTATGTATGTATGTATGTATGTGTGTTTGTCCACGATTATCTCGCGCTGAACCGATTTAGATGGGGTTTTCAGCAAAGTATTTGTTACATTTTGGAGAAGGTTTTGGTATACAAGGATAATGGATACCACGTGACGTCATCCGCATGGATCCGTTATTAAGCGATATATTAGTTCAACTCGACCGATTTTGTGTTGACGCGATTTTTTAGTGATAGTTATACTCGTATCACTAAAAAGCGAAAAAAAAATGTAATAAAAAAAGACGAAAAAAAAAATTAATAAAAAATAGAACTGTCTTCAAAAAAAACCCACTAAACAAGACTAAATAATGACCGGCTTCCTAGGAATTGCCTATTTGATGGGTGCCTAATAGGTACATGGAATATATCGAAGTCGGTGGCAAGAATCATGTGACATTGCTATTGTGTAAACCTACTTACTCGTTATTCTTCAAAGCAAGGGGCACCCATTCCGTATGGATTTTAAATATAATGTAAAGCAAAGCAAATCCACACACTGTTTAGCATTAAACAAGACAATTATTAAGATCTGTAATCTGTGTTATTATCGGTAATGTATGATCTGTCCATAGATGGCACGCTAACTTGAAAATTGTGAACAAAACGAAAACTTAATATCGTAGTAAGTAGTATTTTAAAGAGTAATATTTAAATTTTGTACTTTTTCTGTTATATTATTTGTATTATTTGGGTCAATCAACTTGTTGTTGTTATTCTGTCCCGTAAGCCAGGAGACAATAGTGATAGTGTGTAATACAATTATCATGCTTAGAACAAAGCGCACATAAAAATGGCCTTTTAAGTGCCACAAAAAACATGTTAGGTAGATTTATATCCTTCAAAATCATAGTTTCAGGGCCGTATTAATAAACTCATCTCAACTCTGATCCCCGTCACAAGATGCGTCAAAAATGACAGTTTTCTATGGTTTGACGTTTACTTTGACGTATCTCGAGACGAGGATCAGAGTTGAGATGAGTTTATTAATACGGCCCTCAAAGAGTGACCCAAGAGACGTAACCATGGCAACGTGGTACATTAAAAAGTTGATTGACCCATTTAACCCTCTTATGTAAAAATACGAAGCAAAGTCACAATATTTGTCTAGTTTTCGAATTAAATGAAAAGAGAACGGTTTGTTCCGATCGATTTGGTAACAAAAGCAGCTGGAAGCTCGTCGGGCGGCTGGCGCAGCGTACACCGCGCGGCTGATACTTTTGTAAATCCACTTCAGCCAGTTTTAATTATTTTGCTATTGGATCCAGCAACATTTTTTCAAATAAACAAGTTGTTGACCATTTGTGGGTAATAATAATTCTTCGACTTGTAATACTATCTTCGTGAAATCTTATTTAAGTATATTTTTAATACAATACGTCACACGGAGAAAAAATCTAGTTTTCTTTAACAGAATATTGTAAATTCGACTTGATTTTATTGTATTATATGTGACAACTATATTTTTTTACACGTTAATATAAAATTCTAGTTCTGTACAACATCATTTCTAGTACCTACCTAATTACCTACTTACCTTGTATCGCAGGAAACAAATTTTGTGCAGTATACAAAACCTGTTGTATGCAAAATGCATATTTTAATCTGTAACTATTAAATGGTAACCAAAACGATATCAGAGTTTTCGTGTAATAGAACAATTTAACTAGATTATTCGAGTATTATCAAAAATATGACTTGTTGTCATAAAAAAAATCTGTTAACCATAGCTGAAATCTGTTTTCCTACCAGAATCATAACCACTATACAATCTGGTAATATTGTATTTTTTTTCCGTGCTCTCATCAATTCAATATTATATTAATTAATACCGGGTCTGCTTTCGGCTTACGTTTCGGCTTCCAAGTAAATTCGCTCCGAGATATTTGCTTATTTCAATTCTAAGACCGTTTTTTTCGACCTAATCATTTCTCTTTCTTTCCTCTTCAATATCATCTCATCATTATTATTCTCGTCTCATTCAACATAACAGCGGTTGGTACAGAATAATACCACTCTTTTTATTTATTTGAGTACAATACGTGTTATAAACTTTTTTAAAGGCATAGCCTTTATTTTTGTTCAAGTAGTGTGCGTAACACCCTCACATTTATTATTCACACTTCTATTTCGCAGCGAAACTCAACCGCTTGCCGCGACTTACATGCGCGAACGCATACTGCGGGTGAACAAGCCTAGTGCAAGTGGTTAGATTTCGCTGCAAAATAAGTGTGAATAATACATGTGTGGGTTTTACGCACACTATTTGAACGAACGAACTGTGTGCATTTGTGGAATTAATCACTAAATTACTTACGCATTGTCTTAAAACGAAAAAAAAGTTTCCAAATAGTTTGATGCATGTCACCCTGTTATTTATTTCAATTGGAAAATAAACATTTACTTACTTTCTATTGTTCACTTACATAACATTGAAAATATTGAAATCATATCATCATAATCATAATATAAGTACTTTACAAATCACACATCTTTTTGTGTTCAATGCCTATACAATACAGCACTTAACTTGCACTTGTACTTTAAATAAGAAAACGTTAACAGAAAAAATCCGTGCATGATGGCTTGAATAAGTTGATAATTCGTCAAAAAAGCAAGAAGTAATTTAAACCTTATTCAATATGTTCTAAAAACAAATTTCCTTAAGTTTACATCTCGACTTATCAATTTATTCAAGCCATCCACAGAAACATTATATACATAGTTAAAATAGAAATCTTAGTTAAAACGTGCTCTCCACTTAAAATGGGACCGAGATCTTTACTTCCAATGTGACAATAGTCTCAAATGGGTGGATAATTAAAATACCGACCCTTCGTAACCCTTTTTATTTCCATATATAAAACCCCTTGCAATTTTAGGTACTTTCCCAAAAACACTGGGCAAACAGGTAATTAAAATTCTTAGGTACTTAATACAGAAATTACGTAAAATAAATGTTTCTAGGAGCTTCAGTCTAAAAGAATGTAGCGGTAATTAAATTCCAAGCCTTCTATCCGAGTTTCTTGTACCTTGATATCACCAGCATATCATGAGCTATCACGACCAAGGACAATAGAACAACTTAATTGGCTATGAGGGGTCGAGTTACCCAAGCGTGGTTTGCGGTTTCCTTTATAAAATATAAAATGGTTTTCGCTTCAATCTTTTCGTATGATGCGTATGGACGCGTGGTTTTTAAGCAAAATTAACGTTGCTGGAAATAAGAACGTTATATGGTAAATAAAGTTGTATATTCTTTTAACAGCTGTTATTGCGTTAAGTTAGGAAAATTTTATTGTCATGCTTATTTTGTTAGGTTAGAATTGCCTGTTGACTCACTTTGTAACATTTCTATTGAATTTTCTTTCCGTGCTGTAATTTTTTGTATTGTGTTCGATAAAGAGTTTTTGTATTGTATTGTCGCGCTTTATGTACGTTTTAGCTGACTGTGCGAACAGTCTTTAACAGTCTATGTGCATATGTATGTGTGTATTTATGAAATTAAAACAGAAAAGGACTTTAATAATACGTTGTCATTAACCGACTTTAAAAAAGGAGAAGGTTATCAATTCGACTGTAGGTTTCTTTTTTATGATTCGACAGAAACGTGTGAGTATTATGGCTTTATGTATTTATTAATTTTTTTCTTAACTATTTATTTGTAATTAGCTTTCTTAACTAGCTTCTGCCCACGACTCCATCCGCGTAGAAGCCGTTTATCACTGCTCCCTCGGGAACTTTTAAATTTTCCGGGATGAAAAGTAGTCTATGTAGTAATCGAGGGTATAAGCTATTATTCCAAATTTCATCTAAATCTGTCCAGCCGTTGCAGCGTGAAAGAGTAACAAACTAACACATACACACACAGGATTACAATTTATTTAGGAGAACATTACAATTTTATTGCGGAAAATCAGGGAAAAACAATAAACTTCTGCGCTGACGGACTCGCGAGCAAAATCTAGTTGTATAATAATTATTTTACAAGGGTTACAAACACATGGATCGTTAAACATTACCCTTCTTTTGGCTTCCCGCAGTCATCGGGTAAAAAAAAGGCGGCAAAAATAAACAAATTGTCAAAACGTATTATGTGTAAACATGGAAAAAATTAGAGTTCTCACAAGTGCCATTTACAAGTTTTACAACATAACAATCTGGCATTGTTAACAACATCAGTTGACTGTGGCAAATTTCAATTACGTCATTCAATTTCGCAGCAAGAATTGAAAATGCAGTATTTCCCACAAAAATAAATTTAATAAAGCACCAATTGGAATTATTGCCCGGCTCGCAGCTTGGCTGGGATAATTGAAGACGTGAGTGGATGAAGGGAGTATGCACTGAAGGCGTTGCGTGGTAAATTGTGACTTAACACCTTCATTTATGTCATAAAAATGTAGATCGAAAAATGTGACATACCACCTTCATCCAATTCGTCATCAATTGCTATTAGTACATTTTTTTTTTAATCTCTAGACTGTCGGTATTTATTTTTCAGGGTGTTTGGGGTAAACTTGAAGGGTATTCGACATCCTTATCCTTACTAGTATTATATATGCAAAAGTTAGTTTGTTTGTTTGTTACGGTTTCACGATTTCACGATTTGGAGATAGTTTGAATCCCGGGAAT
The DNA here is from genome assembly GCA_963241965.1 of Tortrix viridana. NCBI lineage: Eukaryota > Metazoa > Arthropoda > Insecta > Lepidoptera > Tortricidae > Tortrix > Tortrix viridana. The sequence continues at coordinate 10,679,790 of OY725187.1, forward strand.
TTGGACAGTTCTCGAGGGAGCAGCGATAAACGACTTCTGGGTGAATATTCGGGCGTTTCAACCGCCTCATTACCATTCGCAATATATTGACGAAATCAATGACACCTACCAGTAACTTCTGATGTAAACAGAAGCAGAACCGGGGGTAGTTTCTATTAGTATCAGAAGTTGCTGGTAGGTGTCATTGATTTCGTCAATATATTGCGAATGGTAATGAGGCGGTTGAAACGCCCGAATATTCACCCTTCTACGTGGACGAAAGCTAGCAACTAAAATAAACTTTTAAAGCCGTTTAATAAAAAGCTTTTTTTCAAAGGGTAATTCAATACTGATATGATTGTTTTAACCAGTCAAGCGTTTGCGCAAAACAATATAAAGCACAATTTCACATTAAGGTCAAACATATTTTTACTAAATTAAATTTATATTCGTACCTAAATGTTCCCAGGTACTGACAATAGTTACCTACTAGGTACCTGTTTTCACTGAACTGATTAACCTGTTTTTTTTACTACACACGCTCAATTTTAATTGTTGTGAAAACTGACAGTTAAATCTGATCGTGAGTATAATATCACTAGTAAGGGAGTTACCAATTAATTGGTAACTTCCAATATAATGTCTTTACGTAAGCATTACCTTCTAAGTAGGTATACACATGTCATGAAGATCATTAATTAGGGTGTTTCTTCTCAAGGAAGAAGGAAGAAAGATACAAATCACAGTAATATTGAAAATAATCGCAAACAACACTGTATAGTTTTTGCCCGCGCTTTCGTCCGCGTAGAAGTCGTTTATCGCTATCTCGAAAACTGTTCAATATTCCGGAATAAAAAGTATACTTAGACCTTTCCCGAGGCTCAAACTTCACCGGTTCAGCTTTGAAAGCTTAACAAATAAACAAACAAGCTCACTTTAATATTGATAAGGATGCCACAAGCAAAATACGGAAACATTGTGAAATTAAAAATATAACGAGTTACAAAAGGCATTGGAAAGTTAAAATTTACTTGTGACAAACAAACTTATTTTTATCCCCGAGAAGATAAAACGTAGGATATAACTTGGAAATAAAATTAGCGCTGTCCCCTATAGCTGAAGTTAAATGTGGGTAACAAAAGTTTAGCGGATGACGCAGTCAGCTGAAAACAAGCTGTAATTTCTGTTAAACCTTGTGTAGAATGTTGATATACTGCTATTTGGATTGACTCTAGACTACTATCAGCTCTGGTTCTTTGTGGTTTTTGAAGGTTTAGTTGTACAGTCTAGTTCCTAAATATGTGTACATTTAAGTACCTTATCTCTTTAATGTCATGTTTAAATTGCCATATATGAATTGTCACAGCGATTAAAGTGATAAAGTATTAACCGTGTACACATATTTATGAACTCGTCTACAGGGTGTCCTACAAGTCGCATGTTACAGTGACACCGGAGGTAGACCAGCCTGAGACTGACCGAACCAGCCTTACATGACCTCAGTAAAAGTTGCATGGTTTTCTAGATATATATGCAAGATTAAAGTTTATGTTTTTTGCCAATTTAAACTTTATTATATCAAATTAAATTGTACGATTTCCTCAATGTTCGTACCTTTAAAAATAAATTACGATGAATCATACATGATTTCTACGATCGGTAACTGAGTCTAGATAAAATATATGCCCGCGGGTATAGTATAAGTTAGCCATACATGAAGTGGTGAAACATATTGATCGAGAAGCTAGAAAGGCGACGTACGTGCCCCTTACGGAAGGAGTTTGCGGCGTGAACACTCGGCGGAATAGAAAAGAGTAGATTTTCACGCCAGATTGAAGAAAGGCTGGGGCAAGGACGTGGGTTAGCTGGATGTGGCTGCGGAAAATAGGTCACAAGGGTTTGCAGTGTTTTAATCAGGGACCGGAAAACCCCTTCATTTGATTAACCCTATTGATAGGGTAACCTATCATTCGGTTACCCAATCGAATCGTTACCCTATAATTGTGTTACCCTAACGTTAGGGGAACCCCTTTGAACTAGTTAAGCGCTTCAGCACTTAGCATTAGCTGGGTATTACCCTCTTGATCGCTTCTCTCTTTTTTGCACATTCAGGCGATTCAATTGTTAGGTAGTGCAATAATAAGTCGAAACTCTAGCGCGTAGAGATTAAAACAGTATGATTATGTTTAAAAAGGTTACCTAACAGATGATAGGGTATTGGGATTGGGTTAGCGCTTAGTCGAATTATCTGTATCGTTTGGTTGCCCTTGCATTAGACTGAGTCAACGATAGGCTTAGCGCATCCTTTGGGTTTATAAAAACAAGTCTATCAAATACCCTATCGAATACCCCTTTAATGGTAAGTGGTTCCGGTCTCTGGTTTTAAAATGTTAATTACATAAAAAATCTAATGAAAAAGAAAGCAGGGACTCTATTCCACATTGTTAGCCCATCTTGCATCGATATCGTAGCCATAATGTTGATGATATAACAGTTTTTGTTTAATTAAAAGTAAGAAGTAACTTAAAGTCAACATTGAGATTAAGGGCCATATTAAACTTATCTCGACTGTGATGCCCGCTCATCTTAAGATACGTCAAAGTGATTGTCAAATCACAGAAAACTGTCATTTTTACTACATCTTGATGGGTTTATTAATACGGCCCTAAAAGATGAACTCAATCAAAGTAGACAGGGACAAAATAAGTTTTTGTGAAAAATGATGTTTAAGACAAGCTTTTTTGGCCGATTTAACAGTAATCACTTGTTTATCGAGACCAAATCTTTTAAGTTTTAACTTGGTGGGACTGTTTTTTGAGTACTTACAGCAAATATATTTTCTTAGTCATCATAGTATTGGCTTTGCTCAATATGTCCCTAATACGAGCCCATTGTAATAACGGCAACTGATTTCAAATTTCTTTGAGGGGAGACCGAGGCAAGTTGAAACAAAGGTAAGTCACAACGTCAATTTTTCACACCCTGTACAAACGTGTCAACTGACAGTTGAAGCTTTAGAGACTGTGGCTTCCGAGAAATGGAAGTTGTGTCAACTTACCTCGGTCTCCTCAACTTAAGATAGCAAAACTAGGTTACCACATCTAGTAACTCTGTCTCTAGCTCCGTGCTCGGAAAGTGTGACGCGTAATAAGGTGCACCTTGCAGCTGGGAAGGCCCTTTGTAACTCCGGTATGACAATACTCGCTGCGCCGACTGATCGCGAAATTACACGTTTCTGGCGCTGTTCGGTTTTACATGTTATATTTAAACCAAGGTATGTGACGTCATGTTTATATCACCCTATTATTGTGAACACCGTTAGTTTATATCCTAGCTTTTGCCCGCGACTCCGTCCGTGTAGAAGTCGTTTATCGCTGCTCCCTCAGGAACTGTCAAATTTTCCGAGATAAAAAGTAGCCTTTATCCTTCTCCAAAACTCAGGCTATCTCCATACCAAATTTCATTGAAATCGGTTAAGCGATTTAGCCGTGAAAGCCGTTACAGATAGACAGAGTTACATTCGCATTTATGATATTAGTATGGATCTCGTGAGTTTTCCTTCTCCAGCAAAAAGACAGGACAATTACGGGAACATAAAAATATCTGTGACAATACAGAAAATATGGTATAGCTTATAAGAGCCTGGTGTGATTGTCACCTGTCACCTGTCGATGTCAGTTGTAATAGAAACTGATACGTATGCATCCTCCTTAAACTTGACATTAGCGAATTTATAGTGGCAACACTAATGTAGCCACAAAACAAAGATAGATAGATCTTTATGCATGAGTGACCCAGAATCTTAATGTAGTTAAAGATCTCACTAGTTCAGTAGACATGACGCCGTTAGCTTAGTTCATAGATCATCGAACTCCGAACCACTCAATATTCAATAATCCTAGTTAGGCTGCCTACGCGAGATGGTTTCAATTAAACTTGTAGATTGTATACTAAGTAATAGAGCTCAGTTCAGATTACACGGCATCACGGTACGGACGATCTATTATTGTAAAACACCAAACATTGTTAGACCTCTTTGTCCCTTTCACTGTCTGGAACTTGGCAGGTGTTAATAGTTCAGAATACGTCTGTTGGTTTGAACTGCGATACAAATCGTGAAGCGAATGAAAACTACAACGAACAAAAGCGTTATTCTGTTAACGACGTTGACTACTATGTTACTAACTGAATCCTTATTCAACAACTGCATAACACCCTAAATTTAATATTAAGCAAAATCCGCAATATCAAACGCCAATATTAATTCCCTGGTCATTTGATTTTGCTGGATTTTGGTACGTTGAAAGCAATTACGTAAGTTGGGTATTGCTTAGCGTGGCATGAAATTTCGGGCGAGCCCCGCCGCGGTACTATTCCTTACGGCGTAAAGGCAAGGTCAATCTGTCAAAATGATGTAAGATGATCCTGGCATGTTATAAAAATGAGTGACAATGCAAATCTACAAAGCGTAAGTATTAATTAATCGGCGTAAGGCTAGCCAAGATAAATATAATATCAAATTGAAAGAACAGAATATGGGGCACATGTATTCCTATACATATTTTTCCATGTTCTGTTCTCAATAAACACGATAAAAGGTCATACAAATGTTCTTGCAGATTAAAGAATGGCAATGTAAGGGTAAGAGGTACACGTGCTGTATATGTCTAGCCAAGGTGTTTTCTACCAAACTATAATAATAATAACTTTAATATGGAGACTTTTGGAAAGAGTAAGTAAGAGGAGAAGATGACTGAGTGACTAAGTCTTGCTCTAGTTCTGTGAGAGAGATGGGATGAGATGGGATGGGGTATGGGATGGGGCTTTTAGGTATAATGCAATTTGATCGGCTGCCGTTTTACCCCTAACCCAAAAAATAATGCAAACGTTCTTGCTGTATGGCAGGTTTGTGATCAAAAATGATGATAGCGATCCGAACAAGTACAAGGTTCGAACCACATATCAATTCCATTAATTTTTTTCACATCTCAATCGTTTGTTTCTTCCTTTCTTCAGATGGGTCTGATCGACAACCAATTTTATTACTGAGTAATAATAACACCGCTGGACTCGAAGTTTAAATTGAAATGTACTGATGGATGGGATTGTAGCATAATATAAATTTACATTTATTGAACAGACATATCCATTTTGTGTTATGTTTTATGACGGTGACGTATTGGCTCAGAATTTTTTTATGATATTGTATAAAGGGCTGGAGGTACGACAGGCTTGCGATGCTGGAAAAATGTGTTGGGTACAACAATGGATTACTTTTGATTTATTATTACATTTGCCAATCCCTTAAAGGGATATGGCTGCCTTTGTACATTACTGTCTTCTGTCTAATTTGCATTTGTTTTATTTTCTTTTTATACAATCGATTGTTTACATATATGTACTATGTATGTGGAGCAAACACTAAGTTACTCTTTACTAATATTTTTAATATGCTACAGTCCGTTTATTAGTTTTTTTTGTATTCACGGTACAACGCTTCAGCCGATCATTGTGATATTTAGTAGAGGGATACTTTAGAGATGGACAGAGGGTACTTTTTATTTCTAAAATCTGGACAAAAACCTAGTGAAATTTCATTACAGACATTTTGTTACTTAATTCATTGATAACCAGAAATAGATGGCTTCGAATGCCGGGTCAACCAACTATTGTAAGATTATTTAATTGTTCTGAGATATTTTATTTTCGTTACCACTGTACCCAAAAATGGTATCCCTCAAATGATACCTTTATCTTTTTATTTATTTAAACCTAATTACATAACACTATACTAATATTATAAGGAAGTAAAGTTTGTAAATTTGTTTTTTTGTTTGTATGGAGCTACACACCGATTTCATAAATTCTTTCACCAACATTTAGAATATACTTTCATATCATTGGACATAGACTATTTTTTAACTTACGAAAGTACTGACTCTGCAGACTAAGTACAAATAAAGTATAAACGGCAGACATATTGAATTTTCTACACACAAACAAAAACAAACAAACATAATCTAGTTTTATTATTTTATTTAAATTATTTCTTGTAAGCTTGACGTTTTCCGTAGATTTCTGTTGTTTGAAAAAACAAAGGTTTATTTTGTGAAACGTTGCACGGTGGTGCGATCTTGGTTCAAATTGAACACAAACAATGCCGGCGGGTATAGTAAATTAGTTTATAATATGTTTGCGTTACATGTTAGGGTACGCTGTTTGTAATACGGGTTATTCGGAAATGTCAGAAGAATTACACGTTAGTAAAGTTTAAAAAACAATAAATTTCTGTAAACAGCAGATAAAAAATTAATAATTAATCTCACATAATTGCTCCTAAATTAAATTCAAATTTTAAAATAATTATTCAGGAAATTGGCTACACGTCGATATAATTGAATGAATCAACTAGCGCTTCGGAGAACACCATCATTGCAGAGAAGAAGAAACTCTAGCAGAAGGTCATTTAAAATAAGGTTAACCGCAATTAAGGCCGCCCGCACATTAGGCCACTAGTGGCCGCCACTAAACGCGACCACTAGGCTCGGCTGAGCCACTAGACGCAGCCACCAAACGCGGCCACCGGTGGCTCAGTGGCGGCCACTAGTGGCGGCCACTATTGGCTATCTGAGAAGCCGGCGACTGTGGCCGAGTGTGCGCGCGAGGCGAGCCACTAAACGCGGCCACTAGTAGCGAGCGCGGGCGCTTGTGGCTCAGACGCGGCCACTCGAACGCCCAGTGTGCGCCGATGCTATACAAAATGTATGAAAAAACTCGTCCGCAGCTTGTGGCCGAGTGGCAGCCACTAGTGGTCGCGTTTAGTGGCTGCCACTAGTGGCCTAATGTGCGGGCAGGCTAATAGCCTGTCAAAAAATATACCTTGACCATCGGTTAATTACCTGACTACTCTAGAAAAGGGCTAATGTTTTTCATCTGTATGTATGCTTTTTGTTTTCACATTGAGGTTGAACCTGCGTATGACCTGATTTCGAGATTGGTTACGTTTGTCTTAGCATCGTGAGTGTCACTAACGGCAGCACTCAGAGACGTCAATTAACATTTAAGTTTGATAAATTTGCTGCTGTCACTTTCTTTGCTGTAGCAATAAAATAAGACGTAGCAACTTTTTTGATTTTACAAAAATATTTTTACGACTAACTACTAAATAAATAAAAACTCCCGATAAAACTAGCCCCTACTTTCAGAGCTAGTAACACATAAATGGCCCAACAGATTTTACCCTTCAAACAAAAAAAACTAAATCAAAATCGGTTCATTCGTTCGCGAGCTACGACGCCACACAACACACGATACACAGATACACGTGTTAAACTTATAACACCCCTCTGTTTTGCGTCAGAGGTAAAAAATAACCAAAATGGCGGATACCCTTCTGTTAACGTTAGAATCGGCTGCACACCTGTGTGACATAAAGCTTAACCTAAAACAAATAGAAAACAAATGTAATAGACTTACTTAGATAATAAACATAGATACATATGTAGTAATATAGACTAACAAACATACAAATATAAATTAAATCTGAAAATAATATGACCTGTACTTACCCGTAACGCCATCTACTGCGACTTCATTGTAACCTGTTTTTATTAAAGCTAGTTAATATGAGAGAAAAGGGTATGCATGCGTGGCTGCTTACTTGGGCAGACGCCATTACGTTTCGACAGCGAACACACGTACCTCTCCCGCTCATATTTTGGCATCATTCAGGCTCAAAAACTGTGTTTTCATCTCCCGCATAATCCACCAACTACACCTTCTAAATGCGGAAGTATTTGTTTGTTCCTTCTTAAAGATTCAACGTGTCAACCCATCGAGGTAAAATTTTGATACAAAGAAAATTTATAGGCCAGAGACGGACAAATTGTACAGTTCCTGAAGAAATATCCATAAAAGACTACGTGGACGGAGCCGCGGACTAGCATAATTTTGAAATATGAGTTGGGTTGGGTAATTAACCGAGATTTATGAGCCACTGTATTATGAGCTCTCAAAACTTGACAAATTCTACGCAATGAAAGGAACAGAGATATACATATATGACTCTATCCCTTTCACTGAAACTTGGCAGATTTTAACAGCTCATAACACGACCTCTAATAACTTTTTTCAATTTTATTTATTAAGTATACGAGTATTTATTAAAAATGACCAAATAACTTGTAGACTCGATTTTCATTGTTCTAGTAATATTTCCTTTTCCTTGGAAATGTCACACCAAGTAAATTACGTTTTGAATAATAAATGCTTCATTATTACTTGAACCCTGTCAGCAAATTAATGAATACAGATACCGAGAAAATGTTGAATGGTTGCTTGAAGCGTGAAATGAACGTACCTAACTATAGAGCTTAATAATATAGGTTAATATAGCTTTGAGGAAACGGTGTATTTGTACTAAGAACATTTGGCCCAATAATTATTCATTTTTGTTTGAAAAGTTAGAATAACTTTCTGCTTTCCATTTTGTAGGTATGTACAGCTATATATATATCTCTTCGTTTTATGTTTCATACAGAATGTTGTGTATGTTATTGTAAAAAATCTGATCAGTAATATCACGCACGCACGCATGCACGTGCTTAGTTAAGAATATCATAATCATCATCATCATTCACTTAAGTACTCTTGTCGGTTGAGTAATTTCCATTCCATTCTATTCCAAGCCTTATCTATAACACATTACGACGCCTCCTTTTGCTTTCAATTTATTATTTAGAAGTGTGAATTTTTTACGGTTTATCCGATTTGGTTTTCTTATAGCGTTTTACAAGAGAGTTGATTAGCGTGAATTTAAATTTGTATGGCAGAATTTCAATTCTCTTCTTTAGTACAAATGGTCTGGATTGGCGAGTGAGACTCGAGAATTAAAATATTCGTTCTTTAATATTGAACCGAATTTATAATACAGTGTTTATTAACCTTGCAGCGGAAACACAATTCTCGCGATGTAGCTCGTCATTTCAAGTGATATTAATCGCGAGCTCGGGATAGCTATGAACGGCAGTTTTTGGTGAAAATTAAAACTCGTCAAAGCTTCCCTGAGCCTATAGCCAATTGTCATACGCTACGTAGCATTTCTGTTCGTTTCATTTTTAAACCAATCACGTCACTGGTATATCACGTGATACGATAAGTCAGGTGGTCTACCAATGACGCGATTGGACTAGAGACGAAACGAACAGAAACGCTACGGAGCGTGTGGCACTTGGCTATAGGCTCTGGTGGGAAGGCATCTTTATGATCCTTAAAACAACGAAATCAACATACTCAGTTCTGTCTGTTCCTTTGTTATAAAATTAGTTAACGATTATACGCAATAGTAAGAAATCATTTAGATTTCACGATTTATTACCATGTTTGCCGCACGATAATGCTTGAAATAATGGAAAGAAAACAGGGTAATAAATGTCAAATTCGCTAATCAAGAATAGGGAATTTACTATTTATTTTAGCACCAATTTAAATGTTATATTCATTGTTATCTGGCTAAATCAAAGTAAATTTTCACGTTAAATTACGTTTTGCATGCCCACGGATTACATGATGCAAACTCGCATTAATTTTCAACGTTTGAAATGCAGTTAGCAACGTTAAATGGATATCGTTTGTGTAAATTAGCCGGTTTGGGTCTGAGCAGCATTCATGAAATTTCAGAGCTAATGCTGTAGTCCGTGAGCCCACTGCACGATGCCTACTTCATAAACAAGCGCGGAGACATGAGCATGCCTTAAAAATAAAGTTATAAACGTGACCTAAAAAATGTATTCACTGAGTATTGATGACGTGGTTAGTCTAAGTTATTATCGACCCTGGCTTACGAAGCTATCAGTCCCGGGTTCGATTTGTTCGATCCGTAAGGGCAAATTTTTGTGTAATATGCCAGAGTATAATAATGTTGATGAGTCTTGAGAGTTTTCTATGTATTTAAGTATTGATTTCTGGAAACGAGTATGTTTATCTTTGTCTAGTAACCATAGTACAAGCCTAGAGCTAAGTTTGGGATTAGATCAAATTGTGTGAGCTTGTCTTACCGATATTTGTCGTGTAATATCAATTAGTTACGTAAGGCACTTCGCAGTCGGCTCTCGGTCTACATATCTATGTCGTTGTTAAAGTCAGGTTCACAGCTATGCTGATACTCTGATTAAAAGACTAATTGGCCATTGATTTTCCTTTCAACACTTATAAGGGGTCATATTTCGATTTATGCCCTTTGGCCACGATGAATTCAGTTATCGACATCCTTTGGGGAATAGAAAAGGTTCACTTTGGCAGTTAACTGACGTCTCATGAAACGGTCTTAAATTGATCAAAGTAAAGAAGTTTGACACGTTCAATACAGTCAGCATCAAATATATAGGAGCAGCTAAGGTGGCCAAAATTATTTGATGCTGACTGTAACTACGAGTATGACTTGATATTGGGTTAATTTTATTCAGGATTCAGGAAATTTTGAAAAATAACGATTATGAAAAAATTGATTGTGAAAATTCGCTACTATGAAAAAAATTGCTTGTGTGAAAATGTCGTAACAATACTACAGGAAGCCCCATACGTTTATTGTTATTTTAACAGTACTTAATAGCTAAATATTATGGCATTTGTGGTTCGATTTTGTTCTTTTGTGGTGTTGGGTTTACCTCTACATCCAAAGAAAAGCGTGATGCCTCAAGTTAATTTTGGCATTTCAATCGCTGGATATGACATGGTTCCTAAGAACAAATTTCCCTATCTCTTATAATTTCAGACTTTCCCATACTGTAACCATTTGGATTCCTCGCCCTGTATTATTAGACATAATTTGCAGGACAGTATGCATTGTATTCATCGAGTAAATTTGATATATGGAATGATGTGTTTAAGATACGCTGGCATTAAATTCCACACAACTTTTCTATTTTCTTTCAATGTTATAATTTATTATCGATTAATGGCATATCAAGTAGCAGTACTTAGACTGTGTTGGTGTTAGTAAAACAAGCAAGGTTTTCTGTCCTAATTAGTCATCAAAGTTGAAACACATCTGCATTTATACCATCAGTGTCTTACAGTGCTTCTATTTTTTTTTTTCACCTCCGACGCAAAAAAGAGGGGTGAGTTTGACGTGTGTATATGTATCTGTCTATTTGGCAATGGCATCGTAGCTTCTAAACGGATGGACCAATTTTGATTTAATTATTCTTGTTTTGGAAAAAAACATATTAGTTTCCAAAAGCAATACTATAAATTCTAATTTTAATATCTACAGTATCTCTGATAGTTATAAGCGTAGGAAATCATATAAGCGGAATGTGATGGGATTTTATCGATAAGTGCTTTCGAGCACATCTTCGCCTATAAAAGTGTTCCAATAAATCATTTTTACTAGCTGCTTATGCGCTCAGCTTCTTATAGACAGAATATTCCACAGAAATATTTAGTTTTTATTTGTTTTGGATTGGAGATAGTTCTGTTTATTCGTTTGTATATGTTGTATGTAATAAAATATATTTCGTCCAGATATTTTATAGTCCCTAAGTCCAACGAACAGAGTCGCAAACTGAATGCAAGCTATAAACAGTAACCTCTACACTTTACTTTAATATCGGTGCTATATAGTAAACAAGCTGTTACTTTTACAATGCTGTGATTTTACGTACGTTTTACAAAAGCAATTAACTAAACATGGGATTGCAACCAATCCCTCGCCAACAACACCTATAATACCACACTCATCTCATAACTCTGGCCGGCCAGTTTAAACCTCAAAAGTGAATCTAAGATGGACACACGTACATGTCGCTATCCTTTGTGAATACACTAATGCAATACCAACAAAGTCGCATCGCAAATTACATACACGATTCTCTATTATGTTGTCAGTATGCGCTCTGTGGTTACTAGCTCATGGAGCGCAGTAAATAGTAGAAAGACAGTAGGTATAGAACGTAGTTTAATGCCTATAGAAAGCCTTAAGCTACATTTATGCTTAGAAAAAAATTACGAAAACATTATGTTTAAAACTTAAAAATCAAGAAAAAAAATACACACAGCCTTAGTATGCATACTACACGAGATAAAACTTGACAGGTGCTACGAAAATAAATACATCTATCCCATTTTCTAACGTAAGACTTAACGCTTACTGTTTAAAATAAAATGGTCTCGTCTTGATAAAATCGCTATAAAAAAGTGAAAATCGCTATAATCGCTTAGTATAAAAGGTAATAAAAGTCAGGACATGGAATATATTTAGAATTTCCTTATAACTTGTCATATTTTATCTTGTCCATGCATGTTAAGCCCGCAGGCTTGGCTTATAGAGCAATGATAATGTAGTAAACTAGCGTATCGAGCCTCTTCATGTATTTTTCCATCCCATTCATACTTTATAATTATAATCCTCCAATCATATTTTTATAAGTTTATCTTTTTCAGGTCATCTTCTACCGGAGGTTGGCGATCATGATAGCTGACCGTATCTTTAGCTGCTCTAAATAACGACCTTGTGCTCATTGCAAATCAATATGGCAGTACACACAAAGTGTTGTTTATTTTACTTTTTAGCGGTTTGCCTAGTTGGTGTGACCCTGTCTCTGAAGCTCCAGAAGTTCCAGGTCAAATATTAAAAGTAGGAGCAAATTGTTGTATGATGAACGAGAGTATTTGCTTCTGAGTCTTGGATATTTTCTATATTATATTTAAGATTGTATTTCTCTATATTTGTTTTCCATTGTTAAGTATTGTCGAAGCCTAGATCTAAGCTTGAGACAAAGTCAATTTGTGTGACATTGTCCTTTGATATTCATTTACTTGAATGATAATAATTTATTTGCCATACTGCGCTTGTTAAGTATACTGTGGTTGTGAAGTACATAACCGCTCAGTTTCTGCATTAACACGCATTTACATTTCCCCAGTACACCTACAGAGACCACGGTATACATTTACTCTTCCACAAAGAACAACACAAACTATATTATAAATTTATGCGGCTGTAAGTCTCTCTGTTTTCTTACTCTAGCGAGTCGAACGTTTCTGCGAATGAGGTTTATTTTAGTTCCGAGTTGAGATTTAGACTTCTTTGAGTCTACAGTTTTAAGCGGAATTCATGACAATATAATTGAAAAGGTTTGTATAGTTTTTTTTTTAAGTTGAATCAAAGTATTAGTTCACCGAAAACTCATAGTACTAGCTTCATAATGTAAATTTCAGCGAAGAGGCAACTAATTTTAATTAAATCAAGCTCTAACGATTAATGGACCAATATAACAAGCTTACAAGTAAATGTTGTTTCATTAAGATGAAGTATAAAGCTTGAACAAGCATCTGGAATCTTACGAATCTTCTAAAAACAGCCCCAGAATTAATCAGTTGCGCAAATCTTATGAATTTTTCTTCATCGACCAGGTAGAAACGATCCGAAGCCATCCCGGTCCCGGTTTTCACCCGAATGCAACTGGATGATGCTCTGGTTGCTCCGGCAACCCGGTCCGAGATTTTTTGGCACAAAGCAAATGCGGGCAGCGGCAGACTAACTTTCCCCTCAGATTCAAATGGATTGGATAGCATGCCGATTTTTTCTTAGACCAGGCAGATTTCAGGATGTTTAGTTTCAGGATGATGTCTAATTTAAGTGAATTTATCAATTTGCGTAAGCGAAAACACGACAGTTTACGTCAATCCAGTACAAATTCTTCGATTCCTGATAACGTTCACGAATTGAGGGCCTGTACACAAATCTGTGATGCGACGTCGCAGTCAGTTTTATATACAGGCCGTTAAACAGAGTAAAATCATCATCATCATATCAGCCGACAGACGTCCACTGCTGCATATAGGCCTTCTCTAAGGATTTCCACGACGATTTTTTTTTTGTTTTGTTTTGGACCGGAAAGCGAAGTGGTGTTGGCAGGCCCTCCACAAGGTGGACCGACGATCTGATGAAGATCGCGGGAAGCCGATGGATGCGAGTAGCAGAGTAAAATACCTATTTATATTTTTGGTTGGCCTCTTCTTCTTAATATGGAATGTACTCACCAAAAAATTAGAAATAAGAACTAATACTTGACAACTTTATTTGCTACCTACATAGGCTCGGAGTCATTTGTTTGGCATGATTATTTTTCTTCATAATGTACTGTTACGCATTTTTTTTTTTGGCCTAATATCCTTGAATGCTGAAATTACATCATTTAATAAACATCTATCGTGACGATTTACTAAGGTTGGGTCAGATGTATAATAATTCTGAAAAAAAAAAATTAACAAATTAAACCGTTACCAAGGAAATAGCAGAAATGAAATGCAAATAATTTCAGCATTTACAAAAAAAAACTGCTACAAAAACCCGTTTGAGCGCTTAATCTCAATCGATTCTAGGTTAATACAGGCACATTCCAATACGGACACTGTTCAAAGAACACAAGACCAAAAAAACAAAATGGCCTCCGATATGTGATCGTTTGGCCACCCCGTTTATCGGAGCGAGTTCAAGTTTTAATTGAAACCTCACAGGGATGCGACACTGAAATTTTATTGCCCATTATCCTGAGTGTTATCGTGGGATTGCCCGGGACCAGTTTTATTTCATGTGAGATCGGATTCGAGTGCATTTCCTTTAAGTTATTGTAACAGATTTGAGGTAAACATTTGAAGATTTGGTACGTGGCGTGTTTTTAGATTGTAAAGTTCGAAGAGGTTTTTTGATTAAAGTGTTAAGTGATAAGCGTTTGCTTATGATACACTAGACTTTGCCCGTGATTTCATTTAATTTGTAATGATGGGTCATTATACTATTTTAGGGCCTATAAAACGTCCCTTACTGCGAACGTCTATTTAAGGTCTTAATTTTAAACAAAACTGGATAATCTTAGAAATGCACATAATTTTAAATTTCTGATCGACATTCCTAAATAACGTTGTATACCAAAGTGTGTGGGGTTGAGTAAAAAAAATAATATTACAGTAACGCAGTGGTCATTTGCAAAGGGACGTGGGGACTGGTAACGTTTGGTAATTAGCGTCTGGTAATTTTTGCAGCAAATTCATGTTTTATATACAAAAAGAACAAAAATAGTGGGTAAATTTATAGTAAAAAGCGAGACCTGGTTGAGAATTAACGTGGGACTGCTGTAAAATTATCTCAAGATATCTGCAAATTTTTAAAATGGGTCTAAAATGTTCAAGTCTATTTTAGGCATTGAAAATAGAATGGCCCTGATAACTCATTGATGCCCTAATTTTTCTTCAATGAAGTGTACATACACCCATTTCACTAAATACACTTAAAAATAGCATCTCACGACTAATTTAGTTTGGAATTAATTTAGATTAGACTATAAATTAAAACTCTCTCGTAATTTCAGCTACTGTATCCAATAAGCTAGGTGAGGTACGAATCTAAGAGCCGTTGAAAATCCTTAACAGCTGAACTAAATAAAGTTTACTAAAGCCATGGCTCCGGGGCTTGGGAAGGATTGTCTTAAGAAGTCGCGCTTGGTTGATTCCATCTGAACATTGTGCCAGACCGGCGTGTGTACTATGAAAACACCTTTTTATTTGTGAAAGAATACCTAAAATTTGCTTGGATTGTATTCTTCATTGTTATGTAACAATTAAATTCGACAGCAAGCGAAAAATAATATTTTAAAATGTGTGGTTGTGGTGTGTATGTGTGGGTGCGTGCATGCGTGCGTTTGTGCGTGCATGCGTGCGTTTGTGCGTGCATGTGTGGGTGTGTGTGAGTGAGGGAGTGATAAATACACGAACGTAAAAATAAGTAGTGGGGCGTGACTTCACGCATCGAAAAAATTAAAAACTCTGTACTTAATCTATGTTTAATATAAGGTATAATTAATATGTTATAATAACTTATGATTTGTGTGTCTTTTTTTGTACAATAAAGAGTTGACATACACTCATTTAACTTATGATGATGATTTTCGGAATGTTATGCAAGTTTCACAATATTGCATATTGCTTATTAAACTTTTTTACTTCTAAAGTCCAATTACTTTCAAATAGCTTTCAAATTAGTCCTTTAAAATCGTTGATTTTTTAAACGTAGAACAATTAGTAAGGGATTGTAAGGCACTTAAGCACTGTATTTATTTAGGCGGTGTTGGCCGAGAGCCGGTCGCGAGAAACCAATGTTCTACTGTTGTTCTTTGATTAGGATGAAATTCGATGGATTGTAATCATTTGTTTTTGAGGTTAATTTGAGGTGATCCTATTAACTCGTTTATTTCTACAAGTTAAGCCGGTTTTGTTTGCCAACATTGTTAGAACTAAAATGTTAATTTTAACCATTATCTACTTTTGTTAAGAGGTATGTGGTTTCTAATTTCTGAGTTTTTTCGTAAGAAACATTGTTTTGTAGGCAAAAAAATACGTTATAGTGTTCTAAAGCAACCTTAAGGTTTCTTTCTCACTCTTATTAGAATCCAAACGAGTTTCTATTATAATATAACACTAAGAACAGCTCCAGATTTGATCCGGATTTTCACCTGAAAACATTTAAATTCTTAGCCATTCTTACTGCTATTTTGTTAAAAAGACGTTGACCTGCCAGGCTCCCTAGCATGCAAGCCCGAGATAAAATTTGACAGGTGCTAGGGAAATTAATACATCTATACTATATTCTAACTTAAGACTTAACGCTTAAGATTTAAAATACAAGTGTCCTGTCTTAATAAAATTGCTATAAAAATATGAAAATTGCAATAGTCGCTTGGTAATAAAAGGTAATGAAAGCCAGGACGAGACACTTTTATTTTAATCCTTGAGCGTTAAGTCTACGTTAAGTATTACGGAATAGATGTATTTTCCCTAGCACCTGTCCAATTTTATCTCGTACATGCATGTTAAGCCCAGTGCTTTCCAATTTACGATGCACAATCAAAAACAGCTGACGTAGCAACATTATAATACGATATTAAATTTATTTTCTCCACGTATATTTAAAACGTATTTCCATCTTTAACACGTCGTGGAGCCCGGAGCAGGCCGTAAAATTCTTATACAGCCGATAAACGGAGATAACAAAAGCCTGCGCTTGAGATCTTCTAATGCACGGTAAAGACTACCGAGCAAGATGTTTTTTGATGTTAACAGCACTTGGCTTGCTTTTGTATAAACGGTGCGTATATTTTTGTTAAAGTGTTTGTCATATATTTGCTTATGCGCGCGACTCTGCCCGCGTAGAAGTCGTTTATCTCTTTGTTACTATAAAATTTTCCGCGACCTGAATTATGTCAATCCACGATAAGGTATATCTGTGTGCCAAGTACTATACAAATCCGTTCAAACAAACAGGAAATTAAAATGTCATAACCCCCAAATAAATATTTTGGCTATACGACTAAAATTGATCAGACTCAGGGAACAAGTGTACAAAGTGCCACAATTATAATACAAAATGCCGTTAATCAATCAGAACAACGAGTAATAAATATTATATATTTTAACCAACTTCCAAAAAATTGGGAGGTTCTTAATTCGTCGGATTCTTTTGTATGTTTTAAACGATCGTAATAGAATATCGTAAAAATATCTAGTAACAAAACGGTAGTGTATTGCTCGATTAATTCCACGCTCATCATCCCAGTATGTTCAACTTTGAGGAGCCCTCGGCATCACGTCACCTTAATCTGTACAATTTAGAGTTTAACGGCCGCACTCAGAGACGTCAATTAACTTTTAAGTTTCATTAAAGTTGCTGTCAGTTTCTTTGCTATAGCAATAGAATAAGACGCAGCAACTTTATTGAAACTTAAAAATTATTTGACGTCTCTGAGTGCGGCAGTTAGAGATTTGTGGGTAAATTAAATGTCAGCTATCTCTGTAGCTATTTCAAACACAGCCAATAGAATTATACTATAAGTACCTAAAAACACATTTTTAGTTAAAATATATTGTTCTTTAAAAACTGTTCAGTGTCAGTTACATTGCCAAAAGTAAATCAACACCTGCGTTACGTTTACCAAAAATAGCTATCTGATCTTATTTTTGAAACGATATTGCGTTTCACGATACTTGAACAGAGCTACAATAACGCCATCAATTATCAGATTTTATGTGGCCCATATTGGGCGTTACTATAGGCGGTCCCCCCGCCCCGCCCTCCCTAACGTCTGTTATCATGTAGGACGATTGCGTACCAACTTTTTAGACTATAGCTTCCTTCTAAAGTACCATAATATCGTTGTTAATAAAATGAAATGTCTTCTCATTCCTTAATGCCCCATTTTCTGTGTACAGCACGATCCCAGCCCGTACAATATAACTTTGTAAATGAGACTGCTTTTAGAAGGTTCGTAAGGGTAACTTGAAACTTTTTACCTCTCCGTTGAAACGAGCGAGTTTCTCTTTCAAGTGGTTATGACGAGCAAGTTGATGTTTAAATATATCAAATTCGGGTCAAATTTGTAAAAAAGGGATGTTGGCTTAGTTTGTAATAATCAGCTATGTCATTCTGTTAACGCATCGTCGTTCAGTTCTACTCAGTCGATGAATAGCCGGCGAATTTACGTCGTCCGTCAAGGTGGGTAAATGACATTCAACTGCCTGCACATTCATTTAGTCACTGGTTTCACAGCTGGTCGTCTGTCACAGCGGATCGGCCACGAATTCACGAGACCAGCGGCGTGGCAAGCGATTTCCTATTACATTGCGTTTAATGCCAATGAACCGCTGTGCGGTGAGCGTCACGACCGGGCAATGGAGAGGGAATTCTCTCGCTACTGCCGCCGCTGCTCAGTCGTAGCCGGGTCGTAAGGCTGCATATCCACAAGCAGGCTTAACATGCTTGCACGAGATAAAATTTGACAGGTGCTTGGGCAATGAATACATATTCTAACGTAAAACTTAACGCTTAAGGTTTAAAATAAAAGTGTTCCGATTTGATAAAATGGCTATAAAAATGTCAAAATCGCAATAGTCGCTAGTAATAAAAGGTAATAAAAGTCAGGACAACACTTTTATTTCAAACCTTAAGCGTTAAGTCTGACGTTAGAATATGGAATAGAGTATCAATTTCCCTAGCACCTGTAAATTTTTATCTCGTGCTTGCATGTTAAGCCCGCAGAAGACTTTTACCATATTTCGCTAGAGCCACAAAATTTAGCTTGGCCTTCCAAATGATCACGAAATTATTGAAAAACCAATATCCAAACACTATTTATTAAAACATACTTAAAAATATATTAATTTCATATCTATATTTATATTGTTCTATTTTTTGCATATGTTATAGTAAGATTATTTTTTTATGATAAAAAATTACATATATTTTATTTGTTTATTTTGTAGCCGTGTTTGATGTGTAGGCAGTTAAAATCTAGTAGTTTAACATGCTACACCACAAGCTATCTAAAGTGATGTTTAGCCATTTATTTCACATCTGAATTTGTATACTCGTAAACTTAAAATTACTCTAAGTGATGCCAAATCTCAGCAAAGATGAAACTCATTTTATAAAGAACTCAAAAGTATATTTGCTGATAAGATGTATTGAATCAAGCTTTTAAGTCAGCTACTGCTGAAAATATCATCTCATTTGCGAAAAGCACTCAGACAGAAAAATGCAAGTTCAACGTTCGGAACAACTTGCAATTTAAAATGCATGTGCCCTTTTGAAAATTTGAAACTGCGAACGGTGACTGGAGAAAGTTGGTATTAAAATTTGTCTACGGAAATTGTTCGGTCAGTTTGCGCGGAATATAAAATAAAAAGTTATACTGTTATAAAGGCTCTTAACTCGGTGTTTGCGTTTAATGATATTACGTAATATTTACGTAAAGTATTAAAAAGGAGCATCGGTGGCCTAGTGGCTAGTGGTGTCGACTCGTGTTTGTGAGGTACCGAGTTCGAAGCTTCAAGCTGCTTACGGTGAGGAAAAACATCGTGAGGAAACTTGCACATTTAGTTGGCAAAATGTAGGTATAAACCACGATTCAATTATTGTTAATACTTTTACAATTACTCTAATTCGAAAAACATTTCGAGGAATAGGGTTTTAAAGCCGTTCTGCGTTAATACGTTTTTTAAAATAGTTATCTATTTCGGATATTTCTACACAAGTATGTTTAACCTTTGTTTTACTTTAGTTTTTGGCTTGAAGCTGTCGTAAGTGTATCTTACAGGTTAGGCGAAAACCGCTTGAGATAGTATGTTTTAATACACTATAACAATCACTTTTTTAATTTTTATTATTATATTATTATTATTAAGACAAAACTATTGGGTCAAATACAAAATAAATGAAATTGGTCTCTTAAAATTGTCTATTCTTGCGAAATAGAATGTAACAACCGTGAGTTATTTTTTATGAACAATCCCAATTGGTTTGGTTCCCTTGTCACGAGGGTTAAGGAGATCAAATGGTAGTCGCTCCACTGTAATAACCAGACTGACTGAATGTGCATCATGGTCAAGCTAACCCAACGAAGAATGGGAAAAAGGGAGGATAATGATTTACGTTATTTAAATATGTCTGACATTTTGGCTTGAACGGATACCCAAAAGTACCTTATCTGTTTTTTTTTTGTAGATATGTACCTATAATTATACTAAAGACCCGCCCTCGCTTCGCTTCGGTTAAAGGTTCCTCTCCCATTCCCCCCCTTAAAGTTGAAATATCCAATTTTTCTCTTCATATGAACCTTCCTCGGACTTCAACAAGGAATATTTGAAAATAAAATAGCCGAATTGGCCAAGCCGTTCTCAAGTTATGGCGTGACCAAGGGAAACAGGGATTATTTTTTATATAATAATGAAACCCTATAAATAAGTAGATATAGATAATTCATATTATTATAAAGAGGACATATTTGCTTGTTTGTAATCGATACAAGAATTTATAATTTAATGATTAAAAGCTATATTATACAGAAATAACATGGGCAATATGAAATATCAAAGTCTCTATTTTAACTTATTTTACCGAAACGAACGTAGGGCGGGTTGTTAGTTTTTTTTATAATACTGCAATATTTTTGCTAAATAATCATTTGCTTTTGTGTTAGGTATTGATTTAAATATTTTTTATTTAGAAGAAGAAGAAGAAAAACATTTATTCGTGACAAATATCAGCAAAGAACATGCAAAGAACAGAAAAATACACAAAGAAAGAATGTAGTCACGAAATGGTCCCAATTCTGCGTAATTCCAGCATTAAAGTCAGCGCTGGTCTTCCGTTGGAACCATCAGGTGAAACCACGGAAGGTTACACACACAAAGTTTTGACAGGTACATAAAACATATTATATTACAAAACAAGAAGGGGGAAAAAAACAATAAGAAAGAGAAATTAAACGAAAAAAAAAAAAATACAATGATGTAGTATTTTATAAAGGGGTCGATCAACTTTTTCTTGTACCACGTTGTCATATGGTTACGTCCGCTGGACAACTCTTTAAAACCATGATTTTCTATACGTGTTTTATGGTTAAAATTCATCAAACGTACATTTCTGTCGTAGTTATAAGCCCATTACTTTATGGACTATTTCCTAAGCACATTAGTAGCATATATTATAACAGTTTTTTTGAGAAACTCCGTCACTTTTGTCTCTTGGACAACGGGACAGAATAACAAACAAGAAAAAGTTGACCGACCCAAAGGTACTAATTTCTGCCCGCTAATACTAGTGCGTAAGCAGTTTTACTTGAAACTTATCTGTGTAATAATACCCATTCTTGTTAACGATAAGCACTTTTAGGCATAACTCAAATAGTTGCTTCAATTACCCTTACTCCTCTAAATGCTTTGAAACTCTATCCTCTCAAATACTACAGCAATGCATACCCCAGACTATTAACGGTATCTTTTCTTTCATTACAGACTCCAATATCCGCCGCTTGTGTGTTGTAACGTGCGTTTTACATTTAAATGAGTGGCAATCAAGTCTTTAAGAGGCGATGACAAAAGGTAAATTATATTCATAGCGTACTCAACGTCGGGCCTTGAGAAAAATAACTATAGAGTGGTTTAGGTTTGTGATAATGCTAAAAAGTTGATTTTACGCTACTTTTGTTGTATTCGTGGTGGAACTGATGTGTGTATGTACATATGTAATAAGATTAGTCGTCATTTTCTAATAAAATCTAAGCAAAACAGATTTTATTAGAAAATGACGACTAATCTATTTATTTAACCCGTATCAGGATAAGGGTATTAGTCAGGACTAATAATTATAATAATAATATGCGAAAATGTGTTTGTTTGTTGTTTTTTCACGGTGCAACGCCTCAACTAATTTTAGTGAAATTTGGTGCATGGATAGTTTAAAGCACGAAGACATGGGTAATTTTATTCCAATAAATTGGTCGGTTCTAGAGGGAACAGCGATAAACGCGGACGGAGTCGCGGGTAAATTCTAGTCAAGAATAAGGGTTACTTTTGTTCTACGAGTATAATCAAACTTTACGAAAACTTTTGTGTTGTCAAATTACGCCATGTACTTTTATATATAATTAGTCAGTACCGTTTATAGCTTAACACTTGACAACGTGGTTAGCCTAGTTGGTAGTGACCCTGCCTACGAAGCTAACGGTCCCGGGTTTGAATCCCGGTATGGGCAAATATTTGTGTGATGAGCGCGAGAAGATGTTTTCTATGTATTTAAGTATGTATTTATCTATATAACTATTTATATCGTTGCCTAGAACCTATATTACAAACCTAGAGCTTAGTTTGGGGTTAGGTCAATTAGTGTGATATTGTCCCCCTCATATGTATATTATACTTTAGTACTTTGTAAATATTTCTAACGTAACATAAACAGTGACGTTCATCGATTGCAACTTGTCAAGCCCTGAAACGTATATATATAAATGAATGCTGACCGTGGTATTTCATTTCGCACGTCGACCAAATGAATACTTCAAAGTAACACGTTCTCAAAAACCAATATTGGAAGAGGTATCCTGTCAACTGCCAATCAATATCACAACACAATATTCCAACGATATCTGGAAACGTAGGGTTACTTCCGGTGCTGTACGATACGCCGGATGTAGAAATTTGGAGGCAACAGGAAAGAGTAATAAAGATACCTATTGTTAATGTACATTTGGAATGTTTGAGTCTTGATTGAAGAATAATTTACCTACTTTACCTACTTTATTTTTTTATTTATTTAAAGCTTTATAACCTGTATAATAAACACTTTTATTAAGCACTATTGAGGAGCGGGACCTCTTGACACTAGTTTCATTGTAATCTCAATAGGAGATCTCACATGTTTAGTCAATGATGTTGTGATTTATGACAATAATTTTTTTTTATATGAACGTGATGGGTGCTACAAAGAATATAATATTAATAATAATAATCCAGCCTATATGCGTCCCACTGCTGGGCACAGGCCTCCACTCACAATGAGAGGGTTTGGGCTATAGTTCCCACGCGGGCCCAGTGCGGATTGGGAACTTCGCACACACCGTCAAATTGTTTTGCAGGTGTGTGCAGGTTTCCTCACGATGTTTTCCTTCACCGAAAAGCTCATGGTAAATTTACAAATTATATTACGCACATAAATTCCGAAAAACTTAGAGGTGCGAGCCCAGGTTCGAACCCACGACCCTCTGCTTAAGAGTCGGCAGATCAAACCATTAGGCTACCACGGCTTTTTATAAGGCTACCACGGCTTTTTAAACATTACAAAGAATACTAGTAAATAAAATCATCAATTGTCTTGACGAAACACACCATTCGCCAAGGATCTCCACGACGGTCCATTTTGTGCTACTCGCATGAATCGGTTTTAAACAACTGTGTCACAATGACATTTAAAACAATTTGTTTGCCAATTCTAACGATTTGATTTGTAACGTCATTGTGACACAGTTGTATGGAGGGGCAAGGTTTCATTTTGCAGATAGTACAGCCGGGGTAAAAAAAGGTTCGTCACTTTACAACTCTATTTCGATACTGTTAAGGTCCAAAAATGACGAACCTTTTTTTACCCCGACTACATGACATTAGGGCCTGGTAACGACTTAGCGCGACCGGCTGAGTGGCGAGCGAAATTTCCAATACATTGAGTGTAACGTCAAATAACCGCTGCATGGTGAGCGTGTTGACCTAGCAATGAAGAGATAATTCGCTCGCCGCCGCCGCCGCCGCCGCCGCCGCTCAAAGCCGTGGCCAGGCCGTTAGTCTTCAGCAACGTTTTAGATCCCACAACGTCACAGTAACCCCCTTACTAATAAACGTTGAGTAACGGCTGAGTAGTTATACAATGCTTTGTCCTTATCTGTCATTGTGACATTTGAATTTGACAGATAAGGACAAAGCATTGTATAACTACTCAGCCGTTACTCAACGTTTATTAGTAAGGGCGTAAATATACCGCACTGCCATTAAACCAAACCGTAAATCTATTTTGAATTTTGTGTCTCATCAGCAAATCCTTTCGATCCATACCAGAGGGCATATTATAAGTCCAAAACCTGACTATATTCAGGAAATGAAAAGGACAGATACATATGAATCCTATAGCTCTAACCCATTCTCTGGCTGGAACTTAGCAGGATTAAACAGCCCATAATACGGCACCAGTTGAAAGGTAAATCATTATTCCCGCGTTATCAAACCTATAACTAACCGATCCACTTGAGCGTAAAGTGCAACCCATTCAAACTGCGTTTTATGGGTGTGCGGTAACAAATAGTTTTCGTTGAGTCAGACGAAGAAGATGAATTAAAGTCATGAATAATTTCCTTACTTACATGTTTTTATTTTTATTTTCTAACTAAAGTAAAGTAACACTTAACCTTTTGAAGAAAATTTCGATTTCAGGTTAAATTTCGGATTAATATTACCTAGCCCGAGTGTTAATTTGACGTGATTAGACCTAAGCAAAGTAGAAAAAAGTTGGTCAATTTTTGCGACTGCTAATGACTTTAAAATTATGTCAAAATGAACAACATTAGGCAAATGCACGACATTTTACGTTGATCATATTTTTTATATATAAAACTAGTGGACCCGGCAGACGTCGTCCTGCCCGATCGCAGAGCCACCTACCGGGTCCAAATGTAAATATAAACCGCCCCTGTATCAAAGCGAACAAAACTAAAAAATAATTATTCAAATCGGTCAAGCCGTTTTTGAGTTTTAGCGAGACTAACGAACAGCAATTCATTTTTATATATATAGAAGATAAATAAATAATATGTCTCTTGTTTCTTTAACGATTAAAAACAAACTCCATTACAACTTCCAAGAATTCAAGGATATTCGGAATTACAAACAAATACGAAGTTAATTTCCACCCCAGTTAAAGCGTCGTGTGTATAAAATGACTATTTAATTAGTTGATAAGGGCTCGTTTTATTTTACAGCCTCTCAAGAGACAGGGTTTCATGAGCCGGATAGCCTTTTGCTGTGGGTATAAAGAGTATTTCATGGGGATATCAAACCTATCAAGCTAATATTAGATTATAGTACCTAGGAGACAGAGCAACGCCATTCGGGTCGAAACCGAATTTTCATAGATTTTTTGTACAAAAACAAATTAGAAACAAAAAAAACTGATTCATAGCTGGGGTTCGAACCCGCAGTCTGCGTAGTGGCCAACGCTCTAACCATCAGTCTATTCAGACGGCGGCAGCCGCCCCGAAATAACAAACATACTGCGGGGGAAATCTTTTTGCGTGAAAATACAGGGAAAACGAATTTTTCCAGATATGAGACCCAGCTAGATCGAATTTTCGCCCCGTAAAACTCTATACTGCAAATTTCATCGAAATCGTTAGAGTCGTTTATGAGAACGTGAGTACAAAATTATATACACATATATACAAATGTTTTTCGTTTAATAGTTAACGATACATGACAGAATTGTATTTTACATATTTTTTACACATGCAGATAAGAATAAGAATAAGTAGTATTAATGCCATAAGACTCATAAGCTTTATTTAAAAAATGACTAAACTGTTGAGTTTCTTACGGCGCTTTTTCTCAGCAGTGGTCTCCTCTTGGGAAGCGATGGTAGATTTTGACGTATAAAAGTGCCCGTGCGACCTACTTACTGAATAAATATCTTTTATCTTTATCTTTTAGCTACGTATAGATAACGACGCACAAGCAACAAGCGAGCAATACTGGATGTACTAACCGCTCTGAAACGATCTCACACTGCCTCACAAGGTGTCTCCCAAGTTAAAAACTCCAGTTCTTGGTGCACATGAGCGACGCTATTTTGTTTGAGAATGCCCTCTTGCACTTACTAATGCTTAGATCTTTCTTAAATAGAGAGTTGTTCAGTTTTCTTAAAATAGGTACATCTAATTCAGCTCCATTGTTACCTCTAAGTACCTAATAACATGCCATTTTTATGCCTAAGATAAAAAAAAAAAAAAAACCGTTCGACTTCAGCTATGTTATTCTATTTATTATTTATTATTTATTTATTTATTTATTAAACCAATCAACAAAATTATAAATAAACAAAGCCCTGCAAACTGTTTTATGACAGTTTGTCTGCAGGAAGACTTTAAGAGTACAGTATATATTTTACATGGTTTTGTTCGACACTATATACGCAATAGGTACCATTATACTATAATATAAATCTATGGCAGTGTATCTAAAAAATGTTTCTTCAGTTTTCTTTTAAATATCCGTTTATTTTGCTCGAGACGGATGTCTTCGGGTAAGCTGTTGAGAATATATGGCACGCAACTAAATTATTATAAATTAATGTGCAGGCAGTTGAATGTCGTTTACCCACCTTGACGGACGACGTAAATTCGCCGGCTATTCATCGACTGAGTAGAACTTAACGACGATGTGTTAACAGAATAACATAGCAGTTTATGACTGCATTTTTAAAACCACCTCGCCAAGTAACATAGAATCTAGTTATAAATTCTCTAAGCATTTTATTCATAAACTAAAAAAAGAATAACGCGCTCACCCATTTCAAAGTGCCACTCCACATAGAAACGAGTACATCTAATTTAAATTTTACTCACATGGACTTCCCGAAACATGCAACCTCTACAAAATTTAGGCGCAAGCCAATGTAGTTGTTAACACGAAGGAATAAAGGCCTTGGATGTACGACAAAGTCTGCAACTCTGTAAAGTTAATGGAAGAGGCATGGTATAAAGTATTAATTTAACATTAACTACTCATGTATTTTTTTTTCATCAGTACTCGCAGTGAGATCCGTGAGATTTGGGTAAAATAATAATTAATTACGTTACCGCGTTGACGACATGTACGGTCGCACCCAGAGACGTCAATTAACTTTAAAGTTTGATTAAAGTAGCTGCTGTCACTTTCTTTGCTATAGCAATAGAATAAGAGGCAGCAACTTTAATGAAACTTAAAAGTTGATTAACGTCTCTGAGTGCGGTCGATAGTAATTAACAGTAAATTACTAAGTAAACTACTTAGAGCCATAACAAATTAGAAAGATGGTAAATTCAAACTTTGATACAACTTTGATATTCAAAAAAATATCAAAGTATATAACATGTATTTAGTGTGCGTGTGTGTGCGTGACGATGCGCTTTCATTCACATTAAAACAATAAAAACTAGTCCCTTCTAGCCTCAATATATCATTGTCAAGAATATTAAATTTAGCTCCATTTCCCAAAGGAGCTCGAGACGTCATTCTTTGTTGCACCGCGAATGCTGATACAGCCGCAATATTCCGAGATGCGATGACGTCCGCTCGTCTCGGATTACGAGTATAATGGACCTGTGCTGGCCCTTTGTTCGTATTGCAGCCACGCTGATTCCATGTAAGCACCAGTTGGCATCAAAATGGGCAGCAAACAATGCAATGCTACTCTAAATTTATAGAGCATCCCAGCTCACCACTTACTGTAAAGGACTACTATAGAAATTGTCAAAAATATAAACAAGGACTAATCTAAGAAAATTGGCAATAATATAAAATAACTTATTTTATTATTCTTCTTTTTAATGTGTCTCTCTCTCCGACTAGCGAAGGTTGGCCGTTAGCTTCGCAAATTTGTCCTCACCTTAGCCTATAGCCAAGTGTCACACGCTCCGTAGCGTTTCAGAGCCCATAGCCAAGATGCCCATCGCTAACTAGAGTTTCTTTTCGTTTAGTTTTTAAACCAATCGCGTCATTGGTAGATCACGTCATACGGAGAGTCACGTGATCTACCAGTGACGCGATTGGTTTAAAAACAAAACAAATAGAAACGCTAGTTAGCGATAGGCATCTTGACTAAGGGCTCTGTTCGTTTCGTCTCTAGCCCAATCGCATCATTGGTAGACCACCTGACTTGTATCACAAGATCTACCAGTGACGCGATTGATTCAAAAACGAAATGAACAGAAACGCAACGGAGTTTAGCTACACTTAGTTAGACCCCCTTATCTTCTTGGGGCGAAACAGTTGGCCAGAACTCGCGATGCAAGTCCACTCTCAGAGATTCCTCTCATGATTCTTACTTGCTTTCTTTTATAAATTGAGTGAAATAAATATAAAATTATCAAGTATATCGGAGGTTAGCATAGGATTTCAACGGAACAAGGTGTGCCAATGGAAAGCGACATCAGCGTTTCTGGCGCGCTCGACAGGGTCTTGCCGGATTCGATAGCGACAGACACGGTTGCCTTTTTAATAGGTGAATGAAATAGTGTAAGTAAACATGAAATCAATTGACCAGATAAGGCCACCGTACGCGGTGACCTTACTGTCAAAGGGCTATTATGGCTACTGTATTAGGCGGAAGGAAAACTGGCCCCCTAGCATGCAAGAGATAAAATTTGACAGATGCTAGGGAAATGAATACATCTGTTCCATATTCTAACGTAAGACCGCTTAAGGTTTAAAATAAAAGTGTCCCGTCTTGATAAAATCGCTATAAAGATTTGAAGATCGCAACAGTCGTTTACTAATAAAAGGTAATAAAAGTCAGGACGAGTCACATTTATTTTAAACCTTAACCGTTACGTATGTATTCATTTCCCTAGCACCTGTCAAATGTTAGGCTCACTGTAAATATAAAATAACTGTTAAATAGATAAAAACCCACAACAAAATTGGGACCGAATTTCAAAGCTCCTAATTCTTAACTGGCCCAACAAATCCGAACCACAGAATAAATATAGCTAAAGCAGTTAAGAAACTACGAACAAATGTTCGAAAAGTCGCACCCGTAGTCGAGACCCCTAAGTGGACATAGCAGTGCTGTCCGTGGCGGAGGTCGTGTCGAGACGAATGGTTGAGACGTGCGTCTGTGTGAGTGCGACGTTCGAGAATTTATTCGTAGTTTCTTTGCTTTACCTATATTTATTCTGTGGCTGAACTAAGACACGAGTTGTAGGGAATAACCCTAGATCACGTATGAAGGACAAGTTAGTTCCAACTTTAGTTGGCTGGTAACAAGATATAAAACTGTGTTAGTTATTTGTTATTTTGTGTGATGAATTTGTTTTTGTTGAAGTTTGAAACTAAGTTATGACCTTATGAGTTTCTAACTTGTTACATAACTGAGGTAAGTATTACAAGCTTAATGATATTTTGTGCGTGCAATGTTCTATGTATGTGATAACATCACACTATAGTGGAACGTCTCTATACCACTTTGTTTTAGCACTTCATAATAAATCAAATTTTGGGTTTATATTTCGAAGGATTTTTTTAAAAATCTCTCTCAAAACAAACAATACTCAAAGAATACTCGAAATACAAATTGAGAGGGATCTTTCCGGTGCGATGCTTCTGCATAATCCGGTCCCAGACTTAAGGCTTCAAGCAGTTGTCAAAGTAGTTGAACGAAATCGTGGGTAATCAAAGCTACGGCAAACATTTAATATTTAATTAAAGGTATGTATTTATTATTACAAAGGCCAACGAGCAAATGATAAAAAATGCCCAAAAAATCCCTCGTTCTGAGGGGACACCCGGATTTGAACCGGGGACCTATCGATCTGCAGTCGATTGCTCTACCACTGAGCTATATCCCCTGTCACTTTATGCATTGAAAATGAGCATCCGTTTGAATAAATGACTTGTACAATAATAAATATGTTTTAATACCAATTCCATAATTAACATTTATCAACTTAAATGTTTGGTGCCTACTTTTAGTTGATCTTATGCGAAGATTATTATTTATTTAACACATTTTTTTTATTATATGTTACTTATTATTAATTATATAATAATACTTATTATTAGTTGTTAAATATACTGCAAATCGACTGCAGATCGATAGGTCTCCGGTTCAAACCCTTAGAAGATTGGTCCCCTTAGAACCCCTAAGAAACCCTGTCCCCTTAGAAGATTGGTTTTATTTTTTATACTGCACTACTTGTTAACAAACTAGTATTTAATTGATAATATGTGAATGGACTCCGTCCGCGTAGAAGGCGTTTAACGTGTATCCCACGGGAACTATCAAATTTTCCGGGATAAAAACTATCTTATGTCCTTTCTCGGGACTTAAACTAGCTATCACCAAATTAAATTTCATCTCAATCGGTTCAGTAGCAGCAAACAGACAGACAGACAGACAAAGTTACTATCGCATTTATAATACTAGCTTTGATCGCGACTCCGTCCACGTCGTTTATCGCTGCTCTCTCGGAAATTGTCCATTTTTTCAAGATAAAAAGTAGCCTATGTGCTATTCCGGACTATAATCTATCTCTTTGCCAAATTTTATCCAGATACGTTTAGCCGTTCTGGCGTGATTGAGTAAGAAACATCCATCCAAACTTAGAATTAGTAGGGTTAGAAGGGATTAAGTATCCAGTCTCATAAAATGTCAATAGGCAAGAAAAAAAAAAGAGAATGCCATTAGGCATTAAGTTCACCTTTTGTACTCAAATTTGTATTTTTGTGCAATAAAGATTAAATAAATAAATAAATGGTTTCGTAGTGGCTACGGAACCCAGGACGCAACACACTGGGACTACGTGCATGGCTGTATCGAATACGAAAACTAGGCACATTTTTATGCTGTTGAACTTTTGGAACTATGGCGCGGCACAGTCTATTCGGAACAGTACGATAGCCCAGGAAAGATACGATTTTTTTGTAAAAAACTTAATATCAGGCATTTTATTCACGTCCTTTAACTGTAATTGTAAGATTAGGTATATTTTCAAAACCCTGAATTGGCGTAGCGGAAGGTACACACATAAAAAAAGTTGTGCCCAAAAAAATTTAGTAGGTTTACGTTTTAAAACCAGTCCAGTAGTTTAGGAGCTAAAGGTGGAATATCCGATTTTAGTCACATGTATACATACAAGGTGGGCCAAAAGAAGTCATCCGATGTTGTTTGACTCTCTTTTTTTGAATTGTTACGCAAAAAAATAGACACGATTATTCCGCGTTCTTGGGGAGTGTATCGCTCCATGGCTTGTTCACTTGTATTTTGCATCTGTCAAGTCCACAAATGTCAAAACAGATTTGACATTGGCGACTTTGCAAAAATGAGAGCATCTTCCAATAGGGTGATTTCTTTTGGCCCACCTTGTACATACGTATACACTGTTAAAATCATAACCCTTTTTTGGTTAGCTCACTCGCGTAAAAATTAATCTGTGGAACAAATTTAAGTAAAAAATATAATAAAATAGTTGATCCATATCCATATTTGGTAGTGACCCTGCCTACGAAGCTAGCGGTCCCGGGTTCGAATCCCGGTATGGGCAAATATTTGTGTGATGACCGCGAATATTTGTTCCTGAGTCATGAAGGTTTTCTATATGATTTAAGTATGTATTTCTCTATATAAGTATGTATATCGTTGACTAGTACCCATAGTACAAGCCTACAGCTTAGTTTGGGATTGGGTAAATTTGTGTGAGATTGTCCCTGATATTTATTATATTTATTAATATCCAAATTAGTCCAAGAAAAAGTAGGTAAGTCACACGTCCCCAAAAGGTATCGCTACTGTTTTTATCTCACTATCTGCAACACGACTGATATTTTTTTATATTTTTATCCGCAAAAATGGCGGTACAAGCTTTTGTGCGCCCGTGAATATTTTTCTGTAGCAATCCTATTCATCTGAGAAGTGGACGCTAAAACTAGTTGCGTCTCGCCTTACCAAAAAGGCTTATCTGCTACAGAACTCCTATTGCATACGACCTTATGTGTAACTCAAAGGGTTGAATTTGCTTCGACTATTAAAGTACAGATGTGCTTTTATTAACACAGCGATTTTCTGTATTGCAAATCGGTGGAATCGCAATGTTTTTATTGGAAATACTTTTCGACATTTAAAATTTATTTCTTGGCACTATCTGAAATATTTTTTTTTTCAGAATTATTTTCAGGGTTCCGTACCCGAAGGGCGCCCAGCGGGACCCTATTAATATGCCTACGCTGTTCGTCCGTCCGTCAGTCTGTCTGTCTGTCCTAGCTATAAAGAGCTGTATCTTTTGATCCGTAATAGATAGCGGGTTGATTTTTTTTTCAGAATATGACGTGTTATTACGGCGGATTTACAAACAAATAAAAAAATAGTAATAAAGTGAGATAATAAAGGGGGTCCCCATACAAGAAGCGTACTTTTTTTCAACGTACTTTTATTTTTGTTATATCGTAAAAACGGTAAAACATACAAGCGTCAAATTCGATATAGAAAAAACTCTATAAAGTAACAGCAAATACTTAAAACCAGCCAAATGTGTACGGAACCCTCAGTGCGCGAGTCCGACTCGCACTTGACCGGTTTTTTATTTTATATATTAAAAATACAGTACAGTTAAAGTCATAAATATTATATAATTATTCCCAAGATGCTATAAATAATAACCTCTATGCTATTAACAATATTATGAACGCGATGCTTGTATAGATATTTATGCCAGGACTGTAAGAGTAACTTTTACTATTGACTATGCAATTATTTGAAAAATAAAAACACTAAAATTCAATACGAAACAGTAAGCACAGCTTTTTTTTCTCTTATCGCTCAGTGCATCTCGTTTGTTACAGTACAGTTAGAAAGTAACAAAGTACTTGCGGGAAACTTGTGCTTGTCCTCTAAGATTCTTAGAACTCGATGTTCGCTCAATCGCGAATAAGAAGCTCTTGCCTTGCACGTCATCTGAGAATAACTTCAGTTAGTATTTTATATCAAAGAGTTTTGAAAAAATATTGTTAAGTTAGCTTCAGAAAATGCGGCCAAATGCGAGTCGACCTCGCACACGAAGGGTTCTGTACAGTCAGTATCAAATAAATAGGTGCAGCCAAAATGGCCAAATATATTCCTATAGTAATAAAGGTGTGTTGCGATATATTTGGCCACTTTCGCTGCTCCTTTGTATTTGATGCTGACTGTTCAGGATTTAACACTACTTTTTAAATATTTTTTTAACTTTATTTTATTTTCATTATTTTTTGTTAAAGCAGCGGCTATAGTACATATTACGCACGTTTTAAAAAACAGTAATACACACACCCAGGTTTAGAGATTCGTATTGTACAAAGTCTACACAAAACACAAGTAAGTAAACAAAATGTATATTGTAATTTAATTTTAAACGTTAACTAGAAAACTCATCGACCAAAAGTGGCACCAACATCCGTTATCGCTGTGCCATTTACGATAAATTTCATTAACCCTCTGAAAACGTGTGCAATAGTTGATTTAGTATTATTAAGCTGTCACTCGCCATAGTCGCCATTCCTAGGGGAGCGCAGAACAATAGCACTCGATTAACACGGCAGGCTAACTAACTACAGTGCGGTGAAATTTAAAGCCAGAAAACTGGAAACATTTCCGGGAACATACAAATATAAGTAAAGATGACATTTTAAGTGTAATCCCATTAAATAGGTAAAAGCCCCATTAAATTCTGACCCGTATTTTCAGGCCCCCTAGCATGCATGCAAGAGATAAAATTTGACAGGTGCTAGGGAAATTAATACATCTATTCCTTTTAGACGCTTTTATTTTAAACCTTAAGCGTTAAGTCTTACGTTAGAATATGGAATAGATGTATTTATTTTCCGAGCATCTGTTAAATTTTATCTCGTGCATGCACGTTAAGCCCGCAGAGCTAACTCTCAAACACCACACGTAGCTAAGAACACTTTCGAGTCGCATTTTAAACAAAAAAAAAAAAAACTTTTTCACGAATTAATTCTAAAATTGTAATTCAACTAGAAACCAACGCTGCACGTTTTACGTACAATATTTTAATTTTTCATCTATGAACGAATAAAATTAATATATCTTTTTTAATTTTTTAATTAGTAAACTCATCGTGTTAAGAAAACTGGGAAAATTAATTATATTTTCAATAAGCAAACAATAAGGGGACAGTCCGCATCATATTCTCATTATTAATACAAATACCAGAATGATTAATGACCAAACGAACAAATAACACATTTCACACTATTTACCACGATTCTGCATTGGAACTGAAACTTTTCCGGAATTTTGTTACATTTTATTTGTATTCATTTAAATTATACATTGATGTTAAACAATTGAAAAGGCAGAGCGGACAAATGAACTGAAGTGCTATTTTTTTTAGAAGACTATATTGTTATGCCTTTAAATAATTGCGTCACGTTTGTTTAAATGACTTTATAGTTTTTAATATCAGGTAAATTCTCACATAAAAATTTATCATCCATCTCTCTCCGGGTTTATCAAGAAACTAAACGTGGTACTTAATAATGTTTTATCAAGAGATTTTAAAGCCTGTACGACATACATATATTTATAAAGACTTTTCCCGCTTTTGTAATGTCCATGTCCTAGACTGTACCTAACCATTATTTTTATTCTTCTCACATAGTACCTGCTACACTCTGTAAATATTAAACTGAATAGATACTACATCGTATAAAAATGTAATTTCTAGCAGATCAAGAATGGATTCCGAGTAAGCCGACCGGACTGTTCTAGGTTGCTGAATTCCGGTATTAGAAAAGTCTTGTTTCAATTTCGTGCAGTCGCAGCTAAGAATAGTTCTATTGGATAACGTTTTATACTATTGCCATATCAGAAACAGGGGGAATGATACAAAGCTGTATCTTCTAATAATTTGTTAAATAAATATCTACTTGTTATGTGGTTGTATTTATTATGTTACCTTGCAAGCTCGCATCAAGTGTCAAAATGCCAGTCCCATCAAGTGTCAAAATCCAGCTTTAAGACTAAAACTAATCTTTTCAGTGCAAGTGGAACTATAATAATTACTGTTTGCCCGTAACTTCGTCCTTTTATCTATTAAGACCCAAAGTTTAGGATTTATTTAATTAAACTGAAATGACAACGAAATTTGCGTTACTATGTGGACCTGGCAATGCCCGTGTCAGCTCCGTAGGCGGTTGGTGATATCCAACGTTTTTTCAAGGAAGGTACCCTTTTTCACAAAGACTAACTGGATAATGTTTAATTTAATTTATCGTTAGCAATTTTTAATTTGGAAGCAGATACTCCGTATCAACGTTTATTTTCTTTAGAAATTGATCGATAAAAAGTAAATAGATCAGTTTTTACCAGTTTTTATTCATCATTTTATTTGAATATAGAAACAGGAAGAACAAAATTCCGCTATAGAATTACAATTTATCTAAACCTAGATATTACAAAGAACTCTTCCAGCATACATAAACCAGACTCTATGTGCAGATGCATTATTTTATTTGCATCCCGGTTCGGTCGCGCTAGCCCCTGTTGCCACTAAATAAATTACTATGCGACGAATTAAATATTTGAGTTCGCGGTGCGCTACTGGAGCAGTCCCGATAGGTTTGCGGCTGGTGGTGATATCATATTTCACGTACTTTCGAGTTTTAATTAGATTTAATTATAGCATTTTCAGTATTGTTGTGTCAAACAGAAAATACGAGTATACAGGGATTTTAACATTTTATGAAATACGAGTCGGTATTTTTGCTGCAAGCTTAACGATAATTTTGCTGCTTTTGCCTGCGTCTCCGTCCGCGCGTTCCCTCGGGCACTATCTATTTTTACAGGATAAAAAGTATCCATGTTTCAGTTTAGGATAAGGACTATCTGTGTGCCGAATATCATCCAAATATGTTTAGGCGTTTAGGCGTGATTGACGCACAAATATCCAAACATCTATGCAAACTTAATAATAATAATATAATATTACTCGTATAAGGATTTATAATATTCGGGCTTCCTTGCTTGAAATATTCACCTACCGACTGCGCCAAATACGACTCCGGGCTAACTTAGGTCTTCTCCAGGGAACACTATGTCAAGTGTGACTCAGACAGATGTTCCTGTTAACTTGTCGACATTATACATATATATGTATTGTTATGTATTACAGTGAAATTGGGAACAAATACATTAGATAAAATTCAAGATTTAAAATGAGTTAAGCTAGCATGTTTATTATTGCAATGGTGAAATATTAAAAAAACAAACAACTCGAACCTTATAATTATGCTTTTTATGGTTCCGTAGTCAAACTAGGAACCCTTATAGTTTTGCCATGTCCGTCCGTCTGTCCGTCCGTCCGCAGCTTAGCTCAGAGACTCTTAGTACTAGAAAGCTGTTATTTGGCATGAATATACATAATTAGTCACGTTGACAAAGTGGTAAAATGAAATATTGAAAGAAAAATGTTTTACGTGTGCTTCCCCTGTACGTAAAGTGGGGATGGTTTTTTTTCTCGTCTACCCCATAATGTGGGGTGTTCGTTGGATAGGTCTTCCACCGCCCACAGCCAAAACTACAAATACTAAACATCTGAAAAATATCTTAAATAAAAGCTAACTATCATGACTAAGTAGACTTTATTGGTTCATGAGTTACAGGTGATTAAAATTACCTACCGGAAATCAGCTAAGATAACCTTAATTCGAAAATTTCCTAATATTTGTGTTTTTTTGGAGATCGTTGTTTGTGTTTGTAAGAATGGCGACGGAACCCTACACTGAGCATGCGCCGACATGCTCTTGCCCGGTTTTTTAGAAAGACTTTGTCTGCAGATACTTATTTTTAACCCCCGACGCAAAAAGAGAGGGGTGTTATAAGTTTAACGTGTCTGTCTGTGGTATCGTAGCTCCCAAATGGATGAACCGATTTTCGTTTAGTTTTTTTTGTGTCATAGATAATTTTATCCCGAGTGTTCTTGGCCATGTTTTATGAAAATCTGTTCAGCCGTTTGAAGATCATCAGCTCTTTTCTAGTTGATGAGGGGATCTGATTTTTTTAATTCTTGAAATCTCCTAGTGACGAAGTCCCTCCAGTGAAAATGTACGTGCTTGGAGCCCGTTAAAGGTTTTGCTCATTGCTCAGAGGGTTTTTAGGCGCTGATATCGGGGGTTTTTATAGAAAATAGTATAAAAACCGGGCATGGGCGAGTCGTACCTCGAATTATTAGGCTTCCATTATCAATAAACTATTTTTTCAAAAAAGAAATAAAATATAACAAGAAGGAAAAACCTTCCTGGAAAAGGGTTTCGGAATATTGTTTATAGTATATTTTGAAGAAATAATCTTGCCCTAAATTAGAATACATAATAACATTTTCATAACTCACGTAACTTTACCTTTTGTGAAGGCTCAGGACAAGGGCAATGACCGCAAGTTTCAAAGTAAAAAGGATCCTTTGTGTACTTGGGTTTCAATAAACATCTCTAATATAAGTCATCGATGCCACTCATATAAAATTCGATATTGAAATTATTTTAACGTATATTTTTTATAGAGTATTTCGTTATTACTAAACGTTGGATATTTATTTATATTGCTTTTCAGTATTAATAACAGAAGAATTTTATCAATTTGTTAATTTTTAGCTGTGTGATATTGGGGCACAGATTGAGGTTTTGTTAAAGGCAAATGTAACCTTTTTTCAACGGGTATGTCTTTTTAGTCGAATTAAAATTGGTTGATCATAATGATCATGTATCATGTTAAATAACATGTTACAACATGTCATGTGTCATGTGTCAAATAACAATGTTATTTGCTCTTATTTGGTTTGGATCCAATAATCTGTTTAGGATCCACACAATATCTGGAAATTGAAAATGCCTACGCTGCGTAAATTCATTATAATTGTATGTACATACAAATTATAATAGGAAATTTCCACGCCACCATTGTGGTCGAGCCCATAAAACACCATTTCGAGACTCAATTTACGCACTAACTTTTTTTTAAGTAAGTTGTGAAGGACGTAACAAACGAAATCAAAAATAAAAATACAACAATTTCATAGCATTAATAGTTAAATTCCTCACGATATAAGGCTACAAATAGAATAAAGCGGCTCGAAGCATATGTTTACTCACAACATACCTTTGTCTACGACAATGGAGGTCAAAAACCATCAAGCGAAGTAATAATTCGAGCAAAAAACTCTCTTAAACCAGACAATTTATTCTCTACAACCCAAAACATAAAGTTGCAGACACAACTGCCGAGGTAAGCCATAAAGACAATATTATACGCGGAACGGGGTTATTCTTTCTGCGGTAATTTTAAATTTGCTTTGTCTAGTATGGAATCGCGTCCGGGCCCTGTTCGGGATAATAAATAGTATAATAAACAAGATTAACGGTGCATAAGGAGGCACGTTTCGAGGACAGTGACGTAGATGCACACGGAGCGCGCGGGTTGCGGTTGCACTGTCGCGAACTGGCTGCATCCGCGATCGTGGGGGGCGTTACGAATGTTTTATTCCATTAGCGTTTATTTTTGAAAATGGAACTTTTTTAACGTGTCTGTACACGGCTTTAAAACAGTCACAGATAATTAATAGGAGGTGCAAGTAGTGTATAAGTACATTTTATATTCATGTTCTGTGACTGTCATCTGCTTCTTAGTTTCATTGGTATTTAAAAAATTAAATTATTTGACATCAGCTATAAACCACAAAAAAAATATCATACAAATGTGGTAACAATTCAGAACAGTCGAAAAAATTTCAGTTTTAAATTGCTATAATTTTTTTATTATTTGAAGAGTGCCGCATACAAAGTATGTTTTTTTTTAATGTCTTGAGTCCAGCAAGGTAGGGCCTAGCCTAGTGAGGGAATCACTGATTAAATATGTATTATGTGTATTACGTTAAAAAATATTTTTTATTAATGAATGAAAACACTGTTTCTACTGCATATACTTTTTAACACAGCTGTGAAATAGCCGCTTTTTCAATAGTCGTTCTCATTAAGTGTCAATTCAGTTGGGTGTGAACAGAGTCCCCTCGGCGCGAAGTGCGCATGATCCGTGTGCACTCGGCTTAAGTTCAAATATTTATACATCCGGGGGTTGCTTTTAAGCAATAAAATTTACATTTTTACCAACATTGTTTTTCTGAATGTTAGGTATTCAGCATGTTCTGGGCCAAGATTCGGCTTTGCCAAGTGGTATGACGTATTCTGCGATACTTATAAAAGTATTTTTCTAAGGGTTTGTTTGTTGAAAGCGCTTTATTACCCTAAGGCCTGTTAGTAAATATGTCAGATCAAATAGTAACTTCATACAATTTTTGACATTCCTATCCCTATATAACGGATCTTTATAAAAGCCAGCCTAAGTAATAAACGGACACGCGCCACTCAATAAGAAGGTCAAGGGTTTTTGAAATTAATCAATACTTTGATAATAAGCTAGCAGCACTTAGACTAGGTGATTTACGTCGGCAACGACACAATGACAAGCCTAGCGTACACGTGTCAAAGAGATAATGCATTATTAAAAATCAGTTCGTAAATAACACCGGTTTTGTTAGAGAGTGATCCTTCTGTACGTTAGCACTTTTATCTATTCTGTGGTAGTTAGTACATATCACTTTTGACGTACTGTACAGTACTCTAGTCACCTCGTCCAGAACAATTATTAATGAGTTACTTGTTCGGATTAATTAAACAAGCGACGAAATTGAATGTGAAAAATCAATTATCCACGTCCAAACAACCGTTATTGAAAACGGCAGTAGCGCGATCATGTCACGAATAGCACTATTGTGCTTAATGCTCACTTTGACAGAAGAACTTGATTACATAGTCGTAATCAAAAGAATACATACAAGTTTGAAAGCGGAGGCAGGACCTTGCAGATATATGGTACGTATGTAGTTATCAAACATTATGTAGTTGACGCTGTGTGTAGTGAACCATTTAAGGGCGTTTTTTAGGGTTCCGTAACAAAATGGTAAAGTTTTTCTCAGCAACTACACAAGCTGTCAACTTGAAATTTGGCATAGTTAGTTTGGCATAACTTGCTTGCCCGCATCTGTTTTTAGTATAAAAAATATGAAAATAATTTTATAAATAATTAAAAAGGGGTCTAGAATTGGGGGTTGAACAATGAAATTGATTTGATTACAGCAAATGCGGTGTCATATAAAAAGGGATGAATCTGTTCATTTGAAAACTATTTTTTTTATAATTTTCCATCACATTCTTTTTGATTTATAACCAAAAAGGTTAAAAAAATGACCGTTCCCCCCTTATCTCCGAAGGTTTTAAACTGAAAAATCTGAAAAATTCCTATAATAAAAATAATAATAATCCAGCCTATATACGTCCCACTGCTGGGCACAGACAGGCCTCCACTCACAATGAGAGGGTTTGGGCTATAGTTCCCACGCGGGCCCAGTGCGGGTTGGGAACTTCGCACACACCGTCTAATTGCTTTGCAGGTGTGTGCAGGTTTCCTCACCGAAAAGCTCATGGTAAATTTAAAAACTTAGAGGTGCGAGCCCGGGTTCGAACCCACGACCCTCTGCTTAAGAGTCGGCAGGTCAAACCATTAAGCTACCACGGCTTTATTTTTTTCGTAAAATATAAGCAATTATCTATAAGTTAGGAACTTATAGATAATTGCTTATATTTTACGAAAAAAATAAAACGAAATGTTCAAAATTAATAGTTTTCCAGAAATTGACAAAAAAAACTTTGAAACTTTGTGTTAAATTTAGACAACTCAAAGTAGACCTTATTGCATATGAATTAAAGTACATATATAAAGACTCCGTCATAACAAGATTTCAAGTATTAAAAACTCCCAACAAAATCGCTTTCAGAGCTCATAACTTTTAAACGGCTTATCAGATTTTCATCAAACCAAGCTAAGAACACTCGATTAAGTCACCTTTCTAACAAAAAAAAACTAAATCAAAATCGATCCTGGATGGACATGTCACAGACAGATACATAGATACACATGTCAAATAACACCCCTCTTTTTGCGTCGGGGGTTAAAAATGTATATTTTTGAAATACGAACTTAAATACGGAACCCTCGGTGCGCGAGCCCGACTCGCACTCAACCGGTTTTTTATTTCTAGGTACAGTCACCACACGGGATTGTTGAGCCACTATAGAACCCTCTCACAGAAAGTCGACGGAAAATTTTGACGTAATTTCTTTTGAGTGACTTGACGTTGCCATTATGACAGGGTTCTATGGTGGCTCAACAATCCCGTGTGGTGACTGTACATAGAAATAAAAAGGTGCCCTTTAACCTCCCACGCAAAAAGAGGGGTGTTAAAAGTGTAACGTGTGTACCTGTGTATTTGTGCTTGTGTATCTGTCTGTGGAATCGTAGCTCCTAAATGATGCACCCATTTTGATTTATTTTTTAGAAAGGTGATTCTTAGCTTGGTTTGTTGAAAATCCGTTAAGCCTTTTAAGGGTTATTAGCTCTGAAAGCAGGGGACCCGATTTTGTCGGGATTCTTTTAACTCGGTTAGGTTAGGTTAGGTTATTAATTATATTTCTGCCGCTCCATAGCTGTTTATGAAGGAAGAACAAGTGGAGAGATTAGATAACTTCTGGTCCGACGCGTTTATGTATGATGCATGGTTGGATGGTTGCATTATTCATTGCATACTGGAGAGGCTGGACCTGGTCGACCATAGGGGTGAATTGAGGCTTTCTCACGCTGTAGCATTCGCGAAGGCCAACGGAGCTGGTAGTTTGATTTTTGAACATATAATTTTTATTTTACTACTTCGCTTTAGGGTTGCCGCATAGTAGCGTAAAGACGAAGCGAAGCGTCAATCTAAAAGTTAACAGCAAATTCACCCTTATCTCTGTAACGTACCTAATGCACGTATTTCTATCGATAAACAAAAGTCGCGCTAACTTGCGAAGTTCCGGAGATAAGGGTGGATTTGCTATGTTAGCTGTTAGATTGACGCTTCGCTTCGCTTTGACTTGACGCTAGTATGAGTAATTTTAACGTACGATTAATTTTTCAATTTTTTTTTGTCATGAATTTTCTCCTCGCATTTTTCCCCGATCTTATATTTCTCCCAATCGCAGATATTCCCACTTATAATTAGGTTAAAATACGTAAATAAGTTTACGTTATGTTAGCTTTGCAGCAGGCCCGAAGGGCTACAGCTTCTAGAAATAGGTGAATTGATTTACGGAATTGGGAAAAATGTGACAAGAAAAA
Source organism: Tortrix viridana (assembly GCA_963241965.1). Classification (NCBI taxonomy): domain Eukaryota; kingdom Metazoa; phylum Arthropoda; class Insecta; order Lepidoptera; family Tortricidae; genus Tortrix; species Tortrix viridana. Next base: position 10,722,151 of record OY725187.1, read on the forward strand.
AAAACGTATCAGGGAAAAACTAAATTTGGGATTAAATACGACTGGAAATTTTGCGACTAAGAAATAATGATTATGGGAGTTTCTAATATGTAATACCCAATACACTAATACTTTTTCCTCAAAAGTCAGCTTTGAATCTGTGATTCCTCTATTAGGGTGCTGATGGGCGGCCATTCTTCCCATCAGGTGACCTTCTGGCTCGTCTATCTCCACTAGCGTAAAAAACAGATTTGACTGGATATACTTAAAAAATCCCTCTGCGGGCTAGCTTGCATGGAAGAGATAAAATTCGACAGTTGCTAGGGAAATAAATACATCTATTCCATATTATAACGAAATACTTAACGCTTAAGGTTTAAAATAAAAGTGTCTCGTCCTGACTTTTATTACCTTTTATTACTAAGCGACTATAGCGATTTTATCACGACGGGACATTTATATTCTAAACCTTAAGCGTTGCCTTACGTTAGAATATGGAATAGATGTATTCATTTCCATAGCACCTGTCAAATTTTATCTCGAGCATGCATGATAAGCCAGCAGGCAATAACAGTTTCCTCATCCTTCCATATAGACGATGAGTTAGCCCATCAGCTGGTGGCCCTGGTGACCTCGATGTGCCCGAGGGATACAGTCTCCACGACCCTGCCCGCTGTCGACACGGCGCCCCACTGCGTCACACCCATGATTATGTCCATCTGCTATCGCAACGGCGTCTTAGAGAGGCGTTTCATGCAACCTAATTACAGAAGGCAGGAAGAAAACCCAGATTCATCTCAGTACGAAAGTTTCTTTTCAAGGTTGTTGAGGTTATTTAGCTTTTAAATTGAACTTTTCTATTTTGCTGTAGTATTGACTTGTAATTTTGTAGTAAGTGCATGTTATTTTTTTATTTTTTTTTATCTTTAGCGGGTTCTGAAATAAAGGGTTATAATGGGTGCCTTTGCGTTTCCGTTAATCACCCAATTATCTTGTAAAAAAATATTTAAAGTTCCCCTGACAGACGTAAACGTTATAATAGGAAAAGGATTAAATAAAATGTTAAGCCAACCGACTACAAAGAGGTAAATGTGACCAAAGAAAATCCGTCAGGGGCTGCCGTCGCTACTTACCTCCTAACACTGGGGTGAATTTCAGGTCGTTTCTACCGCCGTCATTAGTGTCACCAAATATATTGACGAAATCATTGACACTACAGCAACTTCTGATGCTGATAGAAACTACATCCCCGGTTCTGCTTCTGTTTACATCAGGAGTTGCTGGTAGGTGTCATTGATTTCGTCAATATATTTGGTGACATTAATGACAGCGGTTGAAACGCCCTGAAATTCAGCCACTGATGATAATTCGCTATAGAAGACGAGTCACACGAATCCAAACTTGACGTATCTGCTATAAGCTATTGAGGAGGTTCTATGAGCACTTCCCCATCCATCACCATACCAGCTTGATATTACCATACTATTGTACTGTCATCGAAATAATAGAAGTAAGCAAATTAGGGCTAAAAGGAAAATCAACGACTCGAAATTATACGTCAAACCAGAAAAATTACAATTTGAAATACATCGACAAGAAAAATTGACAACCAAGAAAAAAAGTGCAATCGCTATAGTCGCTTAGTAATAAATGATAATAAAAGTGAGGATGAGACACTTTTATTTTAAACCTTAAGTGTTAGGAATATGGAATACATGTATTCATTTCCCTAGCACCTGTCAAATTTTATCTCGTCCATGCATGTTATAAGCCTGCTGAAACGGCTACAAAAGAGATTTGGGTAAAATTTGGAATGGATCGCATAAAATCTTTTCGCATTAAATCGTTTGGCCGACAACGGTTTTACAATAGAAACGGTTTTTTTTAATTATTATTGGTTTTTGTTTGTTGGGTCCGTGTGGTGAATAAAATGGCGTCCTTTTGTGATGCTCTTCGTGTTGCGGTAAATTTGTCACGACGACTCTTGAAGTGAATTATGCCACGAAATATACTTCTTCCTTGAAGGACCATGTAGAATGGGTGTCGGTGGACTGTATTTGTAGATTGTAAGGGCTGGAATTCCGTGGTTAATAAATAAAATTTCGGAGTCTTCTTTTTGCGTGTATTTTACCGGGATCGCCGATATAAGAGAGCGAGACCAAGATACACAATGTAGTCATCTGAACCTTACTGTTGGTGTTGCCAACACTCACCTTACCTAATTTAACCAATCTATATAATAAATGTTTATTAAATTCTGCAATTTTAGCCTAAAAGAATGTTATGCGAAAAGATACTTTATGCGGAAAGTTTTTATGCGTTTCAAAGGGATCCCGTCGAGAAGTACCTGCTTTCTGTATCTGACCCTTGATCTAGCCACCTCGCGAGAGTCTCTTGAGGTGTTCAAGAATCTTCGCTATAAGACCGTTCGCCGAAACAACTATCAGGACAAAGATATTCGAGTCACTATCCCATTTATTCTATTTACAGTAATGTTACGTTTTTAAAAATAAATATTAATTACAAGAGTAAAATAACGATACAATACAATAACTCTTTATTGAACATCACATACAGCAAGAACATGAAAGAGAAGTGTGAAATGAAAACACTGAAAAAAACATTTTTTTTTTTATTAATTATGCCAAGAACTAACATGGCTACTTTTCATCTCGGAAAAAATACAGTTCCCGTGGGATGGTCAGCGCGGACGAAGTCGGGAGCAGAAGCTTGAGCCTAACAAAAATAACTTTTAATAGCGTATAAACGCAGGACACATTTAAAACCAAATCCTAAAATCCAGGTACATTCGCTTTAAATGTTTGCGCTTAAATGGAATATCGATAAAATGAATCCTAAAACAATAGGGTATTGAAATAAAAGCTTTTATTCGATTTGTTTGGGATGAATTTATTGGAAAAGGACCTGATATAATAATAATTGTCGGTCATTAATTAAATCTATTGAGAGCGAAGAAAGGTTAGCTAATAATATTTAATAGAATTCAATTGTTAATTTGCTCACTAATGTTTTACCATAAAACGTTTTACAAACTGATTTATTTTGCAAACATGTCATTTGGTAAACCTCTTTTTTTCTGAAACCGTAAATATTTCAGGATTTTTATAAAACTAACCTTACCTAACCTATAGGGTTCTACGCGATGGTCCTGAAATAAATCTTGAAATATTTACAGCTTCGGAAAAAAAAGCGGTTTGCCAAATGATTTATTTGTGAAGTCCTGATGCGACAGGGGTTTTCAAAGTTTGCTTTTTGTTCGACTTGTTATCGTACAAAACAAAAGTGTCTTGTAAAGTGTTCGCACTGGTGTGTTCCGGTGCATTGATAAGACAGTCGATAAAATGATTACCATGGCAGCGTTTTATCTTAGTCCCCAGGGTATTTTATTTTATTAAGGGCCGATTTCACAATTGTCAAGTAAAGCATATCTGTCAAATAACTTTAGCCCTTTCCCTATCTTACACTTTAAAATAGACAAGGAGAGGGCTATCTTTATTTGACAGAGGAATTTACTTGTCGATTGTGAAACAGGCCCTTATTTTACGTTTTTAAATGGAACTCGCAGCCCATTCCATTGCATTCTCATTTCCTTTATTAATTTTTAAATCAAAAGCCTTATCTAAATTACAAATTCCAATTAACATAGTCGGTATACCTTGCGTGTCGTAATACCTTTGAAAAACACTCCATTATGCAACTTGTTCAAACCGTAAAATAACAAGTGAAAGCAAATGCTTTGCATTCTGCCTGCAAAGCTAAAACGCAGTATAATCTTATGGATTTCGTACTTTTATACGCCTTTTTAGAAGGCCAGCATTCTTCGCCTGCTAGTAAATATCTCCGACACCTCGTCGGTTATTTGCATTCGCTTTGTCACAGGTATTTGTCTGAACATTGGTGTTATTATCTATGTAAAGGCTAGTTTGCTATCGACCTGGGATTAAGAGGATTGTGAGGTGGACGGCTTTCCGTATAAACGGCGATAACGTTTTCCACCCCCTAATGTTAACCGATTTCGACCAATTTTTGATACGGTATCAGTCGAAACAAAAACTATGTCCGTACGTTTTGTTTTTTTCAATATTATTAATAAATTTCGATTTATTCCCGTTTTATTGTTTTCATACAAAAGTAATTTCGGCCATAATCTCTTTATAACTAATCAACATTTAAAAAAACGAATATAGTTTAGTACGGATATAGTTTTTGTTCCGACTGACCACATATCAAAAATTGGTCGAATTCGGTTAACGTTTAGGCGGTGGAAAACGTTATCGCCGTTTGTATGAAAAGGCTAGATTTTGCAGTTGGTTCACAGTCCTCTTAATTAAACCCTGGACGCGTTGTAATGGTACGACGATTCAGGTCTGCGACACTGGTTCTGATTAATCTGACTAATCAAATAATGAAGCTATCCAAAAAAAAGACAGTAAATAACATTCGAGGATTATTTAATTAAGTTGCCGTCTGCTTAACAATCGTCAAGGACAGATTAAATTAAACACTCATACACTTATCAATAAACAAGGAGTGACTTAACTTTAACTCACGGATAAATTTACTTATCAATTGTGAAACAGGCTCTAAAAGGTACTTAATTTTTTGTTTTACATAACTTTTTTTACGTATCATTTAATGATTTTATTAGTTTGAATTAATGATTAAAAAATATTATTCGCCGTTAACTTTGTTAATTCACAAAGTCATTCACAAACTTACAAAGTTTCATTTCTGTTTCAATCCAAAGTTAAAAATCACCTTAACCTTCGTCTCTATTCCTCAAATCAACGACTAAAGTGTGAAAGGGATAAGGTGCTTGAGATCAATGTAGTGATCCAGAGTATCCGCCATTCTATACTACTGGGATCGCATTGTTTACAGAACAGCGGAATTGAGTTGAATATTCCGTTTAAATAGCATTTGTGCAATGTTTAGATGCAAATATTGACATACAGACCAACAGGATACCGAGGACATGATATATATAGTATAATACACGTGTACCTATATCAGAAGCGGGCTTAACATGCATGAACGAGATAAAATTTGACAGGTGCTAGGGAAAATAATACATCTATTCCATGTTCTAACGTAAGACTTAACGCTTAAGGTTTTAAATAAAAGTGTCCCGTCTTGATAAAATTGCAAGTGAAAATCGCTTTAATAGTCGCTTAGTAATAAGATACTTTTATTTTAAACCTGAAGCATTAAGTCTTACGTTAGAATATGGAATAGATGTATTCATTTCCCTAGCACCTGTCAAATTTTATCTCGTGCATGCATGTTAAGCCTGCAGGGTGGCATCTGTATACAGGCCGATGTGTGTTATCTATAATTATATTAAAACATGACTACTATTTCACACAATTTTAACTATCTAGTTCTTATTCACGATACGGCTGCCAGTAAAGGCGGCCGAGTCATAAGGATACGGTAACAATAGGGGTACGGCCCTGGTAAGTAAATGTTTATACAAATAAAATTAAAATAATAGAACAAAATATTTGTTTAAATTGAAATACGTTATTTTGGTAACGATATAATTTAAAACGAGAGAAAAATAGGTCCCGATTTGTTACTTTCTAGAAGTCGCACAGCTGAAACTAATAAACTATCTTTGTCTTTCTAAAATAAAATTTGTATTATTTGTGTTGTTTTGTTTTTATTTGTATTTGGATCTGGTTCACCCCGCTCTAGGCGTCGAAAGACACAGATAGACAAGCCATGAGATTATGTTTAACATTTCGCCTTTCTCATCGTCGGACGAATCATTAACCAGTGAATTTACGTCGCCCGTCAAAAAGTGTAAATTACATTTAACTGCCTGCATTTTCATTTAGTTGCTCGTTTCATCGCTGAAATTTCGTTCGAAGATGTGAAAGGCGAAATGCTTAATAGAATCTCATGGCTGATTGTAGGTGATAGTGTAACTACGAAACTAATAAATTCAGTAAGGTTCAAAATTACACCTAGCAAGTCAGTAAAATAGTAATTATTTAAGTAAATAAGGTACATTTTGCAACTTATTAAATTTGTTAGTTACGCAGTATTGCACTATCACCGACGAAATACCAAGGTTTAAAAAGATGAACAAACCCAATTCAAAAACCAAATTTAAACATTCAAAAATTTCCCATTGTGCAAATGACGCACTGACGAATCCGCCAAACAGTCAATTATTAAAAAGTAGCGACCCGTCCTCGCTTCGCTTCGGTTACATAAGTTAAAATGTAGCCTATAGCGACCCACCCTCGCTTTGCTCTGGGTTCTATTACATACATAAACCTTCCGTGAAAAATTATCTAATTGATGGTGAAAACCGCATCAAAATCCGTTGCGTAGTTTTGTAGTTTTAAAGATACTAAGCATACATAGGCACAGACAGACGCGGAGGGCGACTTCATTTTATACTATTAATTGATTGATATGATAAACTTAATGTGTTTCAATTTATACCAAAAAGTAACACATATTAATTTGTTGATAAAATAAATAATTTCATTATTTGCTGAGATTTAAAAAAAAACTTTAATGTAAAAAAGCACTAGTGTGGTAATATAAAGTAAAAAGCACGCGTGTTTAATATGCTGCATTATGACCCTAAATACGCTGGAATAAGAGCCACTACGAGCAAGTGTGTTGAAAATACCATTTCTCGTACACCATAATATAGAGTAAAGCACAGCCTAAGGCTGCACCGAGGAATGCAATACTTGGCAAGCCTGCACGAATCCGAAGCGCAAGTGGGACTCATAAATATGTAAACTATACGAGTTAGACAGAGCCGGCGAGTTCACTCGTGTATTTCCTTTAACACATGTCATGTGTTTCGTTCATTTGATGTGCAAACTTTGAGCAATGCTGCATTTTTCATATTTCTTATGAAATGATATATTTTAAAAGGATTTTATATTACATTTTTTTTATAAATAATGCTATGCTTTGCTATATTTTATTAGTAATTTTTTTTCAATCCTATTTAAAACTTTTTCAAGTCTTCAGAATATTTTTTTCTTGCTTTCCGCCCGTGACTTCATCTGCGGAGTTTCAGTACTTTTGTAAGTTTAAAAATAGCCTATGTCCACCCTGAAAGTCCGTTATAAATGTTGGTGAAATATTTTTTTGTAATCGGATATGTAGTTCCAGAGATTACCCCTTGCATACAAACAAAAAAACAAATTTACAAACTTTACCTCTTTATAATATTATAGTATAGATGAATCAGTATAGAGTTTTCATACAAGGTGTTAGATAATGAAGCCTTTAATCTATAATTAAACACATTTAATGATTTTTAAAACACAAATATACACACAAATTAAAACAAGTCAGCTTTAAGGTAAGTATAACCTTAATATAATAAACACAAATACTTTATACAAACCAACACTCCTTCATTTACATTGGTATAGGGAACAGAACGAGTAATAGGTACTGAGATTGCATTAAACATTCAAACGCATCTGATTGGATGGCACATGGCACTCCATGACTGATATTGCTTCAGGGAGATGACAGATCACTCAATACCCTGGCGGATCTACTATTCAAGTGGACCCAATATCTGCATACGTGCTTTTCGGGGTATTTCATCACTTTATCGAAACACCTTTCATCGAACCTATCATTTCATCGAATTTCATTTCATCGAAAGCTAATTTCTGCTGAAACCTTATTATTTTCAGGTTATCTTAAGCATGGGTTACGTAGGTTGGGTGAGTCTAACCTGATTCCACCAAAAAATGATAACTCCTGCACGTGGAAATTAGCTTCCGATGAAATGATACGTTCGATGAAAGGAGTTTCGATAAAGTGATAACTACCCGTTTTTCGGTGAAGGACGGACAGAAATGACCGCGAAATAAAGTTAACATTATAAAAAAGAAGAAGATAAAGAATTGCTAAAAAATACGCGATACTCGGAATACCGAGTGCCACAGTTTACGTTTTGTGTATCACTAAGTACATAGTATAAAACAAGGTCGCTTCCCGCCGTTTGTCTCTTTGTATGTGGGTGAATCAACTTTTAAGGTACTCCCCATTTTTCGCAATGTTTCACAAATTATATTTTTTTTAGAAAAACTATTTATTTCCTAACATCGTGGCTTACACGTTTATAAAATCAGACAAATAGGCTAAAATTTAAAAAAAAATGTTTTAAAATAATACAATTTTAAATAATACGAGTAATATAGTTGGTAACGCAGGGGATGATGTTGTCCCCAGGTTTTGTATGAAAAATGTGCATTTTCCCCTGAGTTACCAGGGTTTTTCGAAAATTAAGAAATATTTGAGGTGTCTAACATGTGAGATCTGTAAATTTGATGGTCTGATTTTAATATTCATAAATTATTATTAATCATAAGTCACCAGGAAAGTTTTAGTGCCGCAAAAGAAAAGGAGTACCTTAAAAGTTCATTCACCCATGTACGCTTAGGATTTTAGGATTTAAACCTTTAAGGAATGTTTGTACACTTGGCAATTCACAATGTTGCAATCTCATGCTCCTAACTTAAAACTTATTATCTATGTTTTAAAAAGAGTGCCAGCCAAGAATAATCAACGTGGTACCGTTTTTGATATGCTGTCTATTAAATTTACCTAAAACAAATTATTATTTGTATTTTAAGCACCCTGTACAATTATGTACAACTATTTATTTTTTGAGGAGACAAAAACTCTGTTAAAACTGAAGTGAAACGACGCTCTTCAACAAAACAAATAAAAAACCTTTTTATCATTACTAAAGAGCAGCCCCGTGCAAGCCTTTCATGAAAACACGGCTTGATTTTTTATAAAAAACGATTCAAAGTATAACTATTCATTTTATGAATGACGTTCAGACTCGCCGTCGTTAGGTAAAGGCTATAAAGTGAAAAATTTACCTTTAAAAAAAGTACCACAGAAAATGTTGAATAAACATATTCAAAAGTGGATTTTTAGTCTAGGAATGCCTCACAAAGAGTATTTAAGGACAAAAGTGCCCTGTTAAGAATGGTTACTGTGCAAGTTGGGTGGAACGGTCGACTTTGTAGTGGCTCGGAAATCGTCGTGCTCTCTAAAGATTTGTTGTAATAAAAGTTTTACAGTGAATACGGTAGTATTTTTAAAGGCGATTGTGATAAATGTTACTTTATTGATGCTAGTTTGTTTTCAAAATAAAATGTTAAGAAAGCAGAATTTTATTTGAACCTTAATTTAAAGATTTCAGTCAAATCATTTTGAAAATGATAGTTGATTGACCTTTACAGAATAAATTGATATCCTGTTATTTACTAGAAGACGTGACCTCTGTCCTTGTTAATATCCATAATGTCCTTGTTAATGTCAAGAGCATATTTTTAACGTTTTATATACTTAGGACGTTTAAATATATAAAAATAATGCAAAACCTGAATCACAAACATTTCAATTCCAGTTAACCTTCAAAACATTTTTGATGTGAAACGTTTTTTATTTCGGTCAGTATAAGGGTCACTTGCAAAAATCAAATTTAACAAAATTATGAAATAACAAGATCGCTTATAACTTTACAAGTATAGCACCTACCAGCATTATTTTATTATCATCATTTAGAGTACTGCATATGTAGCTGGCGTAAATGACGCTGTAAGCGCACAGTTCGATGCATTATGAACTAAATTTACCATCTCGCATGCCATATGTATCTGTTTGATTACCTATATCAGCTATGTTATTCTGTTAAAACAACGTCATTCAGTTATACTTAGTCGATGAATATCCGGCGAATTTACATCGTCCGTCAAGGTGGGTAAATGACATTCAACTGCCTGCACTTTCATTTAGTCGCTAGTTTGACAGCTGGTCGTCTGTGAAACCAGCGACTAAATGAATGAGCAGGCAGTTGAATGTAATTTACCCACTTTGACGGATGATGTAAATTTGCCGGCTATTCATCGACTGAGTAGAACTGAATGACGTTTGTGTTAACAGAATAACATAGCAGGGTCCGTACTGTAAAGTACAAAGACTATAGTGCTCTCTAGCACGCACAAGACGTTTCACGTACAAGTATTTTAATGCGATAAAGTAGAAAAGTGAATATTTACTTTGACGTTGACTATACTCTACTGCGGCTGCGTCCCTGACACAGCCTACCGGGTTTTGTTGAACAATTTACGTTTGTTGCAATAAACAAATAAATATCAGGGGACAATCTCACACAAATTGACCTAGTCCCAAACTAAGCTCTAGGCTTGTATTATGGGTACTAGATAACGATAAACATAGAAAAACATACTTAAATGCATTGAATTCATCTATGACCCAGGTACAAATACTCATGCTCATCGCACAAAATATTTGCCCATACCGGGATTCGAACCCGGGACCGCTAGCTTCGTAGGCAGGTTCACTACCAACTAGGCTAAACGCGTCGTCGTGCAATGCCCAAACAATTCAGTCATTTTAAATGATGAAAACTATCGCCACTTTCTACGGATCGCGGTCATAATACCCTCATCACCCAAAACTAATTACAAGCGCTGGGCAGCGAGGAGAGACGGCCTCGCCGCAAATTATTGGTAAGCAAATATCTACGGCGTGTCCCCTTGTTTTGAAAGTGTTTTAGGCTGTCCGTTTTGCAACGCCCTGTATAATTACCGCATGTATAGCATGATCATAATCACCCACTAGCGAAAATGCAGTAATGCGGTAATAACGAATTATGTTTTTTACAAAAAAAAAATGTAATTCCGTATTTGTAAAGCAGAATGATTTTTTTTAATTTTTTTAATTTTTTAGGGGTTTAATTTTGTCATTTATAATAATTATTATTATAATTGTTGTGTGATTTAGATTCTTACAACAACAAAGTTAAAGTCAACTACTGCGGATTAAAATTAACTTTTTAAATTGAACTCGAAAATTTTAAATTGACGGATTGAAGGTAAACCGGTATTTGAAAATACAAACGCTTAGTTGAAGATTTGTTTCGGTTTGCGTTATAATATGGTTGAATTTAGTGTCAATATCTCTCAAAGGTCGCTCCTCTTTTGTAACAAACCTTTTCTGTTCATTTGAACTAATGGTATTTCAGTAAATACATTTGTTTGCTGGAGTTCATTTTATTTTACATCACATAATACATATATGTATAAATAAGTTAGGTAGTAAGTGTTTTACGTATATTTCATTTTAAGTTGAAGTCGTAAACGTTACGAATTTACGTTATACATCAAGTACTCGTATTTGACAAATCTAGCGTAAACACTATAAACCACCACTATAAAGATATCTCATTAAGATTACAGCCTGTATCATGGTGTACATACAGGATGCTTTACAGCGGAGATGATATTTCATTTCATTTCCTCAAAAATATAAATACGATCGTAAACCGCATTTTCAGTTATCCAAAATAAGATATAGCTAAATCAAATACAAGATATTTTATGACAGTAGTTGGAGAGTTATGACGAATCTAGGAAATACATTTATGCATCAATGTTTCGGTTGTTAAGTTGTTGGCATAAAGTGTTCGTAAATGCTTAGTTGCTATAATATTTTAGATATAACATTGGCGGTGTTTGATCTTTACGAGGTTTATAATAATTGGATATAGCTTTTTGTTAATGCTATTGTAATGTAATGAAATAAATTACTTTGTTTTTATACTTATGGCTCTGTTTTTACGATACCTACTTATTCAAATAAGCTATTTTAGATACATATTTGTGCTAAATAACTAGATTTATTCAAGTAAACAATACAAATATTTTTTGTTTAGCTTATCTTATTTTAACACGTAGATAAAATTTCACCCTCAAATTCGTTGTATTCAAGAATTTAAACCGACACCGAGGCCGTTAAAAGTTTAAAACAACAATAACAACGCAACAATGCTGGTTATTTTTTGTAGAGGTGGGCTAACGCGACCTGGGGGTGTTTGCCTCAAGGTAAAAGAGATGGCGGGGTGCGGGCCGGACTCTTCCACGGTTTGGGTGTTGCAGTCTCTCTTGACCTCGATGGCAGTAATCGGTGGTGGGCCGGCGGTCACGTCCTGAGAGATTCGGAGGGAACGCAGCACCTGGACTGCTGTACCCTGGGCATTGGTTGGAACTGTTTCTTCGTGGGAATCCTCCAGCCTATGGCTAATTTCCGGCTTATGGGTGGGCGTTTATTTGAAGGTGATCGCTAGGCACCGCCACCCGGAAAGTAGCCTTTTCATCATATGAGGGACACTAGATATGGGATAGGTGTGTTTGAAGGGTGTTTGGACCCACCAAATTCTACCCACAGTACAGGCAGACAGCGGGGAGAAGGTGAATCAAGCAAACTTTCCCTCGCTTCTCGCCCGAACTTCCTGTAGAGCCAGCTATGTTATTCTGTTGACACATTGTAGTTCAGTTCTACTCAGTCGATGAATAGCCGGCGAATTTACGTCGTCCGTCAAGGTGGGTAAATGACATTCAACTGCCAGCACATTCATTTAGTCGCTGGTTTCACATACGATCGTCCAGTGGTGGTGAGTGACGCCAAAGGTGGTGAGTGACCCACATTACACGGCTCTACTTGTCTGAGGATGAGCGTACACAATCATTTCCTTTGGCGGAGGCTCTTTAGAACGACTGGGAGGCGCTCAGTGGTTGGTTCCTTCGAGCATCCCGCTATATCTCCACTAACAGCACTGACAACCACCGGAGTGGTTTTAAACGGTAATCGCGAGAGTAGTCCTAGGCAAGAGTCCGTCATAGAATGACCAACTCTTGGCCAGGAGAGTAATCCTGGACAAGGGCCACCTTTGTGCATGATCAAAAGACAAACATCCAAACATCCTCTCCTATTTATATCAAACTGTAGCAGCAAATTAGAAAGTAGGATACAGACTAGTAGGATGTATTTAAACAATTTCAGCGATAAAGGGTCTATTTTGAATGGAAATCAGGTAGTCTGGCTAGTGTGTTCATCATCTGTTCCCACCAACGCTATATTCTATAACTTGCGCCCGTTTGTTAGCGATGCAGGAAAGTTCCCCGGCTGGGTACAACGTCGCTTTTTGCCGACCAGCTCTACTTTAGACCGGACCCACTGACCCGATTCATGGAGCCAGTGCGTTTATCGATAGAGGAGGCATGAAATGGTTTATGGAAAAAAAAATCCCATTTAGTCTTACGACGCTGTTAACGTTTTCTTGAATTGATTTGGTTTATTATTATTATATATTAACTTTAAAACGAGAGCAATAAACTAGCTTCCAAAAAAAACACCAGGTACTTGATATGAGTAGGACTCGAACCTAGTATTTGGCTACCCGCTTGCTAAGCGCTTTTCTAGTTATATTTGTATATTTTTTATTATGGGATTATGATCTTATAATTTTTTAAATATTCATAACACCCTGGACTTGATAAACTTGACTGCATGATCAATCCAAATGGGTCAGTGAGGGGAAACCTGAAACTATAAGACACAGGGAAATTTGTACCTAGGAACCATGGGTCAACTTTTTGAAACATTTTTAAAAAGCTTTCAGACACAACCAGGAATCAAAATAATGAAAAATATTTTTGTTTTATATCTTTTATCCAAACCAAGCCGTCTGTTTTACATAATTATCTACTTCATGGAAAATCAACTCCCCTTCAAAGAAGCTCCTCGATCGTGACATTACCTGATAATAATGTTTACAATACTTTCTACTCCTTCCGACAAAAGGTCCCATGTGACATGCAACTGTTTTCGTATAATCAACCTAGTATTTTACCCTCCAGGGTTCAATTTGATCTTGTTTGTTCCATTGTAAGGGTAAAATACTGTCACATCTTTGAAGAGTAGGTCGGCACCGTGGTACAATATTTGCAGCTCGCGCTAATTTAATTAAATGTTATTTAAGCGAGCATTCATTATGATTGTGTTTAAAATGCGAATCTGAAATTAAGTAGGTACTTTTGCTAGTGTGATTGTTAATTTCAATTTGCTGTATGGTCAGTCGTATAATTTGGTTCTCGTTAAATTGTTTTATTGAATCGTCAACCGTTTCTGTGGCAGCGACGTCTATGGACGTCAGGGAGTGTGGATATTCAACCTCTGTCCCAGTACTATTTATACGTTTTCAAAGTTGCACAATTATGATTTAATTTTTTTTTATTTTGCCACAAAAGAAGTACACGTTTTGCATCTTTTATGTAACCTAGTTTCTGTATAAAAAGCCACAGCTTCAATTTTTTTTTGATTTTTTCAAATATTTTCCTCTGCACTCTCTCTCTTTAAAGTTGATTCAAAGTTGCTGCTGTCACTTTCTTTGCCATAGCAATAGAATAAGACGCAGCCACTTTAATGAAACTTGAAAATTAATTGACGTCTCTGAGTGCGGCAGTTAGTCTTAGACGCTTTCTATGTATTGAAGTATTTATTTTTCTACATAAGTATGTTTATCGTTATCTCCTACAGCTTTGTTTGGGACTTGGTCAATTTGTGTGAGATTTCCCCTTGATTACTTATTCATTTAAATTGTTATATTCCGGTGACAGTACTAAGATAATTTTGATATAACCTAATTACTTAACATAACGTAAAGATCCCCGACAAAATCAGGACCCTCAAGAATCAGGAGGTATACCTAAGTCTGAAAGTGACTTGACGTGGATTAAGTCAACTTTCTAACAAAAAGAAATCAAAATCGGTTTACGGACAGATATTTTTGCATGATTTAACCATTCATGAAATAAAACGAATTCATAATCTGATTACTGAAATTGAATTAAAATTATTTTTTGTTGCAAAAATTCGAATAACCCTTAAACATAGTCTATAAAAGAGGCAACCGTTCCAAAACTGAACTGCTCGTATTTTATAGCTAACAGCCATTATGTCAAACTGCCGGAAATAAAACGTCACAGTAGTCCCAACATTGTAGCGACGTCTCAACTGTTAAGGAAGCAAATAGCGTCCACTCAGTTTATGGGTGATAAAACATGCAAATTAATACAAAAGAAGAGTGGACGCAAAGTTTAGTGAGAATTCAAGTGTTAATATGCAAACGCCGCAAACAATGTGCAAGGGTTTACGTCTTATTCTTACTAAGCCTAGAAAAGAAAAGAAATAACATATATAATATATACATACATAATGTATGTATATTATATGTGTGTAGGTATGCATGTATGTAACCAAAAATCGGATGTTCCACTCCTAGCTCCTAAACTATTGAACCGATTTTCATGAATGGTGTCATAATGATTCATCAAAAACGCGCGAGTGCCAGAGGCTATACATATAAAAATCATTTGCATTTTTTGTCTATTTATGATACATCAAATCTCAGACATTAATAAACCAATTCGGTTTTTTTTTCGAATGAATAATATACTTCCAGATTGAACCCTTATTGTGGAAACAAAAGCTATGAAACTGAATTACTTTTACATAAAATATAAAAATGTCGGTGGCAAGCACGCCGGCTTGAGTATATTTATGAATGATTAACTTCACAAAATATTAGAAGATACCAAACTAGGCCATTCTAAGAGATTGGTAATTTTTTACGCTTTTAAGTAGGTATTTTAAACAGAAGTAGACACATAACAGTCAATTCCGATAAGGTCTTCTGAAATTGACATAATTATCACTGATTTTTCGTAATATTCTGGGTAATTAGTTCTTCGAATAAATACAAAAAACGTTTTTCTTTACGTAATAAAAATGCGAATTCAAGTGCAAAATAAATGTGCGAGGCGTAACGTAGACAAAGCTGGTGAAGAGGTTCGTGACTCGTCGCTACTGCTACCATCGGTAGTCATTTTGGACTGTTTAGTACAAGTCTAATAAATAAAACCTTATTATTGCAACTAATAATTTCAGAGCTGATTAAAGAACGACCTTAACGATTTCCATCGAACCTAGTTCTAAATCTAACTTACCTTTTCATGTCTAGGTAAAATATTTTTTTCTTGTAAAATGCTGTCAATTTGACTTTTTTTTTATGTGCTAGGAAGAAGGTGTTTAAATCCTGTCGTACATTTTTATCGCGTAGACCTGCTACGCGCTACAAGCGTAGCTATCGTTAAACTACGCAGCTACACACAGCTGTGTCACCTAGTGTCAACCTTACTAGACGCTAACCGCGTCGTCAAATAGATCTACATGCTGATTACATTTAAGGGAAAATTATTTTTGTTTATTTCGGTTTTAAATTTCTGAAAGAGATCGCCATGTGATAAGACCGCCGCCAATTAACACATTCGTTGCCGCCTGTGTATGTAATTTTAACACACCAGTGTGTCAAAGACGCTGAATGTGTGATTAATCATTTTAAAGTCACTTGACTTTCATATGTATTGTTTGCTGTATTTTTTAATTTAAAAACAAAACCAAACACGCACGGCCCGACTGTCGAACAAGTTGTCATTAGATTTGTTTTGACCTCGCGAGTGTCACTAGGTACTATGGTTTTAAAAATGCGAAGTTGGCTAAATTAAAAATATATTCATGCTTATTAACCTGTAACATATATTAATATTATATACGACTATATAAAAACATTCAGTCGGGTTTTTTAAACATGTTTTTTATTTTTTTATAATGCGCGGCATTTTTTGTAAAATTAAACCCATCAAATCAATATGTTTTTTTTTAGTTACCCTAAATCCCCATTTTACAATCGAATTACAAACCAATAGTACACCCCGCGACACCAGAGCTGAAAAGGGTAACATACATATTCATACCTACGGATATACCTAAACATATACAATCTTTAATTAAAGGTCGCTTCATACCGCGGTCGTAGGGACGCCCCTCGCGTACAATTACTTTTTAATTAGCGACACAATATACTGGGAACTTTTGTCTGTTAAGCCTTTATAGGATTAAGAGGAAAACGAGGTAGGTTTTTCATAACTTACTTTGCTGTAGTAAGTGCTTAGTTAGTAAAATGGTATAAAAATTAGTCGAAATAAACATTTTCTATTCTATTCTCATCAACCTGTTTGTAGACCTAATTTTCTTCTTTGTTTTTTTTTTTTATTACACTGGCTTTCTTGAAGTCATTCAAATAGGGACTACTGAAAACCAGCGTCGTGGGTCGTGGTCCGCCACGTCACGGCATCATGCTGAGTGATACCCTATTTGACACTATTTGATACTTTGTTATACTTACCCTTTATTTTGTTGTTTGTTTTTTTTTGTGTTATATGTATTGTGTCAAATTTTTGTCAATAAAATTATTTTTATTCTGTTCTATTCCATTAAATTCTAATTGTAAATAATGTGCCCTATTTTACTTTGTTTTTAAAAGCATACGGTTTTTTATGATATGACATTTTACCCCCTTATTCATAAACGCAAAACAAACCTACTTTAGTAAAAGTTTGCTTTGTCACTTTCTGTCATATTCAAATGTCACAATGAAAGACAAGGTCACAGAATACTTCAAGCGTATTGCAAAAACGTATTTATGCTTTAACCGCTACATATAAAACAAGTTACATAGGCTTATTAATAAATAATAATAAATATCAAGGGACAGTCTCACACAAATAAATTGACCTAGTCCCAAACTTAGCACTAGGCTTAATATGGGTACTAGGCAACGATATACATAATTATATAGAGAAATACATACTTAAATATATAGAAAACATAACAAATACTCGCGCTCATCCCACAAATATTTGCCCATACCAGGATTCGAACCCGGGACCGTTAGCTTCGTAGGCAGGGTCACTACCAAGTAGGCTAACCGCGTCGTCACATGTTATTATTACATAGGTTAGGCTAGGTTAGACTTGTGACCACTTAATAAATTAAGTACATATTTGCAAAATGAAAATTTGTAAAACGATACAGTTTGCCAAATATTTGTGAAACATTAGTGAACCAGTGCGTTATCATGGTTACTATTATAGTTTCAAACCAACTGAGGTCGTATAAATAATCGCCAAATACTAAAAAGTTCCAGGCAGTGAACGGGACAGAGATATACGACTCATGTAGCTTTATCCCTTTTATTGACTGGAACTTAGAAAATTTTAATAGCTTTTAATATGCCCTCTGTTATATACCATAAGTATAGTATAGTTTCAATGCACGAAGTCACGCTTTTTAGGGTTCCGTACCAAAATGGTAAAAAAAGAAACCCTTATGGTGAGACTTCTTTGTCTGTATGTCTGTCTGTATGTCACAGCAGTTTTTCTCAGCAACTACACAAGCTATCAAATTTAGACATAATTGTATAACTTCCCAAGCAGCACGCAAGCTGTATAAGAGCTTATACAGCCCTTATGCAGCTAAAACTAGAGTTATAATGGCTGTATAAGCTCTTATACAGCCATTATAACTCTCTGAGAAAGAATATTATGAAATTAATTTTATAAATAATTGAAAAGGGTCTAGAATGGGAGGTTGAAAAATGAAACTGATTTGATTATGTAAATGGGTTGTCGTATGAAAGGGCACAATCTGCACATTTTAAAACAATTTTTTTTAATAATTGTTCGTGACGTTATTTTCTATTTTTAACCAAAAATGTACAAAAAAATAACCGGTTCCCCTATTTCCGAAGTTTATAAACCGAAAAATCTGAAAAATTTCTAACTTATAGATAATTACGGGAAAAATAAAAGGAAGTGTTAAACATTTTATAGTTTTCGAGAAATTGACAAAAAACTTTAAAGAACCGTACTTCAATTAAGGCAAGTCAAAATACACTTTATTGCATACGAATTACATAAAAAGGTATATTTTTGATGTACGGACTTAAATGCCTCGACCTCGGTGCATGAGTCCGACTCGCACTTCAGTTTTTTAATAATAAATTATTACATAACAAATTATTAAAAAATACATATTATAAACAGCCAGTTAAACCATCGCGAAGGTAAACTTCGCTTTCCAACCGCCGGCTAACCCGGTGTAACTTTTTAATAACTTCACTCGGCTCAAGCGAACTTTAATGAACTCCGCCAAAAGTCCTCGGTGACGAGTAACTGCCACTCACACGTTAACTTTCCTTTTTAATATACCAAGTTTCCGGTTCCCGGTTTTTGCGCTCGCTGATTTTTAGCATGTTCGCAAAAATAGGTTGCCAGTTGTTTTTTTTGCTTGCAATGTTACATGGATTTTTACGTGAGTGCAGATATGTGATAGTATTTTTAGGGTTCCGTACCTCAATGAAAAAAACGGAACCCTTATAGGATCACTTTGTTGTCCGTCTGTCTGTCTGTGTGTCTGTCAAGGCCCTTTTTCTCAGGAACGCGTGGAGGTATCAAGTTGAAATTAATATCAAATACTTAAGTCTGCAATCCCTTGGATCAGTGAAAAAATCAAATATCTATGTCAACGCAATCAAAAGATATAGCCGTTTATGCCGCATATTGAAGGGAATCTCAAGGGAATCAAAACCTATAGGGTACTTCCCGTTGATTAAGAAGAATCATGAAATTTGGCAAGAAGCAATGTCTTATAGCACAAGTACAGGAAAAAATCCGAAAACCGTTAATTTGTAGTTACATCCCATAAAAAAAAGGTCCAGTATAAACTGACACCCACTAAGTATGAAAGTGCATACTTATTGCGTGTCAGTTTATACTGGATTTGTTTATATTGTATTCCCGTGATTTACGAACTGTTTACATGCCTTCAAGTTTATGCGGAACCCTCGGTGCGCGAGTCCGACTCACACTTGACCGGTTTTTTTAAATATTAAATCTGGAACTGTTCTGTCAAAACCTGTCAAATTTCAGGTAGGGAAAGAGACAGAGTTAAAGCAGTCATGTAGCTATATACCTTTCTCTCCCTGGGTCTTGGCAGGTTTCAAGCACAAGCGTATTATGCGTCTGTTTTTACGAGTAAAATGGTTTTGATTTAGGTTTTGATTTTGACGCAGGGGTTTAAAAATATAATTTTATAATGCACATCGGATTTTTTACGCAAATTACAACGTGCTTAACAAACTAAGTACCCAAATTAGTAAAATTAGATTGTTATCTCAAAATAATCTCAAAATAACTGATAAAATCAAAATTGAAAAAAAAAACTTTTTCGAGAGCATTCAGAAACTTGTTTCTACATAAAAGTAGGACGAAGCAAAATCACGAAATAATTTTTGTTGTCATTTCTTGGTTGTTTCTCATTAAACGACTTTAAAGTAAAAGTAAAGGTAGAAAAAAGGAAACGGGTATTTCAAAATGAATTAACATAATTTTACATTGAAATAAAATACCTCATTATCATGAGGTACCACTAAGTAGGTACTCTAATGATTCAAGCTCAAGCAAACCTAGACTTGCTAAAATAGTCGTCTTAACAATTTTATTTGAACAGTAAACCGGATATAACCAGAATAACCAGATAAAACCGGAACGTTCCCGTGTGCACAATGCACGGAGAATCGCCGGCAGGACTGCGTTTGAATATTAAGTTGTGCTTAAGTGACAGCTGCGCAAACCAAAGCGCATAAATAAGTGAACGAGCGCTAGTGCTCCGGGCGGGAGCAGGGCTCCACCGAGTGCTGGCGATCTAGCCTTTGTCACAAATTTATAGCTTTAATTTCTGGAAAAAATTCGATCATGTTGCCAATTTCATTATAAACATCACCCTATTACTAAACTTTATTTGAACTTATGTACTTTTTACCTATTCCATACTTTGTTACTCTTTAATCATCTCACAAAACTACGAAGAAAATAAGTGCAAAATAGTTTTACAATGTATATTTTTTCGTCAGTGAGAGCGTTGAAGGGCAAAATTCTGATTATAGAACGGTTTTAAGTAGATATTTATAACCAGAATAACCAGATAAAACCGAAATATAATATGCATTGTGTGAGTAGCTGCGCAAACCAAAGCATTAGTTAGTGCTCCGCTCCGGGTGTGAACAGCGCTCAACCAAGTGCTGGCGTAATTAATATATAATATTAGTAATTAATCAAGGGCATCAATTTAGTATTAATGAAAAGTTGAAGAATAAAGGTGTATTACGTGTTTAAAAAGAGCTGTCGCCGGGTTCATCCTAGGTTGACCCCTGTATGTTTTTTAAATGTTTTTATAAGCAAAACGGCAGCAAAACAAAAGCGAAATTAGATAAAAAGTATTTAATAATCCGTTATTTACTCACGTGTCGTTTTACGTCTATTTTTACCCGACTACGGCGAAGCAAAGGAAAGGTGATGATTTTGACACTATGTATGTATGTAAATATGTTCCACTCTGGCGACACATGAGGTGTCGATTCGTCTAATTATTATGCGATGGTTATAAGCAATTTTTTGTCCTCGGGTTTTAGTTTTTTAACTTTTTCGCTAAACGTTAGAACTCTCGCTTAATGGAGCCCCACAAGACCGATTCGATTCGTCATCGCATCTCAACGCACAGTGGCACCGTAATGCAAAATCTCACAGACAAGCGAGTCGGTGATTATGCATTTATGCTGAAATGCCTTCAATAACTAACATTGCTTGCATATTAGTTTACCTGGAAACTTATTTTCATTATCAGAGATTTATGAAAACAGATTTGGAGTACATGAATGAGCACTAAAACTAATTAAATAAGTTAAAAGTAAAAACTAGTTTTGGTAAAAAATCATAATTATCCTATTTCAAATATATCATATTTGTGGATATACGTGACGAATGAATGAATTAATTAATTAATTCTATTTATTTGCTGAAATGTTTGGGTATATATTGGATGGTAATATTCGTAGAGTTTAGTCGAACTTTATAGCAGAGGATATCCTAAAAATAACACGATTAACAATAATTAAAACGTGTATTCAGCTCCCTAGAATCCGGTCTGCAAAAACCAACTTATTCGTATCAGTAACATATTCACAACTACAACTCTCTTTGTACAAGCGAGCGCAAATTAAATTATGACATCGGATGAAACCGCAAAGTTTTGTTTCTTAACACGTTTATTCTGAAATATGGCTGAAGCTAAGAGTTCACGAGTTATTATGCAGTCCCAGCCTTCGTGTTTATTCTTGAAGAAGCGCTGACGAACCATTTACGTTAAATGCAGCTGGTATAGTAATGAACTTAGCGTTAAGCTCATTCATTGTTTGTACAATAGGGATTGTTCATTATTTTTACAATTACTCTAATTCGAAAACCATTTCGAGGAATAGGGTTTTAAAGCCGTTCTGCATTGTTAAGTTTTTGAAATATTCATCTATTTCAGATATTTCGACACAATAGTATATTTTACTCTGTTTGACTTTCGTTTTCGGCTTGAAGCCCTCTTAGGTGTATCTTACGGGTTAGGCGAAAACCGATAGTATCTTTTAATCATCATCATCATCATTTCAGCCGAAAGACGTCCACTGCTGGACATAGGCCTCCCCCAAGGTTTGCCACAAGGACCGGTCCTGCGCCGCTTGCATCCATCGGCTTCCCGCAATCTTAACCACGTCGTCGGTCCACCTTGTTGGAGGTCTGCCCACGCTGCGTCTTCCAGTACGCGGATGCCATTCGAGAACTCTTCGGCCCCAGCGGCCATCTGTTCGGCGAGCGATGTGTCCCGCCCACTGCCACTTAAGTCTAGCAATTCTTAGGGCTATGTCGGTGACTTTGGGTCTCGTGCGGATCTCCTTATTCCTGATTCGATCACGCAGAGATATTCCGAGCATAGCCCTCTCCATTGCCCTTTGAGTGATCTTGAGCTTACTTATGACGCCCATCGCCTGCGCCCACGTCTCAGTACCGTAAGTCATCACAATGGCAACACACACTGGTCGAAGACTTTCGACTTGAGACATTGCGGTATATTGGACGAGAAGATATCGCGTAGCTTCCCGAATGCTGAATGTTTTAATACACTATTACAATCACTTTTTATCATTACATATCATTTAATTGTTGTAATTTATTAGAAAATGCCATCCAAAATTAAAAATAATCATGTCATCCATAATACCTATGTCTGCTAAACATCGAAATATAATAAGTATGGAAGTCTAACTGGCGCTGAAAATCAGCCCCACTGACTTAGTGCCAGCGGGGGTACTTTTTTGGAAAACGCCCTTAATCTAAATCGGTTAATTCGTTTGGGAGCTGCGATGCAACAGACAGATACACAGATACCCCTCTTTTTGCGTCGGGGGTGAAATCCGCGCCGCTCTGCACCGTCGCCGACGCATGCACTGAACCTGGGGGATTATTCTCTTAAATAACTTGTCAGTAACTTCGCCGAGGAGCAGCCACCGAATAGCCTTACTTGACCTCGGGGCCTATCTAAGATGCATAACGCTAACATAGCGATTATCGAAAATTGACAAAATGTATGACATTGACATAAGCGGCTGACGTGACTGATCTTCAGCTTACGTCAATCCTATACATTCTCTTTGATTTCAAAAATCGCTAAGTTACACATCTTATGTCGGTCGCCGACCGTGAGTATAATCACACGTAACCATCACAGAAGATTAAAGAGGAGACAGAATCCGCAGAATCCTAACTTAAAAGGTTACTAACTAACTATGGGTACAGTCAGCATCAAATAGATAGGAGCAGTGAACATAGCCAAATATATCGCAACACATTATTATTCGTATAAAAAATAATATCACAGGGGCTATTTTATAATAAATAAAAAAATATTTTATTTTGTTTTTATATGTCTAAGATTTACCTCTATTATATATTATACAGGGTATCCCGCGATAAAGTTCACAAACGAATAAGGGTGAAACTATATGAGATTTTTTCACGGAAAAAAATATTGTTAGGGCTTTACAATAATAGTTATTGTAAAACCTTGTGCACTTTATCGCGGGACACTCTGTATACTCCATTTGTTTCAGTAGGTACTTAACTAAGTGTAAATAAAAAAACACGTGATATAACTCGTCAGCCAATAGAAGCAGAACACTGATGTGTCAACGCCCGATGAAAGCGGGTTTTGATTGGCTGTTCAACACAGCCACGTGATTTGGTTTGTTTTGATTTCGTATAGTACCTACAGAAATGGAGTATAATTTGATATATTTTATAGTAATATTTTCTTATGTCATGAACATGGTATATTTCGAACTTAATCGTTCTTTGACGCAACTCATCCAATATCATAGTTACCTAACGCGGCATACACTTAGGGCCGTATTAATAGACTCGTCTTGGGTGATACACCCTTTACAAGATGGGTCACAAGACTGAGCTTTGATTAATAAACCAATCTCAACCCCATAATCCTGATCCTCGTTTCACTTGATACGAGAATCTCATCTCCATTGATTATGGTTATTTGGTGACTTGAGTCCGACTCACCTTTTAAAAAATGGCGGATGCACTGCCATAAATCGATCATCTGGGTGCGTTTTCACAAATAAATCGGTAATAAAAATAAGAATATCCTAATTTGCAACGTGTATTAGGATAAAAATAATATCTCAATCGTATTTAAATAAGAACATTACCTAAATTGCACTTTTGCCGCTGAATACAAGTGCCTAAAAATGGTGTGCTTTGTGTCGTGTTTATGTGAAATTATAATGAGTGCTAGATAATTTCCTATTAATAGTAAAAATACGAGGTATCGACCAAGCGATGGCAAAATAATAGCTCATGCCCATGTGTACCTATAACGGCTATATATACCAAACCAATGCTTCTGTGCGCGATGACCCTAAAGGCGCGAAAAATTTAACTTCACACAGGCAAATTTCAAGTAAGTACCTACCTACAATTTATATTTTATACTTATTCCTGATTCGTAATATAAATAGCATTATATCATAATAACAGCCAGATACTAGGCCAATGTATATATATAATAGTTATTTTAAATATTTACTTAAGTAAAAATCTACCAACATTTTATTTTGGTAGGTTACTCATCCAACCCGATATGCATCGATACCACAATAAGTTGGTACCTATGTTTTATGAAAGCTTATTAGCTATTTTGTTAATTAATTGTGTACCTACCTACCTATTATAAAGTAAAGTAATAATTTATTATTATTTTATAAAACTAAGCGTAAACGTAAAACGGGTCGCTATATAAAGTAGAGAAGAGAGGGATTTGACAATTTTGACATAAGCATGGACGCATTGTCGTTGCATAGGTAGTGTTTTATTATTGTTTGATAAATAAAAAGTGCCTGATTTGTTTGAAAACTTGTACTAACTTTTACAACAATCAACTAGTAATAACAGTCAGATGTATAAAGTTTCGTGTCCTGACAAATGTGGTGTAAAAAGTGTATGTGTGAATAGTAATTTCAAACCAAAGAACCTGCTGCATCTTCTGTCATTTATAGTGTTTAGATATTGTGTTTAACTTAAATTCGTTTTGTAGGTTGTCGTCAGTCCAATAATGGAAAACTTGGATAACAGGCACGGTTCGCCGGAAACAATCAGGACTCCAAAAAAGGTACATAAGATATGTATTTGGAGATGTCAGTGTTCAGGAATTTCAACACCGACAGCAAGCAGTTGACGACAATGACTAATCGTTTGTCAATTGACAAATAAACATGAATTTTGCTTATGTCTAAATAAAAGGGCTTTTCTTTACAATGATGATCAATTTCAAGGCCAGGTAAATTCAGTTTGTAATGTACCTATTAAGTGACCTTTCAAGATGAAACAATTAATTTATATTGTTTTTAAATAAAATACCTAACTTTAGATATAACTCAGGCGATAGGGTACCCAATTTTTGTCAACTGCATTAACTATTTAAATATAATAATATCATGTAAGATTATAGGTTAGACATATGTTTACAATTTGATAGGCCTGCTAAAGATGTCTTGTCTATTTCTAATTTCTTAAAAGCGGTAAGTATAGAGTTGTAAAGATAAGTGTGTTAATTAGTTATATGGTACTACACATAAAATATAAAAAAAACATTTGACTTGTTTTAGTATTACCTAGTTTTTCAGAGAGCGCTGATGCAGTTAGTTTTTCAATTACATCTGTTCAATATTTAATTAAAAGGTTGTTTGTATTTTGTATTGTATCATCAAGTGATATATAATTCATAGAGTAGATAAAACAAGATAAAGATAGCTTGTAATTTAAGAATACATACCTACATACCTACATATCACGGACAATCTCACACAAATTGACCTAGTCCCAAACTAAGCTCTAGGCTTGTACTAAGGGTACCAGGCAACAGTATACATACTTATATAGAGAACTACATACTTAAATATATAGAAAACATCCATTACTCAGGAACAAATACTTACACTTATCACACAAATATTTGCCTATACCAGGATTCAAACCCAAGACCGCTAGCTTCGTAGGCAGAGTCACTACCAACTAGGCTAACTGCATCGTCATACAATATTAGTTAAATGTTTAAAATACTGCTTGTAAGAAATATAATATAGGTAAGTATTTAGTTCAAATTACCAAATAACAGGTTTATAAAGTCTGGAGTTATTAGAAAATTAGTGTTATAGAAACTAAGCATGATATTTTCATTATAATGTTACCTACTTACTTATACTATCACTGCCTTTATTACCATGAGACAGGTTAAAAATATAATTAGGTATTTCATAGAAATAGAATAGTTGGGAAAAAATTGATGACCTTAGTAAAAGACTGGGCAAGGTGGGGTGAAAATGAAGAGGCTTTTAACCTGCAGCCTGCAGTGCATCGAGGTGGACTGATATTATGATATTTATTTCACTTATTTTATATAAATTTATTTATATAATTATACCTTTTACATCTTTGAAACAGGTCAGTATTTGGGTCAGGTTGGTTAATAGTTAGATACCTAGGCTAGCTATAAATCAGTTAAAAATAATCTCAAGTAGGTATGTTTTGATTTTAAAACTTGTGAATGTAATATATAAATTTAGTGTTTTTCTTTTATAAAATAAACTGACCACATTCTAATAGTAGTTTTATTTATTGGTGAAGAGATATTCAGGGTCTGTTATAAAGTTTTATTTTATTGTTTTGATAAATATAATATTTAACTTAGGTCCTGTTCCAGTATTGACATGTAAGTTTAAAGTTTAAAGTTAAAGTTAGCCCTCTCCTTGTTTATTTTCAATTGTATGAAAGGGAAAGGGCTAAATCTATCTGTTGGATATCTATATTTACTTGACTATTGTGAAACAGGTGGTTAGTGTGATGAATGTAATTAATTAGGTTGGTCCTAATGATTCAGAATTTCAGAGCCACATTAAGATGCTCTCTGAACTCCATTGAAAAATAAAAGTTACTAATCTCTTGACTTTAGAGAGCCTTCACTGAATGTCTTAGTAGGTACAATAAAACAATGTAGTGTGGTTCTCATAGTTATGAATTAAATAGACACAAAACCATCAAGCTACTGTTGAAGTTGTATTGGCTCTTGGTGATTCAGTGCTTATAATGTATACATATAATAATGATAACTTTTAAACGTTAATACTTTGACATGAAGTTTTCGTTAGGTTTTCCCCTTATAGACCCAGCTACTAATTGTTTTTTTTGGAATGGATTGATTATGGAACTCGTATGCCTTTCTTTTTTAGGGTTCCGTACCCGAAGGGTGCCCAACGGGACCCTATTAATATGCCTACGCTGTCCGTCCGTCCGTCCATCTGTCTGTCCGTCTGTCCTAACTATAAAGAGCTGTATCTTTTGAACCGTAATAGATTTTTTTCAGAATATGTGTTATTACGGCGGATTTACTAACAACTAAAAAAAAGTGAAATTATAAACGTTTACCCCATATAAGAAACGTTTTTTTTTCAACGTATTTTTATTTTTGTTGTATCATAAAAACGGTACAAGATACAAGCGTCAAATTTGTTATGATTATAAAACAAAACCTATAGAATAACAACAAATACTAAAAACCAGCCAAATTTGTACGGAACCCTCAGTGCACGGGTCCGACTCGCACTTGCCCGGTTTTTCGTAGATACTTTCATTTTTATTCTATACACCTGAATGCAGTTATATAACGAGTTTGCGTGAAGATCTAGCCTCATTTGTTCTGCTCCCACTAAATATGCATTAAGATTAAAGGAACTTGCTCCATCCGAGTTGGAAAGCCCCTGCCGTGTTCCTGGGTACCTACCAATGGGCTAGCAGAGGCCTCCGTTTGAGAGCGAGCCCACAGTGCAGCTAAGTATTTGGGGGCTATCTGCCGCACTCGGAGACGTTCATTAATTTTTAGCAAAGAAAGAGACAGACACAACTTTAAATGAAACAACAACAACATTGTTGTCTTATAACAGCAGTAATAGGTAAGTAGGTAATATGACCCGAAACCTCGTTAAACCTATCATCTTCCCATTGCCTTTATATAATCTAGGGTCGGCGCAGCATGTTTTCTTCTTCCACACATCCACTTATCAGCCGTCACTATAGTATGTATTCCGTTTTACCTCATACCTATTTATTATAAGTATGTACAGTCGAACTCATAAGTAGCTTACATTTTAGTACCATGTCACAGTTACGTATTATAAGTGTCAATAGTTTGAATTTAGTATGTCAATACTGCGACAAGGTACTAAAATGTACAGCTACTTATGAGTTCGACTGTACTTCACAGAGTTTATATATGTATTTATCTAACTCTTTTTAGGTCTTATAGCCAGTGGCGTAGCTATATAGGTCACTAAAGGCCCTGGTGCAAAAAAAAATAATGGGGCCCTATTATCTAGATCACTTTCGAGGTTGAGGTTTGCTGGTCAGGGTCCGAGCCTCGGACCCTCGGGGGGCCCTGCTTATAGCCCTCCGCATTTAGTCTTATTATTTAGTTTCTTTATCACCGCCGCTAATTTCAATCCTCTCCTTAGAAATTCAAATAATTTATTCAGTAATCAGGCTCTTTTACAGGCGCTTCGGACAAGACCAACATTTGATTGCTGAGAAGAAGCGTCGCAAGAAACTCGAGCATAAGGTTTTATACACTCATCATCATCATCATTTCAGCCGAAAGACGTCCACTGCTGGACATAGGCCTCCCTCAAGGTTTGCCAAAAGGACCGGTCCTGCGCCGTTTGCATCCATCGGTTTCCTGCAATTTTAAGCACGTCGACTGTCCACCTTGTTGGAAGTCTGCCCACGCTGCGTCTTCCTGTACGCGGACGCCACTCGAGAACTCTTCGGCCCCAACGGCCATCTGTTCTGCGAGCGATGTGCCCCCGCCCACTGCCACTTAAATCTAGCAATTCTTAGGGCTATGTTGGTGACTTTGGTTCTCGTGCGGATCTCCTCATTCCTGATTCGATCACGCAGAGATACCTATTCCGAGAGCCCTCTCCATTGCCCTTTGAGTGACCTTGAGCTTTCTTATGACGCCATCGCCAGCGCCCACGTTTCAGTACCGTAAGTCATCACTGGCAACACACACTGGTCGAAGACTTTCGACTTGAGACATTGCGGTAGGTATATTAGACGAGAAGATATCGCGTTGCTTCCCGAAAGCTGCCCAACCGAGTCGGATTCGACCATTAACCTCTTTCTCGAAGTTGGACCTACCTAACTGGACAGTATGTTCCAGGTAAACATAATCGTCAACAACTTCGAGTGCCGAGCATCAGATTACCACGGGAGTTGGTATTACATGGGTGTTCGACATGATCTTTGTCTTGTCCATGTTCATCCTCAGACCAACTTGTTCAAAGGCTCTGCTGAGGTCATCGAGCATTGCGTTTAGGTTTAGGTTAGGTTATCAGGACGAGTCGTGTGCCATACTTTCTTCATTTCTACCTATGTAGGTAGTTTTTATTGTCGCTCGCCACTCGATATTTGAGAAAATCTATTATTGGAGGTCTTTATTAACGCAATAAAACCCAAAACAATGATTTGTGTGAGTTTGTGCGCGCAAATCTCAGAAACGACTTAACCGATTTGGATTAAATTTGGCCCACAGATTGTTTATCACCTGGATTTTAACACATGGGATACTTTTATCCCGGACTTTTACGCGGACGGAGTCATGCGGAGTCGTGGGCATGCTATACATATTATGAAATAAATAAAAATCTTAATGGAAACAATAAAGGCATTAAGTCTGCCATTCGTACCTACATTGTGTAATAAATATGCAAGTTCAATAAAACATTAGATTTGTAGGTGAAACTTTATTAAACTATCTTTATTAGATTGCTAAACAAACACCTGGCCTGGCTCGGGACCTTGAATGTGGATCTATAGTTATCTTTTTAGTAATGTATATTTGAAATGTTTATGTAAATGCACCATATGATTAAATAATTAGGTTGCTTGTTTAATTACATATAGGTATATGCCAATAAACCATGCCATGTCGCATAAACATTCATTAAATTTAGTGTTACCTCAAGTTCCTTGTTGTCACTTTATAGTGTACCTTAGCAAATTAAAAAGTGACAGTTGTTCTTATGGGATATTAGTGGAACATTGATGAAATGCTGTTGATAGTGTGCATAGTAGGTGCAATGACAGAAATATGGTTAAATTTGCAGGATCAATAGCACAAGTTGCCCATGACTTGTTTGTCGCTTGGTAGCTCCTCTTTACCTAAGTTTAAAATCAAGAGATAAATACCTATCAGAGGGACAGGGATCCACTGAGTGACAAGTAAGAAAATACAACTTGTGTTAACCATACTGTTATAATAAAACATTAAGGTAAATTACACCTGAATTTTAATAGAAAAATAATTATTTAACATGGATATCCTACTATCCTATCTTCCAGGGTGGCAGGACAAGATGATCATCTGAAAATAAAAAAACAACAAGTATATTATAATATACACCAACCTGTTTAATACAGTTTGGTTTCATAATTGTGTTAGGTAGTTTAATCTTTTAATGAACATTCACTAAACATGCATAAATCTATAATAATAATATTACTCCTCATGTAAATTGCCTGGCTGTGTTAAAAGTATCTCTGATAACATTATTTAAATAACGATTGGCCCATTACAACCCTAATAGCCTTATAGATTCTGTTTAACCAAGACTGTCTGAGACAGGAGGACTGATTTATATTATACTAGTATTACCTTAAACTCATACAACTATATTCCTAGCTTGTAACATTAGTCCAAGTTTCTTCATACATTTATTGAAAAAAATATTCAGTTATGAACATTAGTTTTTACTTTTCTATTACATTATATCAAACTATTAATAAAATTACATGTATTGATAATGTGTTAGTAGGAAAATTGGACTACCTACTTTTGCAAGCAAGGCGCATAGTTCTACGAGTTTACCTGGTGTGATTATCCTAGCTAATTAACAAGAAGGTACCTAGGTACCTTCTTGTTAGTGAATTAATAAATAAATTAACACTACATTTTACCTTCTTTAACCCGTAGTGTCCTGTCTACAGGACCTCTATATGGAAATTTTCCGTAGAAACTGCTGCAGACTACGTCAGTCTATTTTGTTATTTTTCATCTCAAGCAGAAGGAACTCCAGCTCCCTGGTAGAAGTCCGTCTTTCTTCAGGACTCGTTTCATTGATTTAATCAAATCCGGTTACGTCAGCGCTGTTGAGGATTCGAGACGCTGCACTTTTTCACCTTTAGATAAAAACCTCATGTATTTCACTTTATCAACAAAGACGGCGAGAAGAACTTATAACCTGTACTGTACCTATAGGAATTCCATTCCCGGCCGGCTCCCAGTATGCGCGTTTTGTTTTTACGATTTCACAGGGTTTTTGAAAATGTGTTATATTTACATAATGACCTTATAATAAAAGCTAGTAAAACAATTTTAAATAAATGATCTAAAAATAATGACTTGCATTTCCACTTTACATCGAAATATTCATTTTTGATGGTTCATAATCTGTGTCAAGTCTAAACGCAAAAACATTTTCTTGCAGAATCAAAACGTTACACCGTTTCGTTCATAATCATCTGTTGCCCATTCGTAAAAAATGTCATCTGCTTAAGCTAATGGCCTAGAGGCCAAAGCTCAAAAAAATAATTAAAAAAAATCAAGGATCAAGGTTGGGATGCGTTTCTCGAGTCCGACTCAGGTGATATTAGTTTATTAATAAGCGGCAATCCTAATCCTAGGATCACGTATTGAGTCGGTCTCGTAAAAGAGCGTATCAACGATGGGGTTGAGATGAGTCTATTAATACGGCCCTTAAGCTCGCAGATCAAGTTACAATTACCATGCGAAATCACGGATGACAACGATGTTTTCTAATAGAATACCTACACTGCACGACTACATGCCAGTTGCATGCAGCGCTGTCGATGAACTATTGTCTGGATCGACGTACGTTGAGGGATACCTTAACGTCTCGATTAAATGAAATGCTTGTGCTATCAAGTCGGGACGTGTTGTTGGTCGGTGAATAGAGATGGGGTTTTTAATAAGTTGGTTGAGACGTCAAGTAAGATAAAAAATCCAGTTTGGACACCTTTTGTCAGTTTCTAATTCGCTTAGGTAGAAAGTGACAGCACGTGACTTAATGTGACATATTATTAATTGAATGATCGTGTATGCAACTAGGTATTCCGAACAAAAGACTGAGATATATTGATAGGTACAGCGTGATCAGTTTTTGGAATAATAATAAAACTGTTGCATTTTGAATAATCATAGAAAACGTACAATAACACTTAATATGTGTACATGAAACAAAGCGTAATAAATTAAACAATCATTAGTGAAATACATCTTATTTCTAATATTTCTTGTTCTATTTCGAAAAACTGATTAATAATTACAGAGCAACTGCAAGTATCAGTTTGACAGCTCATTAATTAACAAAGAGCATAAAACAATACATTTTAAAAAGTATAACTAGTTAGAAAATAGACTAAAATACTGTAAAACTGTACGAGCACTACAAAGTCGGGGGGAGATTGTCTGCCGCTGCGGTTTTTCCCATACGCTGAAATACGGAACCCATTTCTCTGGAGCTGCTGAATTACATTCACTCAATTTATAGTATTGTCTAACAACTCGAGTAATGCAGTCTTAGAATTTAGAATGTATGTACTGACAGTCGTTTCAGGACAAGACACCTTTAGTGTTTGATTTTTCGCATTAAACATTCGTTGTACTTTTAAAATTGTAAAATAAAAAGGGAAAATACAGTCTGACAGTAATGGGTAAGTATCACTGAGACCATGTCCAGGGTGACGACGATATAGGTGATGAAGTAAATAAATAAATCTTTTAACTTTTACTTGAATGTTTAATTATTTTTTATATTACAATAGGTTAAATACTCCTATACACCAATCCCAATCTCATAAAATATTATAATATTAATGTATTAACATAAATTCTAGATGTTTGTATGTATTTAATTCAAGGTTGCTCAGACAATGAAAAATCGGTCGATCACCGAATCGATCATAATAATTTTGAATTTTGAAGGATTTAGATCAATAAAAGAAACGTAAGAGTGGCCAGAAACAAAATCAATAAATAAAGGAGGTTGTAACTACCTTGTTACAACAGTAAACCAAATATATATATTTTTTTAATGATTAAGGCGTAAAATAAGAACAAAACAATGAAGTTCAAAATATTCAATAACCAAAGTACTTTAGAAGCCGGTCTACCGATAGTTCCAAACTTTCAAGCGCTTTCTGCATCCTTTACCGTAGATAAAGTTTAGCTATTTATATAAGAGACTAGTTTATAGGTGACGTCTTTAACCTGATTATGATGATAATTTAAGTACTTAATTGTTCAATATTGGCCAATATTAAGATGTAATTTTAAAAAGACAAACAATTTTTTATTCATAATTTATTAATGATCACTACAGGATGTTCTAAAATGCTTTGTAAATTTATTTTTTTCCCCGAACTGCCTAGAGCTCGCCTCAAGAGCTTTAAACAGTACAAACAGAAAAATTAATTACTCCGGATTCACCGTGCCCCTACATAATTAAACCTGCTTAATAAAACGCTGTCACGGATTACGTTAATATATTGTAATAAAAAATAGGCAAAAAATTAAATGTTGCGGAATTACGACTTGCAATTTTTGTAGGGTTACAATTGAATGATAAAATTCAACACTGACAACCACCAAAAACGAACCGCGTGGCATTTTGATTTTCAATTGCTGAATTAACACGCAAATGGCAGATCAAATTATTTACATGAAGTAATGAAGACTTATTTACATTAAGTATCGGGAGACGAAGTGTCGGCAGGCCTTCCACAAGGTGGACCGACGATCTGATAAAGGTCGCGGGAGACCGCTGGATGACAGCAGCAGAGGACCGAACGTTATGGAAAACCTTGGGGAAGGCCTTTGTCCAGCAGTGGCTGATAATGATGATGATGAAGTAATGAATGTCGCTACCTTATTAACATTATTTTACCTTAATAACATGATTTTGCCCAATATCCGATAACAATGAGATATAACTATCTCATAATATAAATTATAGAACTATAACCATAATACCTATATAACATAATATAAACTAATATAAATTATTCTTACTCTAAGACTAGCAGTGGTGTTTTTTTAAAGATTGTAAAAGTATGTAAGTATACTTTGTATGCACGGTCCACTTATTCCGTACAGTATATTAACGTTTCTCTTGTTTATTTGCCGACGGTAAATTATTTTTTACATTATTAGGTACCTACTCAAGTATTATGTTTGTATCAAGTTATAATTTTATGAAGCTGCTTTTTACTATTTATCAAAGATTTTAAAATATTTCCATACTTTGCACTACCTTTTTGTGTGTGAAACTAATAAGCATCACGTCATAATTTGTAGCTAAAATCATACTATAAATTTATCATATTTCTTATTTCAACGCTGACATCACAATCCGCTGTCAACATTGTTTCCGCCTGACCATAACCCTCTTCCTCAATATACCAAAGTTACTCTCCGACCTTACCTTTACCATACTAATCAAAAATGGTATATGTTTTTGAAACCACCTGTATATTCAACCTTATTAATAAACCCAAAGAGCTTAATAAGCTTAGAACACTTAAACTACAAATGCGCCCTTTTTACTCGGAAGAGCGCCGCGCCGTAACGAAACAGGAGACCCATGTCACCAGAACTTAATCTGCGTTGCAACCAGTATAACTTGGAACACTACCCCCCGCTTGTGAGGTGAACTTTTGATATAATTAGGGTAAATGTACGGTGAAGCAAGGGTCATGGTTATCTGGACGTAAGGTAGCATTTCTCTGACTGACACTTAATTAAAGCTGAATACTTGCATCCAGTTGAGTTATTCGTAATATGATATTCTCTTACGGCTAGTTATTAGTAGTCAAAGATCCTGACAAAGGTCGTTGTATAAGTATATTAGCCTAACAATTACCGCTGAGAAATGAGTATGTCTCCTATGAAAAAAAAAAATGAAAAAGTGTGAAGTCAATAATGCACTTACCTACTGTCTTTTTGCTTTGGTCGGCAGTACATACAATACAGATATATTTACAGAGTGCTTATAAGTAATAAGGGCCTTAAAAGTTAGCATTGGTATGTAATTAGCCCTCAAATAAAACTTATTTTTTTTCGTAATCTTGATAAACCTTCATGTTAAAGGCTTCTTGAAACAGCCGGCTTGGCGCGGCGCGACAGTATCGTGGC
Source organism: Tortrix viridana (assembly GCA_963241965.1). Classification (NCBI taxonomy): domain Eukaryota; kingdom Metazoa; phylum Arthropoda; class Insecta; order Lepidoptera; family Tortricidae; genus Tortrix; species Tortrix viridana. The sequence goes on from OY725187.1 coordinate 10,757,641, forward strand.
GTTTTCTTAGCGTGAAATTTAACAAGGATTTGTATGTAGGCCGTCACTGATCGCGCCAAGCCGAGCGCGGCGCCGCGTGATTTTCACGTTGTATTTGTTTACAAATGTACTTACAGTGTATTTTTGTGACCATGGATGTAGAAAATGTATAGATTGTGTTAGAGAACGTGATTTGGATCATAAGAGCTACAACAATGTGTTAACTTGGATCGAGATTGCGAGAGAACATGTCGCGCGCGACGCAACGTTTTCCTGCAGTGTGAGTGCCCCGCTGCTGTACCGGGGAACGCGCTGCATTGCCGTGGCTCGCCGCGCCGCGCTGGCTGTATGACGAAGCCTTTAATCTATAGATAGGAAGGTACTTAATATTATAATTGCAAAAGTTGTTTCGACGTTTAGATTTTTAATGTTAGTCTTTCAAAAATACATCCTCAAGTCCATGTCAATTAAAATAAGGATACTTTTCTTAGATATTTGAATGACATACTGAAATCCTGGGGACCAAACTAATACTAACCCACACTTTAAAAATCATCGAACTTAATTTTTTATCGCGAAAATTTGTATAGTTTCCGAGGGAATAGCGATAAAAGTTACCAGAAAAACTACCCTCCCCAGAAAAAATATCTTCAATTTTATCTATTCGTGATTCAAATTCCAGTATAAAACGTTCACTTTTCTATTAATTTAATTTCTGTTTAAGGTTTCAATCCATCTTTATATAACTGTAACAAGATTCGGCTAAGAGAGAAAACCGAGGCCTCTGGGTATTGTACTACATAAAAGGGTTATTTGAACCCCTAACCTTGGGTAACCCACGAGTGGGGTTATAGGAGAGGTGAAACCTGGGTTGAATTAATTGCTACAGACAGTGTATTGGGAACTTGGAAATAAGGATGTAGATGAAGGATGTAGAAATGTATTCCAAATCAATATGTATAGTACAGTCGACCAAATATGTGGTCTTCCACCCTAAGGATGAAATCTATTTGCACATCATAAAATAATAAGGTTGATAAGACGCGTTTGTCAGTTTGAAAGACCGACTTAAGTGACAATTTAATTTCACAGGAAGTTGTGCCAAAATTGAAAGACCATTTATTTGGCCGACTGTACATGATATTAAACATTTCACTCTGCTCAAAGTGTGTCTGCGACGCACTATCGTTTAATTTAAACAAAAATTGTAATTCAGCGTTGCATTCTCTTAAAACTGTCATTCTCCTTAACATCTTCACATTTTTTCACACCTTACCAAAGTGACATCAATGCTATCACTCTATCTACTCTTTGTTTTGTTACTCCACGAGCGTTTCAACCGCTGTCAGTCCCTTGATCGCATTAAAATCGAAATTTCTGTAGCTTTGGATGCCATTTTCTAATATTTTATAGAGTTCCCTGACTTCTATAAAATAACCGAAAATGGCATCTCAAGCTACAGAAATTTCGACTTTAATGCGATCAAGGGACTGACGGCGGTTGAAACGTTCGTGGAATCACCCGTTTACATTACGAGCTGTAAAAACCCGCCAAGTTCCAGGCAGTGAGAGGGTCAGAGTTATAGAAGTTGTATAGCTCTGTCCTCCTCCATCCCTGAATCTTGTTCTTTTTTTTAGGGTTCCGTAGTTAAACTAGGAACCCCTAAGAACCCTTATAGATACACAGTTCGCCATGTCCGTCCGTCTGTAGCTTAGCTCAGAGGCTCTTAGTTACTAGAAAGCTGTTATTTGGTATGAATATACAATATTAGTCGCGCCGATAAAGTGGTAAAATAAAATCTTGAAATATTTTTAGGGTACCTCCCCTACACGTATAGTGGGGATGTTTTTTTTTCTCGTCTACCACACGGTGCGGGGTGTCGTTGGATAGGTCTTTCAAAAATAATGCGGGTTTGTGAAAACAATTTTTCGATTAAGTCCCCCCGCCCCCCTACAGCCAAAACTACAAGTAGTAAAAATCTGAAAAATATCTTAAATGAAAGCACATATAACGAATTTAAAAGAAAAACTATCACGACTAAGAAGACTTTATTGGTTCTTGAGTTAATGACGATTAAAACGTTTATACCTACCGAAAATCAGCTAAGATAACTTTAATTAGAAAATTTACTAATACATATTTGTGTATTTTAGGAGATTGTTGTTTGTGTTTGTAAGAATGGCAACGGAACTCTACATTGAGCATGGTCCGACATGGTCTTGCCCAGTTTTTTAACAGTTCACAATACGGCAAAAATAAAACGTGCCTTAATTCAACTCGGCATCCCTTTTAGCTCAGAGTAAACAAGCCTTTGTTGTGTAGATTAAAATTATACGCATATTACCCTACTCCTGTGGTTTCTGTCACAATCTACATAGATAATTTTAACTTATGCATTATAGCACGACGCGTATTTAAGGGGTTTTGTTTGACACTGTTTTAGAAGATGAACATTGAATGCTAATCCTTGAGGCGTAACTTTCGTGTGGTTAAGCATTGTTTGGAACATGATAAGAGTCTAGTTTTAATTTTAATCATCAAATGTTCAGCATCGAATTTAATTCAGTTTCAGAAATTATAACAGCTGATATTGCTAAAAATAAATGTTCTAAGTTGATATATTTTTACGAAATAGCCTGTTAAGGGAGTTGTGGAAAACTTGAAAATAAAAATTGACACATTTATTTTAAATTTATTCATGCTAGTATACATTTTTCAATTTTAGACTACGCAAAATCCTAGTAGGTAGAGTCCTATTTATTTATTATTTCAGTTCAGTTCAACTAAAAGAATAGACTAGATAACTCTGAAAGTCTAAACCTAGGTATGTAACGTTCTTATTACGTTCGATGCGAGCTAAAGTCAACAGGTCTAGACTTCTCAATGTTTTGGATCATATTCTATTGCCGAGAATTTGTGCTGTATTTTGATATTAGCTTTATTATATTGGAGAGTATTTAATGGAAGCAATATACCTGGAGAATATTAGATATTTAATTCAAAAAATACTTAAATGTATAATAATTAAATAACTAGTTATTTTACGAGACTTTCCTTGTTTCCTATTAGTATGTATAAAACATACAGGGTGAGCAATAAAAATGGAAAATTTTGAAACTATGATATAGGTATTTTTTCGCAGAAACCAAGGCTGGTTATAACCAGAAGGCTTATTGCCTAACGCACTCGCGATCGCGATCGCTTTCATTTTTGACAGTTGAAGGCGAGTCTGCCTACAAAATGAAAACAATTGTTCCACTTTCAAGTCGATCGCGATCGCGAGTACGTTAGGCAATAAGCCTGCAGGTATCAAATCCGCTACGAGTTGTCACAGCCTTCGTATTTGCACGACTTGGCGGAGGCACTTCCGTGCTCCCTGACTTAACGTTGGAATGGAAGCACCCCTGCTTACGAAAACAGCGGCCTCGAGTTCGATTCCCAGTTCGTATTTTTCGATTAAATACACAAATAGGTTTCTAAAAGACAATGTGAAACGGTCAGTGTGACGTCATTTCTACGTAAACCGCAACGTTCACGCGCGCGCGCACGACGATCGAACATTTCCGCAATTTCACCCGTCGCTAGATAATGTGACGCTCGCGGCTCGCGTCGCGGGGCTCCGTGCACACCGACGCGAACCGAACGCTGCCTTCGTATTTATCGTCGCCTATATCCCGGGGGATAAAGCATCCGTCACTCTCGCACTGACAAACTGGTCAGAAAGAGACAGATGTTTTATCCCCCTTTATCCACCGCAATATAGGCGACCATAAAAGGTCACTGGATTGGGATGGGAAAGATGTTGACAGTATTTTATACGGTTTACTCTTCAATCGCCGACACTCATTTCATAGAATGTTTTACTTCGCCGAATTTTCATTCCATCGACGGGTATTTCCACGTGCAGGAGTTACAATTTTTTGGTGGTCACATCTAACCTAGCCTGCGTAACCCATGCTTAAGATAACCTAAAAACAATAAGGTTTCAGCAAAAAGTAGTTTTCGATGAAATGAAATTCGTTGGAACGACACTTAGATGAAATGAGTGTCTGTATAACAAGGGGTCGGGATTTTATACATATAAACCACAAAATGAAACTACCCGAAAGACTTATACGACAACTTCAAGACTGGAGTTATTTTTATTTTATTCTCATGAATAAAATAAATTATGGAATATCATAAAGATAGTATTTCACAATACAGCCTTGTGACTTGTGACGTCTCAGGTCCTTGGGTACCTACTTCATATAAGATTTCATACAAACTATCATACTTAATTGAGACTTCTTAAAAAGTAGCGGATTTGATCAGTTAGTCGACATTCCAATAACAGTAGGCTGAGACAAGTAACGTTAAGAATAGATAATAATAGATAATATATAAATTCGTTGACTTATACAGTCGTCAATATTTTTAATTTACCATTTGTCTAAGCCCACTGGACTAGCGCAACGGCTACATTTCGTCCTGTAAATTATATAGTTTCCAAGTAATAAAACGATGAATAAATTCTACTCTCAAAATCGCTGATACGCCTATTAAGTACAAGTACCTCACGTAATTAATTAAAACAAAACAAGCGTATCAAGTGAAACAGCGCAGCAAGCGCAACCCTTTCACACCATAATTGCTTTCCTGGATTCGCCGCATCAAACAACTACAACGCAAAGGAAGCATGGCGCTATTATCTTGAGGAACACGTCGTCAACGAACTCGCTGGCAAGTCAAACTCGACCTGTGATTATCAACTTACGTCATTCCTGTACATTTTGACAGTTGAACATCGTTATAAGCTATGTCCACACCAGTGCGTTTTCATGTTCATATTGCGCTTTCAACTTTCAATTCGTCTTGCGTCAAGCACATTCAATACGTGGGTGACACTGAATCTTCAATAAAATCCAATGTTTTGACTTTATCTTCCGCCATTTTATTTGCAAAATGTTGCACGTCAACCCAACGGTGACGGATCAGCGTGCGCTACGGGCATGCGCTGCTGTCAAACCAGTTTGAGCGCATTCGTTAATGCATGCGCTGTGGTTGCAGAGACATGCATCAGTGGAAAACGCAAGATGAACGTGAAAGCGCACTGGTATAGACATAGCTATAGATAGCGTTATGATTCTTGTCTTGGTTCGCAGCTCAAGTCGTCCCATCAGCGGGCTTTACATGCATGGCTTTAGATAATAATTGACTGGTGCTAGTGAATCGAATACATCTATTCCATATTCTAACGTAAGACTTAATAAAAGGCTTAAGGTTTAAAATAAAAGTGTCTCATCCTGACTTTTATTACTATTTATTACTAAGCGTCTATAATTTTCCCTTTTTTATAGCGATTTTATCAAGACGGAACACTTTTATTTCAAACCTTAAGCGTTAAGTCTTACTTTATAATATGGAATAGATCTATTAATTTCCCTAGCACCTGTCAAATTTTACTCGTGTATACATGCTAAGGCCGCAGACCTGATTATTAACGTTTCTGGGTGTGTGTTGTCACATTGGTCGCATGTCGCGTCGTCAAAGCAGCTCTGCTAAAGTGGTAGGTATAGCTACTGGCACCAGAGTTGAGGTCACGCACATAACGTCATGTCATGTACAGACAGCGGAATTTTTTTCACATTCACTACTTCGTTCATTTCACCTTTGTTGCATGTAGCTGTGTCAATCATTCACCTCATCTTTCGTGCCGACATCTATAAATGCCGCCCGTTATTAATCCTCGTCGAGGTTACAGGGACTATTTCAATTTGTGTTTACCCATCTTGCTATCTAAATCGTAAATTTATTGTTGACGTTACTGTAGCTCTTACTGTTAACTGCATAAGAGCTATGTTAACGTTCAGCATATGTTACGATATTAATAAATAAATAATATCAGGGGACAATCTCACACAAATTGACCTTATAGCTCTAAAGTTGACCATGGGTACTAGGCAACGATAAATATACTTGTTTAGAGAAATACATACTTAAATTCATAGAATTAAGCCTAAAACTAATTGCAAAAGAACCCCAGAGTTGTGTGTCAGAATCAACGCCCAGTTTCAACGCCGCACGCAGTACGGGTTGGGTTAAGTTATAATTGCTGGTTGAGTGCGCCGACAATATTCCTTAAAAGATTAACACCTGGTTATTCAAAGGGCACGGCAAATGACATGGTAACGAATACAAAGCGATCGCAAGCCTCAACTCACTCCGCTAATGAGTAGCACTCCAAATAATACCGCGACACCTCAACAAAAAGGTCGTTTGCCACACCGTTGAGAACTTAAACAGAATAAATATCCCGCGAATGTGAAATTGACCGGGTCTAACTATAAATATAGGTGTGAAGTTATGTAAGTTCTGTTAATATGATTTAATAGCTTCACTTGTAAGCACGTAAACAAATCTAAAATGTTTAACACTGGTATCTCATTGCCGTATTGATTTGAAAATTTTTGTACTGATACTAATGATAAAAAATATAGTGTACAAATACGTTGTGAAATATAAGCAACTACAGTTGTATAGTGAAATGTCAAAACCTACTAAATTGCAGGCAGTGAAATAGTCAGCCTCAACAGGTCAGTTATATTTCCGTCAGTGCACTGCCTGAAAGTTGGTAGGTTTTGTTAGCTTACAATACGGAATCTAGTGTTTTACTCAAAGATTTGTCGAAAAAGTTTGCAAGCTGCAAGAAATTATGAAAACATATCCGTGCCATTCGGTGTAAATGCAGCCGCCGTGAAGTTCTATCACCCATTACACCATCTAAACACCGAGCCGCGGAAATGTAAAAAGGAAACATAACACAACACCATATTAACAAGAGCCCTCTCAAGCCGTTCTTATTCCCGTCTCGTTACACTTTATTACTACCACAGCAGGACGAGGAAGCGCTTACTTAACTGGTCGATAGCAGCATACGTACCAGTTTAGCTAGGGCTTTAAAATCTTCCCCGTTTTTTCCGCGGTTGCCTTATGTTCTAGTAATGAGGGGGGCGTTCAGGGTCAACGTAAAATGGTTTTCAAAAGCAGAATATTCTCCAAAATAATTAAATAACAATTTGATACGCTTCGCGCGTTACTTTTAACAAGGGTGTTTCAGGATGCGAGTGTGATGATATTTTTAATAAGAATTAGAATTTATAACGCAGGTGTTTTAATTTGTAATTAATTCGCTGTAAGGCGTCGAAATTTAAGTGCTCTGTACTCTAATGTTATTACCCGTAATATATCTTTCAGAGATGTTTTAAGAGGAAGCTATTTTAAAATAAATTTGTTAGTTATGTACAGGTTGGCAAAGGAGAGTGTAACATGGTGACAGGTCAAGGACGTTAAAAAATTAGATAAAATTTCAATTTTTTTTTAGATAAAAATTATAAAAAAGGTGTTCGCGAAGAGGAAGACTTGTAGTTTGTCGGTTTATACAATGTGCCAGTCGTTGCTGTGCGACCACTAATTTTTATACCAAAATTGATGACTATAGTCTTAATTACCTCAAAAATAAACGACTTTGAACTATGACATACGGATGGACAGCCAGACCGACATGGCGAACCTATAAGGGTCCCTTGTTGACCACAGAACGCGAAAAATAAGCCTGCTTTTTTCATCAACATACGAACTAACTACAAAATGCAGAAGCACGTTTCCGTTTTTATTTCTTCTTTATTTTTCATCGCCTTAACCGATCGATGTACATATAACTTGGTACAGACATAGTTTATACGGACATACATAGAATAAGGTAAAAGCACCTATTATGGACAGTGCTCCAGTTATTGTCCATAATAGGTGACTTCACCTTAATTCAGTTTCAGTGACAGACGGACAACAAAGTGATCCTAGAAGGGTTCCTTTTTTCCTTTTGAGGTACGGAACCCTAAAAATAGCTTACTTTGGCTGAAATTCATTGAAGTTCTTCCATTACCCGTCGCTTTTTACTGCTGATCCAACAAAACAGCTAATTATGAGCGAGTCGAGTGACTTGCGGAACAAGTGGCGGGGCAAGTCACCGCGAAAATTACTTTTTGCTTGACGTCGTTATTTCTCCCCTCCCTGATAACTCTGTAGTTTCAGGGTTGAGGGGGAACTTTCAAAAAGTACTTCTGGTAACGAATAGTATTGTAGCTTTAAATACACTAGCTTTCCTAGCCTAGAAGGCGTTTTTTAGTTTTTCCCACAGGAACTATATTTGTTTTCGGAATAAAAAAGTATTTTTTGTGTCAATCTAGGATAAGGACTATTTGTGTGCCAAATTTTATCCAAATTCGTTCAACCGTTTAGATGTGATTGATACACAAACATCCAAAATATTATATACTTATACTAACTTTCACATTTATAATTAATAGTGGGTTAGACCTCAGTAAGCAACAATATTTATTGTACAGAGGTTATTAGTTGTAACTTCATGAGTCGTGATTGACTTTTTAAATTAAAATCATCATCATCACCATCATCATCGTCATCATCATCATCATCATTATCATCATTTAAGAGTAACCCTCTTGACAGTGGAGTGAGCGCCATTTTTCCCTATTATTTGCTAGCTTTCTCTTTTGCTTGCTCAAACTTCGTCTGGATCTCCTTATGAATCCTTTGCCTTAAGTAAATTTTCTCTTCTTTTCTTTTTTTTTTCTCTTTAAGAAATTGACTTGTGACAAGCATCCTATCAACTTCCCTCATCTGATTTCTATCATTTTTAACACCTAGCTTTCTCTTTACAATATTAAGTAAGTACTCTCTTCTCCGTTAAACTAATCCTCCTCATCCTTCTCCAACACCACATGTCAAATGCTCTTAGTATTCTGCTTTTTTAAATTTGGATTACCCACCCTGTATAGTTATATCTTTCAGGTGACGAACCCATTGCAAAAACCGTCTCACCCTTAACCTATACAGCCAAAACTGTAATTTATCACGAGAATTAAAAGCCTCGCCGGTCGCTGTTGGCGCTGAACGGGAATTGGGTTGATTGCCTTTTGTTTAACCTCCCATTACACAACTTAGTTGTCTATGGAAATTAATCCTAAAGAAAAAAAAGATTGAACACACTATGTTTGATAGAAAATAATTACTATAGTCCATTTGTTTAGGTATTTAACAAAACGTAAACAAACCAAACCACGTGATATAGATCTTCAGCCAATAGAAGCAGAACACTGATACGTCAAAGTTCGACGGTAAAATTTTGATTGACTGTTTAACAGTCACGTGGTTTTTGTTTGCATAATTTATGTTCGGTGCAAGGCACCTTACACGTGTATTTAAGTAAAACCGTAGTCAGCATTCTATTGGCGGCGCATCGCGCGCCGATATAGAGCAATTATGAGTTAGTGCATACATCGGAACTGCCGCGACCGGGTGCATTCGATCTTAACGTTTATAACATTTTAACATTTCTTAAACATTTTTAAACTAACATAGTTTTAGAGACTATTATAACAGTTAGAACTTTTAAGTCAATAAACAACTTGTTATTTTCCTCTCTTGTTTTAACATTCACCGCGATCCTAATCCGAACATTGGTCCTTCGAACCGGATCTCGCGCGTCATAAATTGTATCGTTGACAAGTGAAGTGCGTGAACTGGTAAACATTTAAGGGTGTGGATTGCAGTGACCACTAGAAAGGAATCAACATCAACATTCGGATTTTCAGTAGTGACAAGCATAGCAGAACATACAAGTAAGATCATTCCTATTTTACTAACACAACATTGAACATGGCAACAGTAGAACGCCAGGAGGAAATTCAGAACAACATCGAGTTGCTTCTTACTAATTTTAGGAAAGATGGAGCAGATAGGAAGAACAAAGCTGAATACTTTGTAATACGGTCGGAAAAGCTTACTGGTTTATGGGGAGAATTTCAATACAATCATAATCAACTTTGTAGAAGGGAAAGTCCGACGCATTCATACTTTACCAAAGGTACATTTGAGAAAACTAAGGAGGCATATTTAATTTTGAACTCGGCACTGAATGAAGGTTATCAAATACTAACTGCGGAGAAGATGTCGACCAAACATGAGCCGACTTCTTTTTCAAAGGCTGTGACGGAAGTTTTAACAAGTGATGATGACGACCAATCACCGAGTGGAGATCCTAAACAAGCAGTAGCTGGAGAAAATCAGAACAAGAAAGAAGAAAGGGGAACGTCGAGCAAATATGATGAAATGTTGCGCAAACAGTTCGCCAACATTAAGGCTTTTGTAAGGACGGTCAATGCCATGGAGATAGAAACCTTAACAGAGAAATGGGAATTAGAAGACGCTCTGAAAACATTACAATCACGGTGGACAGTAATAGATTCCCAACATTGGGAGATAGAGAGTGAAGCAGCACAGGTGGATTCGTCATATGACAAAACATTCAACAATCACGAAAAAACATTTAACAACATGAAAAAAGCCATCAACAAAAAGATGTGGTCTGTCGTACACAGGGAGAAAGCCACTCCTACGTTAGATATTCCTGCTTTCCATGGGAACTACAACACTTGGGTTTGCTTCAAAGACTTGTTCGGGGAAGCCATTCATAATAACAACACACTTTCAAACGCCCAGAAAATGCAATTTTTGAAATCTAAGGTGAAAGGAGAAGCTGAAAGGCTTATACAACACTTACCGATAAGTTCGGATAACTACACCGTTTGCTGGGAGATTCTAACCAACCGGTATAATAACAAAAAATTGATTTTCACTTCCCATATAAACATATTATTTGCATTACCTACTATGCAACAAAAATCATTGGTTCAGATGAAAAAAATGCATGATACTACTACCGAATGCCTACATGCCATAAAGAACTTAGGAGTTGATATAAGTACTTGGGACCCAATACTGGTCCATATTTTATCCCAGAAACTAGACTCAGAAACAAACATGGACTATATAGAGTCAAGAAAAAATCCCAGGGAATTGCCAGTTTTACAGGAATTTCTAGAGTTTTTAGAAGGAAAGTTCACAAGCCTCGAGTCATCTCGTCACAGACAAGAACCGCCAAACCCTAAAACATACTCTCAGCAACCATCAACATCCAATACACGAAAAACATTTCAATCTCATTATAATCATTCATATTCGAACAGTAGTTATCAAAACAATAATGAAGGTAACAAATATCAAAGAAGCCCGATGATTGCGAAAGCATTACACGTGTCTGGTTTCACATGTCCGCTATGTAAAAAACAACATGGAATTTATAATTGTCGTCAATTTCTGCAAATGCCCGTCGAAAAACGATATCATACAGTAAACAAACTTGCGCTGTGTGTTAATTGTTTATTCAGTCACCACGGAAATGTTTGCAACTCAACAAAAACATGCCACAAATGTACAGGGCAACATAACACCTTGTTACATGAAGCATGCGCTAAAACAAATAACCCGTCAGCAATTACAACATCAAATAAATCAAAGGAAAACGCGACGCTTATTTCGCAAGTAGCCCTAGAAAACTATTCAGAGATTCTATTGGCCACAGCCCTATTAAAGGTCAAAGCAGCCGATGGCACCTACCACGTCTTAAGAGCATTAATTGACCAAGGCTCTCAAATTTCACTCATAACGGAGAAGGCCGCCCAAACACTTAACTTAAAGAGAGAGAGCTGTAAGGGTGTAATTTATGGAGTAGGGCAAAGAGAGAACAGTTGTAAGGGGAAACTTAACATATCGTGTACGTCCATGTATAACGATTTCACCTTTAACTCTGAGGTTATTATCATGAATAATCTTATAAAATGTTTACCCAATAAAACATTCGGAAAGCCGTCTTGGTCAGTCATTCAAAACATAAACCTGGCCGATCCCGAATTTTATATCAGCCGCCCCGTTGACCTATTACTAGGAGCCGATATTTACACTAACATTTTACTAAGTGGGATGATTAAAGGAGAAGATAAATTTCAACCCATGGCTCAACAAACACATCTTGGATGGTTGTTATGCGGAAACGCACAAACATTCCATTGCAACGTAGTCATCAACAATTTAGAGGATATCCAACAATTTTGGGAAGTAGAAGATATTGCTGAAGAGGGAGAATTATCTAGGGAAGATATGGAAAGTATCAAACATTACCAAGAAAACACTGTTCGAAATCCAGACGGAAGGTACACAGTGCGCCTTCCCATGAAACAAAATTTCGAAGAAAAACTTGGAGATTCCAAAACAAAGGCCATAGCACAATTTCGAAACATGGAAAGAAAACTTGGAAAACAAACCAAGTTGGCCAAAGCTTATAAAGAATTTATGCAAGAGTATAGTGACCTTGACCACATGAAGCCAACAAAGAGCAATCTGAACCCCGAGTCTTATTTACCACACCACGGAGTCGAACGAGTGGAGTCAACAACCACGAAATACAGAGTAGTATTCAATGCTTCTGCGAAAACATCTTCAGGTTACTCTCTAAATGATTTAATGTATACAGGACCTAATCTACAACAAGATCTACAAACACTACTACTAAAATGGCGTCAATACGAATTCGCCTTCACCGCCGACATCGAAAAGATGTATAGGCAAATTTTGGTCCACGAAGTCGATCAACAATTGCAAAAAATCATTTGGAGAGAGAACCCGGAGCAGCCTCTTCAATCATTCCAACTCTTAACAGTAACTTATGGAACCAAAGCAGCGCCATTTTTAGCCATGATGACGCTGAGAAAGCTGGCTGTGGACGAACATGAACGATTCCCTGAAGCATCCAAAGTGCTGGAAGAGTCCTTTTACATGGATGACTTAGTACACGGAGCGCACTCAGTTGAACATGGTAAACAGTTGATCGCAGACTTAAATGAACTATTAAAATCAGGAGGATTTAATTTGCGAAAATGGTCCTCTAACAACAAGGAAATTTTAGAAAACATAAACATTACTCCGAACAACGAAAACATGATGTTCAATTTCAAAACCGAGAACATATCAAAAACATTGGGTTTATGCTGGAATCCAGAAAATGATACATTTACGTTCAAACATACCGCAACAAAACAAACATCAAGACCTACTAAAAGAATCCTCCTATCAGAAATCTCCAAACTTTTTGACCCCTTAGGATGGCTTGCCCCATTAACTACAACACTAAAAATATTATTTCAAAAAGTATGGTCGGAAAACACACAATGGGACGAGCAAGTATCAGATAACATTTATAACGAATGGTCCAAGGTACAAGCGGAAATCGAACAGATTAAAGAATGCATAATACCGAGGTGGATATTAAGCAATCAACATGATGTAATTGAGTTACACGGGTTCTGTGACGCTTCTCTTGATGCGTACGCATGTGTTGTCTATGCACGAATAAAAAACAAAACAAAAGTTGTACTTGTCGCGGCCAAGACTAAACTTGTACCACACAAGAAAAAATTAACCGTCCCAAGACTCGAAGTTAGTGGAGCCCATTTGCTGGCAAAACTAATGAAAAAGATTAAACATTCTCTTACACAGTATGAAACATTAACCTTTGGCTGGACTGACTCCAAAATTGTTCTCGGATGGGTACAAGGTCAGCCCAGTCGTTGGAGACCTTTTGTCGCTAATCGCGTGGAGCAAATACAAAAGATAATGCCAGCAGAACAATGGCAATATGTTAACACCTCGGAAAACCCTGCAGACGCTGCGAGTAGAGGCCTTACAGCATCCCAGCTGAAAAAACATCCCTTATGGTGGACAGGACCATCATGGTTATCAACATTAAACCAAGACCAAGAAAACTTAACAAGACCAACATATGAGACTACAGAAGAAGAGAAAAAATCCTATACTACAAATACAGTTCAAAATTTCGACTCCAGAGATAACATTATACATTATTTATTAGAAAAACATAGTTCGATTACGCGAGTAATACGAGTAATCGCATGGCTTTTGCGGGCGTTGACACGAACAAATAGTGCACTTCCGCTGACACTCACATTACACGAGTTGCAAAATGCTAAATTGACAATAATAAAATACGTACAAAATAATGAATTTACTACTGACATTGAGTGCTTGCGCAAACATGGAAAAGTTGAATCAAGAAGCAAACTTTTAGATTTAAACCCATTTATTGACGAAAACAACGTATTACGAGTAGGTGGCCGTTTAAGAGAAGCATATATACCATACGAAATGAAGCACCCAAAAATCATACCAAAAGATTCGCGTTTAACAACTCTACTCATCGAACAAGCTCATTTACAAACATTCCATAGCGGCGCCCGACATACCATGAACAAATTAAGAGAAGAATATTGGGTTGTGGGCGGAAATAACAGAGTGAAAAAGCAGGTAGGCAAGTGTGTGACGTGTAAAAAACTAGATGGAACGAAACAACATCAAGTAATGGGAGACCTACCTGCTGCCAGAGTTAATGAAGCCAGTCCCTTCTTTCATTCAGGAGTAGATTATACAGGTTTTGTCGATATTAAGGCCAACAAAGGACGCGGGAGTAAGATAATGAAAGGATACATAGCTATCTTCGTTTGTATGGTCACCAAGGCTGTACATTTAGAACTAGTGACAGAATTAACAAGCTCCGCATTCCTGGCTGCCCTGAGAAGGATGGCCGCCAGAAAAGGAACACCACGACACATTTACAGCGACAACGGGACAAACTTCGTTGGAGCTAACAGAATACTGCAAGAACAATGGGAACAACTACGTCACATTTTTAGTGAATCTTTTCTAACACAAGTTACGGAAATGAAAATTGAATGGCATTTTAATGCACCGTCGTGGCCTAGTGCAGGAGGATTGTGGGAGAGAGCAGTACGAAGTCTAAAACATCACCTCAAGCGAGTAGTAGGCGAACAAAGGTTTACCTACGAAGAATATTCCACGATCTTAGCACAACTGGAGGCCTGCCTCAACTCACGTCCACTGTGTCCACTATCTGACAACATTGAAAACTTAGATGCTCTCACGCCAGCACATTTTCTAACAGGAAGAGCTGGAGTAACAGTTTTAGAAACAGAAGAAGATGCACGAACAAGGTGGCACTTGACACAAAAGATATTTGGAGATATTTGGAAAAGGTGGAAAGTAGAGTATTTGACTCAACTAACAGCAAGACAGAAATGGAGAACTCCACAACAGAACATTCAACAAGGCGACGTGGTAGTCATACATGAGGATAACCTGCCAGCGGGAAAATGGGCCTTAGGTAGAGTTATCGATGTACATCCGGGCCAAGACGGCTATGTTCGAGTCGTGACGCTTAAAACAAAAAATGGGATACTGAAGAGGCCAGTGATTAAATTATCCGTATTACCATTAGAAAAAGACGAACATCATACTCAACAACTAAACAAGAAAGACGCTAATAAATATAAAACAAATAAAACGAAAAGAGGATGCTTCTCAACCGTTTGCATGATGCTCATTTATTTGTTATCATTAATCACCACAGGATATTGCGCAATGGTTACCCCTATTAACAATGGGCAGGGCTTGTACTTCGATAAGGTGGGAAATATGCAACTTATAAGAGATGAATGGAAGCTCATTGCATTCTATGATATGAGCCCATTTTGGGAAGGCACAGCTGCATATGAGAAATACAACAACCAGCTCGAAAACATTTGTAAACAGGTAGCTACTCTGTCTCATTGTGACGTTATCCTGCTCCAGCTTCACTACAGTTACACCGAGCTACAACATTATAATAAAGTACTACTGAGAAATCAATTGAAACAAGATACGCGCGTGCGGCGCGGCTTAGTCAACGGTGTCGGATACCTGGCGAACGCGCTGTTCGGAGTATTAGATGATAAATTCGCGGAACAGTATCAAAAGGATATTAACCTCATTCGAGAGAACGAAAAACATCTAGGAGCACTGTGGAAAAACCAAACATCAATTGTCGAAGCAGAATACAACATGTTGAAAAGAACTGAAGAAACATTCGAAAAACAGCATAAGATAATACATCAACATTTAATCAATTTAGAAAAAGGTGTAACTGTAATGCAAAAGGAACTAACAAAGGCGGAATGCATGGCTCAATTCACAATTGTAGCAATGGCCGCTAACAACTTACTCAACCATTTACGGGCGATTCAAGACACCTTGATAGAAACCATCACGAACATCTTCAATGGAAAGATAAATCTACACATAATCGATCCCCAACAACTTCAACATGAACTTAACATTATATCTGGGCATTTAGTGGCTGATGTGACCCTTCCCATTGAAAATATACAAACCGGTCTACTAAACATTTACCATCTGTTGAAAATTAAAGCACGAATAACTGATAAATATATGATATTGGAGATCCGTATTCCCCTTATAAGCCGAGATAAATACGACCTTTACAATATTATTCCCATTCCGTATACTGCTGAAGGAAACATGATATCAATTGTCCCCATAGAAACACACGTCGCAATCAACTTACAAAAAGACGCATACTTACCTATACCTGAAAAACATTTGGAGCACTGCTTGTTACGTGACACTTTCAATTATATGTGTTACTTAAAGACACCAGTCTACAAAATGCATAACGACAAGGATCTCTGTATCAGAGATGACCATCAAGACCTGCAGTGTAAAACAAACAAAGCCGCATGTCAAAACAGGTGGATAAACTTAGCTACAAAAAACCAGTATTTATACTTCTGTTGCAAGGAGTGTCAATTTCGAACATTATGCCAAGATCAAGTTACAGCAAAAACATTAACTGAAACAAATATCATTAATCTTGAAGAGAACTGCATAGTTAAAACCGACAACTTCACGATATATACCCACAAAAGTATGGAGAGCAAAATAAATTTATCTTTCGATGTACCAACCCCCGAGATCGACCCCATAAACCACATCATAAACATAACTTTCCCGAACTATGGTAGTCACCCAGAAAGCACGAATGAAGCTAAAGACATGAAAAGACTAGGGGAAAGAATTAAGTCCATGAAGGAAGAAGAGCCCCTCCTTCACGATTACTCTATACACGACGTGCATCACTACATAGCCATATATAGTCTGTGGGGCATATGCATAGTCGTATTATTAGTGTACATATACAGGAGATCACGGTGCTACTGGAGACCCAGAACAGGCCCAACAATAACAAACAATCATAGAGATGACCCAGCCATCCCGGCTACGACCGGCGGCTCGGAGTCTCGCCGCAGGGCGGACCCGCCGCCCCCGCCGCCCGCGTCGCCCGCCCCGCGCGCGCGCGGCTCCCGCGCTGCCTGCTGCAGCGACGACGCTGGTGACGAGTGTAGTGCTAGTGCGCGAGTAAAAGTGTCAGAGTGTTGTGAAATTGAACCAAGTGTGTGTTATTCAAAAAACAAGGGGTGCTCCCCCATTTTCAGAAAAATATCTTTTAATTAATTTAATTTTTTGTACTTAGTTTATAGTGCATGCAAACATTGTTCAATCACCTTGTAACATTTTTAAGATTTTTCATCTCATCTCCTCGTTTGCCCCCGGCAAGATGTTCGGTGCAAGGCACCTTACACGTGTATTTAAGTAAAACCGTAGTCAGCATTCTATTGGCGGCGCATCGCGCGCCGATATAGAGCAATTATGAGTTAGTGCATACATCGGAACTGCCGCGACCGGGTGCATTCGATCTTAACGTTTATAACATTTTAACATTTCTTAAACATTTTTAAACTAACATAGTTTTAGAGACTATTATAACAGTTAGAACTTTTAAGTCAATAAACAACTTGTTATTTTCCTCTCTTGTTTTAACATTCACCGCGATCCTAATCCGAACAATTTATGTACCTAATCAAATAGAGTATAGTGGCTTTCAAATAAAATACTACAGAAGAAGAATAATAAGAATGAAGAGATGTGAAACGTATTTTTCATTCTATATTATAGGGCTGATTCTTCAATCTTCAGATAAACCTATCTGCCAGATAAATTTTATCTCTGTCCTTTACTTTCATAATAATGGTAAAGAAAATTAAAGCGAGAATTGTAAGTGTATTTTATTTTATCTAGGATTGGAAAACAGGTACCTTAATCGCATTTTCGCATTATAACTTTAGCATCTATGGCCATGTTCAATAAAAAGAACAATTTAGAACAACCAAAGACAGACAATGTCGGCAGGTTACTGTCAACTTAATTTGAGTTTGACGTAAATAATCACGGCAGACGTCTACGAACTTTCCAATTAAATCAAATCGAATTCGACTTTTTCGACTTTTTGGAAGTTAACTTATGAATATTTACTATAAATGTGATTTTAATTGTTTATTTTAAACGCTAAGTACTTAGTGTTGTAAACTACTGAAATGTCTCATGATATCGTCAACGTTAAATTTATTGATTGATATTCTTGTTGGAATTTGTACTATATTGTAAATGAAGTCTAGTAAATAAAAGATAAGACTGCATGGAAAATTGGAAAAAAAAAAATTGTGTCGACAACACCTACCTCAGAAATTTGTGACGCCATTAAGGTTAATCCAGTTCCAAATAATAATATTGCAGGTGAATACTCGTATATTCTATTTTATTACATTTTCAGACGAATAAATTGCCATAATGCTACCCATAATAACAGTTATGTAATTAGCATTGCCATGGTAATAACAGTAGATACAGCCCGTGAGCACTTTAAATAGGAATTTCGGGTTTGTACTTTCTCTCACTCGCTCTCATAAGCACTTATGCGAGTCTAGCCGACTTTCTCCGAACCCGAATCCTACAGCCAATCGTTATGTGACATTTGCATAAATAGGTAACTATTAGGCTGCCTTTCCATAGAAGCGGAGACGAGCGGTGCGGAGAGGAGCTGTGTAGGAATCGAGCGATCACATTGGTTGTTTGACTGTTTCCATTGAAGCGGAGCGAAGACGATATGTGGATTACAACCAATGTGATTAGGCGATTCCTACACAGCTTCTCTCCGCACCGCTCGTCTCCGCTTCTATGGAAAGGCAGCCTTCACGTTGGCAACTAATGTTTAATGAACAAAGTTTGAACAAGGTAGTCATTGCTAGGAAACTGCAAGTGTACAACTACATTATTAGCAGTTTGCCTGTTTGCAGGCTATTTTGACCGCAGCATAAAGCCAGGGTTATCGGAATATTGGATTGTCGTCGACATTACGTTTCCGCTTCATCAGGCAAGGGAAAGCGGTCCAAGTTTCCCTTGTAATGCTGATAAACATAAAAAGTTATTTAGTTGTGCAAGTTATATGTGTGTCAAACTATGCGAGGGATTTCATTCGAGGGAAATCATGTAAACGCTGTATCTTGACTAGGGGACACGGTTTATGTAGGAAAACATATCGAAATTCTTTGATGTGGTTATCTTACACGTATAATAATATTTCTCTCGTAATAATTCTGACATGTTTTCCTGCAGAATTACACAGATGTTTTTATTATTTTTACGTTTTTATGTAATGCTAAAATAAGTAATATCATTGTCAGTGTGTTTTATTTAAAAATTACTAACTGTACTTGCGTTTCTTCCGGCGCTTCTTCTCAGCATTGGTCTCCTCTAGGGAAGCGCTGGTAGATTTTGACGTGTAAAAGTGCCCATGCGGCTTACTTACTTAATAAATATCTTTTATCTTTTATTTGTAAGAGACCGCCATTTTACTTATATATGCATCGCGATGACAATTTTTATGTGTTTGCTGTGCTAAGTAAATTAAAGATTTAATTTAAATTTGTGTTGCGTTATTTGCCAACACTTTCGTAACTCACAAGCTGATTCTTTGAGTGCCACTTCTCTCGATGGACGAAATTGCAATTATTTATACCATAGATGTTACAGGCCAATGATGAGCCTATTCACATATTCAGTTATATTCAGTTGCCTTGTCTTATCTATCACAACTTCACATTTTCCGTCATCATTCCCTAAATCTGAATTCTTCAAAGCAAAGATAACTTGTTACGTTGAATGGGTTCTATAAATTGGTAAGTAGCTGTACCGGGAGATCTTAGCTGTAATAAGACAAAAGGAAACGAAATAATAAATTATTAAACAGTACTTGACCTACTTGCGTTAAGCCTTTACGTTGCTGGATTATAAGATCGCGATCTTTTTGAAGAAACATATTGAGTGTTGCATAGATACGACGGCTTTCGTTATACTATTGGGTCCAAATAATTTTTTTATCCCCAACGCAAAAAGCTCTCCTCTTGGCTACCAATCTCTATGTTAATTCAGCCATACTAATTAACACCTTCAGTGCCCCCCACTAGCGATTGCATGCTATTTGAATACACCAGCTGTGTCACGGGCATTGAATAAAGCAACGCCTCCAATTCAAAGCCTGCCTTTTTTGCTATTCAAAAAGCACTCTTACGGATTAGGATATAAGTGCTATGTGAAGTGGTGTCTGGGTGGGAGATGATCCGTCAGACGCTACACTATTCAACTTGATGAGACGCACTGTTTTAGGATGCGGCTTTAGTGTGGAGAGCGTTTTTTTACGCGGAACCCAAGAAGGAGAGTAATGTTTTTAGGATTTATTTTACAGTCTTGTTTTATTAACTGTATAAATTGAACATTTATAACAAGTATAATGCAAATCAAACTTTAAAAAACTGACTATCTGCGTTAGTCAACACATATCCAAAGAAATTTAATGATTTTAAAATAGTTTTTAAAATTCTATTTATGAACAAATATCGCTAAAGTCACCGCTTCACCCGCATTATTCAATGATCCTTTTACATCATAAGTTGCGACGATTGGCATGGATGCTGTGAATGCAATTAATGACGTTAGGTGCAGAATTCGGCAAAGTAACACAAGGAGTCCTGTGGAGGGAGTGTTGGCTGCTGCACGTGTCGATCGCTTCAGCTGAGCCAGCCGCCATCTTGGGCTTCTCTTTGGAGAAGTGAAGCGTGGCGGAGTGGAACGCGGCGCAGTGGTCGGAGCGTGAGGCGATTGACACTTTCGCCACAGTTCTCCAATCTACCGAACAACACCAATTATTTATAAAATCTTTCTACCGTAAGTACATGGTTTATCCTACACTGACACTGGCTAAATTGTCTACTAAAGTGGACAGAAGCCATTTTTTAAAAGAGAAGAAGAAGAAGAAAGTAGCACAATCTGCATATATAACTATACATTTATATTCATATCACGTTGTCACAATATCTGTAACTAAAGGCCATTTGCACTAAAAAGCGGTATCATCTTCATATTGAGTGTAACTCGCTCCTCTCGCACCGTGGCCGCGGCAAGTTTCAGCTAATGAGTGCTCGCGTTTACCTGAAGGCGGGTGACGCGAGCACATGACTACGGCACGCGTAGTCATCGACGTAGTCATCAAGTAGCAGTCGTATCTGTAATTGTAAATTAATTGTCTTAAAAATAATGTCTATTAATGTTAAAACAGCTACGTTTTTTTAATGAAACTACCTACAAAAAGTAGTATGCCCGTTTGTCAAAAATGCACTTTAGGCATCTGCAGTTAACCAAGAAACCCCTCTAATTTACCTTTATTTTTACAATACTAAAGACTAACGGCCGCAATCAGAGACGTCAATTAACTTTTAAGTTGCTGCTATCACTTTCTTTGCTATAGCAATAGAATAAGACGCGACAACTTTAATCAAATTTAAAAATTAATTCACGTCTCTGAGTGCGGCAGTAAAAGTGGTAAAGGAATGTCTTGGTGGATTATACATTCCTTTCAAGGGTACTCACCCCAAGGCACTCCAACCTCTTCCACCAGATCACAGTCGCCCCTAATGAGTTGTATTGTAATTCAATGGCCATAGCAACTATAATTAATTCTCTGTTTACTCGTCTAAATACGTTCGCAGGTTTCACCGCTAATGAATTTCGGCATTGTGCCGATAAGCGCAAACAGTCAAATACGCAGCTTCCATTGTGAATATTTGATAAACAGTAGTCTGTTTTCTAATTAGTACCGACTGATAATTGAGTTATACATTTTTACCCGATAGCCGAAGAGGGGGAATGTTTTTGACCTGTTGAATATATACGTAATGGGTTCTATTCGTTCAGTCGCTAACTATCCTCCTAAGACTCCTTGTACAATATAATGTACATAATACGGCCATTGGAATAAAGATTAATTGCAATGGAAATAGAGTGGAATTTCTTTAGTTTTTATGACTGTCAATTAAATTAGAAAATATACTCTATTCTATTTAGAATATGTTCATATTCCATTGGCAAATTTTGTTGTATGGTGGACCTTAGGAGGCTATTATAGAACCATACATACTACTCTGTCAAGAAAGTACCGGGAAAAGATCAATAATACACAAACTGTTTGTTAATCATCCAAATTTATTTTATCACCTTCAAAGTATGCTCCTTCAGAAACGATACACTTACGCCAACGAATAATCCAATCATCAAAACATTTTTTAAACGCTGTTTCCTGAATTGAATTCAGTTCTCGGCGCGAATTCTCCTTTATGTCTTCTACCGATTGAAAACGGGTGCCACGAAGCGCCACTCCGAAGCTTGTTGACTAGTTTGCATGTCAAACTCGTAAACCCACGTCTCGTCACCAGTAACAATGCGTTTCATGAATGTTGGGTCGGAATTGACTCGTTCTAGCATGTCCTCAGCGACTCTCATGCGATTGAGTTTTTGGAGAAAATTCAGGTCTTTTGGGACTAGCCGAGCGGTAACATGTTTCATACCCAAATGATTAGTTAAAATAGTACGGATCGACTCGTGAGATACAGAAAGTTCGGCGGCTATCTCTCTCAAAGTTGAATGAGGATTTTCAGTCACTATTTCCTTCACTTTTGCGATGTTAACTTCAGTTGCAGACGTTGATGGCCTACCAGAGCGAGGCAAATCTTCCATCACATCTCGACCGCTTTTGAACGCTTTGTACCACTCATAAACACGTGTTTTTGATAAAGTCGAATCACCGTAAGCCTTCTGTAACATTTTCAGTGACTCCGAACACGAAATTCCATTGGCGATGCAAAATTTAAGACAAACTCTTTGTTCAATGTTTTTGTCCATTATGAAATTCGCAATACACACTAGATATGATATAACTAAAAACAGCACTGTATTTAATATAAATAACAGATGCAACTCAAACTCCGCGCCAAAATAGAAAACAGTTGTGCCAATCTAACAACAACAAAAAAAACAAAAATTTGAATTTGGAACCATAAACAAATCATCCATTCCCGATACTTTGTTGACTGAATGTACATAATAACTAGACCTGATTTCGACAAACTATGTTAGATTCGTCTTAACATCAAGAGTAACACTGGGAAATTAAAAAAAAATCCCTAACTGGTGGAATTAAAAATATTAACATGCAGCTACATGACTTTTCCTCGAAATCGAATCAGATCAGAAATGACAAGGTCCGTAGAACTAAAATTGACGGCTTGTGGCAGTAGACATTGCCCTAGATATTGCTCGTAGAATGGTCATCGCAGCGGAAAGATTTATTATTTATTATTATTATTATACATTTTTCTACCGTAACGTAAACGATAACATTCACCGAATTCAACATCTCTACTGCTCCCTATATACACGTTCAGTTTCTTTGTCTTTGTTCCTAACTCATAACTCCATTATTTCTAATGTAAAACATCCTTAAAAATACATTTTGTTTAACCCCCAAAGTGCACTGTTAATAAAAACAGAGTAATCCGGGGTAAAACGGACAACGGGAAAAGGGGAACCACTACCAACTAAAAAGGAAAATCGGCCTAATGTTTTTCCACTTATCCCAGGGTTTACTGCAATAATAAAGTATCATCCCCTTGCCCTCACATAACCTTTCAAGATTTGGTTAGTGAGTTGTAGTTCTAAATAAATAATACACTTTTTGATGGATTTTTTGATGAATTCCCATAGTAAAATGCCTTTGGACTTTTTGGGTGTAGTTCTTTGGTTTACCCTTGAATCACCGATACTTATTTCATAGAATGTTCTACTTCGCCGTTTTTTTATTTCATCGACAGGCATTTCCACGTGCAAGAGTTATAATTTTTTGGTGGTCACTGGTCTAACCTAACCTAACCTATGAAACTAATGCTTAAGATAAAACAATATGGTTTCAGTAGAAATTAGCTTACGATGAAATGAAATTCGGTGAAACGACACATTCGATGAAATAAGTGTCTGCTTACTTTCTTGATAAACATATTAAGATTGATATAATATATTTTGAAGGTGGATGTAAATTATCTTGCCAAATATGTTTAAAAAAACGCATACTTACCTACTTAAATAATATGTTTTTTTTTTTATGAATATTACTCATGTTTAAAATAGATATCAGAATACCATTTGGCCACCGATATGGTAAAGCCCTTACCGGAAATCGAACCTGGGATAGTTTATCACTGGCTAAGAAATGTGTCCCGTAACCACCCTTTGCTCATCTGTCAATAGGCCAAGAAACTGATCGACCGGCCCGGCCACGACTTTGAACGACGGCGAGCAAATTCTCTCTTCATTGCACGGTCGAAACGCTCACCGCACACTTGTTAAATAGCATTACAAGCAATGTATTCGGAAATCACTCGACGCACCGCTGGTCGCGAAAATTCGTGGCAGGGTGCATATCCACACCGTTACTTTTTGTGGAGCAACATTATGCAACATGATTCGGAAAAAAATCAAAATGTCATATGATAAGAAAAAATGTCCTTAGCTTAGCATATTTTTCTTTATATGTACATTTTGTTTATATGTTATTTTATTCCGAAATGAGTAACTACGGTGTGGCACCATAAGGCTATCAATGCATCGTCATAACACTGGTTAATCAATATAGCTAGACCGTTAGTGGCCTTCGTTAGCGATCTCGTTAGCCAGCCCGGACCGGCCCGGAGCCGGCTAATTGCCTTTGTTATCCGGATTTTCCGGAGCCGTCACAAGATGCGTTGAGTAAGCGGTAAAGCTCAATGCGATTTGTCGGTGAATGACCGCAGCTGTATGAAATGACTAACGGTATAGTTCAGGGCTTGATTTACCGTTAAAAGTTGCTAACGTTATCCGCTGATCGACAGTTAACATTAGCAAAATATATCGTTAAAATATTAAATAAATTGGGGTAAATTGAGGTAACGTTAAAAGCAAAATGGTTTGCGTTTGACCTCAGTCTCACCTGATGTTAAGTGACGACGAGGTCGAAGATGGTACACGCTTACCCAGAAAATGCCTATTCACTCTTGTCTTGAAAACACCAAGGTTATAAGATTCCGGGAATAGAGACGCAGGGAGAGCATTCCACTCCTTGGCAGTGCGAATAAGAAATGACGCAGCAAACCGCTTCGTCCGAACTAATTGAAATTCGACTGCATGAGGATGGGAGCCCTCCCTGCGTCTGGAAGACCGAAAAAATAAAATTAACAGTAAAATTAACGTTAGTAAGTTAACATTATAATAAAATTACTGTACCAAATAACATTAAAATTTATACCGTTACCAAAGTATTTTTATAGAATGACCGTTAAGTAACGTTATTTATTATGTTAATATCTAGTGACGTTAAAAAGCTCTGGCCCTGGTTAGCTGCGTTTGTGTTTTCATCGGAACTGTGTAAGACCTAAGCGAAGGATTCAGCTTAGGCGTATGCTGAGAAGCAACGCAGATATACTGTATCTGGCCTGCTATGCAGCTAGTACTTAGATGGGGACAGATGTCTACTCTGCCCTGCGCTGCATGGCTGCGTCTGCGTCTCAGCATACGCTTAGGCTAATTCATCTTTCTAGCCTTAGAAGAAGGCGCTCTATTTAAAAAAACCGTTTAGGTAGGTCGAACGTGTCTAGTCTGTGCTTTCTTTTCCATCGCATAATTTGTATTCACTCGCACGCAACCCGGGCTGGGTACACATTATAGCCAAAATTAGAGTGTTTATTAAAAGTATCAATTGAACACTCGAAATAAAATATTACTATGCGTCAGCGGTCATGCAGCCCTAATCTTGCATGTAATTGTTTACTTTCATCCCTTGGTTAACAATCTACTTTCCCTGCTTATATGCAAAAGCGCCGCGTCACAAATAAAAATCAGATAGTTTGAATTTAAAATTTAAAGTAAATAGCGTTCCGAATTTAAATGTCAAAAAAAATCATATTGATTTGTGACGCTTTTTTATATAAGCAGCATATTACGTGTTGAATTGATTAGTTCTTATAATTAGCATTGTATGTTGACCCGCCCGGCTTCGCCCGGAATCACTGAATCACTCCATCCATTGGTGAAAACTGTATGAAAATCCGTTCCGTATGTTTTTGAGTTTATCACGTTCAAACAAAGAGACAGACGCGGCGGGGAGACTTTGTTTTATAATATGTAGTGATGAAAATAAGATTTTACAGCATCTTCGTGCAGCAGCTTCAAACTACAGTCTTCATCATTATGTGAAGGCGATTCTCCTCGACGGCATGGACAGACGGACACGATTAGGGTGGTCAAAGGGGTGACCTTTGAACCAGTGCAGTGTAAAGAAAGTGTAACGTGTAAAAGGAGCAACTTTTATAGTTCACAGGATTCTTGTTTATAAAGAAAAATAAATATGTTATTGTTTTACAAACCAGTTAAGTAGTTTTCTGGTGAATTAATGTACTAAAAAAAACTAAAAACCGACAACGAAAAAAAAAAATTACCCTATATTACCACGTTTTTTTTTTTTAATATATTTTTAGGATTTTTTTTTATCCGCCGTATTTCATACATATACAAATTTTGTGAAAATGAACGGACTATCTAATATGATTCAAAAGATACAGATCTTTGAAGTTAGACGGACGGACGGACAGTGTAGGCTTAGTAATAGGGTAGGGGGTTTGGCTCCCTTTGGGTACGTAACCCGAAAAAGATACTTACCCACTCACTTACGACGTTGAGTACAAAAGCATTTGATTTTTCAGTATTAAGTTACACAGATTTAAAAAAGGTTTAATTGGCTTACTGAGAATGTTTTTAATTTTTTTTACACATATTGACAGAGACCCTAAATGGTGTCAATTTTGTATGCAACCTGCGGAGTTTGGCACAGTATACGTTCAGTGAATAAAATGAAACACGTCGATTAAATGTTAAGCTTTTCATAAGCCGCGAACGTTCCTAATGAAACAATGGGTTTAACGTTGTATTTTATATGAATAACGATTCAATTTGCACATATTTCGTTTTCTGTATTATCCTGTTCTTACTGTGGCAACACGATCGTACACGGCATTTTGACTCTAAATACTATCCTACTGTATATTATTATAAACTTAGTTTTGCCCGTGACTTCGTCCGCGTAGATATCGCTTATCGCGGTTCCCTCGGAAACTGTAAAATTTTTAGGGATAAAAAGTAGCTTTTGCGCTATTCCAGTCTATAATCTATCTCTGTGCCAGATTTCATCCAGATTCGTTCAGCCGTTCTGGCGTGATTGTTTAAAATCATCCATCTTCCATCCATCCATCCAAACTTTTGCATTTATAATAGTAGTAAGATGTGAAAGTTTGTATGGATGTTGATGTTTGTGCTTGATTCATGCCTTAACGGCTGAACGGATTTGGACAAAATTTGGCACCCATTTTTATCCTTTATTAATTAAGTACATAGAATACATCTTATCCCGAAAAATTTCATAGTTCCCGCAGGAAACGCGATAAACGGCATAAACGCTTATGGAGTCGGTGGCAAAATCTACTAATGTACGAATATAAAAATTATTTCT
Organism: Tortrix viridana; assembly: GCA_963241965.1. Taxonomy (NCBI): domain Eukaryota; kingdom Metazoa; phylum Arthropoda; class Insecta; order Lepidoptera; family Tortricidae; genus Tortrix; species Tortrix viridana. Next base: position 10,785,266 of record OY725187.1, read on the forward strand.
TAGACATTTTGTAAGTGACGTAGTTTTACCTAAAGAAGACCTCTCTTCATACATAGCTTTACAATTACGTCCAAACGTTGCCAGCTAAATGTGAACTTGAAAAATTACAAAAAAAAGCTTACGACGATATAAAATGCCATTGCATTGCTCTTACATTGTCTTTAACAGTCTTGGCAAGTAATTTAAAACCACCATGAAAAACTTATCACGACAATAAAAACCCTGTTTACCCACCGTGAACACTAAAAAAATACTTTCCAAAACAATGACGCTAGAGATTAAAAGGTAATAAAATGTATATTTACTCCCTGGGGAGTTAAAGCTGCTATTAAAGCCAGCGGGTTATTTTATGGTGTCATAACCAAGACGGATCCCTTGCCTACAAATTTCGATAGACACGGGCTCGATCAATGTCGAACACGAGTCTTAAACTTAGTTCAATTCAATTACAGTTGGACCCTATTAATTATAATTATAATCCTTACTATAATAATATAAATTCTACGAGCAACGTAGAACTGATGGCCGTTGGGGCGGAAAGGTTCTAGAGTGGCGGCCGCGGACAGGAAAGCGAAGTGATGTCAGGCCTTCCACAAGGTGGACCGACGATCTGGTGGAGATCGCTAGAAGCCGAATGGATGCGAGTAGCACAAAACCGGCCGTCGTGGAGATCCTTGGGGAAGGCCATGTCCAGCAATGGACGTCTTTCGGCTGATAATGATAATGATGATGATGAATAATATAAATGTGAAAATGAGTTTGTTTCTTTGTTTGTAAATAAAACGCTCCGGTGATGTATGTTTTACGTAAGTTGTCGTAGGTGAACAAATTGACAGAACCACCGATGTCGTCGCGGTGGACAAATGATCGCCGTCACGACATCTTGATCTCGGCCAAAAAAATCTCGTTATCGTTGTCGTGTCGTTGACGGCGTGCGGTGGACAAGAGGCCTTAGTGTTTTAATTTTAAGGTTTAACTTTGAGTTACTTATCGTAAATTCCATTTAGTTTATTTGATTTTTAGTTTGAGTAATTTAAAATATTGCTTAGTATTTTGTTTGTTGTGTTATTTCTGTTTTAAAATAACAATTACTGATATCTTTATTCAACAAAATAACCTGGTCTAAAGTCACACAAACATCCTCAAACCATTCTTAGCGCAAACGGATAAACAGAAGCTCCGCGACGTCCAAAATGAGTCCGATGTAATAAAAACCACTATCCGAGGAGACAACGGTCGGGAAATATGGCGGCGTTAACAATATTTTTGAATTTAACGTCAACGTCGAAAAGCCGAATGGAAAGTGGGTAGCCGGGAATTTTTTGTATCTCAGAGGTTCCGTACATACTTCTGGGATATCCACTTTTTTATGTGAGAATTGATAAATGACTGATGTCATTTGCTGGTAGTGATATACCAGCAAATGACATCAAGTCAGCAAATCAAAAAGAAGTTAACCATTTTGGTAGAAAGTTAACCAAGCAGGCCCTAACAGTGTAGAGTGCAGTAACTTTTAAATAAGATTCAGGTTTCTACTTCTGTCTCACTCGCTCTTATCTGCTCTTATGCGAGTCTAACTGACTACTCGAACCTGAAAGACTTTTCAAGACTTATCGCACTGTAAGTGCACTTTAAGGCCCATTGAGGACATTATAGCAATATTGCATACCCCAATGCAAATGCGTTTCCAACTGCAACTGGATTATGATGCTATTGTGGAAGAGAGGCTAGTAGAGAGATCTCTCCAGACGGGTGTTGAGCCTGGGGACCGAAGTCCATTGGGATGAAGTTGAAAGTTGTATATATGCAACTTGACTTGTCTTCTACTTGCTACGTGTTGTAGCTAGATGTCGCTAGTCGCACGTTATATATGCTAGTAGCTAGTAGTTTTTCAAGCTATCTTACTCTCCTACTGGAACGTACATTGCGATCACTGCTGCTTCGTGAACACTGGCTCTTCTGCCTCCAATCGCATAAAAAAAGAAAACTAGACCCTCAAGGCATCACCACACTCAAACTAAAGCCTGTAAAACCATCGACACTAAATCATTGTTTATTCTTCCTACAGTACCCTAAAACCCTGAAAGCCTCCTGCGCCGCGCAAACACTTGAACAGGAAAATTGCTACGCGCCAAGGGACTAGCATAAATTCATAACTTTACATCATCATTTAAAAGAAAAAAATCGCCCCTACCATGGCTGATAGCACATCACAGGGTATCTAAACCTACAAACAATACTAGTCCTTGTAAGGTGTATTTAAGGCTGTAATCTGATAACCAGCAAACGAAAGTTTTTAAAATTCATATCAAAAAGGTCGCGTTCCGTAATTTCTGTGTAATTTCGGTCGAATGGAGCATAACGTCTGTTTGTTTGGAAAGTTTTGGGCACAATATACTTGGAAATGAAAAGCCAATAGTAACTTAAAGTTTAGGTTACTTAATTAACTTTTTGGAGTTTGCGTTTCTTCAGCCGACTTTGTAAACGTAACTTGCTCAACATTGATATAATGTTATAACTAATATTGAGAATGGAGTTTCATACATATAAAGCATCATCATCATCATTTCAGCCGAAAGACGTCCACTGCTGGACATAGGCCTCCCCCAAGGTTTGCCACAAGGACCGGTCCTGCGCCGCTTGCATCCATCGGCTTCCCGCAATCTTAACCACGTCGTCGGTCCACCTTGATGGAGGTCTGCCCACGCTGCGTCTTCCAGTACGCGGACGCCATTCGAGAACTCTTCGGCCCCAGCGGCCATCTGTTCTGCGAGCGATGTGTCCCGCCCACTGCCACTTAAGTCTAGCAATTCTTAGGGCTATGTCGGTGACTTTGGTTCTCGTGCGGATCTCCTCATTCCTGATTCGATCACGCAGAGATATTCCGAGCATAGCCCTCTCCATTGCCCTTTGGGTGACCTTGAGCTTTCTTATGACGCCCATCGCCAGCGCCCACGTCTCAGTACCGTAAGTCATCACTGGCAACACACACTGGTCGAAGACTTTCGACTTGAGACATTGCGGTATATAAAGCATGTAAGACTTAAACAAAATTCTCGCACTTATCACACAATTTGGGAATCGATCCAGAAACCTGTAAAATATTCAATATCAAAGTCATAAGAATTCCACCGAGACAGACGTAGATATCTATACCTTATATACAAGGCTCGGATACCGGTTAAATTTTCAAACCATTATTATGTACTTGACGCAAAACCTTTTCAATACGGTTTCGTTCGCAAAAACCGGTTTTTGGAGGAATCTATATATAAAAATCTTCTCGAATTAACCGGTTTCGAGCTAAAAAAACCGGTTAATCCTGACGCACGACGCACGAAAAACAAGTCCCTTCACATCACAAGTCAAAAACAAGTTGCAACGCGTTTGTTTAACGACTGACCTCGCGCGACCCGCCGCTCGTGGATTAAACCGGTTTATTTAGGTTAAAATAAAGTTTTCAAAACGTTCGCATTCCTTGTAAAAGTTCGGAGCATAACCGAAATAAACCGATGTTAACCGGTATTATTTAAACCGGCTCTAAGCCTTGCTTATAATTATATTTTTAGGAGGAAATATTTGTTTGTTTGTTTGTAATCGATAAACTCTGAAACTATTCAAATGATTTTAATACTTCTTTCATCATTAGAAAACAACATTATGTAACGCTCGTGCAATTGTTTTTCCAATACCAAGTGTTTTCCTCGCTACATTGAGGTGAAAAATTGTGTTTCGCACGGCAGCAAAATTATTTGGGTCTCAAGGCCTTGAATCCTTCGTTACGCTCAGAATTCTATTTTTGAATTAGCTAAGCTCGTGGTTCAATTTTAGAATCCTTCGCTAACTCGGGATTCAATACTGGCACTCGCGCCATGTAACAACTTTGTAGCCTTGCATAACAAATAACTATTTAGTACCATATATTTTGCCGGTTGATTGTTTATCTATTACCACTATTACCATGTACCACATGTATGCCTATTTTAATTTTCGTCCCTTAATTACATTATTAATAAATATTTATTAACAATGTCATTAAGGGACAAGCATTGATACTAAATTACACACTTATAATCGTGGTGTTTGAAGGAAGTCTTCAAGAATGTTTATAAATGCGTATATTAATTTCAAACACATTCGAGGTATAATAAGAACAATCAAATATTTAAATAGGCTTTACAAGAGAAACTATAGACCGGATCCGTTGGGCTACATCTATTCTGTTTGTTTACACCTAATAACGTCATGCTTATTATGACGCGTTAATAACGTCATGCTTATTATGACGTCTTAATAACGTCATGCTTATTATGACGTGTTAAACCCTGAAATGTTTTCCTTAATTATTTCATATGAACAAATGTGAAATTTAACGAGTCTCATCCAGCAAAAAACTGTTTTCCCTGAGGTGTTGTTTCAGTTCATATTCCGCGAGATGCCTAATTAAAAATGTTCTTACTTTGTAAGAACGAGAAGCCGGGAAAATATGTATTAAAACTTTCAGGTTGGCACCTATAAAAAGGTTTTCCAAATAAGTTGTTATAAAATGCTTACGGTTATTTTTCCACACCCCTGATAAATTTAAAAATAAAAAATTAATATTTATTTAAAATTATCACTTTTCTTTTCTTTATTATGTTATATAAAGGCAGATCTAAATTTATCTGACAGATTGTGTTATCTAGAGTTTGAAAAATTGGAGCCCCTGAGCTCAGTTTGTCGGAATTTTTCACTGATAATTCTATTTTCACTTAAGTATTTGATTTTATTTGCATTTTCAATTTTTTTTTAATTACACTTCCTTTACTTTTATTTAATTTCATAATAATAATTGAGTATCGTGTACAGTCAAGGTCATAAATATCTGAACATTTTAGTACCTTGTCTATTTTAATGTCATGTTTAAACTGCCATGTATGAATGTCATAGCGATTAAAGTGACAAGGTACTAAATGTGTACACAATATTTATGAACTTGACTGTACTAATGCTACTACTGGTACTACTGCTACTGGCAAGACATACTCGAGTATCAAATTATTAAATTAATTTGGCTGGGAATATATTATGTAGTATTAATTTATTATTAATTTATTAAGTGTACTACGTGTAGTACTTAATCTGGTGCAAAACTAGTTAACAATTAATTTTATTGTAACTTCACCTTTACTACTCGATAAAAATACAAAAATAATCTAAAATCTTATTTTTTTTATGTCAACTTCAAAGTTCATGCTAGGAAATTTGATAACTGAATACGGAACGTTAACGTTTCGTCATCGAGAAAATCTGTATGGCGATTGGAACAGCGCCCCCGTACACATCAAACAGACTACATAAATAGTACGTTTAACATTAAAGGTACATCAAAATCTTTAACCTTCAGTGATGTATCTTTAACCTAATAAATAATGTATTCAGAATGAAATTGTACCAAAACTGTACAAATTACCGGATTTGTCAAATGTTTTTCGAATTTTGACGACGCGGTTCGCCTAATTTGGTACTGACCAGTGTCCACAGATATTCGTTCTGTTTCTCTATGTTTTAATAAATAGGTGTTATTGAGAAAGGGATATGGAGCTATACGACTGCGATAACTCTGTCTCTTTAACTGCCTGGAATCTGGCAAGTTTTACAATTTATAACGTCCTAAGGCCCACGTCAAATTTCGCTAGTTCGAAACAGAATCTTATGTCAGTCAACAAAAGTTAAAAGTAATTTTGAAAATTGTCCTAAATATAGGACGTTGGACCTCAGGAGGCTATTACGGTCAGAGCTTTAACCGAATCACTTTTTACGCTGCGTTAACCAAACTAGGCATATCGACAACCTTAAAGGCCCTTTGTTTAATTTGTCGAGTTTACGGCCGGAGAGTAATGTACAGCAGACGACGAGCGGAGGCTTACTGAATGTCCCGAGTCCTTATTTAAGGGTGTATAGTGATGATGTTTTGGTTAAAGTGCGATGTCGAATGTTTACGTTTTATTTTACGTATTATATGGGTTTGCTCTTGGCTAACTCTTGCCCTTGGAGGACGAAATAAAAATGTATGTATACTTACATACCTTTTACTAACCCGGTTAGCCTAGTCGACCTTGGCTGCGAAGCTGTCCGGGTTCGATTCCCGTAATGAGAAATTATTTATGTGAGAAGTGTGATTATTTGTTCCTGAGTCTTGTCTAGAACTTAGTTTTGGACTAGGCCAATACGTGTTAGTGTCCCCAGGCCCCGTAGCATGCATGCAAAAAATAATATTTGACAGTTTCTAGGGAAATTAAACCATCTATTCCATATTCTAACGTAAGACTTAACCCTTAGGGTTTAAAATAAAAGTGTCCCGTTATGATAAAATTGCTACAAAAATGTGAAAATCGCTATAGTCGCTTCGTAATAAAAGGTAATAAAGTCAGGACGAAACACTTACTTTAAACCTTAAGCAATAAGTCTTACGTTAGAATATGGAATAGATGTATTTATTTCCTTAGCATTTGTCAAATTTTATCTCGTGCCAGGGGGCCTGCAGGTAGTTTAATCTGCCACTTTTCTTTTAATAACATAATTTAATTAAAGTGTAAATCGGACACTTTAGATTGATCTCCAACTTTGAACAAATGGCAATCTATATGAGATCAATATATGGTGGCCGTGGTACACTTACTGCGTCATAAATTCTGTAGGGCAGATTTGCTTCCGACATCAAACCTTAACAGTAATTAAAGTCGGCTTCGTTGTGTATTCCGCAGCGAGCGGCGCCGGGCGCGCGGCTTGTTCGGTTAATAGCCAATTTTTGAACACCCTATATTTCAAAAAAAACAATTTCAAGGCTGTTCTGAATATTTCTAACTAGCCGTATTTAATTCAGTAAGGGCTATCTGGAGAGGATCGGAAGGGAATCGGAAAGCGAAATTGTTTTTAAGAAATAAATTAATTAAAAGACAGGATTTAAAAGGTGAAATTTAACAGACGAGAAGATTATTAAAGCGAAAAAGTAATTTGGTTTTGTTCTATATTTAACCTTTTACCGATTAATATTTGTATTTCACTAACGTTACGAGTTGCAATGGCATAAATAGTACAAATTTAACATCGTCTAAAAATTCTTAGATATCCAGTTATTTTGATTTTTGACATAGCTATTTCGCCTCTCACTGACTTTCTTTTGCCAGAAATTACCTGTTTTAATAATGTCCTTTATAAATCACATAATTTCACATCGAAGACCATGTTATGTAATATTTCAATATTTACTGAAGATAATGGAATTTTACACGAGCTAGCTCTAATTTTAGCAATAATTTAGTTGTTCTAAATTTTAATTAAAACATCGAGAACGATTCTATCTGCTGATGTAATTAATGTTTCTGCTCCTTTGAACACTATTAAATTAAATATGTACTTAAATAAGCACTTTTAACAATAGCTGTCGTTCGTATTTAGATAAATGTTAAACGATTTGTGAAGTATCAAAAATAATAAGTATACATAATAACTATATATAAAGCCATAAACATTTAAATATTGAGTATTAATAACAATAAAAAATAAGTACTTACTTAAATTAATAAGTATTGATTCATGTACTCAAGTATAATTATGTTTTAACCCCGACGCGAAAAATACGGGTGTTATAAGTTTAAAGGGTCTGTCTGTATATATGTGTGTCTGTGTATCTGTGTATATGTCTGTGGCATCGTAGCTCCCAAACGTAAATGAAAAGTAAATGAAAGGAAAGGAAAGGAAAGTAAATCAAAAGTGTTCTTAGCTAAGTTTGGTGAAAATCCGTTGGGCCGTTTAAGAGTTGAGCTCTAACGGCCGCACTCAGAGACGTCAATTAACTTTTAAGTTTCATTAAAGTCGCTGTTGTCACTTTCTTTGCTATAGCAATAGAATAAGACGCAGCAACTTTAATGAAACTTAAAAATTAATTGACGTGTCTGAGTACGGCAGTAGGTAATTGTAGTAAGCGCCACACTCTTAAGTAGTAGTAGTGTGGGTTCGAACCCGGGGTCGCACCTGTAAGTGTTTCGGAGTTTATGTGCGAAATACAATTTGTAAATTTACCATGAGCTTTTCGGTGAAGGAAAACATCGTGAGGAAAACTGCACACACCTGCAAAGCAATTTGACGGTGTGTGCGAAGCTCCCAATCCGCACTGGGCCCACGTGGGAACTAGCCCAAACCCTCTCATTGTGAGTGGAGGCCTCTGTGCCCAGCAGTGGGACGCATATAGGCTGGATTATTATTATATTATTATGATTCAAACATTTGAGCTGAAAATTCGCTTAACAACACAAAGAGAAAGGTGTAAAGTGACGATAATAAAATTAACATAATTTGCAAAATGAAACAACACTGTAATAATCTTTACGCCCTCGAGCCAGTCCTGGATTCGCGGTTGCAATAAATATACAATTTTAATAAATATTGACTCAACAATTATTTTCATACGGTGTACGATAATCGTAACACAAATTTTTATTAAAACCCATATCTTTCGGGCCAGACGCCATTTTGCGATAGTCCAAGTTAAAGGCGGATTTAGCAAGAATTATTTTGGTTAAAAAGCGTTAACTAAAATAGTGTCAATTTTTTTTTATGACTCCTTGTGCGCTACCGACAATGACATTAATTGTACGAAGTTTTTCTTTAACTAATAAGTGTAATTTAAGTATATTTTTATTTTATTTTTGTTATCTATATGTCACAGTATTAGCTTAGTTTTGAAAGAAAATTAGGTTGCTCACACGGCTCTGGTTGAAACACGATCGTAAATAATAATATATAAGAGTGGAATGCGCTTCCGGCGTCTGTATTTCCGAGTGCATACAATCTGAACTTATTTAAAGCTAGGGTGAATAGGCATCTTCTGGGTGAGCTCGCTATATCGTAGAGTGAATCTTCGCCCTTCAAGGGCAAGAGTTAGTCCAGAGCAAGCCCATTATTAATAAAAGAAAAGCCAGCAGAGATCTTCCAGTTAACTGCTTCTGTTTTGCTGTGGAAAAAAACTTAGAAAGAGGTTTCCATCTTGATTCAACTCTGGTCATCCCTGAGGCTGGTTCTATTTGTCTTCTTAAATATTACAAATGTCGAGAGCCAATCGCCAGATAATAAAATTCTCGGGGCATAGCCAAGGTGCATTACGCTAACTTAACAATTTTAGAAAATCGACAAAATGTATGGAATTGACATAAGCGGCTGACGCGACTGATCATCATACGTGTGCTAACTCGGGGCACGAATTCTCAAGTGATGTTGCAAAATATTTTAGGACAATAAATTATATCGATATTTTACTGTCAACATATAGATAAAGAAATATCCTCTATTCTCACTTCATTTTAAAATAAACAATCAACGTATATTACTTTATTTTATTTTAAAATAGATGTCAGCATATTCACTAATCCATGAGTTAATATAATATTCATGTGGGTTTTTCCTGAGCGGCATGATTATAATGGAGTTCGTGGCAATCGTAGCGGGATAATATATTACTTTCAAGTTCTTAGTCTAGCATATTATTATATGAATGGCACTGACAGTAAATTGTCTTATTTTAATTAAAATGGCATCCGTACACTTCTATTATCTTAAGAGGCTCGATATCAGACATGATATTGAACCTCTATTATAGTAATCGAAGATTTTCAATGAGCACATGTATAAACCTAATATAGTAAGTATCTTACCTGGACACTGACGTTAAACTTTGATCCATGCAGGATGATTGCCATACGCAAAAATGATGATGATTTATCGATATCAAATCCCTAGAGTTAGCACGTGTCGTATGATCATTAGCTTACGTCAATCCTATAATCATAATCATAATCTTTTTTAAGTGCATACTTACTTTATACTTTTTTTTTTATTTCTAAAATCGTTAGTTAGCGTGCTGCACCTTAGCTAGGCCCTCTAATTTAGGTAGGTACTTATTTTCCTTTCTTCAGCTAACAAATAATCGTAATGCTATAAATCACATTGGTTTTAACCGCCTAAGTTTGTAACTTGTTCCAAACGCTACCGTTAGCCAGTTATATACCTGCGAAGTTTTAATGGTACGGGCGCAGTCATTGGCTCCAAGCCTACATGGTCGGTCTGCGTATTGCGTACCTTTCGTACCTTTTGCTAACAATGTAATTAGACTCTCAGTTGGCTTTAGATAAAGCCAATTGGCCGGATATCCGGACGGAGTCCAACAAATTGACTTCGGTTATTTCAACCGGGCGCAATTCTTGGTTTCGTTTTTAAAGAGACTCATTTGGAAATATACAGGGTGTCCCAATATCAGTAACCCACATTGACACCGGAGGTAGACCAGCCTAAGACGGACCGAACCAGCCTAACATGACCTCAGTAAAAGTCGCATGGTTTTCGAGATATGCCAGTTTAAAGTTTGTACTGGAAAAGAACTTTAAACTGGCAAATCTTGAAAACCATGCTATATTTACTAAGATCATGTTAGACTGGTTCGGTGTGGGGATGATGCGTACCGCAATTCCACTCCGTTAAAAAAATTAAAAAAAATCAAAAGTAAAAAATAAATAAAAAAAAGCAAAGAAAAAAAAAAGTGTCTGGTTCGGTTCGTCTTAAGCTGGTCTACCTCCGGTGTCAATGTGTGTTACTGATATTGGGATACTCTGTATTTTACGAGCATAGTAATTATAAAATATGTGAGGAGTGAGTTTACATTGGCAGTTTAAATAATTATATAACACGTCAATAATGCATGAACCCTCTTCTTGCTAATCGGTTAATATTAGCGACCCATTAAATAACAGTTTATTCGGGGGTAACTCAATAACCCGTCAAATGAAGTTTGCATATGAATAATTGGAGTATTTAATTTTTACTTTCATCCAAAAGCATGTTTATTTGTTTGTTTCTTCCGTCTTCATGATTAATCGTTTCCAATCCATGCAAAATTTGGTACCGCAATAGTTAATAGCTCGAAAATAAAAGGCTAGTAGTCTCATAAACAACGAAACGCTCAACACCTAAATAATCATACCGAGCAGGACGCCGTCATACGACGACTAAAAATTTTATCTTCCATCTCACTATCTGTTGCCCGGTCCGAAGGGGGTCTGAAATCTTTACCTAAGTGAGAATGATCGCTCTCCACAGGCAAAGAGACTCGTTTACTTTGGGCGAGCTACTTGACTTGACTACACGCTACTTACACCTGACTCAAGCCAAATTTAGTGTATTAAGTATAAAAATAAAGATTGATTATTTTATAATAATCACGAAAGGAAACCACGAATACCATACGAACCACACAACCATAATAATCACGAATGTACCCAAGCAGCACGCAAGCTGTATAAGAGCTTATACAGCCATTATAACTCTAGTTTTAGCTGCATAAGGGCTGTATAAGCTCTTATACAGCTTGCATGCTGCTTGGGTAAGAACAAGTACAAACCGACTAAAATTATTTTATGATTTTTTAATTACCTATCGCAAACCACACAACCGTCACAGTCACTTATAGATGTCTGTCTGTCTGTCTGAATGGATTTTCTTACGGTTTACCAATGGACAGAGTGATTCATGAGGAAGGTTTATGTATATAATTCATCAAGTTTCAGGTGCGTATAATAATGCTCTGCTACTCATGTGAAGCTAGGGCGGGTAGCTAGTACTTGAATATTAACTTACAACTTGCCCACACACTTAACACCAGCAAACCCTCTCAAACGCACTTACTGAAGTAGTGTAAAGAGTGCATTATAATGTAAAAGGTTTCCCTGATACAATATTTAAAATCTCGCCAGAGCCAGTTTTTACATGAAAAATTAACTTACTCTAACATAGAAGACAGGGAATTTATACCAGAGAGTTGGTAGTAAAGCATAGTTAGGGCATTCGTTATTCAGAACTACCTATACGATGCACTTATGTTCCTTTTTACGGGCAAGTAACTTTTAAACTTAAAAGTTAAAATTCAAATCTACCTTTTATATTATATGAATCCCTATTTCCCTTGGTCACGGCATCACGCGTGAACAGCTGGACCGATTAACTTTAACTTTAAGGGGGGGGGGAGGGGGAACTTTAACCGAAGCGAGGGCGGCTCGCTAGTCAGTTACATAATAAACTAGTAACTTGCACCAGCTTCGCGCGGGTAGCACTAATTTAATAAATTATTGCCTATAATCTTCCTAAATAATCCTTCTATCTATTGGTGAAAACCGTACGAAAATCCATACAGTCGTTTCTGAGATAAGCCCGAACAAACACAAACTCAGCGCGGCGGGACTTTAATGTATAATATGTAGTGATATACCACATCACTACATAATATTATACATTTGCAATTTTTTCCGGAGCCTTTTGTTTCGCCAAATTATGTTTGGTCGAATGTATGCTTTCTCAAATTTTAATTTAAAAAAAAACTATTTTGTATTATTTTTGTTTTATTTTCAGGATACCAAAAAAGCTATTTAGATCGGTTAGGTTAGGTTTGAGTTGAAGATGCAGAAATGCACACAAACCGTAAAGTCATATTACGTAGGTAGCCTAAAACGAAAACAAAGTTGATCCCCCATTAACAAAATCCTTGCTACGCCCTTGGACGTGGTGGCATAATAATAATCGATAAAAGGAAAAAACAACCTTTAAACGAGCAAATACTTTCGATTGTCGACGACTGGAATTAACGCCGTTCCCCTCGCGAATCATAAAACTTCGTAAATATTACTAACTACCTGAGACGATGGACCGCGTTATGCCTTTAAATTCACCGTCTTACATAACAGGGAATATGCATTAATTTCTTTTTTTGCTTTAATAAAAAGTCATTCATGTTACAAACAGAAAAAAAATCGAATTACTATAAAAATAACCAAGATATTATACGCTATTAAAGATTTGTTTATATCTCTTTCTTGCAAAACAGAATTTAACATGGAGTTTATATGGCCGTAAATTGACGCCGCTGACGTCTCAGTTTATGTCGGATCTGTCTAATTAGTACTTAGGTTTTAAATGCTTATCCGTATTTTTTAGCCGATTTTAATATTAAGGCTGCATAGAAGCGGAGAGGAGCTGTGTTGCAATCGACTAATCACATTGGTTGTAATTCACATCTCGTCTCCGCTCCGCTTCAATGGAAACAGTCAAGCGGAGACAAGCTGTGCGGAGAGGAGCTGTGTAGGAATCGATCAATCACATTGATTGTAATTTACATCTCGTCTCCGCTCCGCTTCAATGGAAACTGTCAAGCGGAGACTACTGTATCAAATTTGTATAGTACGCCACTCATCCCCGCTCGTCTCCGCCTCAGTGGAATCACATACCTCTTTTCACAGCTCCGCTCTTCTCCGCTCCGCTTGTCTCCGATTCTATGGAAAGGTAACCTTACCATATTTTTTACGGTATTTTCATATATTGTTAAGAAATGCGATAAAAAATTTCATGCATAGTCCCTATTCTTTTAGTATAACAAACACCGGATCACAGAATTGAGGAAAACTGGGAGCCGAGGATTTTATCTCGGGAAATGAGTGGGAGAAAGGAAAATAATTGTTCAAAAGCACCCAAAGTTGCGCCGGAGTTATTTATACTTAGATATGTCAAGAACTTTGTTTTAGACGGAAACGTGCGAAGTTGGTTAAATGATTTTGACGTAACTTGGGTATCCTGTTAACGGTCTTGCGGGATACAGAAAAACAGATACAATTTTTTGCTTGTGCCACGAAAAACTGAACAACTGAACAAAAACAAACTTAGTTTTGGAGTATTAAATTAATGTTTTTGAACACTGAACTTAAAAGACATTTTGTTAATCATCATTCATCTTCTCTTGTTAATTATACTTATATTAAGACTAAATAGCAAATTTCTTTAATTAATAAACAAAAATATTTGAATATGAGTTTTGTGTTTTACTCTATACATACTCCTATTAACATCGCCATATTTACCACATAGATTAATGGCAAATTTAATTTGACACATATAAAAGAAAACAAAATTAATATCATATATTCACCTGTGGCGCCTTATTAAGGTTTTTTTATGGCGTATCAGTATTGGGATTGAGAGCCCGCGCAGACAGAGAGCGTTCCGGATATCCGAGTTCCGCGTTCAGCGTTCTGCGTTCTTTAATGTACAGGGACCGTGCAACGGTCCGGCGGCCTGCTGTATGCGTTATCGTTAGGACTCGGTACATTATAGAGAACGCAGAATTCTGAACACGGAACTCGGAACTCCGGACGCTCTCTGTCTGCGCGGGCTCAAGTCTTGAGATTACAAATCTAGTGTCTAGGCAAATCTCAACAAATACATCTGTAGTAATTTCAACGGTTTATCGGCTCTTTTTTCTTTTTCAAAGATACTAAGAATACCTTTAGAACTCAAACACGCAAGAATTTTCCCAAATCACAACGGAAACAAATAAAATATTCAGATAATAAAAATTCCGGACACGGTCCTGGATACCCAAATGACTTGGTCGTAAAATACCTGAGCCACCCGTCCGTTTCCGTTCAAAACCGGAACAAACCTTCCTGTCAAACCAAATTTGGTCTCCAACGGAATCGTTACTAGGAGTTACGGCGCCGCTCCAGACAATGGGGGAAAACCGTAAGTAGGTATAGCTAAATCCGTGCTAAATCCTTTCAAGCTTGCGTTTATGTGGTGTGATACAGGGTGTAACAAAACCCTGTTCAGTATAAACTGTAAGATCACTAAAAATCATATCCAATCTGAGACAGACTTAGGATTTTTATACCCCGAAAAAATTGTCAGTTTTTGAGTGAACAGCAATTAACGATTCTAGGTGGACGGAGTCATGGGAAAAAACTAGTCTTATAAAAAAACTATACGAATAGAAGACACTAATGGCCGTATTAATAAACTCATCTCAACTCGGATCCCCGTCACAAGACGCGTCAAAAATGACAGTTTTCTATGGATTGACGTTTATTTTGACGTATCTTGAGACGGGGATCACAGTTGAGACGAGTTTATTAATACGGCCCTTACAGTCAATCTCTCACAAGCATTGTGACGTGTAGGTAAGTATGTGTTAATTTTTGCTCTATGCCATACAATAACCACGCAATCAAATTTAAAAAAAATGAATGAAACAGAAAATTCGTTATCATAACAATTTACAACTGTGTTATAAAAAAATTACAGGCAAAATATTGATTAGTTTTTGTTTCTCATCCCCTGCAACGCCGAAAAAAATTAATGTTTTATCTTATGTATGTGATCAAAAAATTGAACACCCAGCCATCCAGCTTCTGAACTATTGAACCAATTTTAATTGGGGTGTACATAATATTTAACAACGTATCAGTTTCTTTTACAAAAATATGATCTCGTGCGTTATTAGTAGCCAATAGGTGTTACTTATTTTTAAGTAGGTATTATTGTATTTTATTTGAAAAAATTACCTTCTGCTAGAGTATCTTGTGGCGCCGGCGCTTTTTCTATGCAATAATGGTCAAAGCGCTAGTTTCACTCCATATTACCGACGTATAAGAGCCCGCGTGTGGCCAATTTACTGCATAAATATTTTGTGTTGTGTGTTTTCAATGCACTAACGTGCTTCGACGTTACACGGATACGACAATTTATTTAAAAACTAGCGTCTGCCCGCGACTCCGTCCGCGTAGAAGTCGTTTAACGCTGCTTCCTCGCGAACTTTTAAGTTTTCCAGAATGAAAAGTAACATATGGGTTAATTGAGAGTATAAGCTATCTCCATTCCAAATTTCATCAAAATCCGTCCAGCCGTTGCAGCGTGAAAGAGTAACAAACTAACACACACACACAAACGTTCGCATTAATAATATTGGTAGGATAAGTAGTGGTTTGAAAGTTATGAATTGAAAAGAAAATACGTAACACTTCCGTTGCTACCCAATTTCCAAAACCAAACCTATAAATTGTCCCAAACCCAGTTACAAAAGTATGCCAATATGTTTTGCAGCATAACACCGTAACATAAGTCATCAAGGGACCCTCCTCACGCCATGGCACGTTACCAAAACAGCCTTTGTTTGCAACATAATTAACTATGTCGCCCATTGTCTCGCAGACAGACGGACAAATGATAAATTGGTCAAAAAAATTAGGTAACGAAAATACATGCCCTTTAGCTGAAGGTTTAGGTTTTTTGCTGTTGTGTGCGTTGTGAGATTATCTGATAATTTATTTAGTTACACGTATTTGTCGTTTTTTGATATCACATTATCTGTTTTATAAGAATATTTTATTAGCTAAGTATATGCTTCTTAAAGCATAAACCTAGAACGCTGCAATTCAGAACCTTTAGCCTTAAAAGCCAAGCTTTGTACAGCTATATTATAAATTTTGAAAGCTTTCCCGAAACGAGAACAAAATGGCCGGGAAATTCTAATTAAATTCATAACTTACCGTTTTTATATTTCTTACGCTAAGCGAATGGCCCAGCTCTTGAGAGCAAAGTATGCAAATACGGAGTTTTAAAACTGAGATTAATCGAGATTTAAAAAACTGAGCTGCTGCGAAATGTAGTTTGACCTTTCAATAGCCACTTATCCGTGAACAATGTTTGTTTTTAAAGTATGAAAGATTTTTCTACAAAACTTTAAAAATGAAAAAACGTTATCGCTTTCTTAAAAAATAGTCAAGTCATCCTCCTAGCGCCTTTTGCCGTTCGTCGGGGTACGCTGGACCATGATCCAGGTTCGCCAGTCTGGTTATTACAGTGGAGCGACTGCCGCCTGACCTCCGTAACCAATGGCAAATTTAAATTAGATAGTTAAAGTAAGAAAGAGACGTTGAGCGAAAGAGATAGAGAGTACTCTTTAAGTCTACAAACTGCCTCTTTTTACCCGACTACGGCGAAGCAAAGGAAGGGTTATGATTTTGACACCCTATGTTTATGTATGTAAATATGTTCCACTCTAGCGTCGTTCCCAATAAACCGATTTTGATAAATGATTCGTCTTTATTGTGCGATGGTTATAGGCAATTTTTTGCAGTCGGGTTTTACTCAACTCAAATCAAAAGCTAATCGCGGTCAACGACATAAAAAAATGTCGAAACTATTTTACTAAAAATAAACAAAAGAAGGTTGCGCAACATCACGGCAGCAAATTTACGAGTGTAGCGAGTAAGTCATACAGATAGGGGAGGCCATAAATAGGGCGGTTTAGTACAGGTGGCCCGTCGGGCGTGCACCGTTTTGTGCGTTGGACCCTTTTGTCGTGGACATACAGCTTTAGAAAATGGCAAGTAATTAATAATACACATAACACCAAAACAGAAGAATAAACAACAAACATTTCGTAGTCATTGGATGCCTTTAATTATTTCACGATCTATTTCCACCGGCAGCAGTTCATGGTCGCACTAAATTTGCTGCCATTGGCTAAAGGAAGTAGCTCCTTTTATTTATTTTGTTAATAATGCTACATAAGATTCAAAATGGCGATCTGAATACTGATCTAATTAACTACATATCCTTTAAAGCAAAGAAAAAGATCTCTAGGAATCATAAAAACAATCAGTATACCTATTACAAGTAATATTTAACATATCATTTAATGCTCCACCCCTAAGGATGTGTCGTATATATAATTGTTTGGAGATATAAATATATATTCTCTGATAGCGCGAACAAATTTAGAACCAAATTGAATAATAAGCCACATTTCTAGTTTAGCACATTTATTTATACCTACTTCAATCTTCACTTATTAACTGAAATTCAAATGCTGTGTACAATTATTATTGTGTTGTTACCATTTAAGTGTCTTTTGTTCAGCCTTAATTGAAAATGTTTGGAGTTCAACCAACATGTTATTGTACCTAATAAATAAAATAACCGGCCACGCAATAAGGAGAGAAGGAGAGAAAGTAAGTATTTGATCGCCTAATTTCTAATACGTTTGTAGTTTCTTTTTCCTTATAAGTTCTTATTATAAATTTTATTATTAGCACTTTGTTTGTTGTGTTGCAGTATATAACTGTCAAATAAATGTTAAAAGTTAAAAAGTTTGCCAAAGATTGACTGATTTCACTGACCATGTGTCCAATGCCCTGAAGATCGTTTAAAGTGAGCCGCGCAAACCGTTCAATCCCGATGCCCATCGCGATAACTCTCGCGTTGCGCGTACGCCGCTCTATCGCAACGACAAAAATATGTGCACGGATACAATCTAAGATGTATGTAAACGTGTTCTTGAGTTATTGCCTACAGAGATGCTATTTCCTAAACAACTCAGTTTTCAATCCGTTGACGAAATGTTAACCAGCAAATGAAAGTTAACCTAAGGCAGGGTTAGGTACTTACCGCCTAGACCGAGCCGGTACGTCAACGAAACCAGCGATCAAAATTTTTTTCTCACACAAATTGACCTTGTCCCAAACTAAGCTCTAGAGCTTAGCATAAGCTCTATAGTATAAGCCCTAGGGCTTATACTATGGGTACTAAACGACGATAAACAAACTTATACGTATATAGAGAAATACATACATAGAAAACATTTGTTGGTAGTGACCCTGCCTACGAAGCTAGCGGTCCCGGGTTCGAATCTCGGTATGGGCAAATATTTGTGTGATGAGCCCGAGTATTTGTTCCTGTGTCATGTCAATATCTGAACACGACTCTATTGTCAAGGCGTTAGAGTGCATGTTCAGATATTTTTGACCACTCTGATATGTACAGATATATTTGATGGCGAACTGTACAAGCCTTAGTTTGGGACTAGGTCAATTTTTGTGAGATTGTCCTACACATTGTTGTTGATTTATTTATTTATATCCATGACTCAGGAACAAATACTCGCGCTCATTACAAATATTTGCCCATACCGGGGTTCGAACCCGGGACCGCTAGCTTCGTAGGCAGGTCACTACCAACTAGGCTTGCCGTGTCGCCAAAATAAAATACACGCAATGTTAATCATGCTCTGAGAGGACAACAGGCTTAGAGTTAGGTGCGTAACTCGTTCGTCGACGGAACCATGAGTGAGTTTTTAAGACAAAATCATTACAGGGTTGTATGTGGTGGATGTTGACATTGTTTTTAATAAAAACTAGACCCGTATTTTTCTAATAATAGTTTGCCTTTGCTTTGATTGAATTATTTGATGAGATTACATCAATAAAAAATAATTGCCACATGTATGTCAAATTATCACTTGGCTCCACCGATTTGGCTTTTTTTTGTTGTGTTCCTAATTTTCAGGACAAGGTTTGTGTAAAAGGTTTATTTGGACAATTGCGCCCTTGCGGAGTCAAGGCGAATTGCTAGGCGAATGATATAAACTGTAATAAATTTAATATTACAAATAATTATAGCAGTAGTTGCGAGTATCGTATGTCAATTCGTATTTTAAGACAAACTAAGAACAGTTGGAGTTATGCTTTTTAAGATTCATTTTTTAACCGACTTCAAAAAAAAAGGAGGTTCTCAGTTTGACCTGTATGTTTGTATGTATGTATGTATGTATGTATGTTTGTCCACGATTATCTCGCGTTTGGCTGAACCGATTTAGATGCGGTTTTCAGCAAAGTATTTGTTACATTCTGGAGAAGGTTTTGGTACACAAGAATAATGGATACCACGTGACGTCATCCGCATGGATCCGTTATTAAGCGATATATTAGTTCAATCGGCCGATTTTGTGTTGACGCGATTTTTTTAGTGATAGTTATACTCGTATCACTAAAAAGCGAAAAAAAAATGTAATAAAAAAAGACGAAAAAAAATTTTTAATAAAAAATAGAACCGTCTTCAAAAAAAACCCACTAAACAAGACTAAATAATGACCGGCTTCCTAGGAATTGCCTATTTGATGGGTGCCTAATAGGTACATGGAATATATCGAAGTCGGTGGCAAGAATCATGTGACATTGCTATCGTGTAAACCTACTTGACACCGACTTAGATATATTCCATGTACCTATTAGGCACCCATCAAATAGGCATTTCCTAGGAAGCCGGTCATTATTTAGTCTTGTTTAGTGGGTTTTTTTTGAAGACGGTTCTATTTTTTATTAAAAAATTTTTTTCGTCTTTTTTTATTACATTTTTAATATTGCTGTTTCTTTAAAGAAATAAATATGACTAGAAAATAATTCACCAATCACCAAATATTAACATTAAAATCATTTTAAATGAAAATATCCCCGTTTTCACCAATGATAGATATTTCTTCTCCACGTTTACAGGAACAAATGGAGCAGACCATTAAAAAAATCTAATAACAACAAAATTCATTACGGCACGTTCCACAAAAATGGCGGGCGCCGCGGAAAGCGCAAATTACGCTAAATAATTCGTCCACACAAAAAAACAGGAATAGAGGCGAAACTTGGCATTAATACAACGCACAAAAAACCTATTTTGGTAAAAGTATGCTTTGTCACTTTCTGTCAGATTCAAATGTTACAATGAAAGATAAGGACAAACCATATTTTAGTTATTGTGCGATTTTGAATAAGAGGGCTAGTCGTTACACACGCAGAAAAGGAACGTATATTTACCCTATTGCACATATTTTTTTACAGCTCCAAGGGATCGTAAATTTAAATATTTGATATCTATTAATTTTAACTTGATCTCCACGCGTTCCTGAGTAAAAGTAATGGACGCTATATTCTCATAAAATTACTCACTACTGCCTCCTTATGTTTGTGCAACAAGCAATAGTCTGCTACTACCGATATTTTTCGTGTAAACTTGTTTATTTGACAAATAAAAAAATGTTAGAAAAAAACTTAGCAAATAAAATTCAAAACGAATTATTTGTAACAAAATTATAGTGAATACCAATAGAGTTTACAGTCGTTTAAACTATATTCTTACGCCTCAACTTGACTCATAGGATGCTGTTAAAATTTATTCTAATGTATATTTTCTTTAATTAAATAAGACACGGGCGACGTAGCTTGAACGTGCCTTAAAGTGGGGTCCATTATGGGAAGTACGGGGGTGAATGCGGGAAGTTTGTATAGGTGCGAAGTGTTTTTATATAATTAAGTATGACATGATTAAGTAAGTGCTCACCCTGTGGTTATGTTATTATTGTAGATGTATTTTTTAATGCTCTTACGATCTTTTAAGCTTTTTTATTCCTGCGATGCCTGGGATGCCTGCGACATAGTATTAACTGTATATAGACGGCGATTACCTTTTGATTTAACACATTCGGCGCCAGTGACCTCCAGCGGGCTTGACATGCAAGCACGAGATAAAATTTGACAGGTGCTAGGAAAATGTATACATCTGTTCAATATTCTAACGTAAGAAGCTTAAGGTTGAAAATAAAAGTGTCTCGTCCTGACTTTTATTACCTTTTATTGGCGACTATTGCGATTTTCACTTTTTATAGCGATTTTATCAAGACTGGACACTTATTTTAAACCTTAAGCGTTAAGTCTAACGTTAGAATATAGAATAGATGTATTCATTTCGCTCAGTCGATGAGTAGCCGGCGAATTAACGTCGTCCGTCAAGGTGGGTAAGAATTGTGGGTCGACTGAGTAGAACTGTCTGACAGTACCTATGGGTAAGTATCACCATGTCCAGGATGACGATATTATAGGTGATGGAATAAATAAATCTCTTAAACTTTTACTTGAATTTTAATTATTTTTATATTTCAATAGGTTAATACTCTAATACATCAATCTCATTTTTAATAAAATATAATATTAAATTAATATATATTCTAGATTTTGTATGTCTTTAATTCAATCAGCTCAGACACTGAATCCCTTATCGATCCGCGAATCGATCATAATAATTTTGAATTTTGAAGAATTTAAATCAATAAAAGAAAAGTAAGAGTGGCCAGAAATAAAATCAATAGATAAAGGAGGTTGTAACCACCTTGTTACAACTGAACGACGATGTGTTAACAGAATAACATAGCAGCCTATATAGTTTGGTATCCACCGGATAATGCCTGTGTTTGTAACTAATTGATTTAAATAAATGTATTCTTATACTATTCTTATAAAATCATATTATTTGGCATATGCGGTTGATATTTTTACTTAATGCTTTTTACTCTCGTGTCGCCGCTGTTCGTGGGCACACCCTTTTCTCCACCTAACGCGGACCAAGGGTGGCAAAGTGCTTTAAAACGCCGCGGAGTGTTTATAAGGTGACTTATGTTATTTATCCAGCTTAAACTCTCAGTACCGGGACTCAATGGCGTCATTTTACTCACAAATCAGATTTCCTGGGACTTCATTGTTAAAATCTTATATACAGCATGAGACAAATTAATTATGCATGGTCAATTTTCATGATTTCAAAAGGTTGAGTGCCTTTAAAAATATGATAAAATATCCTTTTTTTTATCGTACCTAATACTTAATATGTTTATAATAGAATAGAATGAAATTTTCAAGTTATTAACGAATATCGAGCAAATTATGTATGGGAAGCAACGATTTACGTTATTCTGATAATCGAATGGAAAAAAAAAAACAATATTCTTTTTCGTCAGTACTTCTGAAAAGAGTAGAAAATAACACGAGCGCGGGTGCCACGGCACATTTTTAATCGTGTTCGTATGGCAACGCACAAGTAATTTTGTAGGTAAGTACCTACTTATGAGATTAAAGCACCCGAAACCAACGTACGTGCATGAAGAGGGTGATGAATGTAGAGGAAGTGAAAGAGGTATGTTTGGACCGGTGCACCCGGCGTTTCCTCGTCTCTGCCTA
This sequence comes from Tortrix viridana, assembly GCA_963241965.1. Taxonomy (NCBI): domain Eukaryota; kingdom Metazoa; phylum Arthropoda; class Insecta; order Lepidoptera; family Tortricidae; genus Tortrix; species Tortrix viridana. Next base: position 10,807,957 of record OY725187.1, read on the forward strand.
CCCCATTGGGAGACAGGCGTGAAGGTATGTATGTACTTATGGGAAAATTAAGTATCACTACTAAGAATCTTAGATGGAAACAAAAAAGAAGATACGTGACCAAATATAGGCGTTGAGCGCCTATGTTTGAGTCAGTTGTCCGGCCGTCACCGATCTGTCAACACGTGCGACGGTGTCATTATTGTGAGACATATTATGGCTGTCTCATTTACGCGCACGACGTTAGTCCATCAATTTAACTCTATTGCTCCTTAGTGCATGTTTACAGCTGTGTGTGTGGAATTGGCGAATGTAGGTGTCGCGGCACGCATTATGTCAGTGTCTAGTGCGGCGATAACGTGTCTTCCCCTTTTGCTTTAGTCTAGGGTAAGAATAAACCATTTTAGTTCACAAACTCAACTGTCACGGAATAACTAACAACCCCCTGTTGACTCAAAATGTTTCAACTTTTGTTTTTACAGTCACAAAGAACCTTTAGTACTTAGTACTTAACAGTACAGCCCTTTGTGTTAAGTGTCGCTAATTTTTAAAGCCTGGAAGCAGAAAAATGTTTTAAAAGATATTGTCAGAGCAGTTCTCTTTAACGAGGCCGTTTGTAGGAGCTCCGTTGTGCTGCGTAAGTACCCAATCGTTATAATGCTTTGTCCACAGTCTTGAGGGTATAAGGAAGTCTGTTTCGTTAAATATAATTTTATGAAGAACACGCTGTATAAGAGTAAAAGGTTTGTTCATTATTAAAAAAAAGGTCTACAATTGGAAATTCAGATTTTATTTATGTTAATGCATCGTTTGTCCAAATTGTTGTTTATTCTAATGACTGGATTCTTTTACTTTGTGAAATAAAATTATAATATGTTATTAATAAATTAAAAGTGGCAGATGAAACTACCTGCAGGATAATTATAAAGATATGTTATACTTTAATAATGGTTCACGAATGTTTTACCAACAAACGTTTTACAAACTGATCAATTTCACAAATATAGATAATCATTTGGTATACCGCTTTTTTCCGAAACTGTAAATATTTCAGGAATTTCTTTAAGACTAACCTAACCTAACGTAATAGAATACTACAACATGGTTCTGAAATAAATCCTGAAATATTTACAGTTTCGGAAAAAAAGTATTTTGCCAAATGATTTATTTGTGAAATGAATCATTTTGTGAAACGTTGTTTGGTAAAATTACAGGATAACTTTAGTAATATTTAGAATGTCTTAACAGACGTATCTGTTCAACAAAACAAAAAAAAAATCTTACACATTTTTTTGTACATAAATGCGTCTAGAAGAATGTATGCGTACCGCAAAATGACTTCGTTTTAAAATGAGCTGAGGAATTTAATGCTCCCTCGGATTATTAAATTCCCCGGGTCCTTGTCTGCATTCGTCGGAAATTTCTCCTGTTTACATACGATAATTAGGGAACTCTGTGTTCAGTATTAGTTGTTTATTAACATTTTTATCATTTTTCCATGGTTCCATTTGCTTATTTTCAAGTTAAAAGTAGTAAAATATTAATGTTTAAGGTTCGGTACTAAATACTGCCAAAGGGTACCTTAAAAGATAACTTTGTTGTCCGTCTGTCCATCTGTCCGTCAGTCCGTCAGTCCGTCAGTCCGTCAGTCCGTCAGTCTGTCAGTCCGTCAGTCCGTCAGTCCGTCAGTCCGTCAGTTTTCAGAATAGGCTTCACAAGTTTTACGTGGAGTCGCGGGCAATCTCCAGCCTTTTTATATTATAAATATTATAAACAGGAAAGATTTATTTGTTTGCTTGTAGTCAATAAACTTTGAAACTGCTAAACAAATTTTAATAATCCAATTCAATTCAATTCTTTATTGCTTTTTCACAATGACATAGCTTATTTACAAAAATAAGTAATATTTTAAATTTTAATAATCCTTTCACCATTAGGAAGCTACATTATTCAGAAGTAACATAAATAAATATAAATAAATATCAGGGGACAATCTCACACAAATTGACCTAGTCCCAAACTAAGCTCTAGGCTTGTACTATGGGTACTAGACAACGATAAATATACTTATATAGAGAAATACATACTTAAATACATAGAAAACATCCATGACTCAGAAACAAATACTCGCGCTCATCACACAAATATTTGTCCATACCGGGATTCGAACCCGGGACCGCTAGCTTCGTAGGCAGGGTCACTACCAACTAGGCTAGTTAAAAACAAAATGATACAAAGCTCTTCACATATAAACTACACCAGTTCTTGATTTAATATTCAGTACACTTCACATATTCCGATTCTGCGCCACACGTCCTAATACTAAGTTTTACACATGAAAAAGGAGCATAAAAATGTTGTCTAAACATTCCTATTAGTTAGAAACAAAAAACGAACACTCAACGGCTTACTTACGTTTTGATGATTTTCCCGACATGTTTCGGACTCATCAGGAGTCCCTTATGAGTTAAACCTGGTAAAAAAGAATCCTTATGTCAGTCTGTCTGTCTGTATGTCACAGCAGTTTTTCTCAGCAACTACACAAACTATCAAATTAAAATTTAGCATAGTTGTATAACTTGCTTGCCCGCATCTGTTTTTAGTAAAAAATATGAAATTAATTTTATAAATAATTAAAAACGGGTATAGAATGGGGGTTTGAAAAATGAAAGTGATTTGATTATAGCAACCGGGGTGTCGTATGAAAGGGCTCAATTTGCACATTTCAAAACTATTGTTTTTATAATTTTCCATGACTTACTTTTTGATTTATTACCGAAAATGTTCAAAAAATGACTGTTCCCTCCCACATCTCCGAAGTTTGTGAACCGAAAAATCTGAAAAATATATAAAATAGTTAATAACTTATACTTTACGGGAAAAATAAAACGAAGTGTTCAAAATTTATAGTTTTTGAGAAATTGACAAAAAAACTTTGAAAATTTGTATTAAATTTAGACAACTCAAAATAGACTTTATTGCATACGCATTATTAAAGTACATACAAAGGTATATTTTTGAAGTACGGACTTAAATACGGAACCCTCGGTGCGCGAGTTGACCAACTCACGCTAGTTAAAGTTTTATAATTTCTATAGTTCGAATACAAATAGTATTGCACTTTATTTAAATCCATTCTATCAAAATCTCAAGTAGGTACCTATGTACCTACTCGTATAAACGAAAACTCCTCGCTTGACCAATATCGGGTAAAATATTTCCTAAAATCGGTTCGGTAGTTCCAAAGATTACCTCGGACATTTATACAATTCCCGAGTACAGTCGACTACAAAGAGATGTATCTACTTTTTCACCTTATTGCATTGTAATAAGGTCCAAATGTGGATACATCTCTTCGTAGTCGTACTGTACATCCAGTTTCATAGCAAGACTTATCTCTCACACTTGATACATTTAAATATATACCTTGTTGAAAGGTCAATATGGTTTGAAATTGTGGTAATCAAGTTTTTCCTTAGCCTCTTAGGTTTTATGTAACGAGGTAGAGGTATGTAAGCATTCAATCAATCACACAGCTTGTGTGTTCCCACGAATTTTTTCTCGTTTAAAACTAAAATGCATTAAGTCAATAAACCAAAACATTCAAAATTGAAGTATATTAAGCGTATGTAAGGTCCTTAATAAGGTTGTTCTGGAAAAAGTTGTTTTTATTTCGTTTTGGATTTTCGATTTGTTCAGCGTGACAAGTTCTAGCTCAAACAATACATTTGCGCTTCATCTGTGGTTTCATACAAAATGTATTTTAATTAATTGGGGGCCAATGACTCCATACGAAGTACATTTTGTGTAAATTTTAAAGAGTTTGGCAATAAATTGTAGTAATGGGTACAAGTATCGTGGAAATATATTTTATAAATATAACTAAAACGTGGCATGTTTCCTTACACAATAATTATTAAAAAAAAATAACGACGTGCTGATTTTATTTCTCTATATCTTTAATTATTTTTCTCGTTGTCGAGTACCCATAAGTACAAACCTAGAGCTAAGTATGAGATTAGGTGAATTTGTGTGAGATTGTCTTCTAATTTTTTATTTATTTATAATTTTTAAGGACGATTCATACAGCCTATGTCCTTTCCCGGGACTCAAGCTATCTCCATACCAAATTTCATCTAAATCCGTTGAACCGTTTTCACGTGATGCGCGTTCAAATAAACAGATTTACAGCTTTATTATATGTATAGAAAGATAGATAGATAGAAATAGATACTTTGACGTAAATTAGTAGAGATTGTAATATAAATACATTCAGCAAAACGAAAATAATTTCCTCACGAAACAGATATTCTCCAATACAACGCTTTGTCAACATTATTGTTACACATACCGCAAAGGCACAAAAAAAATCTATCAAGATACCCACCCCGAATACCTAACCACTCTCTAAAAATAACAGAACATGAAAACAGCGAAGAAATTTACATCCGCGAAGCTTTTTACCTCTTGAAATATGAATTTGCGTAGCATTCAGTTGAATAGGCAAATTTTCTTCTCACTTTAGCGACTTTTGTTGCTATTTGAGAAATATATTTTTTAAGTAGCAGCTCTGGGAGCCGGTGGCATTTATGGCTAACGTACCCTCAGTATTTTGACGGTGCTCGTCTAAATGTCGTCTTTATGACATTTTTAGGGATGAATGGAGAGTGACGTATTTTGTTACCTATTTTGTTAAATATGAGCGGCGTTGAAGGTTCAAGATTGATATTGTTTTTTTTACGCTAATTGACGGTGGACAAATATTCCTAATGACATAAAAATTGTTTAAGGTTTGTTATAATTGAATTATTTCTATTACAGATAAGAACTTCACAAACATCTGCAAATGACAATTCCTACTGCCAGTTCCAGCTTACGAGTATATTCCAACTGTTTGTCGTTTGTCATTCTTTCAAGTCAAAACGAAACAAGGGTCGCAATTATTTTAGCACATAGATAAGATTAGGTAGTTGCCTTTTATCTCTAGAAATTAAGACAAAAAATATATTAAATTATTTTTCACCGGAAAGAAGGCGGGGGCGGGCGGGCTTTGCAGCCAACTTCAGATCGGACTTTTTACGTGACGGGATTTATAATAATTTTGAATTGTCATCAAGTTCTGAACTTTAATAAAAAATTAGTCTCTAGCTTATGTGGATATAAGTTTACCAAACAGTCAAACAAACAAAGAAGGAGACAGACGTGAAAGCCAGCTGCTCTAATAAAAATGTGGTAAAATTAATAATTTAAATCTAAATACAAACAGATTTTTTTGAGAGATTTGACCACACCCTTGTTAAATACACATTTGAAATCACCGGGCAAGCTAGCATTATGCACGTGGTTTAACCCGTGGATCGACACAAAGACAGTAAGGGATCTTTTATTTAACGCTGTAAAATCCGGTAAAGCTGCGGACTGGCTTAATATGTAAATTTCGGTGTACTAGGTTAGGTAGGTCACAGTGTGGTACACGCAGAGACTTCACTTTGAACTTAGCTTAACCATATAAGCAAATTTGCTTATTTAAATAAATATTTATATTTTTTATCCATAAAATTATAAAATGTGAAAATGCCTGGCTGTCTGTCCGGTTTTGCCGCCTTTTTTCTGTTTTATCCATACTTATTATAAATATATGCGAAAGTTACGTACTTACATTTGATAGTTGGCTTTTTCCTGACTTACGCAGCAACGGAGCAACAATTCAACGAGATTGTTTGCATAGCAAGAGTCCCAAGCAGTGACATTAGAAATTTAAATTCCTAGAAATTACAGAGTTTTTGCAGAAATTGCGATAAATTTCTGCCAACCACCGTCAAGGACATCTTGATTATTTTATTTTTAATTCTAAATATTTAAATATGAGTATGTCTTATAAGCACTCTGCAATAAAGTATTGAATTCAGCGATCAAGAAAGGTAAGTTTAAAACTTGGACGTGTCATAACACTGTACACTATTATGACACTGTACACTAATTTGGTGGGGATAGCCTTGCATGGTATTGCCAGACTAACATATGTCACGTTTTCGGATCGTCTTTAATATTCGAAAACGCACCGTACGGCAGACTTGTAATACGAACCCTAAAATAACAGACTTGTTTTCCCATACATTACCCCTTTACTTCACCGTTACTGCTTTATAAATTCGTGCTAGGAAATTTTAGTACTAAATACGGACACGAGGGCGCTGTTGTAATCGCCATATATATTTTCTCTATAACGATATGTTAACGTTACTTACTCGATACAAGGAAAAAGTTCGTGCTAGAGTTACAGGTATCCAATGGAAAACTGATCGAACTTTTCTTTGTAAAACTGCAACTTAAATAACTTCAGAATTCAACTTTTAAAAATACTGGCAGCTTTGAAACAAAATGGCGTCTAGTCTATGGTTTCCATGCAAGTCGGGTCACGTCTGCGAGTTCCCTCCCGGGGTTGGGTTCATCCCGGGCAAATTTCTAACTCCGTATGAGTATCAGTTACAGGCCTGTACGGGAATTTATTTGCTGGCTCAAGTATCTGTTAGATTCTTTGGGGAACGAGGTTATCGTAACAACATGTTAATACAAACATGGCGGGTGCAAATTAGTTGGGAATATTTTAAGTTAAAAAAGGTTCAAAGGTTTTGTTAACTTTTGGTTTAATTTTAACGGATATACTTAACCTAAAAGTATGTCAATTTCTATTATTTTGATGCAATCGAAAGAGTAAAACATTTTTTTTATATATTTTTTTGAATTAACAAAGAATTTATAAACCCGCCTTTACTTATAACAGACGGTCAAAGTAACCAGTCAGAAAAAAATACCATTTTGGATTCGATTTTCGATTTTAAGCTACGGATAAGTTATAAAAAAAACTTTTAGAGGTGTAATAATAGATTATGGTAGAGTGTGATTTTGACAAATAGAATAAATTCATATTTAATAAACTTGCCGTAGTTACCTAATTTGAATGAATAGGTATAGGTACTTATTTATCTTTCTTTTAGAGGCTGTTTTATGAGCTATCAAATCCTGGCAAATTTCATACGACAGCAATAGCTCTCACTCACTGAACAAAGGTAAAAACAACTCAAAAGACTATACGTACTAACAAAATTACGTTTTGTCTCTAAATTTCAGGCTATATTTTTATATTATGTCTTTAGGCCTGAATAAATAAACATCCAATTCATTTATATCAATTTGCCCGGCGCTGCGTCAGGGTAGAAGGACAAAAAAGAACTATAACTCGATTTGAGGGGATCACGAATGAAGTGCCCTTCATTGGCGAGTTGCTTCCAACTCGGGTATATTGAGAGAAAGCAAAAAAGCAGGTTATGCATTGTGGTTGGTTTTGGATTTGTTTTAGTTGAGCGCAGAATAATCTATAAAAAATGTTTTTGCAAACTGTATTTTTATTGCGCAATCTTAAAAGTTTTTTTAATAAACTGGCAATGTTAACGTTAACGTTAGGCCGTTACAATCCACTACTATCAATTTAATTTTTTATTTTGTATTAAGTAGGTTTTCTGAAATATATTATGTTTTATAAGATGCTTTATTTATTATCTCATATTCAGGTTCTCATTACTAAAACTTCTCGAACAATACAACTACATATTAATATTATATATAATAATATTATATACTAAAATATTGATAAATCTTTTACGAGTAGCAAACAAACTACGAGCATAACGTTACATAATTTAATTTGCTACGCATCTTTTATTGACTTCTAAAGTAATAAATAAGTTTCGCCGTCTCACAATAAACACCGCGCTCTCTCTAAGGACACTAAGATACAGCAAGAATCTTTCCAAGTACACTAATTAAATAATTCCATAAAGCAACTTGGTACAGTCCGCCAGCATTAAGCCTCGTTCGCATGAGCTCACTACTGGCTCAGAGCTACTTGTTACCAGTACTAAGTACCATACTTATACTTGCCATTTGTAATTCTCGTGTTATCATTGCTAATTAGCGGTAGGTACACAAAGCTATGTTTTTTAAAAGACTTACCTTTCCTAATACTTAGAATTGAGTAAATATATATCGTCATGTATCCACAGCAGCGAACTGCTGAACATAAGTATCTCCCAATTCGCGCCACAAAACCCTGTTCTCTACTTTACGCATCCTGTCGCTTCCCGCTCTCCTAAATAGACCGTCTTACTACATATACCAAGACGCTGGTCTCTACTCAAATTTTAAAACAACTTTTTAACCGTTGTCGAAGTATTAACCGGCCAATTTAAGTTGCCCACGCGCTCGCATACACCTAAGGCAAAGTTAGGTAAGTTAATTAAGTACTTACCGCTGTGGCAGAGCTGCTTTGACGATAAAACCGGCAACCTAATAAACAATACACGCACTAGATGCTAACTTACTGCCATTTAGTTAATAACTCGACTACAAATTGAAAAGTGTTTTTTTTTTTAAGAGAACCACCTAACAACTTACGCTTGCACCTTAACTTACTAAGGGCTACGTCGGTGACCTTGTAGTAGCCAAGTACTATGTCAGTGTAAACACATCTCTGACGTGACTGTCCTGTGGGATAAGACTTGATCCTTTCAGTGTGAACTGGAATTACCTAAGGCTCCTTCGAGATTCCATTCTACTTGGTTTACATCTTTAACCTAGACTTGTACTGGTGAATGTAAGCCAGAATCCATAATTTAACGGACTAGTTTGACACTAGCTTCCACTTTGTCCTAACCATAATAATTTTAACGTTATGATAGCTCCTTTTAATCAACTGCCGAAGGAGTATTTTTGACCCGTATGTATGTATGTATGTATGTACGTATAAATTTTAATTATTTGAAAATAATTTATTTTTATTTAACGGACTTTGTTTATTTAATCTTGGAAGCTTATATTTATTTTATTGTTCATAACTGGTGCACCTTCCATAAAATATTTGCTTTTACTTTAATTCTTTGAATTACGTAGAAGCCTTTTACAAAAGTGTGCAAAGAAAAACCCCCACTAAGGGAAATCGAGTGAAGCTGTTAAATACACTCCACAATTATGAACTCTTCTATTTCTCCACCGGAACGATATCGCGAGCTCTTCCCGCAATTAAGAAAAATACCACTTCAGCGGCTCGGTGCTGTAATACTTGTAATGCAATCGTTATTGCAGAGGTGTGGTTTCTAAGCGGGCGGGACGCGGGATCTTTTCTGAAGTTTCTAATGGGTACAACGGTTTGACCTTTCATTCTATTATATTATATTTTACATTTATTATATTCATTTTTATATGTATAATATGAACCGCCGGATGATTTTTATGCAGAATATGTGTTATAATTGCGGACTTTCAAATAAAAATACTTTATACCCAAATATTTCACAGTTTCCGAGTGTACAGAGATAACTGACTACGCTGCTCTGCATAATTTAAAACGCAGTAAGTGTAAATCGGCCACTTTAGATTGATCTCCAACTTTGAACAACTGGCAATCTGTATGAGATCAAGATATGGTGGCCGTGGTGCACTTATTGCGTTTAACATTCTGCAGAGCAGTACGTTACTATTTGCGACTCTATACATTAGTCGCGGGTGAAATCTGATATGAAACCTAATATCCTTAATTTTATTCATGAAGTGTATAAAAGCCTCTTGATGTTATTACTTATAAGTCACTCGACTGTCCTCTTGTATCAAAGAATATTCCCGGCAAAAGCGAGATGAAAGATAACTAGCCCTTGAAAGATGAAACGACACTTTGCTAAGCGTTTAATGCCAGGTTGCTTTATTTCGATATAAAATATAGTACCTACCTACGTGTGTCGTTGCCATGAATGTTAAAAATTCCACCAATATAAGAGCGGTGAGACAAGCCAAAAATGATGTTAAGAATTTAGCTTCAAATAAAGTATATATATAGGTAAACTTGAGGGTTTGTGGGCGTTTCGCGAGAAGATATCTTCTGGGATACCTATATGAGATATCTTATAGGACATTATGTCCCATTAGGTACCTTGTTTTGTCACAGATGGGAAGTTTTCGGTGATATCTGCTCATGGAGTACTTGATTTAAATAGGAGAAATCATTATGCCTCTAATTTTTTCATTCAATTTTGTTACTTCGCATACAAAATGGATCATAGTTACAAAACCGGATGGTAACAAAATGGAACACAAAACATGTATAAAAATTATAGGACATGTTTATTCTACTACTAAAAACAACAGTACTCCTGATAATGATAATTATAATTTTTGATAATTTATAATTTATAACTTTATAGCTACTGGCTCGGGATGGCGAGCCAGCCGGCATAGCCAGCGTATATTATGTATATATATATGTATATGTATATGACGCCATATTGATAGCTATGTAACTGTGTCGCTACTTTCTAAAACTTATAGGAGAGATAAAACCTTTTTTAGGTCTCCAAACAAACACCAACAAATTGTTTCGCAAACAATCCAGCCCTTTTTCGCTTATTCAATCGTTTCGTTTCGATAACTTCTGGTGTATATTGCTAGTTTTACAGCAAACCCTTAGGGACACCCTTTACGAGGTTCGCTAAATTTGAATATAATAAAAACGGCCCCACGCGACCCCGTGTAGTTTAGTTTTTTTATGGCTTAGCACAAGTAGTGATTCCCTTACGGCCTGGCCACGACTCTGAGCGGCAGCGGCGGCGGCGAGCGAATTATCTTTTCAATACTCGGTCAAGACGGTCACCGCGCAACGGTTAGCTGGCATTACGCGCAATGTATTCGGAAATCGCTCGCAGCGCCGCCGGTCGCGCAGAGTCGTGGCCAGGCCGTTAAGCAACTCGGCGGCGAACTCATCAGCAAATTATTAACCAATGAACATAGGCGTAAGACCCTTCTCTTCTCTAACTTTTGGGTGAAATATATTTTGGTCGAACTAACCTGAGATTTTATTATAAGCTTTAGAAGTCATAATAATATATCTCAGAATCTGTATAAAACGACATCAATTTACAAATTACTTGTCATAAAAACACTTGTATTAAAACCTTCACCTGAAACCCGAAAAGAACTTCAACGAATAAACCCAAGCAGCAGGCAAGCTGTATAAGAGCTTATACATCCATTCAAAAGCTGAAACTAGAGTTATAATGGCTGTATAAGCTCTTATACAGCTTTTGTGCTACTTAGGCAACATCTATGTAAACTGCCTCAAATTGAGTGAGGGTCGAAGAAAAGAGAACACAATAAAAGAAGGTAGGTTTATTTCCTTGATGGACATTAAACTCGATACATTTAATCTTCACTGACTTTAATTAACAGTAACACGTCAAGCTTAACGTAATAACAGTGTAGCCCTACCAGTCCCACCACCAACCCATGGTTCTTCCTGCCTCACGGCATAACAGACAGAATCTCGGGAGATGCGCGCAATACTTGCTTAGGCTCTTTCTCACGCGCACTTTCTTCACTCCCTACAAATGTAACTTAAAAACGAAGAGCAGTTCCATCTGAAGGTGCTCAGCGCATGGTTTCTCAAGCAGAAGTGTTTATTGGATGGTTTCCCAAGTAGAAGTATTGCCGACGCCTTGGCTGGAGTGACCACCAAGACTCTGTCAAGCGCACCAACAGGTGTAAAGGGCGCTAGTGTCGCCTTCTGGTGGCACAATTGTTCCGTTGAGCTCCTATACTAAATCTCGATCTCCGACATATTTAATAATGATTTATTACGAACTAAGACGACTTGTATCCGATTTGAATAGAACTTAATGCTGGCACTTCACTTGGCCATATGTGCCAAATATTGATCTTGCATCTCTTACATTTGACATATCGAATGCAAGAGTTGCAACCTATTTGACAAATATCAGCTAAGTGAAGTGCCGGCAACAGTATGAAAAGAAAACATTTTAGCCAACTCGCGAAATGTACAAAATTCGCAAACAAGTTTAAACAAGTTGAGTCAATTTGCAAAGGCCCTTACCAGAATTCCTTGGACGAATGACACAGCCTTGCCTCCTTTCACCCAAACATCCGTTTATCCCGCCGCCCTAACGGTTCTAGTTTATACCGAATCGATAAAACTTTCCCCTTGGTCAACATAAAACTGATTTTAACGATGCCCCCAACCCACACGACTAGCGTCGTGAAAACTACTCTATGAATTATAACTTCTTGAACACCACAGCAAAGATATACAGTTGAATAGAATAGATTAAAAATACAAAACTAACTTATTTAAATAACTAAAGCTAACACGATCAGCCGAAACGGTGCACCAGCTCAGCGTGATGCTGTGGCACGGAGCCGCGGGCGCTGATTTTCAGCTGGACCCGTAGATACGAGGTAAATGACAAAACAAAGAAACAATAATTAAAAAAACACTGCATAAAAGTTATTCTAGAAAAAATTATACCTACATTCCAAACAGACAGTTATAAAATTTTAAACATCACAACAAAGTGAGATCTAGCATCTTAAGCGCATTGCTATGTAGTTAAATACATATTAAATAATCTAAGTTGAAACTTAATAACTAACTATACAGCACCCACAAAAATAAGTAATAAAATTGAACTAAACAATTGGGATAACGCGTCGTAATTGTAGCAAATTACTGAATTTGGTAGGTGCAAAAGTTCAGAACTTCAGAATCCTCAGGCACTATATACATCCTTCGGGTTAAATTCAATTGAAAATGATCCGACGCGATTAGGTAGTCTGAATTACAGCTATTTCAAATAATATCTCAACCTTCAAAAAATATCAAAATAAGTAAAACAATTTCCATCCCCCGAGTTAGGGTTGTCAACGCGGCGAAAACAAAAGGTGGAATCCATGATTAAATCTGACGTCCGCGCATGTCAACTGTCAGAGCAAACGACCGGCTCATGAATACCCTAAGCAGGCAATCGCGGGGAAACAATTTCTGCTCGTCATTATGCAGAAAAAGTTACCGCGCAAACACCGGGGCGGGGAACCCTGCAAGTCGCGAAGGCGGTTGAATTGGTTCGTTATTTGAACTTGCATGAATAACAGTTTGATTTCGATTTTAAAATTAGAATGTATGTTAGTATTGATATATTTTTTTAAATCGCAAAATCGGAAAGGGAAACTATTAATAGTTAGACATGGTTAGACAGTTAAGTTGGTTACAATGCAGTTTTAATTACGAAACGACATCGTATTATGTCGGGTAAGTTCGTTTCATCTTCTCAGTTAGCTTCAGTACTCATCGATAAGCTAACTGCGAAAGCAAGATGTTCCTCAATCAATTATTTAATTTCCGTGATTTTGTTTTGGACATTGCCGAAACTCTCGCGTAGCACCATGGTCCATGGACTACTGCAGTAGGTTTGGAACGTTTAGAACCATTGATTTAATCAGTGATGGTGCCGGGTCCCGAGGCAGAAAAACACGTCACTAATTTGAACGTTGCCTCTCAATGCGTAATTTCATTCCACTTTCGTTCTCAGCTTTCAGACACTCAGAACTCCATTAGATGAGGCTTGCCGCGTAAATCTGTCGGTTTAGCTAACACCCTAATTACCAATTAGGTACACTTAAACGGCTCTAAGTGACTGATGTGTTTGCTCCTTTTTTGTCGACGAAAATACGCAATCCTTTTGAAATCACCCGTTTTTCGGACTACTGTGACGAGAACCAAATTTTCTTGAAACTACTAAACGTAGATAAATATGCGCAAAAACATAAAACGTTTTCTAAGATGGCGGGAAAAAATTGGGAATCACATTTTACTCCTATAAGTATAAACATCTTCGAAATATTATTTATTTAATCTTTATTGCACAATACACAAAGTAAGTACAAATGGCGGACTTAATGCCTTAAGGCATTCTCTGCGAGTCAACCAATGGGCCAAACAGCGACAATAATAAAAAACTTCTCTTTCTCAAAAATATGATTTGCCTATAGATTAATATCAAAAGACTCATCATAAGTGTAAGTTAAGTCTTCTCCAAAGACTTCTTGTGCCGCTCGTATCCAGCTGTTTCCCAAAAAACATTTTTTTCAAAACTACCCTCGTCAAAAATATGAAACTCCACGTTCACACAGTTACAGTAAAAACGGTATACTTGCTGAAAAAGAATACACAGGGAATTAACGTTAAGCTACCGCACCCTCACGAAAGCAGCCAATTATGTTAATATTAAAATAATATTCGTATAAAAGCTTTCTTCCCCACTCGGTGCTGAATATTAAACTGCAGAACTCCACGGAACTGTAAAGCTGGCCATACACACTAGGGTATGTCTGCGCAGTTTTCCTACAGGCAACTTGTGTCACGTAACCTACACGCTCCGGTTCACCTGTGCAGTTCAACTGTACAGGCAAAACTGCGCAGGCATACCCTTGTGTGTATGGCCAGCTTTAAACGAGTTAGTTCACTGTTCACACCAAACAATAATAACTAAGCAATTTAAAAAACTGAGTCTGTGTAGTGCAATCTTTAATATCACTAGATCTATGACATAATAGTACATTTCGATGCAAGTGCGAAAAGTATGTCATTACTTCACGAGTACCGAGATATCTTGCCGCGAGCCGTAGGCGAGTGGCAAGACTCGGGACGAGTGAAGAATGATATTTCCGCACGTGTATCGAACGACGTTTTTTAACACAGTTGCGAAAAAATAAATCAATTTCAAACTCTGATTCACTCATTTTATAAACAACTTTTTCATTTGACATTTGAAGAACATTTTTGACATTATGAAGAGGTGTTTTTTTTTAGCTTTTATTCGACTAGAATGGATTTTGTTAATATTATTGAACCCACTTCAAAGAAAGATTTTTTTTCCAAATGCCTGTTCTATAAGACATAAACAATTGTAAATATAAAACATTGTACTATTATTACCTAAGTATTGTTATTTACGATTATTTGTGTATCGTATATTTATAAAAACAATATCGAATGTTGCCTTTGGAAACTTAAAAAATGCTTGCAGTAAGAAAAAACGCCTCTTCATAATGTCAAAAATTTTGACAGGCGTTTCGGCGGCTATTTCGTTCCATTCAGACAACTTATTAAGAACGGTTTTTCAATATTCAATATTAAAAAATAAACGTGTTATAATGATGGAGAGGTAAGTAATAAAATATGAAATATGTATATTTTTCGTATTCTTACATTAACAGTAGGTTTTTATGTTGATTACGATGTTTAATGGAAATAAATTATTAACACTCATCAATAAGTAGTCATGAATTGGAACAAGTATAAATTTAAAAAAATTGGAAAAGTAAAAAGCACTAGTTCGCGAAAACCAACTTTCCGCACGATATACAGCTACGAAAAGTACCACTTTTTGAGCAACTGTGTTAAAAAGATATTTTTTCGATTTAGATACACCAAAAAGTTTTTATTTAAAAAAAATAGACCATTTTTTTATATTAAATGTGTAAGTATTTCGCAAAGTTTCGACGCGTTTATATTTTTTATTGAATAAATCTTAACAAATATCGAATTCGAAATACGGATTGGTTAAAATAAAACATTATAAAAATAGTGAATAAGCTTAACGACTGTTAATGGTTTTTAAAAAGGTTAATACATACATACATACTCGTACATTGTAACAACAGGATTTATACTAATTGGGTCCCTTTTTGCAGAAATGATCCTTTTCGCCGATGTTACAACATAAAAAACCTTTAATGTTTACAGAATCGATAGCAAACACACGCAAGCAATGTGAGAGAAGTTTAGCGCTTGGTATACAAAAGGAAAAAATAATAAATGTAATATTGTGCGAAGTTTCTTTTGCCAATACAAAGGTGATAAAATGTTGCTTTATTCAAACGCATTAAGTATCTGAAGTCAATTTAAAAATAATAACTAACTGTTTAGTAATGACGTATTAATTAAAGTTACTAGATTCAATTCGTTTAATGATTTACTTTATTATTTATAAAGGTAAAATATTTTTATTAGACAAATAAGCACACTAACTTTTTCATTTGGATTTTTCAAATAAAATTTCCAAGTTTATCTAACGAGTATTGCTAGAAAAATAGATAATATCAAGTTACCTTCAAAATACAGATTCTAAATCAGTTTTTATTCATAATGATTGAATCTGATTGACACAGACTGTACACTATGTACTTTTATGCATACCTTGAGCAGATGTAGGGTACAGATGCATTCAAACAGCTAACTGCATTGTCAGTAACTCTCACGGACGTGTATGCGAGTAACTTTTTCCCCGACTTTGTTCGTGTTAGAACTAAGTTGCATTAAGCCGAACTTCCAGTAAGAACACATTCTGTCTGCATCATCGAGTTGTGTTGGTACTTTTTGTAATGTTTTTAAGTTTGCTTACCGCAGGGCAGTATTTTAGGTCCTCTTCTTTTCCTGATGTAGAACCCTCTCGCAGAAAGCCGACGGTAAATTTTGACGTAATTTCTTTTGCGTGACTTGACGCTGACATTGTGACAGGGTTCTAAGGTGGCTCAACAATCCCGTGGTGTGACTGTACATTAACGGTAGGTATGTTATACGCATGCATTTAATCTCTGTATTTTCTGAAAATAGCACTAATAATTATATTAGGAAGTAAAGTATTTAATGTTTTGAATACCCGTTGCATTGCATTGTATATAGATAGTGCTGTTTTTCATAAAAAAGTACTGTATTTTTTTGTGTTTTACAGGGGGCTCATTTTCGCGTTAAATACATTAGTAATAATACGAATAAAGTAATACTTAAACACTATAGTTTGTATGAAACTTTGCGCTAACGTTTGGCCTTGTATATATTAGTCAACTCCTTTGAAGATCACTTCTTCTGCAACTCGGGTTACCCCGACGCTTGGTCCAAAATAAAACATGGTTCTAATATAATCCTACTTCAATACTTTAATTAATAATTAAATTATTCAGAAGTATATACATTGAATATTTATATTGTCCGGTTAACTCAAAACAGGTATAAAAGGTATATTGTATGTCAACCTGTTACCAAAATATTTGTAAGAGGATTCAGTTTTTAATTCGAACTAGCTTTAGCCCGCGAGTCTGTCCGCGTAAACGTGGTTAATTGCTGCTCCCACGGGAACTGTCCAATTTAACTGTAAATTTACCAAGACTCATTCATCAAAATCAGTTCAGTGACAAACAAACAAATAAACAAACTCACTTTCGCATTTATAATATTAGTAAGGATTAGTACAGATTACAAAAAGCCTCTAAGTACCTAATACATAGAAAAAAAAATGTTTAAACTGAAACATTTCATCCTTATATCTATAATATAGATCAGAGTGATTGTTAAAGAAAATTTTCAGCCACTACCTACAAAAATTCTCTGTAATAACGTATCTAATAAAAACAAACACAACGTTTAACCTTTCCCTCGCGCCACGCACCAAAAGCTGAAGTCGAAAATTGTCCAGTAAAAACTAGTTCTTAAAGAGCTTTTCTTTGCGCTTCGGAACTTAGTTCTAGCCTTAAATTTATTCCTGAGTCAATTAGCAAAGTTCCAGTTGAAAAACTAAAGAAAACTAATGTATTGTGTTAATTCAAGGAACTCGCTCAAACTGTTTTAAAAACTGTACGCGTCTTGTTTTGTTAAGTAAGTGATTCAGTAATTTTTAATCATCTTTATCTTATAGTTGAATAATTCTAGTGTCTGTCGACAAGTTAGCGAATTTATCATTTATATTAATATGTAAGTCCAATAAAGTCTTCTTCGCGTTTTACTTCGTATATTTTGCCAATTATGTGCAATCAAAACTCCTTTATATTATAGGTACAGTTTTCAGGAACAATTTCGATACACAGACATAATTAATTACGTTACTTTTTTTCCTTTAAGGTGTGGAAACCTAAAAAAAAATTACATGGGGCAATGCAATCGTATGTCAAGTGGGCCGCCGCCGCCCGGTGCATGCTGCCGCCCACTGCCTTCCTGATAACCAGACCTCGTACATTTGTTGCCACTGACGTAAAAGTGACGTCACGCTGCATATAGGCTGATTCATATTATTTTTTTCGTAAACATTTATTACGTACATGTCATCATCTTTAGTTAACCGTTATCGTCATTTAAAATAAGCGAAAATAAGGATACAAAACGTCTTTGATTGACTTTGATCGATTGTCATCTACCTACACAGCATATGTATTTACATAGTAATATATGTATAAACTGAAATAGTTATTTTCGGAATTGTGATTTACGTTTGGTATTGTTGAAATAATCATTATTATTCACTATGTCATCTTTAGAGGAATCACAATTCCAAAAATAACTATATCAGTTTATATATTACTTAAAATGCTGTGTAGCTGAATGAAAATCGGTCAAAGTCAATCAAAGACGTTTTGTATCTTATTTTCGCTTATTTTTAATGACGATAATAGTTAACTAAAGATGTTGATATGTACGTAATAAAATATTACGAAAAAACTTATTTGAATCAGCCTATACAGGTATGCAGCGTGACGTCACTTTTACGTCAGTGGCACCAAATGTACGGGGTCTGCTGATAACGTCCTAAGCACTTTTTCCATCCATCTGGCCAAAAACAATAAACTTCTCCAATATATTAAGTACTAGCTTACCGCCCGCGACTTTACCTGCAGAGAGTCACTGCTTTCGTAAGTTAAAATAAGCCTATGTCCACCCTGAAAGTTCATTTTAAATGTTGGTGACAGAGTTTTTGAAATCGGTCCAGTGGTTTTTGAGTTTATTAGTTACAAACATATAAAATTAAAAGGAATAATAACACAATAACACCTAACACCTAATTTATAGCAAATAAATTTATTTGTATTTGTAAAAATACAAATCTTTCCTCTTTATAATATTAGTGTAGATCAAAATGATCGCTGTGCATGTTAGTTATTTTTACGAGTGTGACGCTGTTTTTATAATTTAGAAAATATCTTCCTGGAGTTTATATGTAAGTAGATAGTTACTTATAGTACAGACTGAAAACGAGGCGGGCTGCTAACGTGTTTTCTCAAAAAAAAATCTTTATCGGTGCGTCCTCTACGGGCTCCATGAACGAGAGAGCCAGAGTGGATCCATTTCGCTTAAATTTCTTATTTCGTTTTCATCAGAGGCGAAATCACGTTTGTTGGTGATCCCTTGTTAAGTGTTTGCCAGCAAAATATGAATTGGCTCTTCTGGCAAATACGCGAGAACACCAAAACGTTCCAGATTTGTCCCTATTTACTGTGACTGCTTTAATTTAGTGGGCTAACATTAACTCAGAGGTCAGTAACCCTACCTAATCGAAGGTGGAACATACATACTTACATACATAGGATGTCAAACTCATTACCTACCCTTCTTTTGCTTCGCCGTAGTCAGGTAAGTAAATAAACAAAAGCGGTGACAATATTTCGTGTAGTGAAACCCCAAGTATCACAAAAGCTGTACAAGAGCTTATACAGCCATTATAACTCCAGCTCTTATACAGCTTGTGTGCTACTTGGGATGAAACTCTCGGTCGATTTAACTAAATTATACAATACCTAGTAAATTTTATCCTCTAGACACTTTTTTCCAACTTAACTTTTTTTACTTAAGCGCAATTATAAAAATTGATCTCACTGCCTTCGGCTCCGCAGCCCCGTTCCGTAACTGTTGCGACACTCGAACCACTGGAACAAATCTAAACGAGGCATTCCACTCGGTTACCGTCGCCGAGGAAAACTCATTTTCCGAAGCTCAGCGGCAGAAACAAGGCCAAAGGTAAACGGGTGTGCGTTTATTCAGCAAATACATTGAAACTAACGTTATTTCTTAGCATTTATATGCGTGCGAGCATGAACAAATAAGTAGATGATATTATTTAAAATAAATATCAGGAAACCTTCTACATTATACGTACTATAGGTACGACAACGATAAACGTTCATAAATAGAGAAATAAAAACGCGGATACGTAAAAGATATCCAAGAGTTCCATGACTCAAGAAGAAAATAATCGTGCTCATCACACCAATACTTGCTCTTACCGGAGATCGAACCCTTAGATAACATTTAAAATGTGCTAGGGAAATGAATTATACTCCTATTCCATTATTTTAACGTAAGACTTAAGGTTTAAAATAAAAGTCTTGTCCTGACTTTAATACCTTTTATTTGTAAGCGACTATTGCGATTTTCATATTTTTATAGAGATTTTATCAAGACTGGACACTTTTATTTTAAACCGCGTTAAGTCTTACGTTAGAATGTGGAATAGATGTATTATTTCCCTAGCAACTGTCAAATTTTATCTAATGCTTGCATGCTAGGGGGCCGGGACTGCTAGCTTTATAGGCAGGGTCGTCATTCCAATTTCTTAGCTTCGCTTATCTTAAACGACGAATTTAATAAATAGCTTTGATCTAATAGAAGCTTAGGTCTGTAACTAGCTTAACGATTTTTCTATACCGATCATACTATCACACTAATATTGTAAATGCGTAAGTTAAAAATATACATATTTATCCTTCTCGCTAAAATTTGACGACGCGGTTAGCCTAGTTGGTAGTGACCCTGCCTACGAAGCTAGCGGTCCCAGGTTCGAATCCCGGTACGGGCAAATATTTGTGTGATGAGCGTGAGTATTTGTTCCTGAGTCGTGGATGTTTTCTATATATTTAAGTATGTATTTCTCTATATAAGTATGTATATCATTGCCCATATTAGGTACAAGCCTAGAGCTTAGTTTGGGACTAGGTCAATTTGTGTGAGGTTGTCCCCTGATATTTATTTATTTATTTATTTAAAATTGCTGGACAGATTTGGATGAATTTTGGAATGTAGTTAGCTTATACCCTGAATACATATAGGCTTCTTTTTATCACAAAAAACATATTTTCTTTAGGATGGTCAACGCGGATGAAGTCGCAGGCAGAAAGCTAGTAGAAAATAAATTAAAATATTTTTATCAATCTGGCCCTACCAGAAAAACTCACAAGTAAATACCAAGCGGTTGACCCGGCGTAGTGAGCCGCTGTAAAAGAAAAAAAAAATGGCCATTGTTAAAGAGAACAGGACGGGGAAGGGCGAGCGTAATTGCAGCGGGCTTAACATGCATGCACGAGATAAAAATTTGACAGGTGCTAGGAAAATGAATACATCTATTCCATATTCTAACGTAAGACTTAACGCTTAAAGTTTAAAATAAAAGTGTCCCGTCTTGATAAAATCGCTATAAAATGTGACAAACGCAGTAGTAGCTTAGTAATAAAAGGTAATAAAAGTCAGAACGAGACACTTTTATTTTAAACCTTAAGCGTTAAGTCTTACGTTAGAATATGAAATAGATGTATTAATTTCCCTAGCACCTGTCAAATTTTATCTCGTGCTTGCATGCTAGGGGGCCAGCGTGGAATACAGAATGCATAATCGATGACGTTTACAGGGCCTCTATTCCATTTTGCTTCTATCTTGTTTTTGATGCCTACCATATTGCTTTTTAGAGTTCCGTACTTAAAGGTTGCCAAACGGGACCCAATTACTAAGTCTACGCTGTCCGTCTATCCGTCCGTCTGTCATTACTTTAGAGAGCGTATCTTTTTTTATAGATTGCACGCATTTTTAATACTTACGTGCCATGATGGTGGATTTCCTAACAAGTAACTAAAAATAATTAAATACGTAATAAGAGGATTCCCTCGTACGTTATAGATTTTTTCAACCGACTTCAAAAAAGGAGAAGGTTCTCAATTCGACTGCATATCTCAGGGGTGGTCCCATTCAAAGGCTATAGCCCGGTTTCCATAGTAAGTCGGCCCTTACATCAAATGGGCTAGGAGATTTTTTTGTGAGTACCTCTTATAATGAATAATATTTTAGCCGAGTATATGTATGTAATAGTTTTTGACTTATGATTTTTTCAAGTTTTTTTTTAATGTTTGCTTTTTCTGTATGTATTCAAGCGATTTGCTACAAATTTTGAAATGATGTTCTTTAGATAGATTTGCATCGCCACCCAAAAAACGAATACTAGTTATCGTATAAAAAAATGAAAAAAAGACCAATTTAAAAATAAACATTTTTTTTATGTGGTTGTAAAGTAGTGACACCTCTAGATTTTTTTCTCTAAATAGGCCATACATTGGCCTACTACTTGCCTAAATATCAAAATTTTCCAGGCGGTACTTCCTACAAAAAATCAGCAGAATGTGTGGCCAAGTTGTGTATTCAATAGGTGTTTTTAATGTACTACAAACTCTTCGATTATGTTTGAGTTTTCTTATCAGTTGGTCGTATTTAAGAGTAAAATGCTAATGAAAACTTAATGTCATCGTGATGCAAGATGTTTATCGCATTACAGGTTATATAGGCTCAGTTCACCTTTGTACAGTCGAGGACAGAAAGATCCACTTTTCCACCTTGTTCCATTGTAATATTCCCAAGAAATAGTAGCGCCATCTATCAAATTGCGTCGGACTACATAGAACTGCCTGACAGCCTGGCAAAAAAAGCAGAAAATAATGAGGGCGCCACTATCTATGTCAAATTAATTTCATGTGGCAACTCAATTACTTTTGTTTAGAATATTTAAGTGTTGCCAGTAAAAATATTTGTAGTTCCGTTCCTACACTTTTTTGGCAGGCTGTAGATTTCGTAATCACTTTACTTTCAGCGCCATCTAAGCGCGTATGCAGTAAACAAGTTTAATAACCAAGTTGTATTCTGAAGTATTTATTTACATTTGTGTCTTACTAGATGGCGTTAAATCAGTCAGTTGTTTATAAGTGCATTTTGCACTAAAATCGCTTCTGAATTTCTGATTCAAGGTGAAAAGAATTAAGGTACTAGTATTTCTGGTTTTGGTTGGTTGGATGCGACCGTAACCAACCTAAAACAGAAATACTATAATGTATTAAGCAACCGTGTAACCACTAATTCAGGAGGGGGCCACCGTGGATTGAAAATACTATACGATATGATACGGTATAATCATATAAATAGAGAATGCGTACGATCACTGATCAATTTATACATATCCATGCATGGATGACACATCCACGTAGATAAATTATTAGTTGATTTATTAGGAAAAGAAAACCATAGTAATTTGAAAATTATAATGTAATAAGCAGCAGTTTACATTATATTAAACATTTTATAATAAAATAGAAATCTTTTATGGCAACGAGGCCTATATTTAAAAATACCACAAAGACTAACATGCCTACATATCATTACATAAATATTTAAAACTAACACTTAATTACAAAAAGATTAATTCAATTATTTTAATTCTAACAAATCAACATATGAAAGTGATTATTATGTTTCAGTTTAATATATGTTTATTATTTATCAAGAATGGTGCCCAAGATAGGGTTACGTGGAGGGAAAAGAGGGAGGCATTTGCCCAGCAGTGGGACATCACAGGCTATTAAATAAAATATATTTATTTTATTTAATTTTACATTATTTTTATTGCAAACAAGTAAGTACTAATTAATGTTGGACTTCAAACCTAAAGATATTATCTACCAGGCAACCTAATAATAAAACAGATTTTTTACAGTTGGTATACAGAAAAACAACACTCAAAAGAAAGCAAAAAAAACTGCAACCTTTGTCCTATCCCGGAGGTGAAAAAAATTCGACGATCTAGTCTCTTCAGATTATGGTATAGTACAAAAAAATAAGCAAAAAAAAAATACAAAAAGTTGTCAAAATTTTTGACCTACCGGTGTGTCAGCGGGAGACGAGAAGTACCATTTGAAAATTAACAATAAAACACTTGACTTATTAGACATTACTTAGGTGCATTTGGATTTGTTGCCTATATTGTAACAAATTGACAATGTACGATTATTCATGCGAGTAACTCATTTTTATAAACAAAAGAATTTATAACATAAATGATAATAATAAGATAGTAGGTAAAGAAAAAAGTAATAGCTTTTTGTACATGGAATAAACACAGAATAAATTGTTAATAACTTAGATTTAACACTATAATCACATTTTTTTAAATAAGAAATAATTCACATAATGTTTCTGGCGCAAACATTTTTTCGTATTTTAGCCACTAAAAGCTAGGTATATTTTTAACTTAATTGCTTAAAAAGTTAAGTAAAAATGTAAAAAAATAATTTCACGATCATATTATAAGCACTTTTTTCACATACTTATATTACTCGTAGCTTCACTTGTAAGTAAGTAAATAACAAACTAATTTAACTGGCAATGTAATCAAATCTTGGAAGTTGATTTTAACGTACTTCTACTCGTAATTATCGGATTCCCTTGAAATTTTACATACCTATGTAAATCTGAGGACAACACAACACTTAATATGGTACCATCGAGCTGGTATGATGGTGGAGACGGCAGGTGGTTATAGAAACTCCTCAATACTACACTCACCGGCAAATTTATCAGAACAATCTAAAAGTAAGACATTTCGAAAAAGTTATTTTTTGCCCGAGTAAAATGTTTTAAGTTATTTGTTTTTCCTAAAAATTTAATTCAGATAAGACGTCATTAATTTAGCGTAATAAGAAATAAACATTGTTATATTTGTGAAACAAAACATTTTTTTTTAAATTTAGACTTTTTGTTTTTGTTCCGCTTATTATGTCGGTGAGTATATTGTAGATCTGTCGAGTCTGTACTCGTCTGCCCCTTCTTTTTATTGCGAGATTGTAATTTTATTATTTAACACTGATTTGTATTAAAAGTACAGTCGGCAACATAAGTTTGTTACTAAAAATGTAATCACTTCTCCGATACTTCGACCGCGTGCAAAGTCACAAAGCAACATTGTGTTTCTTCTTAATCATCTTGGTGCCACTACAGTCGTTAGCACTATTTGCCAAACATTGATTTTACACCTCTCTCATTTCACATACCGTATGAAAGAGATGCAACGAAATGTTTGACAAATAAGAGCCAAGTGAAGTGCCATCATCAGGATTTTGTCGACTACCTTCAGGTGTACCATCAAACCTTGCTTTAATTGTTCAGAATAGAGCCCATAAATGACGCGATTTTGAATCAAACAAACTCGTAAATAAAATGTACTAAGAACCACTTCAAAACGTAAACCACTTTGAACCTTTCCTCTACTAAGTGAATATAACAGAATGGAAATTAGTCCACTGATAAGAGCATCTAGCTATTAAGTGAATGATGATGATGATGATGATTTACCTGGGAACTTTAGTAATTTTACAAAAGATATATACTTAAATATGAAATGAAATCTATTGTTTTGATAAATGTTACTCTTTTTAACTATTCCATTTCTATTACATTAGATAAACGTTGTCTGCTGGTATACACTCCATCACTGACAGCGAATCTATTTCGTAACTTAAAGTAAACGAATATAAATGTCAGAACCATCACACAAAGAAGCATTGCTAGACAAGTAGCTATAAAATATATCGCAGATTTTAGATCTGTTGACCCATTTACAGCGGCGGTCTGAGGCTCAGACTGAGTGCTTGCAACATTTAGAGAATTCTTGTCTTCAATCATACCTTTTAACTCAGTTCTCAGTGACTGCCTTTGTTTCTCCAACATATCATTTATCATTATTTTGTAATCATCATTTTCTAATTTTGATTCACCTATATTTTTATTTATTTTTGTAATATTAAATCTGTCATTTATTAACGCTTCAATGTTTTCCAAATGCCAATTTGTAGCATTGTTAAGTTTTACGAGCAATTCCTTTATTTCAGTTTTGTTAAACGTTTTTTGGAAATTATCAATTGACCTCGAAACGTTATTGAAAATTATTTTAACATCTGTATTCGGCTCTTTTTGGCTTAATATTCGTTCTACTGTTATTTTAAACTCTTGAATAGTGTCTAACAAAGCAACTGTAAGTAGCGTTTCATTTCTATGATCTCTAGGGATATTCGATAGTGTAGTTATACTATTACATGTTACTCCATCTACGTTCTCTGTATCATAATTCATCATTCGAGCTGTCACCGCCAGTTTCATGTAATTTTTGTTTTTAAGATTAATAAAAGTGTCACAGAGTATCGGATTACCACCTATAGATAACTTCATGATATTTGTAGCAGCAAATTCATCAAAATCTATATTTTCAATTAAGTTATTGTCAGCGTCCACTTCTTGAATCCGTGGCGTATTGTGAAATAGGTTTGCCCTGAAACTATGAAGTGTGTTGTTTGACAATTCAAGAACTCGTAAATTTGACAAACCATCAAGTACACCATATTGCAACATTGACAAATAGTTGCCTTCCAGCCTTAAAGTATCAAGTTTTCCCATGTCACTGAATGATCCTGGTTGAATACTAGATATCCTGTTATTACTAAGGTTGATCCATACAAGTTGATGGAGTTTCTGAAAAGTTACCTTGTTAATAGACTTGATTTTATTTGAAGCCAATGACAATCGTTCAATTGTTATAATCTGGTAGACTTGAACTGAATTTATGTCGACAATATTGCAAAAATCTAAATCCAAGTCTGTTATTGAGGTATTTACAACTTTTTCAAAGTTAAAATTAGATGAAATATTATTCAGATAAACAGCATAAACTGATAAATCGGATAATACTTCTGAATCAAACTCCATATCTTTATTAGCCCCCAAATCTAGCTTCACAAGATTTTGCAAGCCACGGAAAAGTCCGTTTTCAATTCGCAGAATGTGGTTGTTGTTTAATCTCAATACGCATAAATTATTTAGTCCTGAAAAAGTTTTATTAGTAACAAGTATGAGTTTATTATAATTCAAATTTATCTCTTTCACGAGTTTTAGATCAGTGTTGTTTATATCAAATACCTCTATTTTATTGTGTGATAAATCCATAACTTCGATAGACCCAGTGCCATTGAAAACGCCAAATTCTAAACTTCTTAAGTCACCAAATGATATATTGATTTTTTTTAAAGAATTCATCCCATAAAACGCGTCACTTTTAAGCGTGTTAATTCTAGAATATGTAAGATCTAAGTCAGTGCATGAAGATAATCCAGTAAATGTTTGTGCAGCAATTATTCCGGGAAGTGGGTTATTTACTAAATTCAAAAATTCAAGTTTATTTAAATCTTCAAATGAAAGTTCTTCAATCTCATCAATTTCATTATTGGACAAATCAAATATTTTCAAATTAGTGAGGTTCTGAAACGTATTTCGTTGTATTTTTTTTAAATCATTATTATGTACGCGAAATTCATAAAGGTTTTCAAGGTCTGTCATAAAAAAATCAATGCGTGGTAATCTGTTATGTGATAGATCTAGTAAGTTCAGAATTTTAAGGTTATTAAAGGTGGTGCTGTGAATTTTAGATATAGAATTGTTGCTCAAATTTAACGATAGTAATGAATCACTCAAACCTTCGAATAAATTGGGACCTAGTTCAGTAACATTTGCACCATTAACGTCGAGATAATCAACATGAATCCCTTGAAAAGTGTTTTCCGCTAAGGTGCCTGTCAGTATGTTGTTCTGTATTATAAATTTTTTAATGTTTTTGCCTTCAAATGCGCCTGGTTCTATTCTTGTTATCATGTTATATGAAACGTCGACTAATCCAAGATTTGCATTTTCTTGAAACCAAGTTCTTGGAATAAAATCAATCTTGTTATTACTTAAGTCCAGTTTCTTCAACGCAAGTAAATGATTAAACGACTCGTTCTCAATGCTTATTAAATAGTTATAACTGACGTTTAATGTTTCCAATTTTGACATGGTGTTAAAATTACTGTTTTCTATGGATGTCAGATTGTTGTGGGCTAAATTCAATACTTCGAGATTTACAAATCTTGCAAAATAATGACCAAGGTTGGATAATTTGTTGTTAGAAATATACAGAGTTTTAAGTTGAGTTACGCCCTCAAACGTGAGAAATTTAAAGCTCTCAATAAAATTGTGTGACAAATTCAAATGTAACAAGTCAGGAAATTTCCTGAAGTAATTGTTTGGTATAGTTGTAATAAAATTATGACTTAAGTCTATCGTAATTATTCGGCCTATCCCAGCGCTCACGGATGTGTCTTCAGTTTCCAAAACCGCTATTTCATTAAAAGAAACATTTAACTTTTCCAATTTAGTTTGCGGAAACGCTTCTAAATTTAAAGATTCTATCGTGTTTTTAGAAAGATCTACCGACACAGCATTTTTTAAACCCAGAATGGCTGCTGGAATAGATGCAATATTTCCCTCAGTAACAGATATTGAGTAGATGTGATCAGATAGCTGATTGATGACACTAAATGGTTCGAGAGACGTGTCATTAATTTCGAGAGCATATACGTATAGAATATAGTTTTCGTCCATGCGAATTTGTGTTTGTCGCCGACGTCCGTAATAGCCATTGTTGTAATTGTCGTAATCGTTGTATTCTTTTTTTCTGCATTGCCAATTGCTTACTTTACTGATTGCTTCGCTGAAGTCCTCAACACATTCCAGTCGGCCTGAACAAGGCTCTGTGCCCAGATTTTCTAACACACAAACGCCTCCAACAGCTTTATTGAGAGTGAGAAGTATAGCCAGCGCTATGATCTTGGTATTCGTTTTATCTGGAAAGATATAAGTGGTCACAGGACTGGTGTATCTTTGTTTTTTCATATGGAATCTTGCGATAATTTGTTTGGGATTATCTTTTCGTTACCCAAACAATGTATTTCAAAATCTCATATTGGGAAATTAACGATCACTTGGCAACAGAACACTTTGTGTATAAATTTTTCCCTTTAATCATTTAATCATTGATTAATTAAACATTTTTGATTAGTTATTGCCGATCTAACATTAGACACAGCCTTTCCTTTTCTTGGCATTGAGTTAAAACTGTTAAAAATAATTTAATTACTTTAATCAGCGCGCTGTTGATTCAACTGGTAGGCGATGGACTAGTGAACATTGAAACTTTTTTTGATAATGGGTTTGCTCTTGACTAACTCTTGCTCTTGGAGGACGAAAATTTAGTCAACGATGAAGCGAAATGTAAAATATGTATCATCGGCAAATAGTAGAATAAACAAAAAACAGAAAGGGCCCTAATAAAGAGCCCTAAGGCACACTTAGGTTAACTGGCAGCTCCATATGTTTACGTTTATTTTAATGAATTTAAAGGACACTAGGATAAAATATAAAAAATATACATATTATTATATTTAAATACATAATCTCTAGAGTTTAATATCCATAGCTTAGGTAGATAGATATTTTTTTTTGTATTTATTAAAGATTCAAATTAATTAATTAAGTATAAAGACACTGTTCATTTATTAACTAACAAGGTGTTCTACGAGTAAATATGTGTGAAATAAATAAAATTAAGCCAATCTTTACTTCAGGTAAATAAATAACACGCCACGACAAAAAAAAATGCGTAAATTAAAAATCTTACCCATTTCCAATTATTATTTTCAGAGCATATGAACGATCGATCGAGTGGTATTTTCATAGATATAATTCACTGGTTATTGCATATGTGTCGCAACCAACTGCATAGACTGAACTGGACGCATTGTCTACGGTGATACTTATTTAGTCACAGGAACTCGTAATTGCGTGTGTGTTTACAACCCTGATAAGAGAAGAGACACCGATAGACAACTTATTACGAGACAAAGAGAATTCGTATTAATAGAAATCGTAATTGTTGGTCCTTTGGGAGATAAGGGGCCCGTTTATCAATACCTTGTAACGTGTATTATTACAAGTGGAAGTCTCTTTTTAATGCATATTGTTGGAAAGAGACTTCCACTTGTAATACAAGTTACGAGCTTTTGATAAACGGACCAAAGCTCAACTGACCTTTGTAAATTTTACAATAATTTATCCATAAAATACTATGGGTACATCACGCTACCACATCACATAAATATTACTAGAATGCGAAAGTTTGTGCGTTTGTCTGTGGGTTAGTACATACGTTTGTCACTTCTTCACGCCGAAACGGCTGAACGGTTTTGAATGTGGAATGGAGATATAGCTTATACCCTGGAGTTACACATAAGTAATATCCAGAACAAATCAATGTTCCTGTGGGATGGCACTATTAATTCTACGTGGACGAAGTCGCGGGCAGAAGCTAGTATTATTTAAATGTCAGTCTACCTTTACCCAAACATTTGGAATTTTAAAAGGTGAGTTAGCAACATTTCTTGATATTTCACAAGGGTATCTCCCGATAAATAAAAAAAGTCGCGCGTATTCACCCGAAGAAATGTTCATACTTACTCGTTTCCCCGTGACTCCGTACGTGTAGTATTAATTTTTCGCTTATTCCTCGGGAGTTTTGATAGTTATCAATTTTTCCGGGATAAAAAGTAACCTATGTGTTCAGGTAATAAACTATCTGTGTGCCAAATTTCATAAAAATCGGTCGAGCCGTTCTTGAGTTAGAAATGGTTTAACTAATCCGACTCTGTTTTATATTAAACAAATAATAATAATAATAATCCAGCCTATCTACGTCCCACTGCTGGGCACAGGCCTCCACTCACAATGAGAGGGGCTTGACAATAGTTCCCACGCGGGCCCAGTGCGGATTGGGAACTTCGCACACACCGTCAAATTTCTTTGCAGGTGTGTGCAGGTTTCCTCACGATGTTTTCCTTCACCGAAAAGCGCATGGTAAATGTACAAATTATATTTCGCACATAAATTCCGAAAAACTTGAGGTGCGAGCCCGGGTTCGAACCCACGACCCTCTGCTTAAGAGCCAGCAGGTCAAACCATTAGGCTACCACGGCTGTTTTATAAATTTAGATTTATTTATTCTTTAAGTAACAAAATGAAGGCCCTATGTTAAAAAGGTGCGGGTCAAGCGTATATTTCTACAACTATATAACTCTTTGTGTACCTCTGTAGCTATAGAAATTCTTATCATCAATAAGTCTTTATTTTAATTATGATTACTTATCTTGTGTTTAATAAACGAGGTACGTATAACAACTAAAGCCCAAATGCTTTATTATCAGGGACTCCCCGCATTAAGGGCCGCAATTAGAGACGTCAATTAATTTTAATGCTTGATAAAGTGACGTGTTGTCTTATTCTATTGTTATAGCAAAGAAGGTGACAGCAGCAACTTTGTCAAACTAAAAAATAATTAACGTCTCTAAGTGCGGCCCTCAGTGTTGCCAGTATAAACCTACAACAATATAAACAAACAGACCAGTCGAAAATCATCCGACAAAGGTACATCGTGCAGTTTGTATGTGTGCGTGACTAAAGCCGAGTTTTCACTTCGTGTTCTGAACAGTTCTGAGCGAGCAATCGTTCGTTCGTGCGTAAATGAAAACACTTGAGCGAGCGAACGTGTTTGTTCAGTGATGATCGGCGGAAGGCGGCGAACGATTGCTTGCTCACTCATTCATTCAGTGAAAACGACGTCTGTGGCGAGCTAGCTGTTGCTCTGTGTTTCGCTCGGCGTTGTAGGCGCTCGGTGGGTCTCCGATCTTTGTTTTGAATTCACGATGGAGTTGAATCAAGAAAGAACGTTGCAAGTTTTCTAAAAAACTGTTTATTTTAATTTGTTCATTTTATTTTCTCGTTTTTCTATAATAACTATTTTTAAATGAATATTTAATAATTTACCAATGCAATATTGGCAAATATTAACCGGGGATTTCTCTATTGATATTGTTTTATTTGTTATTGTAATATCTTATCTCCACAGGAACAATTTATCAGAACAGCCTGCCGCCTAAAAACTTTATTAATTTACTTAACATTATATTTGTACACATTGTTGTACCTACTAGAAACGGAAACAATACCTATTTAAAATCTATACAATATAGTTAAGTTCAAAAGCAAACTTATTCTTATAAGGGATCTCGTCTAGCTAACTTTTCCACGATTGAGAAAAAATATCTAGTAAACACGAGTTCAAATTTAAACTATATTACATAATATGTATAATGTATTTAGGCAGTTTGTTATATTATGTATACGCAAAACTAAGTGGCGAGTGGGGCAACAAAAGTCAGTTTCAAGAGTTGAAAGAAGACCCTGGTGTCATAAGGAATATTGATTTTCAAAAACCAAGAAAGATGGCAGCGTAAGTGCCTGCGCAAACCGGCGGAGCGCAGCGCAGATCACTTTAAATTTATCAATGTATATTCTTTCCTATTTTAATTATAATAAGGTATAAATTTGAATGCTCTGAGACCAACCTCGGAGCATCACGGGGGATTTCTACTCTGCGGCTGCGGCTCTAAATTTATACCTTATTGTAATTAAAATAGGAAAGAATATACATTGATAAATTTAAAATGATCTGCGCTGCGCTCCGCCGGTTTGCGCAGGCCCTTAGTTTGTGGAACAAGTGAACACCAAATGTCTTGTTATTAATCTACAAGACGATAGTGACACTGAAGATGAACATGAATAGATTTTCCTTGTTATTTTATTTTATTTTTTTGTTATTCTAATTATTTTATTGTATTGTAATATACATTTGAAGATTTAATATTTTATGTTAATAATTCAAAATCCCAATTTAATATTTCGATAGTAGTTATACATTACTGGAGTCAAAAAATACCACGCTATTTATTTTCTTTGTTTTATTACTTTATCGATATTCCTTTTTGGGGTTCCGTACCCGAAGGGTGCCAAACGGGACCATATTACTAAGCCTCCGCTGTCCGTCCGTCCGTCTGTCGCCGTGCTGTATCTCATGAACTGAAATAGGTAGACAGCTGAAATTTTTATGCCTAACGCTACCAACAATATTGTTTCACGGCCCACTCCATAAGGCCGTGCAGGTGTGAAAGAGATAGCATGATTCTGATGATTTATGACCGACTCGCCACTTATATTTGCGGATTCTATAGTATTTTTATTTTTGTTTGCTTTTACCGTCCGACCTTTATGTTACGTTTACACGCTTACCGAGACCTGGCAAGTGTCCAAAAGCTCCAAGCGCCAACATGTAATTATGCGTCGCAAGCGCTTGTCGCAAGCTTCCTTTGATCTGTTCAAAAACCGACACTTGCCCGGATCTGCGACAAGCTCTTGCAAGCACACGCACGCAAGCCAAGCCAAACACCCCTGTTCACACGCTTGTGCTTGAGGACGTTTGCCATGTCTCGGCAAGCGTGTAAACGTACTGTAGGAGTGGTGGAATAAAACTTCTTGAGATTTGCTGTGATTTTACTTTATTTTAACTTTCAATATAACAATACAAGGTTAGGTGTTTGCACCATGAATGCCATGAGGCGACTCTAGACAAAGCTACTTTTTTTGTTTTATTGTTTTATTCTTAATTTCTTTATTTGATTTTAAAAGAATTAAGAGTAAAACTGACATACATAATGCAATCAGTTCCAAAACATTACATAGCGAACTACTTACTGCATTACTGTACCATCAAAGGTGGGTCCACATTTGTGACATTTCATTATAACATGGTTCCATGACACGATCTGGCCCCCCTACCATGCATCGAGATATTATTTGACAGGTGCTAGGGAAATGAATACATCTATTCCATATTATATTCTATTTCTATTCATAGTCTTGATAAAATCGCTATACAAATGTGAAAATCGCAATAGTCGCTTAGTAATAAAAGGTAATAAAAGTCAGGACAAGACACTTATTTAAAACCCCTAGGACCTGTCAAATTTTATCTCGTGCATGCATGTTAAGCCCGTAGTAAAACGTGTCGTACCGGTTATGTGGACGGTATTTGTCACGCCAACAATGTGATCCATCCCGAGCGCTTACATTTACACTGTCCACATTAGCGTAACAAGTCCAGGGCCCTTAGCCAAGATGCCCATCGCTAACTAGCGTTTCAATCCGTTTCATTTTTAAACCAATCGCGGCACTGGTAGATCACGTCATACGAAGAGTCACGTGATCTACCAGTGACGCGATTGGTTTAAAAATGAAACGAATAGAAACGCTAGTTAGCGATGGGCATCTTGGCTAAAGGCTCAGGGCCCTTAGACATGATGCCCATCGCTAACTAGCGTTTCTATTCGTTTAGTTTTTAAACCAATCGTGTCATTGGTAGATCACGTGATACGAAGAGTCACGTGATCTACCAGTGACGCGATTGGTTTAAAAACTAAACGAATAGAAACGCTAGTTAGCGATGGGCATCTTGGCTAAGGGCTCTGTAGATTTGCCATAAGTCCGATCCGATGGAGCTCTATAGTGTGTGTGACCTTAACAGCGTTAAGGGTGATTTGCAAAAATATTGTACATAGTTAAGCGAGCTCAATTAAGGAATAAACGAATTTCTTTTTTGTGTAACGAAAATTAGTCTTACATTCATATGGTTAACATTCGTTCCACAAAAATGAAATTCGTTTGTTTCCTTAATTGAGCTCGTAACGTCGCTTAGCTATGTACAATATTTTTGCAAATTACCCTTAAATTGACCAGGGTCCTATTTATTAATTGATTCGAAGATTTTGATTTTCTTTTTATGGCACGGAGAGAACAAACGCACGTACTGCGTTTTTCAAAAAAAGACAAAAATTAAGAAACGGTAACTTTTCCGGTTCGTCACGAACATTAACGATACTAAATGTTACTGATTTTCGTGACGCACTGGAAAAGTTAATATTTCTTAATTTTTGTCCTTAACATGTCCACCTGATGGCAAGGCTCCGAGGCATTACCAACCCTGAGCACTAAGGGCCGTATTAATGAACTGATCTTGGCTGAGATATGCCTATCGTCTGAATTGACAGTTTTCTATAACTTGACGTTTATTTTGACAAGTTTTGAGACGGCCATCTCAGTCAAGATGAGTTTATTTCTCAATCAATCTATAAGCTATTAATTTTACCGACCGTCTTACCCCATAAAGATGATTTCAGCTTAGTTCTATTGGTCATTAGGCAACTATGTAAAATTAGCTGAGATATACACACAGATTAACAAACAGAACCAGTCCTCAATACCCAGGTTACAGATTAATTACGGTAAGATAACAATCAGATTAAATATTATTTTAGGGAACACTTACAGTTAATACTAGCGACCCGCCCCGGCGTCGCATGGGTAGTACTAAATTAATAAATTATAGCCTATAATCTTTCTAGCTAATCCCTCTTTCTATTGGTGAAAACTGTAAGAAACCCCGTACAGTAAGTAGTTTCTGAGATAAACCCGAACAAACAACTCAGCGCGGCGGGGAGTTTAATTTAAAATATGTATTGATCTTGTGCATCCATCCTTTTTTATGCATAACGTAATAAAAAAAACAATAAGATCAAGTTAAAATAATTTAATTAATCTTACAACGTTACAAACAATACTGCAGCTTTTTTCTTCATATTAATGTAAAGTAAAGATAATTTAAAATTACATAAACTAGAACCGATTAGATGCAAATGACATATCTAAAGCAGTAACAATAGTTTGTGACTTAAAAAATAATCCTAATTGCTACAAAAAACTGAATGCTCACTTCAAAATTAAACTAATTAATACATCTCGTTTTAGGTACTTCAGCCATTTTAATGCTGATTGTGGTTCTAAATAACGGATCACTTTGTTAAGAATTAGTACAACGTGACCGATGGTACCTGCATATTTACAAATGTGAGCTCTCCATAGCATTAACAATATTTCGGGTACTAGAGTTCAATGATCGGTTGCTAGGGAGGTACAATTTAGATTTATACAGTTTTACCAACAAAAAACCGACTAGAATGACTAAAATGAGTCCTACACAGATTTCCGTAAACATTGATGAGTTTTGAGTCCCGTCGTTGCCGACTATTAATTTATCATGGACAGGCATTTTAGTAGTTGCAACGTAAGAATCTAAACGAGAGTTTAGATTTTCAAATTTGTTGTTAAAGTCTGAAAGTATATTTTGTTTTTCAACAGCTTTCGTTTCTTCTACATGTTTAATCGTTTCTTCTAAATCTTGTTTTATCTTGTTAATATAAGGAACCAAATTTTCGTATGTAGTGTTCTCTTTTACGAAAGTTACGGGTTTGGCCGTCGTTGTTGTCGACGTTGTTATGGATTCTTTTAAAATCAAAGCACTTAACATTTTTTCCAGAAGTAAATTTGTTTTGTTATTTACGTTAACCAATGTAGACGTAAGGTTACTGACAGAGGACAGGTTTTTAATTTGATCTGTGAAATTAGCAAAGTATGGAAAGTCATTATGTACAGTTAAAACTTGGTCTTTTACTAATCGTTCTCTAGACATGTTGTATAATATGTCTTTTATATTAAGCAGCAACTTATCGCGTTCACCAGGAGTATCGTGTGCGAGGGTCGTTATTGTGCGAAGTTCACTGTTTTTGTTACATGTCACACCTTCTACGTTATCGGTTGTTTCATCTAATGCAATAGCAGTGATATCAAACACTGCAGTATTACGACCTTTTTTAATTTTCACTAACATATCACAAGGCAATGGGTTTCCTCCTATGCTAAGTTTCAATAGACGAGTTCCAGCGAATTCTTCTGGAGAAATAAAGTTTATTCTGTTATGATCCGCAATAAGTGTGGTAAGATGATCTACTCCATAAAATCTTCCCTGATGCAAGCTTCTTATGCTATTATAAGACAAATCCATGGTTATCAGAAACGTAAGACCATTAAATATTCCGTAATTTATATCTATCAGATTATTGTGTGAAATATTTAAGATATGTAAATAATTGTTGTCTTTAAAAGCTCCCGGTTGTATAAAAGATATATTGTTAAAACTAAGGTCCAGTTGCTTAAGGGCTGTTAGATTTGACAGAGCACCGATTTCTATCATGGAAACTGCATTGTTACTCAACACTAAAGTTTCAAGGCGATTTAACCCGCTAAGTTTCAATCGGGTGATGTTTTCAATGTCTGCATAAGCAATTTCTAACACTGAAAGAGGAATGTCGGTTATTGTTTTGAAAGTCACATTGGACTTTATTCCTGAAATTAATAATGATGCCAGATTTTGACCTTTTTTAATTAACGATACATCAAATCCTAGTTCTTCATTGTAAGACAGATCTAGGTAGCGTAAGTCGTCAGCAGCATGAAATATTTCTTTACTTATGTTGCTTATACGATTGTGAGACAGTATTATCATTGATAATAAACTCATTCCGTTAAACGAAGATTCAGAAATGACCTGTAGCAAATTATTGTTAAGTATTAAAGTTCTCACATCTACCAAATCAGTTGTGTTGATTTCAAAAGTGCTTAGCTGGTTGTAAGACAAGTCAATAACCTGAATATTGCTCAAAAAACATAGCGAATTAAATTCTAATATTTCAATGCTGCTATGTGAAACATTTAATTCTATTAGGTGAGACATGCCCGTGAATGAATTGTTTCTTATTTTGTTCACTAAGGATCCAGATATATCAAGAGTTGGTAATAAATTCAAACCGTCAAAAGTACCTTCTTCTATTGATCCACTGAGAGGGTTGTCAGAAATTTTGAAACTTGACAAACTTAGCAACGATTTAAATGAATTAGATTCCAGGTGCGATATATTATTATGAGACAGATCGAGTATTTGTAAGGAGGCCATCGCTACTAAATTGTTACTTGAAATCACGGTTATTTTGTTGTGATGTAACAATAACATTTGAAGATTGATTAGATCTTCCGTTGTAAATTCTATTTTGGTAAGGTTATTGTATGATAAATCTAACACATTCAAATTCCTTAATCCTTTTAAAGAATTTTTGCTTAACATTTGTAAATTATTGTTGTTCAGTAGAAGTGTTTTCAAATTTTGAACTCCAACGAACGTGTAATCGTATACAGAATTCAAATGTTGGCCGCTCAAGTCCAGCGTGTAAACCCAAGTAAGTCCTTCAAAAGAGCCTTTCTCAAGATTACCTTCCAATTCATTTCCTTCAATAGTAAAATTAAATATTGATTTTCCTTTAAACATATACTTAGGCAAAGACTTTAATTTGTTACTCGAAAAATGTACAAATTTTAATTCAGTTGCATTTTTCAATAATCCCTGGTCTATATTGACTAGATTATTATTAGTCAAGTTTATTGTTATCAATGACATCATGCCATCAAAAACGTTTGCATCAACGAAGTAAATATCATTCGAGTTAAGGTAAAGAAACTTTAAATTACCCAGATTATTGAAATCAATATTCTTTAAGGACCGAATGTTATTGTGACTTAGATCAAGTGTGACAAGATCATTGAACCTCAACAAACATGAATTAATGTCTGTTATTCTGTTATTGGAAAGGTACAGATGTAACAATTTCCTTATCCCTTCAAAAGTCAAGATGCCTAACGAGTAGATGTAGTTATGGGATAAATCTAATGTTTGTAAGTCCGAAAACGAATCAAATATTGCTTCTGGAATGTTTACAAGATAATTATGAGATACGTTTAATTTCTGCAATTTCGTGTATTGATTTTCGCCCGGAATAATTTCAATATTGTCTACAGCGTTTTGCGAGAAGTCTAAATCAATCAGAGCAGGAAGGTCGTATCGATTTGATAACTTTGCTGTAGTCAACGAATTTTTTGATAATATTAAGGACGCCAAATTCTGCATGTTCTTTATGGTCGGAACTGATTCGTAGATAGCGTTCGATAGATCTAAAGAATAAATCAAGTACACTAACCCATCATCGTCAAACTGTGGCACATCATGAAATGCATAGGAATCGGGTTGCAATATAATGTTGACAAAATCATAATCATTGAATTCATTAGATCGAAACCGAGAATCGCAGTGTTGACTGTAAAGTATATGAGAAACAATATTTGTACAATAATAGGTATAAATACATTCCCCTGGGTCACCATTTCCTTCATCCCTGACACATCCCCGTTCTATAGGAAATTGGGCGTATGATTGTGCTGCCAAACAAATCAGAGCAATTTTATCTGAAAAAAAAAAGAATAAAAATTCAGCAAAAATAATAATTTTCATCTTAACAGGAACTTTATAGAAAGTGAATGTTTTTTATTGCATGTTGGGCTATTAGGTGGAATTTATTTCCATAACATTTTACATCTGCTGCGGTAAGAAGTATTGCCAGGAATTATTATAGCAATGTGCTTCGGTTTGGCCTTCGACTACGAACAATATTTTGAATAGCTTCCTAGCAGGCAGGATGACGATCGCAGTGGATGGAGTTCCACTCACAGGTGATGCCTGCTGCCAATGTCTTGGATGTTCCTAAATTTGGACTCTACGTCATCATACGAGGACTAGGAGTGGTTCTATTGTAAATCAGATAGCGAATACCAGATGGTGGTAGGTATGTGTAAAACATTACAAAGGTCCAAACTTGTTTCGTTCTTTTTGCAGTCGGGTTTTAGCTTTTAAAATTATTTTTATTTTAGTGTCATGAATATATAAAAATGGACTGAATAGACACCAGCTTCAATTTATTATCATAAATGATAATTTATACTCACACAAAATAATGTCCATCGTTGATCACATTTGTGGACCTGAGCCTGAAAACAAAGATACGAAGTTGATTAAGTAGGTATTATTAAAAAAATACTACTTTCTATCCTCGCATTGAAATCTGTTCAGTAGTTGTTGAAAGTACAAACAAATCAATGAACATTGTTTTTTTTTATATTTAAAAAGATTAATTAAAATTATTAGTAATAATTACACAATAATAATTATCATGTTATTATTATAGTTACCTAATTATATTGCTATATCTTAATTTATTTATTTATATATTTATTTTCAGGCTACAAGGCCCATAGATAAATACCTTACTGACTAAAATACATATATTTATAACAATATCTTAAACTATTTTGGCGACCAAACAGCGTGGCTCTGTTGAATCGCAGCGTTCGAAGTCATGCTCGCTGGCAGGCCGCCCCGGAACGGAACCGCCGGAACACGACATCTTTCGGCCAGAAGGCAGGCGACTCGACCGTCCCCAGCAGCGGTTGCGGCACTCGCACCACGAATGAAGCGAAATGCACATAGCGCCGCGAATGCAGAATTTAGTCTAGTTAATTTAGTTTCACAGTGCACTGGTCCTGCGATTGTAACGCCATGTAAACACAATATTTATATAAAAAAGACATTAAACCGAAACATGTCGAGCCGTTACCTGACTAATACGTGAGTAAACCGTTTCAGTGTTCGTTGGTTTCTAATTATGACTAATGACTCACGCTTGTTTAAATTTTATACATATAACAAAAAATGTCCAAGAAGTAGGTACTAAATAAAATAAATTAATTAAAGCATTTGTTTTTTGTATGTTCGTCAATCTGTTAGTTAAGAGAACGTTGTTTTTGGGGTTCCGTATAAAACAGATCTCATAAATTGCACCCCCGGTACAACACTGCTCTAAGTCAAAATATCATGTTTTCAGAATCGACGTAAAATCGTTATCTCATGTCATGTGATTGCAATATAAAAAGTCGATTTTGAATTTTTTCGACATAATACAGTGGTAGGTACTGGGGGTGCGAAATCTTAAATATTGTTTGTTTGTGAAGAATGACATTTCCGCACGTGTATCAAACGACGTTTTTTAACA
Source organism: Tortrix viridana (assembly GCA_963241965.1). Lineage (NCBI taxonomy): Eukaryota > Metazoa > Arthropoda > Insecta > Lepidoptera > Tortricidae > Tortrix > Tortrix viridana. Next base: position 10,848,319 of record OY725187.1, read on the forward strand.
CAGTTGCGAAAAAATAAGCACATTTTATAAGCAACTTTTTGAAAACTTAAGATTGGTAAACAAATTCGTTGTAAGATCGATCTTTCGCAATGAAAATTTTTGACATTATGAAGAGGTGTTTTTTTTAGCTTTTATTCGACTAGAATGGATTTTGTTATTATTATTGAACTCACTTCAATGAAATTTTTTTTTTCATATGCAGTTCTATAAGACATCATCATCATCATCATCAGCCTATAGTAGTCCACTGCTGGACATAGGCCTCCCCCAATGAGCGCCATAGCGCCCTGTCTTCAGCTTGCCGCATCCAGCATCTGCCTGCAGTCTTTCGCAGATCGTCATCCCACCTGGCCTGAAGGCGTCCTACACTACGTTTGCCGAGTCGCGGTCTCCACTCAAGAACACGTTTACCCCAGCGGTTGTCGGTTCTTCGTGAGATATGGCCGGCCCACTGCCACTTCAGCTTGCTGATTCTTTGAGCTATGTCGATAACTTTGGTTCTCTGTCGGATGTATTCGTTACGAATCCTATCCTTCAGAGAAACTCCGAGCATAGCTCTTTCCATGGCTCGCTGAGCGACTTTGAAATGGTGGACCAGCCCTATAAGACATAAACAATTGTAAATATAAAACATTGTACTATTGTTATTACCTAAGTATCGTTATTTACGATTATTTGTGTATCGTATATTTATAAAAACAATGCTTGCAGTAAGAAAAAACACCTCTTCATAATGTCAAAAATGTTGACAGGCGTTTCGGCACCTATTCCGTTCCATTCAGACAACTTATTAAGAACGGTTTTTCAATATTTAATATTAAAAAATAAACGTGTTATAATGATGAAGAGGTAAGTAATACAATATGAAATATGTATATTTTTCGTATTCTTACATTAACAGTAGGTTTTTTTGTTGATTACGATGTTTAAAGGAAACTAATTATTAACACTCATCAATAAGTAGTCATGAATTGGAACAAGTATAAATTAAAAAAAATGGAAAAGTAAAAAGCACTAGTTCGCGAAAACCAACTTTCCGCACGATACACAGCTACGAAAAGTACCACTTTTTGAGCAAATGTGTTAAAAAAGATATTTTCTGTCTGTACACCTTTATTTTTGATAGAACCCATTTACTCAAAAAACTATCATATTAAAAAATCTAACAGATTGTTTTTTTTTTTTAATTAGGTACTTATCGCGGTAAGTGAAGCTTCCTATAGCAAAAACCAGTCTCTGATTTTTAACTTATAATATAATCTAACGCTCATTATACAACTCATTCTAAACTTGATTATTTTTCTCTTTTCATATGTTTCTGTAATTTTAATAATATTTACCAAAAGATAAAAGATATTTATTCTGTCAGTAGGCACTTTTAAACGTCAAAATCTACCAGCGTTTCCCAAGAGGAGACCACTGGAGGAGACACTGCTGAGAAGAAGCGCCGCAAAATCTAGCTTACAAACACGCATTGCACATAATGCATATAATAATTAATAACTTATACCTACCTACATTTATTACTATTGTCAACGAAATTAACTAAAAGAATCGAGTCATAATTCATAGCATAATTTGAGAAAGTTTTTATTAAATACTAAAGTAAAATAAAGCATTTCTAACTCACCAATAATAATAGGTAATTATTTATAAATGTTTTCTTCTAGTGGCTTCTATGCAAACGTGCGCGCGCTTCGGCTGATTGTAACTTGAGCACTATTCAACAACATTACTTGGAAATGGGGTTAAAAGCTGCTTTGTGAGATAAGCAGAACCATTTCATGTTCATTCAAATATTCTACTTATTCGCATCGTATTGCTTTATGCAGCAAACATCGAAATTATGCAATTAAATTATATAACATAGAAAGTAAATCATATGATAAAGACCCGTATTAATATCTTGACTGAAGTAGTCTTGAGATATTGTGTCAAAAATGACAGTTTTCTTCGGCTTGACAATCATTTTGAGGTGTCTTGAGACGTTCTTTTCAATCGAGATAAGTTTATTAATATACGGCCCCTAGAAACTTTAAGACCGCCATTTGTAGGGTAAACTCATCGAATTACGTGACTCAATTCCATCGTAGCAGTTCTATAATCCGCCGTAGAAACCTGCTAATCTATTAGCACTTAGACTCTTAGTCTAGAAACTGAAATACGACTTTTAAACAGGCTAATGCAAATAAATAAATGGTGGATTATAGAACTGCTACCACGGAATTGAGCGAGTCACGGAAATCAATGAGTTTACTATAGTTACTTTATTTTTATAGTGTAATAAAGTTTAAATAAATAAAATACCGTGGTAGCCTAATGGTATGACCTGCCGACTCTTGAGCAGAGGGTCGTGGGTTCGAACCCGGGCTCGCACCTCTAAGTTTTTCGGAATTTATGTGCGAAATATAATTTGTAAATTTACCATGAGCTTTTCGGTGAAGGAAAACATCGTGAGGAAACCTGCACACATCTGCAAAGTAATTTGACGGTGTGTGCGAAGTTCCCAATCCGCACTGGGCCCGCGTGGGAACTATAGCCCAAACCCTCTCATTGTGAGTGGAGGCCTGTGCCCAGCAGTGGGACGTATATAGGCTGGATTTTTTTTTTTTTATTAAATAAAATACTTTCTATTACATATCATATTATATCTATTGTTTTTTTTTATTATAACGTATAAGTATTTATTATTAAGTATGTCAGATTGTTTGTCAATACTAATATTATAAAGAGGAAAGATTTGTATTTTTGTATGTTTGTAACGAATAAACTCAGAAACTACTGGACCGACTTCAAACATTCTTTAACCAACACTTAGAATGGACTTTCAGGGTGGATAGACTATATTTTAACTTACGAAAGTTCTGACTCACCGCAGAAAAGTCGCGGGCGGAAAGTTAGTAAAATATAAATACATTTCTCAGTTACGGATATACAATTTTGCAATTAGTCATAATTATACTCCACCAAGTGTTCCTGCATATGGCCACCCGAAGCGCCACAAAACGTCGCCACCAAGCTGCGACTAAAGGTTGTTGCCGAAATGGTAGGTAGATTTACGACAACGACCTATTGAGACTTCGAGATATCTCTTTCCTTTAAGAGTTTTTTTTAATTAGTAGATTTTTTTAATAGTTGGTTACGATAATAGTTAGACGGAAAATCTTGACTTATATTGTTTATATTGGTTGGTGGTAAAAACAAATATACACGTAAAGTGCGGCCAATGAGACTAGATAAAGATGGTAAACAAACTGACCGTCACTAAGTTTTATTGCGATAGCGAGCGATTATTATATCTGTCCTTATTTCTCGTACGCAATAATATATTCAGTTGGTCGTTGCGTGATTCGTGGTACAGGAAATCATCTTCTGATACAGACGACGATGACTACAATAGGAAGTTTAAAATTTGTATATAATTTCTTCAAATAAAATGTTTTGAACTCCTGCAAGCTTGTTTACATTCTTTATCTCGTCTCGTCGGCCTTAGTTTAGGTAGATATAGGTAACTGTATAAAGTAGTAATTAACTATTAAAGGGATAAGTTCGCATTTGTACTTGTCTGTACTGTCTTTTGAGTAATAGAGTTTAAATACATAGGTACTGTTTGTAGTTAAACAGACCTTAATCGCGTATAAAATCATTATCATCCATCGATCGACAAAATATGTGTGGATATTGCGAATGATAAAGACTTACCTACTTTAAAATATAATGCTATGCATTGGCGAGCAAAGTGAAAGCTATACTTTATTTTTGTGATAACAAAAATTAGGGTTAGATTTTAATTAAGTTCTCCCCCGTTAGTTATAAGGTCGCTTGTAGCATTAAATGCTAAAAACCATGAAAAAATGTTTTATACCTAAACAATAGAAGTAAATACCGCTGATGTGTGTTTTTTACATTTACTAAAAGTGCCCTCGTTTGAATTCTCGTACAGCGCGATATCTCTTACAATGCCCTTCGGGTTTATATTTCTCTCTCACTCGCACTCACACGCTCCTATGCAAGTCTAACCGACTTTACCCGAACCCGAAGAACATTTCATGACATCTTTCACTGTATACTTTATTAATAAGCAGTACCTGGTCGACCGAGCTCTGGTCGGGTGAAAATAGAGAAAAGATTTTCCCAGAAATGAGGACATTCTCATAAAAAAAAAAGAATTACATACATACATACATACATCTATTTATAAGTAGGTACCTAACTGCACAAATATTCTGCGGAACCCTCAGTAAAGTATATTGTATATTCGCTGTAATTTTATCAGTTCTGCTGACAGGACGCAGTGTTGTCGTATCGCTCAAGAGTCCCGCTTCGTGGATGCGTTTTGCAACTTTTGCACAATCAATTGCGTCTAACGCAAATAAATCTATTCACAGGGTGTTTAAATACTCGATACATTAGTTTTAAGAGGGTATCGTGTTTACGGGGTAACCAGTAGTAGGTATCTTAAGACGAGCTAATTAAATCGTTTAAAAAATTAACATAGCTAATCGGACGCCGATACATTCTCGTGTAAAATACAGGGGAGTTATTTTATTAAACAACTATTAACTACATATTATTAACCAGAGTTATTAACTAGAAATATTGTTCCTTGATATTGTGTTGTAAGGGTCAGTTCACATGAGACTAGATGAGATATTTAGGTATTACCTTTATTTACTAGGTAGTTACACAAAAATACACATTTCATTGAGAGAAATCGAAAATGCCCCGCGGCGCCGCGCTAGGCCGCGCTGCGCCTCGAGCCGCCGCGCAGCGTAGCGCGACGCAGCACGAAGCAGCGTATTATGCTTCGCCAACATGCAAGAGCCTGCTAGCCGCAAAAGAGACGCAGCATAACGCCGCAAGGCGCAGTGCCAAGCTTCCGTGGCGGCTGGTCTCCACCATTTTCGAGTATCCGAATGGCAACGCTGCGTTTCGCAGCGCCGTGCGGTATCTCATTGCGCAGCGAGCAATCGCGCTGCCAGCTAATTTTACGTGACTTCACAATGCGCTTCGCTGTGTTGCAATGCAATATGCGACGCCGCCGCGCTGCGCAAAGTGGAACAACTGGCCTCTTCAAGCATCGTCGCATCGTGTCGCGTCTCGGAATGAACTGACCCTAAACCCATGGACAAAACAAAACTAGGCTTACTTAATAATATTATAGTTGCGATGCATTTGTGAGACACTTATGATGACAAAGTAGGCACGGTTAGGCAGGGCTTGAAAACCGGTTTATTTTCAGTACCGGTTAGAACCACACTTTTGAGAGCCTAACCCATAATAAAGGTTACGCTCGCAAGAACATCGCTCTAACCGGTTTATATTCCGGAGCACAAACAAGGAACGAATTCTATTTTCCCGTTAGAGAGTGCTTCCTCCGTGTGAGCGTAAACTAGGGTGAATAACCGCAGGCTTAAGAATACAGGGGATTGGTTCGCTTGAGAATACACGGGATTGGTTCGCTTGAGAATACAGGATTGGTTTACAGGATTGGTTTGCAGGATTGGTGTGCAGGATTTGATTGGCAGCGCTACCGGCGCGACAGCAGTCGTTGATACCGTATCTAAACACCGAGTAACCGGTTAGGGAGCGCTCCCGAAATAACGTTCCCAAATCAATTAGTTTGAACGTAACCTAAATAATTAACCGGTTTAACCTAAATAAATACCGGTTTATTTGTAACCGGTTACAAGCCCTGCGGCAAAGCAAATGGTCACAGTTAAGAATATAAGAGTGCAATGAAAAAAATTGGCAAAGGTTCCGCTATAAAACGATATTTGCCGAGGGCTACTAAATAGGTTTACTGCGGGCCTGTTATGGCTGCGTTCATCGATGTTATGCGAGAGTGAAGGGAGCTTTATCCACATTTATCCACCGCGATAAACGCAACCATAATACGGGGGTTTGCTACAGAGAGACAAATAAAATACAAACAAATCTAATAAAGTTTTAATAATAGTATTAAAAATCTGAAACATTAATAGCTACCTTAAGATTACAAGAAATTAATAAAAACTTAATTCACATCGTTAAAAGATGCCTTAGTAATCACTGAGCTAATGATAGCTGGGGATATGATATTGGCGCTTTATTATTTTTGATTGTTCTTTAATGGCCTCCAGTATTTTGGAAGTCATAACCAGTAACCTATCATCAACCGCCACATCGTTCGAGCCCCTATCTTGTCTCAGTTCCTCCATTTCATATTTACAGGGAATGCCTTCCAGAGACGCACCGGTGGTCACAGTTGCCACCGACAGCTTCATATTAGAGAAACCATTGTTAAAATCGCTAAGGGCCTTAGCCACCCATGAGCAGCTAAAACTGTTGCCGTCAATATTAACCGTCAGATTGTTCTTGTGGCCAATCCAGTTTCCATAGTCCAAACTACTCATGCCATTGAACCGCAACGAGAGAACCCTCAGGGCTTTCAAATCCATCAGAACCTTCGAGTCTAAATTCCTTATGTTGTTGTAAGACAGATCCAATTCAGACAGGCCGGCCAGGCTGCTGAACGCCCCGTACTCGATAAACTGCAGCTTGTTGTGAGACAGACGGAGAGTGCCCAAGTATCCGAAATTCAAAAAGGTCGATGGACCTACGTTCGTTATGTTATTGTACGTCAAGTCCAAAAACATTAGACTCGACGGTAAACGAAGAGATGAGTCGTCTAAAAATTCAATGAGATTCTTACTCAAATCTAAAAATTTCAGATGATTCTGGTGGCTTAAATCAACGAGGGATGCATTAGATATCTTATTGCTGTGCAATGACAAATATTTCAAGTTTGCACCCTCACCATACGGGATATTGACGGTGGAGAGATCATTGTTGGACAGGTCCAAAACCCCACCTTTAGGATGAAACATTTTTATGCGTAAATTCGCCAGTTTCTCGATATGATTGTGTGAAATATTAACGTACATCAAAACATAGTTGTTGTTGGTTAACGTCTGATCGGGCAGACCATAAAGAGAATTGGAAGACAAGTCCAAGTTTTGCAAGTTGTTCATTAACGAGAAGCTCTCGTAGTCGAGGTGATCTATGTAATTACTGCTGAGGTTCAGGTATTTTACGTATTTTAGATCCTCCGCGTTTACTACAAAAGTGATCAGCCTGTTGTGTGACAGATCCAATGATGTAAGCTGCTCAATATACTGAAGTGCGGAAGGCTCAATGGTTGTTATTTGATTTTTTGACAAATCTAGTTCGGTACGCACATCAACAAAATTAATACCTTCTGTATTTCTATTGAATCTTGACTTTTTGTCTACTGGCGGAACGTTCGGCAAATGAACAATTTGATTTTCTGAGAGCATCATTTTACACGTGGAATGGCTTCCTAAATGTTGCCAATGGCGAGAAAGCCAATCTGGAATCAAGTTTGTAAGTTGATTCGCAGACACATCAAAAGTTTCCAAATCGTAAATCACTTGAATCGACTGCATGTCGATGTTTTCGATCTGATTTCCTCTGAGGTACAGATGTTTTAAAACTTTTAAAGTATTTAAGGCGCCGTCCAAGTCAACGATCTTATTGTTGCTTAGCTTTAGGACTTCGAGTCTTGACAGTTGACTAAAAGTCTTATTATTTACATTGATAATAGAGTTGTTAGACAGATCTAATTCCACGAGTGAAGTTACTTGGTCGAAAGCATCGTCAGGAATGTCCTCAATGGCGTTGTTAGCCAATGACAGTTTCCGAAGTTTGTTCGGTTGTTTTTCAATTTGTAGCATATTGCCGATTTGAGTTAGCCCGTTATGTGACAAATCTACTACTTCTAAATGCATGAGTCTATAGAAGGGTGTGCCTGTGACGCGTTCAATTTGGTTGCCAACGAGATGAAGCTCCGTGAGGCCGATCATGTGGTAGACGATGGTGAGATCGTCCTGAGGCCACTTGCCGATGGCTCGGAAAAATGTGACGGAGGAGAGAAGACCGTAATCGATGTCAGTGGCGTTTTCGTCGAAAGTTTGGGGGAAGTCGAGGACGAGGGTGATATTGCCGGGGTAGTTGACAGCGTTGCACTCGTCGGGTAGTTTGAGGCCACGCACGTCGTAGCGGCAGTTGATGCGGAACGAGCAGTTACCGAGGCTGTGCATCCACTCGCGCGGGCAGAAGCAGCCCCCAAGCGTGATGCCGGTGAGCAGTAACAACGCCGTAGGCACTGAAATTATTAAATAATAAATAAATAAATAATAATAATAAATATCAGGGGACAATCTCACACAAATTGACCTAGTCCCAAACTAAGCTCTACGCTTGTACTATGGGTAATAGGCAACGATAAACATACTTATATAGAGAAATACATACTTAAATACATAGAAAACATCCATGACTCAGAAACAAATACTCGCGCTCATCACACAAATATTTGTCCATACCGGGATTCGAACCCGGGACCGCTAGCTTCGTAGGCAGGGTCACTACCAACTAGGCTAACCGCGTCGTCAAAGTCGAAGGTTATTAAATTATTTAGCAGGCATAGCAGGATTTAAATAGCCAGGACGCAATGCTTTAATTTTCAGAAGTCTTGACGGATTAACATAAGACTTATACTAAAATTAAGAAAATGTTTGTTTTTTTATGGAGAAAATAAACTTTAATACAAAACTTAACATCTTTTAACCCGACCGCCCCAAGGAGGGTTATGTTATTCGAGCGTATGTATGTAAGATGCTTCATTTTCCAAACTTTGTATTTTCAAATGACTTTGCTCGAATCCTTTCGACCAAGGCTTGGTCCTACTTATCTAAAAGACCATTGTTCAAAATTTCAATCAAATCGGTTAATATTTAGAGGTAGAACATTTTGATAACTTTTATAATCCGTTTTCATTTTTAATGCTTTTAACCGATGCCTTAACATGCCGAAAGCATTAGTATTTAACATAAGTCGACAGAAAAGTTGGTTATTGTTTGTTGTTTTTAAAAATATATCAACATTGAAAATTTGCTATCGCCTAAGTGGAAAATTTGTGAAAGAATGTGTAACGGTTTCAATAAAATGACACTTGGGTATAAACTGCGATAATCATGACCTTGCCCCTACGGGTAAGGGACTAAAGCAATGAGACCCTTAATTTGCAATTCCGTCCATCCGTCTGTCTGTCCTTCTGTATCAGCAGTATATTTAGCAATTACTCATGTTATCGATCTAAAATTTGGAATAGTTTTAAAATATTTAAAACTGTTACAGACTACACCTTGTTTTCAAAAAGAAAAACAAATAAATATTTGACGACGCGGTTAGCCTAATTGTTAGTGACCCTGCCTACGAAGCTAGCGGTCCCGGGTTCGAATCCCGGTATGGGCAAATATTTGTGTGATGAACAAAAGTAAAAGTAAGTAAGTGAGAAATATATCCATAAATATATAGAAAACATCCATGAATCGGGAACAAATACTTTTGTTCATCACACAAATATTTATATATATATATATATATATATATATATATTTGTGTGATGAACAAAAGTATTTTTTCAAGTAAGTATTTGTTCAAAAGTATTTGACTTTGTTTTTTATATATATATATATATATATATATATATATATATATATATATATATATATATATATATATAAAAAACAAAGTCGGGTTAATTACACCATTTATAACTCAAGAACGGCTCGACCGATTTTTATGAAATTTGGCACACAGATAGTTTATTACCTGGATGAACACATCATATACTTTTTATCTCGGAAAATTTGCTAGTTTCCGAGGGATAAGCGAAATATGACTACTACGCGGACGGAGTCGCGGGGGCTAATAATATATGATAAATATAGCACGCAACAAAAGGTGCCTTGCTCTAATTTCGTGTGATAGAACGAGATGCAAATAGGTTGCGAGCTGAAAATTGCCTTGAAAAGTGGCTGTCTAACTGCATTTATACCCTCTTAATCATAATCGGACAATAACTAAAGTATGCTTGTAGTATGGTTTGTCCTTATCTTTCATTGTGACATTTGAATCTGACAGAAAGTGACAAAGCATACTTTTACTAAAATAGGTTTGTTGTGCGTTTATGAATAAGGGGTTTAGTCTCCAAGATACCGTCCTTTTACTATAGAACCTTTCAGCTGTCCCCCTTTACTGTTAAATAAACGTTGCACTTACCAACTTTAGACGCCATCTTCATTTTTGTAGACAGGTGGTGTATAATGTTAATCTGAAAAGAAAGAGATATTAATACTCGGTTTTTTTTATGATTCAGTCAGTTGGGATACTCCTGAAAAACTTTAAACTCATTTTCTAACTGTATTTAGATATTTAACAGTTGTCAAATTTTAACGAACTTAAAAATATCTCCACAAACAATCTAACACACTTGTCTTTCGCATTTATAATTAGTAACGATAAGCACATGTAATATATAAACATGTGCTTCCTGGTACAGTCGAGGACAGAAAGATGTTTACACTTTTGGACCTTATTACAATGGAATAAGGTGAAACAGTTTAAACATATTTCTGTCCTCGACTGTACAACGTTAAACCGCTGAACGTGGACTATATCGCACCTCTAATGCAATAATGACTATTAAGAACACAAAACACAGTTTAAAAAAAAACGTTGTTGCTGTAAAAAAACACTTGAATTTAAAAGTCGACTTTTTCTCCACTTACGTCATTGTTGCATTAGAGGTGCGATATATACAGCACTAGCGACCCGCCCAGTCTTTGCATAGGTAGCACTAAACTAATAAATCATAGCCTACTAGCTTCTGACCGCGACTCCGACCGCATAGAAGCCTATCGCTGCTCCTACGGGAACTGTCCATTTTTCCGGTATAAAAAGGAGCCTATGTCCTTTCCCGGAACTCAGGCTACCTCCATACCAAATTTCATCGAAATCGGTTCAGCTGTTTAACAGTGAAAGCGTTACAGACAGACAGAGTTACTTTCGTATTATAATATTAGTATGGCTAACCTTCCTAGATAATCCCTCTATCTATTGGAGAAAAACGTATGAAAATCTTTACAGTTGTTTTTGAGATTAGCCCGAACAAACACAAACTCATCGCGGTACTTTATTTATAATATTTATTGATTATTTTGAAGTACTTAGCTACAAAGCAATTAAGTCAAATTCACGCACAATTAACCGCCTCCCGCCGCCGCTACAGCATTTTGATAAGTTTTTAAATTTAGTTTATCAACCATAGACATTTTAAGTGTTAAAATTTTGAAAACATTAAAAAAACAATTAACCGACTCCAAAAAAAACCAAAGTGAAGTTCGCGTTCAACAGTAATTAAAAACCAAAAGCCGACTAACCTAGGATGATTTGAAAAGGTGCACTGAAAAAAAGAAAGGTGCTCGGTTGACTTTTTTTTTCTTTAATCTACATAAAATTGGTTATAACAACAAAATCGCTACAAAACCATCTAGTTGAAATAACCAATTTTAGTTAAATTTAACCGAAAAAAGTCAACCGAGACCTTTGTTAATATAACATGAAGGTGTTTTTTCAGCGTGCTATTTTTTAACTTTTTTTTTGGATTTGGTTCATTTGTTCTTAATCGACTACAAATAGGATTCTTACCTTGGTGTTGCATATCGTTGCAAGCAGAGTCGAATTCACAGACCAAATGACACCGCGCATAATATAATTTGATGCTATGCAGTTTTTGCTGACCGCGCGAAATGGGAATGTTCGTGCCATAGATTTAAATAATAAGAAACGTAAACTCTTTCATATCAGACGAAGTATACTGGCAGTTAATAGATAATAATGTTAAGTACCAATTTCACTGTGAACTAACAGTCGATTAACATTTAACATCGTTTGGTGAAGTCTTGCTAACTGTAAGAAAAAACGTGTTGACACGTATACCTAATTAAAACGAAAGGATTTATTGCCGCAGATAAAAATCACCCACTCTCACACCTACATAATAGGGATGTAGACGATTTTTTTATTGTTTTATAGATATACAAGAAACATATCTAAAAAAAAACATTTAAAAAAATCACTCGTATACCAATTTAAAATTAATTTAAATTTTAAATTTCTTGCTAAAACGCTAACTTCTGTCATGGCGTCGCTATGACGATCCTCTAAACACTAGTTTAAACTACAGTACTCTGTGGCTCACGCAAATCTTGTTTCTTGGCAAAATGTCAAAATGTTGTTTGTTTAGAAGAGTGTGACGTCACGCTCTGTTTGCGGTCACGTGATAACGAGGATGAAATATTTATTTTTTTATAATTAATTTTATTAAAACAATAAGCATGAAAGTGTGATTTTCGGTAATATAATATGTATTTATTTTCGTTGTGTCTACGCCATTGTCAGAAAGTGAGTGATATTTTATCAACATTTATCCACAGCGATTAAACGCTACAATAAATAGGCCAAATGTTCATAGTTAATTTTGATTTTTACCAAGATAATAAATTATGAATCGTCAATCGTTAACCCGGGGCTCTAGCTAAGATGCATAACGTGTAACTTAACGATCTTAACGATTTCCGAAAATCGACAAAATGTATGGATCTGCGACACAAGCGGCTGACGCGACTGATCCTTAACTAACGACAATTTTAAACATTTTCTGCCGCACTCAGAGACGTCAATTAATGTTTAAGTTTCATTAAATTACTGCGTATTATTCTATTGCTATAGCGAAGAATGTGGCAGTAGCTACTTTAATGAAACTTAAATCTTAATTGACGTCTCGAGTGCGGCCGTCTGTCAGTTTTCGAAAAGCGCTAAAGTTAGCGTTATGCAACTTGGCTAGGCCACCCGTTTTAAACAAATAGAATAGCGAACATGGTGCAACAAAAACCCTGTTTAATAAAAAAACGCATAGCACAGTTCAAGCGGAAAAACTTCGAAATTCGAAAACATTGTTTTCAGTGTATGGAGCCGGATTTACAAAACAAAAAATTTGACGATAATTTTTTATAAAAGTATTGTTGCATCTCACTCGTTTACTCTTTGATAAAACAAGTAAGTATAAACGAAATAAGAGACACCTTATCTTAGAATGCTACGCCGCCGGCTCTGTTAATCGCATTACTGCATAAACAAACCTTTTAAAAGCTACCATCGAAACAACACACCTTTTCTGCCCTGGAAATTTTAAAACGCAGTAAGTGCACCTCGGCCACCATTTCTTGATCTCATACAGATTGCCAGTTGTTCAAAGTTGGAGATCAAACTAAAGTGGCCGATTTACACTTACTGCGTTTTTAATTCTTCAGGGCAGTCTTATACTATAAATTACATAAGAATCAAAGTATAATATTAATGCAAAATACGCCAAAGTACTACTGAAATCTTAATATATATTTAATGCTGTTTTTATAAATATTATTTATAACTTTAATATATAAAACCATCGTTTGTCCTAACGCATCGCTAGTCCGAATCAGTTGTCCTAAACTTGTTTTCGGCTGAGTCTGACAAGTTTTTGAGTTTTCCAAAAATACCTGCTCAGGTTAAATACTGCTGCTACCTGAGGTTAACCTTACATAAAATTTAATTTTTGGGACAAGCTTTTGTTGCCAACTGTACTATTTTGCACAGTCATCATCTGCTTATCAAGACAAATCCAACGAGCCCAAACACGACGGGTTCATCATGTGTAGTTTAGGAGTTCCTATGACCACCTTCCGTCTCCACCATCAGACCAGCTCAATGACACCATAATATTGCATTGGGTTTACATACTTAAATCAAATTTCAGCTCATTTCATTATCGGGAACTGGTTCAAAATTGACTTGCAAAATTCCTGGACATATGAAAAGTGAAGTTAAATTTATAAAAGCTTGTACAAATACCAAAAAGTTTTATAGTTCAGGCGGATACGGCCTTAGGATAAACGATAATTCGGACTAACGATGCATAGGACAAAAGAAAATTATGATTTCCAATATAAATAGACCCGTTCAACATAAACAGCTCCCTGTGTAAACACTTCCCCATTAAATATCCGACTGCGAAAAGCCAAAAGAAGGCTCATGATTTTAATAGTCTATATACTTTGACGACGCGGTTAGCCTAGTTGGTAGTGACCCTGCCTACGTAGCTAGCGGTCCCGGGTTCGAATCCCGGTATGGGCAAATATTTGTGTGATGACCGCGAGTATTTGTTCCTGAGTCATGGATGTTTTCTATATATTTAAGTATGTATTTCTCTATATAAGTATGTGCTCGTATATCGTTGCCACTAGGCAATGATAATTTTAATGAATGACTGAACTTTGAACTTAGGCTATAACTTTGTCGGCGCAAAATTTCCAATTAGCATAATATTTATATTACTTAAATTTAAATCCAAAGTGAAAATTGCATTCTTAAAGTTATGATAAAACAAATGCACCTTGATTTTGTTTATTTCGTCGCAATGTTCCAGAATAACGGAGGGCGGAAGTGCACGAATACGACCGATGATTATTTGTTTTTTTTTTGACCTAGTGTTTTCCGCGCTACGGTGAGGTAAAAAATTGTTTCGCATCGTATTTCAGTGCGTTTTTAGGGATCCGTACCAACGGGGCCCTATTAATATGCCTACGCTTTCCGTCCGTCCATCCGTCTGTCTGTCTGTCTGTCTGTCTGTCTGTCCTAACTTAGAGATGTATCTTTTGAACCGTAATAGATAGCGGGTTGATTTTTGTTTCAAAATATGTGTACGGTGGATTTACTAACAAATTAAAAAAAAAGTGAAATAATAAAGGAGGTCCCCATACAAGAAACGTTTTTTTCAACGTATTTTTAATTTTGTTGTATCGTAAAAACGGTAAAAGGGGAGTTTCAAAAAAATAGCACACCTTTCACTTTTTATTCAGAATTGGGAAAAAAATTGCACGTTGGTTTGGACCACCATTCTGAACAAGAAAAATAGAATTCCTGATATGTCCCCAAAAAGTTGTATGGAATTGTCCGTTTTGTTACCTAAATTCAATACATTTCTTGGTAACTAAACGGACAATTCCATATTAGTTCACTTTTGGATGCATTATACCTGAGGCCATGGGCCTCCGCATACGACTCACAGATGTTTAGCAACTTAATCAAAGCACTAATTGAAGGGCTCAGCAGCACCATATCATCAGCATAACTGATATTATTGATGCAGACACCCCCGACGTGGCAACCGGTGCTGGTGCTGCTGAGCTCCTCAATCAGCCGGTTCACGTTTAAGTTGAACCACTTTGGCGAGGTCCGCCCCCCCTGCCTCACACCGCAGCCTATCCTATACAAGTTTGAATGAGCTCCAGCCCATTTCACGCTGTTCAGCTGATTCTCATACCAGAACATAAGTATGGAAGTGATATTTTGCGGCACATTTGTCTCGTTGTGCAACTTGTCCCATAATATGTCATAATGACAATGTGTCGAATGCCTTTGACAAGTCCAAAAAACAGGCATATACCGGCGTCTCACGAGCCGTGTAGTACTGCACAGTCTGCTTGAGACATAAAATTGCATTTTCGGTTGATAAACCCGATCTAAAACCGAATTGAGTTTCATGCAGATCCAGATGTTCTCCTAGAATATCATCAAGCAGACTGTCCAGCACCTTAGCCATAACCGTGGCCAGCGATATAGGCCTGTAATTGGACATTTCAGAAATGTCTCCCGTTTTATTTTTTACAATGGGTACAACTATAGTGTACATAAGATCCTTCGGTAAATATTCATGGCTAATGCATAAGTTGAAGAATGAAGACATACACATGCATATACATACAAGACTAATAATTAAACTACGTTTTCATTTTAATATTTCTAGGAAATATTGGATAATCTCAGAAATAGAGGACTCTGAATATCAAAACACGTCAAAAAACTACTACTTATCTATTTTGAAGTGCGATATGTTCTTGATCAACATTAAACAGGATTGAAATATAGTTTTAATCGAATAAATCACTAAACACTGATTAGTTTGCTATATAATACTAGTAGAAATATATAAAGTTCATTGATCAGAACATTTTTAACACTTTCCGCTTTGAGAACAACACACGATCTCGACACGTTAAAACTTTAAAAAATGAAACATGTTTGTTCTATTAAGTTGGCAGAACTATTTTTATAATGTTGCCATGTTATTGGTCTATGGATTAGAAATAATTTTAAGAAACTCCACACGTCCATTCACAGATAATAAAATTAAATCGCAGAAATTCCGCTTGGTTACTCCCGTTATCACAAGCCATTTACAGAGAGGTGCAAAGTTGGTAGCTCTAGGTACCAAAAGCAAGTGAGTGGTTAAATAACTTAATTGTTTCCGAACATTGTACCCGCTTTTATTCTGAGTCAACAATGATATAGAATTCAGTATGATAGCAGTATCCGTTTTAGAACAAAAACACATGCAGTATCCAATCCAGTTAATATATTGAATAATGTATGTATGTCAACTCTTTATTGCACAAAAAGTATAAGTAAATAATACAATGACATCGTAAAATTAAAGTACAAAGGCGAAGTTATCCCTAAAAAATGGGATTTTTTTCAGCTAACTCTGAAGTATAGGCGAGTAAGGACCATGCATGCGGTTACGAGTAAATACATACAAATTTTGCGCCAAACGTAACAAAACAGAATTCAAAATATTAAACTAACATCAATTATGGAATGTAAAGGCTTCTTGTCAACGTCACTATTCATTTACTAATGAGATTCATTTTGATTTACTTGCCCAAGTAGCACACAAGCTGTAAAAGAGCTTATACAGCCATTAAAACGCTGAAACTAGAGTTAAAATAGCTGCATAAGCTCTTAAACAGCTTTTGTGCTACTTGGGTTGGGAGCTTTACGCTTGATTCACTTTACCAACCCAAATTAATGTTTAAACAGTACAAGGACAACAACATTCTGTATACAATACACCACTAATAAGTAATGAATAATGATCCACTGTACTGTCTGAACGTCATAATACGTTTTTGCAGACATTTCATTTCTAATAACACACTTTGTTGCTGACCGTACCTGCTTCTAACACTGATAAAAAAGACAAGTCAAACGATTCCAAACTTGGCGGATCTAAGCCATTAAGGCCATTAAGCCATTAAGGAGTTCCTATGGCCGCCTTCCGTGTCCATCATCATTCTTGCTCAATGGTACTGCATTATTGTATTGTGATCGGAATAAATATGCAACATTTAAAATCAATCTGACAATTAGAACAAGGTTAAAATCGATTTGTAAGTTTTGATTATATTTTTAGTAAGCTACAAGTGACACTAATAGTGATAAGTGTTTTAAAAAATGTTGTAATAGCTGCTGTCTGTGCGTCATAAAAAATGCCGCTCATGGTATTCCCTGTTCCACATATGACATCGTATTTTAAGCTGCAGTCAGTTGATACGGCCAGCTAAGAGCAAACCACTTGCTTCTGTGAAATTCGAATCCTTTAATAATTTTAGAGTATGTAGTGATGTAAACGCTACTAGTGGTGCAATATGGATTTCTTTTTCTTCTTGTGTAAGTATTTTTTTATTGTTTAGAAAAAATATTGTCACAACAGTCATGATGTAGAAGTAGGTACATTGATATTAGAAAGTGTTGCTGTATTGTTTTCAAATAAAATATATGAAAGAATCTATAAGACTAACCAAAGCAAAATAAAATAAAGTATACTAGAACAAAAAACCAAGTTTTGCGTGTTTTTATTTGTGTAGATAATATTCATGTTTAAAATACCCATGTTTTTATATTTCTTGGAACAATGTTTAAAGTTCTATTGTTTGACGGAGTTTTTATATACTAATTATATTAGGTTTAAAACTCGCTTTTAGGTTTTTTTTTAAATTAAAGTACCCAGCGACACTCGCGATGCTAAGACGAATCTAACAACGCGTCGTTAGTTTAATTTTTATTACCTGGTCTTACGGCCACACTTCGGCGATTCGGGCGAAGTTTCGCATTAGCCTCTCTTTCATTATCATAGAGAAAGAAAGAGACACCAACACGAACCTTCGCCCGAATCCCCGAAATGTGGCCGTAGGGTTAGAGATGTCCGTTCAGCCACTACGAACGGGAACAAAGAACCATACAAAGATACCCACATACATACATACCTCCATAGATACAGAGGTCAAATATAACCTATTAAATAGATAAAAAAAACCGACAAAATTGGGACCCCTACTTCAACTCTTGGGGTTCAACTATGGCCCAACGGATTTTCGCAAACGTCAAATATTACAAATATATTATTGTATAAAAATACCAGAAAAAAAATCGGAAAAAATACCTGAAAGATTAAATTCTATTATTTTCAGATATTGGCGCCTTCATATCAACTATATCGAGCGTTTCAAGCACAGTGTGCGCCATCACTGACAGAAATGTCTGCATCTACACAGTCGTTTGCGAAGGACACGCCGGCAGCGCAGCTAATCCTTCCTGTGGCTCCGATGCTAACGTCAGTTTCATCATGCGTGACTCCAACGTTGATACACTCACTACTGGATTCTTCGGAGCTACCAACTTTGACTCCAGGGTCAGACACTTCCAAGCTATCAACAACAACTGGCATAACATCGAATCTTTCGCCTTCAAATACTACATCAAATGCCTCGAGATGAACCTAGCGAACAACAACATCAAAAACATAAACAACGACGCGTTCAGGAACTTATTCGGTTTAGACTTTCTTAATCTATCTACGAATGCTATCGAACGCTTAAACCCTTCATCTCTTATAATAGCAGAACAATCTGGGGGTAAACTTGAGAAACTTGACTTGTCTAACAACTTACTGACGGAAATTTCTAGTGAGCCGTTAGCTTATTTGACGAATCTGAAAATGTTGTACTTGCAAAATAACAGACTCACGACGTTAGCAGATGATTGCTTTTCAAATTTAAAGAATCTAACCACTCTAAATTTAAGGAACAATCAATTGACAGCTATAAATATGACATTAATTAACCTCAAAGCTTTGAAAATACTAGATATTTCATTCAACTTCTTGAAAAAAATATCAGGCTTTGAAATTAATAGGGCCGGAGCCCTTTTATTAGTCAACATGTCTTACAATGCTATAGAAGAATTTGAATCAAATTGTTTTAATCAAGCATTCTATCTCATGGAATTAGACTTAAGCAACAACAAAATTAAAACCCCGATAGACAATGTGATATTTATAAATAACAATCATTTACAGCATGTAAATCTATACAATAATTGTATAGAATATATAAAAGACGACGCATTTAAACATAATGATTTAAATTATCTTAATTTAGAAAGAAATTACTTGACAGGGGATATTTCGAAAAACACATTCAGCGGCCTTTATAATGTGACGAGACTTGATTTGTTCAACCAAAGCATAAATGCCATTAGACAAGGCGCATTTACCGCAATGATAAACTTGCTTTTCTTAAATTTAAGTAATAACTATATAGATATACTGGAAAACGACAGCTTTTCAAATTCGTCATCGTTAAAAATTTTGGACATTTCGCACAATAACGTATCAAATCTAGATTTTTTGAAACATTCTTTGTTGAGCTTAACAGAACTCTATTTGAATGACAATAAACTAATATCCATAAAGAAATGTACGTTTGTCAATCAAACAAACCTGAAGAAACTGGACTTGTCGATGAATTTTATAGTCACTATAGAACAGTTTTCATTGCCGTTGCTAAACTTGCAGTATCTGAATATGACCGGTAACCGTGTTGAAGGCGTCGTTAAAAATAATACTTTTACCCCTTCAAGGTATCTTAGATTTTTAGACTTGAATGGCTTTAATTTGATAACAATTGGAGATGAAGCGCTTATTAATTCTCCTTTACTTGCCAGAGTAAACCTGTCACAAAACGCAATTGAGTATATTGGGCCCACCAATTTCATAAACATGGACAATTTGTACAGTTTAGATTTGTCTTACAACCACCTGCCTGAATTAAAGCTGAACAACAGCAATCTCTACAACCTAAAAGCTTTATATCTGAACAATAATCATTTAAAGACAATTTCTTCTTCATTTGCAAATATTTCGCAAATAGTTTACCTTGATCTTTCACATAACAATATCACTGAGATATCCGATCCTATTTTTAAGACCTTCGGAAATTTAAAGGTCCTGCGCCTCGCTGGCAACAACATCAAGAACTTCAATAATCCTCTAACTAATTCCCTCACAAAACTATTGACTCTAAGCCTTTCCTCAAATGCACTGACTAGTTTAAATCTGAGCTATTTCCCAGATTTAGTCGACGTCGATTTGAGCAATAACAGCATTGATTTTATTAATGCTTTATTCTTCCAAAACATGGACCACTTGCAATCTATAGATTTCAGTAACAACAGAATATCCGAGCTGTCACCAGGCACGTTTCAGAATCTCAAAATTTTAAAACTGTTAAATTTATCTTCAAACTCTATTAAAAAATTACGATACGGCAGTTTCAAAGGTCTTAACAGAACCGAAGTTATAGACTTATCCCGTAACGAGATGCATGATTTAGACGTTGATATTTTTCACGTTTGCATCGAGTTGAAGAAACTTATAATTGACTATAATTTTATCACTCAAGTAGACTTCGATAGGTTGGTGATCACGGTGTCCAATTTGAACGCTCTGAGTTTGGGTGGTAATCCGATCCAGTGTAAGGAAATTGTCCGAAATTATAATAAAGGTTTTGTAAGACGTGTGGAGGTGACTTCTATAGATAAAGTCTTTGAAGAAGACAATGTCCATGGGATATGGTGTGGCGGTCCTACCGCAACCACTCCTACTGGCATCGAGCATGAGTCTCCGACAGAACCAAGTGGTAGCAACTCTATGTCAAGCCTTCTTTTGATTTGGTGCACGGTCCTTACTATTTTGGTTCTCATAGTAGGCGCTGGGAGCTATATTTATAAGCGTAAACGCATAGTTATAATAAGTGGGTCTAGAAACACGAGAAGCACCCTTGAATTAAGCGGTTCCGAATACCATAATGACTTATTGACTTAGTGATTCCTGGTTAAGTAGTTGTTTAAGTCTAATGAGTACTTACATACATCTAATTGGTTGTTTTTATACAAATTTGTGAAACATTAATAATTGAAATATACTTAATTTAAATGTATCTTTCTAAAATGTATGTTTATTTTCATCATCAATTTCATTTTATTTAATGACATCGTCAAGAAACTTACATTTTATGTGGTCAAATATGAATGTCTACATTACGAAATTAAGAGTCTGTTTCAGAATCGCTTGTCAAATTCGTCTGTCAAATAAAGATAGCCCTCTTCTTGTCTATTTTCAAGTGTAAAAAAGAGAAAGGAGATTTTTGAGAAATTTGTTTGACAGATATGCTTTACCTGACGATTGTGAAAAAGGAAAACGTAAGAAACAATAACACGGTAGGCACAAAGCTCTTAAGTCACCATGTAGGTAGAGTTTTCACTATACGAAGAAGCGCACCGCTACTTAATTTACGTAGGTACAGTCAGCTGCAAAGAAACGTTACCCCCCCCCCCTGCATAGAAGTTACCTACTTAGCAGGGGTGGCTACTTTTCTCTGCAGTGGACCGTACATTAACGCAATCGTGCAACATTAATTTGAGTGACCGGGCGTATAGCAAATAAATTTATGAAGGCCCTTCTTGTATGAAGTAGTGTACAAAACTGATATGGAACTTACAATATTGTCAAATTTGGAACGTCAACAGTCAGTAGGCTTTACAAACAAGAGGGGCCTTACTTAAGTATCTTACCTATACCTTCGTGAAAACACTGTAAAAAATAGCACGCCTGGAGTTCCCGCTATACATTAATATGATATCAGTTCTTAGTACCTCTTACTGCCTAGTACTGGTGTCGTCCTACGCACCCTGGCCGGTATTTTGCATCCGTTCAAGTGAGCGTTATTGTTAGAACAATGATCAAAGGTCAATGCTTTCAAATATCAAACAATCTTGTGATGTCAATGAAAAAAGATTTCAATTTCACATTTGTCATTACCAATAACAAAGATTAGGTAGTTCAAATGGTGCAAGCGCTGTAAATAAATCAGCTCCTAGACCCCAGATACGCAAAAGAATTATCGTGGAGATCCTTGGGAAAGGCCTATGTGCAGCAGTGCATGTTTTTCGGCTGATATGATGATGTTGGTACATTGTCATCAGGTTAACATTACGTATTCCAAATTTCAGCGCATCCCAATAACGGGAACTAGTTTAAATAGAACTGACTTGAATCAACTAAAAATACAAACAATGTAGAACTTGAAGACACCAGTCAAGGTCATAAATATGTACATTTTAGTACCTTGTCTTTGTACTGTCATGTTTAAACTGCCATATATTAATGTCACAGCGATTAAAGTGACAAGGTACTAAAATGTGTACATTTGTATGACCTTGACTGTACTTCACCAGTTTAAGGGTTAAATTTAGAACATACACAGGTTTGAATAATTCATGACATATTTTATATTGTTAAAAATAAAAAACAATATCTTTGGGCCTATACAAATACGTATTAATGAGAACTCGGAATGGCATATGTAGTGATGTACCGTTGGCATTTACAAACCATAATAAGCACTTTTCCTTTTAGAATTACATGAAATATTTTTTATTTGACTTTGACATTGATAGTTTTTATTACTTACAAACATTACACCTCGTTTATTGCTGATAGTCCCTCCAAGGAAAAATAACATTCAAATTAAGAACACCACATAACCACAGCACTCCATAAGCTCCAAGCTCTCTCTATGATGATACCTGTTTATGCTTGTACACTTGACCTAGCGAAGTCCTCGAACTCTGCTTCATGGCAGTAGTACACAGGGAACAGCCTGACGCACTCCCTCTCGCCTGCACGCTCGTCCCGACTCACGTGGGCTGGGAACAGCTCCATCAGCTCCAGTAAGGGCAGGTCTGACTTCATTGACAGCATGAAGGCTATCATCATTTGGTCTCTGTTGATCATACATACAATTCGAAGTTTGGAGCTTGTGGGACTCTTAGGTAGCGACTTAAAACAATTGATACTAAAGGTGAACAACTACATTTATCTTCTTCTGGAGCTATAACGTCAGCATCGAATTTATTGTGACTAAATTTGAATACGGAAAACCATCGTTAAAATTTAGCAAGTCTTAAATTGGGCGGATGTTTTGAAGCGGCGACCCACTTTGTCAATCGTCACGTGAGGCTTAGGCTTAGCGACGGGTGCGGTGAGTTTCGGTGCGTTTCTAAATCCGCGACAAATCTGTAGCAACCTACAGAATTAAAATGCGGAATTAATTCCGCAGTGCGCGCGCTTCCACGTACTCTTACAGATTTTGCGAAAAAAAACGCACGGAAATTATCCGTAGTGCGCGCTTAGCCTAAGTGAAACACTGATCGGATCGGATCGGACGGACATTGTTAATGTTTTATCCCGGTCAATTTATATTTGGAGTGGATTTTATGATAGAGTTAAAACCTCTTATTGATCATCAGTCATCACACAACCGCTAAAGTATGCTTTGGCCTTATCTTTTATTGTGACATTTGAATTTGACAGAAAGTGACAGATCATATTTTAGCTAAAGGTATAAAGACTTACGACCCGGCCACGACTTTGAGCGACAGCGACGGCGGCGAGTAAATTATCTCTTCATTACACAGTTCAGACGCTCACTGCACAACGATGAGTTGGCATTACACGCAATGTATTATCAAATGGCTTAACCCGCCGCCGGCCGCGCAATATCTTGGCCCAGGCCGTTACAGTTATACCCTTTCAACACGATCGCAGGTATCTGTAAGTAAGAGACGTATATATTACTATCTCATTCTGACAGATAGCTGCGTCCCTCTCGGTTGGTCCAACCGCCCGATCGTGTGGAAGTGGTTTTACTGTTTACTTACTCTTCAGGAAGTTTGAGTTTGTTATATTGAGCTACGCTGTACGAAACATGGACGGCATTAGACGGTCCGCTGCCTCGAAATATGCCCATCTGCACGCCAAATGTTATCATTTTAATTTGATAATCTAATGTCTTTTAGTCTGGAGATCATGTGAACAGAAAAAACCGGTCAAGTTCGAGTCGGACTCGCGCACCGAGGCTTTCGTATTTAAGTCCTTACTTCAAAAATATACCTTTTTATATAGGTACTTTAATACTAAGCCGATGGATGCGAGTAGCACAAAACCGGCCGTCGTGGAGATCCTTGGGGAAGGCCTATATCCAGCAGTGGACGTCTTTCGGCTGATATGATGATGATGATGAAGGTCTATTTTGACTTGCCTAAATTTAACACAAGTTTTCAAAGTTTTGTCAAAAACTGTAAATTTTGAACACTTCGTTTAATTTTTCCCGTAAAATATAAATAATTAGCTATACGTTAGGAATAATCAAAAAGTACGTTATGGAAAACTAAAAAAAATAATGTTTTGAAGTGTGCCGATTAAACCCTTTCATATGTATGACACCCCATTTGCTATAATCAAATCACTTTCATTTCATTATTAAGAACATTACATTCGAAATAAATTTTTTTCGTTTTTTTTTTAAAGTTAAGTTTTCTAATCAAGTCGCTTACATGGCTTACGCTCAACTTAACTCCTAATAAAAAAGGCTATAAATCATAAACAGAGTACACTAGACGTATCCTCTCATTTTACCAAACAACGTTTCACAAACGTTTTACAAACAAATCATTTGGAAAAACGCTTTTTTTTCCGAAATTTTTGGATTTATTTCAGGACCATCGTGTAGGTTAGGTTAGTTTTATAAAAACCCTGAAAAATTTACAGTTTCGGAAAAGAAGCGGTTTACCAAATGATTTGTTTGTGAAATGAATCAGTTTGTAAAACGATCTTTGGTAAAACATTAGTGAACCACACTAGACTTATACCTACCCTTTTTCACTAGGACCTCAGATTTTAACTTAAATTAACCGAAGCGAAGCAAGGGCGGGTCGCTAGTAGGTAATTAATTAATAGCAAGACATTACGGCGACTCCACTCCTAGTGTTGCATCAGTTCATGGGCGGCGGTAATCACTCTCCTAGTGGACCCACTAGCTCGTTTGCCTCCTATACCACAATAACCTTATCGAGTTAAAAAAATAACCGACGAAATCGGGATCCCTACTTTCAGAGTTCATACCTAACTCTTAATCGGTTTAACGGATTTTTATCAAACCAGGCTAAGAACACTCGTCGGGTATTTTTGACAGGTCCGGCTTCCGGACCGCTGCCACTTCGCGTTGGTCCGGGAACCGGATCGATGCCACTCGAAGGGTTAAGTCAAAATTAAATCAAAATCGGTCGATCCGTTTAGGAGTTACGATGCCAGAGAAAGATACCTACACAAACTTATAACACCCCTCTTTTTGCGTCGGGGATTAAAAAAAGGTGGCTCTCTGAGTTCGTTTGCCTTCGTGCATTAAAAGCTTACGTGGATGATAGCAGCCTTGTGCGGGGCGAGTGCCTCGATGGCTCTGAAACGCTTTTTTATTTCCAGCATAACCAGCACATGGGGTGGCAGAAACTCTTGCTCTGGAGTCACGTTTTCGCTGACCAGCTAGAAACGTATTGCGCAGTGAGTTGCATATAGAGGAAACATATTTCATAACATTTTGCATTATTTACCAAACATCTCTCTCATTTGACATATCAAATGAAAAAGATGCAACGAAAATGTGTGACATATAATAACGAAATAAAGTGCCACCATAAGGGTCGTTTTCAAAAAAAATGACATAGTTAAAGGCTTAATTAAAACAAAATCACGATTTTTTTAAAACGACAATAAATAACACTAACTATTTACTCGAGTAGGTAACCCTTTTCATCCTAAGAAAGCAACAACTTAAGGTCTATATTTATTTAACCGTATTGACTCCTATTGGCACTTAGGGCCGATTTCGGGGAAAAATCAGGGGGTGCTAAAACAATTATAACTAATTTAAAATTGTTTTGCTGGTTTAGACGTAATATAAGGAGGCTGGAATTTGTTTTATTATGCGTTACCCAAAAAGTTAAATACCTCACTAATAATTTAACAAACCTCACGATCGAATCAGCTCGAGATAAAAGAGTTGTGGCTTTTGCACTATTTGTGCATTGCATACACTGTCCTTAACACAACTCATCCGAATTTCGACGAAACTTCAAACCTGGAAGTTTTGTAAAATACTTACCTACTAGGTAAGGTTAGAAAGTATTCCTCAACAAAAGTGTTTTTATCCTTATTAAATAAAAACACGTTACCCTAGTTCGTGGGCTCTTAATAGAGCAATGACAATTAGGAAAAAGATACAGTTATATTTTTAGGTAGGTAATATTGCAATCGCCACGGACGTCGACAACGCGTGTTCTATTTGTTATATGAAGGCACAACGTATTAGGTGCCAATTAAATTAATTTGGTGGTTAAATCACGTCTATATCCAAATTTAACAGTCCAGTAAAAATTAATTCAAAATATTTAACCTAATAATATAAAACACACAACGCATTCTTAGAAATAGAAATATAAAATATTTATTTCGCATCAATTTATACATGTAAAATGTTTTTTTTAACACATTCGGCGCCGGTGCCTCGAAATCATATAAGTACATTTGGAGGCCAGGCGGCAGCTAATGTGTCAATGCAAAATGTAATTAAATCTAACAAGATGAGAGTT
Organism: Tortrix viridana; assembly: GCA_963241965.1. Taxonomy (NCBI): domain Eukaryota; kingdom Metazoa; phylum Arthropoda; class Insecta; order Lepidoptera; family Tortricidae; genus Tortrix; species Tortrix viridana. The sequence continues at coordinate 10,874,932 of OY725187.1, forward strand.
GAAATATAGGAGTACAATATTAATAACGTTGCTGCGAAAATGGTGTCCACTCAGCTATGTGCCGCACCACCCTATTGGGAGTACGACGCTGGTTTTCTGTGGACCCATGGACTGATTAGCTAGACAGCGTACATTACATTCGCTTCTTCCTACTAGTAAAACAACAAAAAGAAAAAACATATTAAGAAACTAGGTTGCAATTAGGTGTACCTGTTTCCTACAATAAGTGCTTATAATGTATTATTTTTATGTTTCTGTTTATAGAAGTATAATAATGGGTTTACAATTTAACAAAAACTGTTGACATTTCCATACCTATGTCTATACCTCGACACGAAGCCGTTAACATTAAAACTCGTTTGAAGGAGAATAATGATTTTGAATTCCTAAGGGGATGGGAGATAGTTCCTAGGTATATTCAAAAAATACCCTTTTACCCCCTTTTATTGCTCGTATTTCGCCACCGTGTATAATAATACTTTAGGAGAAAGGGTACAAATTACGCTCCTATATTAGAAGGGGCAATGGCGGGCCAGATTGAAGCCTTTCGCGGGCTGGAGTTGGCCTGCGGGCCGTGTGCCCACACCTGTCCTAAACTTTACCCAACACAATTGTTTGAAGCAGTAAAGTATCTGTTTCGTTTAGCAAGAGGCAGGCAGAATGCGGAGCTGACTGCCTAGCTCCTGCAGTGAAGAGGAATTTGAAGAAGAAGAACGGGTACTGTTACAGTTCTACAGTACTACTCTACGTTGGTAGACCTCTACGTCTTCTTTATGGTTTGGTATTCAAATTTGGAACGTGAAATACTTCCTGTTATGAACAGACCTTCGACAGATCTCATTAAAACATGCTGCAGTGCTAGTTCTTTGTATCATTATACCTCCAAAATATGAAATTCAACAAACAGTGTTTATATAAGGTGAGGCACGGATGTTGCTACAATATAGAACCAAAAAGGTTCCCGCATTCGTGACTCACTCTATATTCTTTGAATCTTCGTGCACACCTCCTTTACAGTACTTACGTTAGGGAAAAGGATAGCTAATCCGTTAGTCTTAGCTATGTCGTTCGGAGGGGCGTAGAACCCCGGGATTAATAGTCCTGCTGGCGGGAAATACTCATTCTCATCCTCAATCTCTTCATCAGATTCCTCTTCTTTATCCGACAAGGCCTGTTTTATATGGAATAGGTTAAGAGTCGCATGAAAACCTGTCATCTTTTGTAATAGGTTGGTAATGATATAATTAGGAGAACTTAATGAGATGAACAAAATGTGGGTTGGAGATAGATTTTGGTTAAAAATAGGGATGTAGTAGCGAACAAGACGTCATTTTTTAAAACCAGATATTTTCTAAACTAAATCTTTAGCTTTAAATTTGACTTCAATTGATCGATTGATTTTCAGGATCATTGATTTTTATATATTATTTAAAAATAAATATATTTACGTACCTCCGGTATTACGATATCTGTTCCTTCATCTTGCGGCTGCTGCTTTAATTCGTCTAACGCAGCAAGATTCTAAAAAGAAACCGACACTATTAAATTCCTTCCTTTGTTTTGGTTTACTTTTCTTACCACATGTTTAACAATTGTCAAGTAAAGCATATCTGACAGATTAATTTAGTCCTTTCCCTTTCTTACATTTGAAGATAGACAAAGAGAAGGTTATAACTTTAACTGGCAGACAAATTTACTTGTCGATTGTAAAACAGGCCTTTGACCTCCTGAGACCCGAAACAAGTAGTTAACAAGTTATTTAAATACTTACTCCAGACTTCAACAAGTCCAGCTCAAGTAGTTCTCTCTCTTTCTTCTTAGTTTCCTGCTCATCCGCGATGGCCTGGCGAGCCAAACGCTGCATTTCTGACAGACGACGAGCTCTCTTCTCTCGCTTTTCTTCCTGTAAAACACAATTTCTATTTCACAATTGGTGGCGCTTCTTCTCAGCAATTGGAGTCTTATCCAAAGCACCAAATAGATTCACTCCATATTACCGACGTGTAATAGAGAATCCTGGTGCGTCAATTTACGGAATTAATTTATTATCTGTACCCTGAGTCTTTCTTTATCTTCGCGTCTCTTCCTCCACACCTCTTCCCTCGTAGGGCTGTAAGACTTATACTGATCGAAGGCAGTCTTCTGTACCGGCTGATCCTTCATCGGCTTAGCTGGATCCAGTGGAGGTATGTCTTCGTACAGGATTCTGCGTACTAGGTCTATGGATGTAATAAATATATTAGCAATCCCTATAAGACTACAACATCTGAACAGTTTCAAAAAAATAGCACCCAATGTTTTGGAACCATCATTCTCAATGATACAAATAAGAACTCCCGATATGTCTCCAAAAAATGGAGATGTCAATTTTATTACCACTTACTCTCTTCATAAATATGACATTTGTCACTTACAAAATGTGTTAAATTTGAAGTATCAAATCCAAAGAGTATCAAAGAGAATATTGGGAAAGAACACAAGGGATATATTATTATGTACCTACGAAAGAGCCGCCAGAGCCTAGCCACCTGAAGCAGATAGCCAAGGCTGGGCCCGCCAGCAGCGCGTGCAATGACGCCTCGTTGACAGGGGCGTCACCATTGTAGAGCAAATCACGCGCAGTGTATTCATCCAACTCGATGACCTCACGAGCTACCATCATTATGTCTAGTAACATAGGAAATAAGTTTCTGTCAAAACTTTTTGCCAGCTGTAGCTAAAAACTACAGTTTTATCGCATACTAGCTTTAACCCGCGTCTTCTTACGCGTAGAAGTCGTTTAACTTTCCGGGATAAAAATAAATGGTTCCAACCCTAGAACCACCTGTGTGCCAAACGTATTTTAAATCCTTTCAGCCGTTTAGGCATGATTGACACACAAACATCCATATAAACGTTCACATTTCTGCTCTGCTAAGGTAAAACGCATCATTTTACACAAAACTACTGTAATAATTGCCACCTCATTACTGGGTAATTAGGTTGCAATTGCTACAGTAGTTTCGTGTAAAATACTGCGTTTTACCTTAGCAGGGCAGATTTGTAATTGATAGTAGGGTAGTAGATTAGTAGGATATAGTCAGCAGCTCCTTATCGAGACTTATGTAATGAGTCCAAACTCGATGTGTCTACGTTAAGAACAATCAAAGTCACAAATATTTCCCAAAATGTCATTAATATCTAAGAAAGAAAGAAAGAAAAACATTTATTCATGACAAATATCAACAAAGGACAGAGTAATACACTCCCCTATGCCACTGATAATAAAGTCTATGTACCTACACATTTATTCGGCGCGATGGCAGTATTAGATATTAGTGTTTTTGACTGTACAGCGGAGATCCTGTTATTATTATGAGGGGGTTGTTAACTGAGCAGTATAAGCCTTTGTAATTTTGTCCCCAAAAATGTGTTGGGTTCTGATAGCCACAGTAGGTACTATTTTTAATTATATTTTGTACAAATGTAAATGTTTAACAAAAATAATGATAGATTGGAATTCCTTTGTATGTTGGTTGGTACTTAAAAATACATTGGGGCATAATTTATTTGTTTTTCTAGTTTTGTAGGTACAGTCGAGAACAGAAAGATGTTTACACTTTTTCACCTTATTCCATTGTAATAAGGTCCAAAAGTGTAAACATCTTTCTGTTCTCAACTGTACCAAAACGGAACTTTATAAGAAATATGCTTTAATCATTCATATTGCACGTTGCATTTATATTGCACGCTGAATAAATATAAAAAAAGTCCAAGGTATAATCGTTATCATCGAAACGCCCTTTTGCACATTCTTATATTTAACGTAACAGGAAATTGTTATCGATACGTTGGCGCAGCGATTTATCCGCAGCGGTTTAGTTACTCGTATATAGCAAAACATTTGAATGGATGATGATAAAAAATTATATAAGTAATAATCGGAAGCAGATAGCTAAAAAGGGGTTGATGACCCGAGATAGGATTCGGGTTACATTAAGCTCTGGAATATCGCAATGTTTCAACCATTACGAATCGTTAGACCCAATTTTAAGTGTTGGGATATAGGTACATAACTATAGCTACCCACCCTCGCTTCGATGCGGTTAATATAGGTTAAGACTTTCATACAAAATTCCCCATCCATTTCCCCCCTTAAGGTTGAAATATCCAAAAATCCTTTCTTAGGATGCTTACATTATAAAATAAACCTATATTCCTCAGCTTTCTAGACTTAGTAGTTTTGGCTGTGCGACTGCGTTGATAGTCAGTCAGGATTCAGGACTAACGATTTTATGAGTAGAGATGATGGATATGAAGATAATTATTATAGGGAAAGGGTCGTTTTAGGTTTTAGGGCTCGTTACATTGGGTGTCAAACACTATGAAACGGGACTTAATCGCGTAGTGTTAGTATGTGGACCTTGACTGTACATTGCAATGTACAGTCAAGGTCATAAATATGTGTGCATTTTAGTACCTTGTCAATTTAATGTCATGTTTAAACTGCCATATATGAATGTCACAGCGATTAAAGTGACAAGGTACTAAACGTGTACAAATAGTCATGGATGTTTTCTATATATTTAAGTATGTATTTCTCTATATAAGTATGTATATCGTTGCCTGGTACCCATAGTACAAGCCTAGAGCTTAGTTTGGGACTAGGTCAATTTGTGTGAGATTGTCCCCTGATTTATTTATTGTTTATTATTGTTTATTATTATTATGACCTACATAAGGTGTTATCGGAATCCTTGCATTTGTTGTACAGGCTGTATTTTCAAAACAGCGGCTTATTTAGGTGCTAAATTAAGTTTCATTAGTTTTTGCCTCATAGTTAAATTACATTATCAACTGAAAAATCTGCTATAAAAACCGGGCCGGACCATGCTCAATGAAGGGTATGGTTACTGAAACTTAAAGTATGGTACATATTCCCTGCCAGCGACACAAAAATTACCTAAAACTGCTAACTAATGGCGTGGAATACCCACCATTCATGTCCCATCGCTCGTACAACTCGACGTGTGCGTGTTTAGCGTGGGGCCAGAACAGCACGAAGTTGAACTTCGTCAGGTGTTCCACCATCAGCTCGGCGCGACGTTTCTTGCGCAGTGACAGCTGATTGGACCTGTTAACATGTCACATTTGGGTGTAAGTAGTGGAAAGTCACACATTTAGTCATTGTTACGTCCGCGATTTGATATCTAATTTACTTGACCCATATTGTGTATGTACTAACATACACAATATGGGTTATATTTTGATACTAATCAAAATATAGATATGAAAGCCGTTGTCATATGCAACAGCTTTATCACTTAATCATTGAACTCATTATATATTATAATGTTACTCAAATACTTCGTAGGTACAAAAAATATACGCTAAGTAAATTAGATACCAAATCGTAAGAATGAGCCTAGAACGAAGTTAATCTATCTATCTAAGAGTGTTATACCAATATCCATCGTTCATCGATTAATGGCATGGATCAACGTCGATCAAAAGTCGAATGACGTCGACGAATTTAATAAAATAAAAAAAAAGAATTCGCTAACTTTGGCTAATCGATTGCTTATCGCGTGACAACCGATCGATGATTGATCGGCGATCGATCGATTGATGTATTAACAGTATTACCACCCCAATACCCGTCCCTTTTTTAGGGTTCCGTAGTAAACAAGGAACCCTTATAGTTTCGCCATGTCCGTCTGTCCGTCTGTCTGTCCGCGGTTTAACTCAGAGACTCTTGGTATAATACTACAAAACTGTAATTTGGCAAAGTTATACATTTAAATTACGCCGACAAAGTTGTAAAAAAAATATAATAAGACCGTTTAGGAAATATTGAACTCCCCCCTTCCCCTACAGCCAAAACTGCAAACTGCAAGTAATAAAAATCTGAAAAATATCTTATTAATTTAAAAAGAAAACTATCACGACTAATTGTATGATTAAACGAACTTACCTAAGTGAAGTTCTATGTTAATTATTATTATTAACTGTCTCGGACAAGGAAAGAAGTATAAGTAGACTTTGTTGGTTCTTCAGTTACAGACGATGAAAATGTTTATACCTACCGAAAATCGGCTAAGATAACTTTGAGTAGAAAATTAGCTAATATGTTTTTTTTTAGATTGCTGTTTATGTTTGTAGTCATGACAACGGAAGCTTACACTGAGCATGGTCCAACATGCTCTTGCGCGGTTTTTGTATTTAAACCTTGAATAGAAGGATACCTCGAGTAAAAATTTAACCGGACATAAATCAGCTATTCTGAAAAAACTGTGACAAAACTATTGTGAAACTAACTATTGAATAAAAATAAAGTGAGTATTCAAAAGTTTACCTAGCAGCCTCTAACCAAGCAGCTTCTTGGTCCAAATCTGCCTGTACAACGGCTCGCCATTGCTATAAATATAATAAATATTTTGGTAAAGTAGGAACTTAGAAACAGCCAACAACTTAGACACGGTAAGATTGGGTTGGTAAAAAAAAGCCTTTTTACGATTTCATTCTTTCGACTTAATGGAATAAATACACAAAATAGGTCCTGATATTTGATTTCGAATAAGTACCTACTAATAAAATGCATTCTGTTTAAAGCCCCATAAACATTTACGAAGTTAGGTAGTAAGTTGATACCAAAACATGCCATCTTTGATAATATCAAGGACGTAAAACAATATCTTCGTTGTAAGCGCTGATATCGCAGAAAACAATGAGGTCGTTAACAGGGGACTCCCAGATAATAATTATCAGTGTTGCCAGAAATAACTTGCCTAGATAATGTTATCAGTGTTACCAGAAATAAAATTGACTAATAGCGATACGAACCAGAATAGCGATAAGCGATTTCAACACGGACTCAAAAACTAATTTAACAATTCATTTTAATTTTGATGATTCTGCTAATGTTTAAGTTGGATAGTGCACTGTCATTCGATGTTTTGTCGTGTACCTACTACCTACTTCCAATTAAAATTAAATTATATAAGTCGCCTCGTATTGAGTAAATCCCACTGAAATGATTTCCACAAAGACATCAGAGATGGCGAGTGTTTCACTAAAGAAAACAACAGCGCGAATCGTCGTTAGACGTAAAGTTTACACAAATACATTGGAGGTGGCGCTAGATGTTTCACTAAAGAGAACTAGCAAGTAGTAACAGGGTGGATTTCGGATATTGTCGCAGTTAAGAACGTATTAAAAAAAAAACTACTTTTTCCATAATTTTTCTGAAATTCGCCCAACAGCGCGAATTGTCGTGGGATGTGAAGTTTCCACATAGACATTAGGGATGGCGCCAGATGTTTCACTAAAGAGAACTTGCAAGTCTTGCAACAGCGCAAAAAATGGTTTGGAAAATTGCAAAGTTTCCACAAAGACATCAGAGATGGCGCTAGACGTTTCACTAAAGAGTAATTGGCACAGCACGAATCGTCGATAGATGTAAAATTTGATTAGTTTTGAAATATGTTTCGGACTCTTCGGGAGTTCTTCATCTGGGATGAGTGTTGTCGGCCGCGACGTACCTCCCACTGTTGGCCAGATCCTGCGGGTCTATTATAGGGTTTATCGCGGCGGATAAAAGTTTTTTTATTGCCCGAGACAAGTAAACAGTAAAACGGCCCACCTGTTGGTAAGTGGTTATCGCCACCTATCATCTAAATCATCCGTCACTCTCGCACTTATAATTATACTTAGTTGTCAGAAAGTGGCGGATGTTTTATCAACAGTGATAAACGAGGCCATAAAAGGCCCGGCTAATTTAAATTTGTGTGCTATAGTCACCCTTTCTTCAGGAGTAGCTTCCTCCAAATCGTAAGTCGGTCTGTCTATAAATTCACCAGCTCGCTGCCGGTTGAATAAGTCCAATTCGGCCTTTGCTACATCCCCGAATTTAATTGCGTCTATACCTCTGAACACTTTTGTTATTTTATCACCCTGAATAATAGAGACATGGGTTATTTCCAATTATAGATAATCAAGGTAAAGACAATTTTATCATAATCTTGGCAGCTAGTAAATGTTAATCTTTACCTTTATAAAAATAAACATTGGCTCACTTTGGTTACGAAAACGTTCAAACACTTCTATTGCGTCCGCTAGAACCTAGAACAATCAACTAAACTCTAGACCAGTTAAAACGGGTCACAAAGCACTTAAATTTGCACAAGCATTGACCTGTTTTCATTGCTCTTGAGTGTAAATAAGAGATTAGACTTGGGCTGTAATAAACAGAGGTAGTAAGTAAATAGGTAATTCTCCTTTTCTTTAAAATGACACGGATGATGTAGCACATCGACAGTGATCTACATGAGGGGCCGAACTAAAATGACTTTTACACCAAGGGTGATAAGTAGTGATCAGCCACCGGTAGCATTTTATGTCATTTTGATGACGAAAGTATTACATGGATATGACTATTTAATTTCGTGCACAATTTATATACCTATTAAAAATTTATGGTTTTTTTTATCGAGTCTTATTATTAATGGTCGGCGACGGGTAGCAACTTTCCGACTAAAGAATATTATAGATAATATGATTCTAATCAAATTTTGAGTACGATTTTTGGATTATAAATGTACGCATTTTTAACCTTTAAGGCAAAATGTAAAAAAATTACCTAGTTTCTTTTCAAATGTGAGGTTTTAATGCATAAATCTCGAAAATAAATGTTGTTCTATAAAAAATGTACCATTATTTTGTGATACAAGTAATAAAAATAGCATAAGAGGCACCGTGATGTCGTTGGTTGTTTTCGTAGTCGAATTTTAATTTTAATTTTATCTTGTTTACTTATACTTTAATTTAAACCATACCTAACATATCCATTCTAGTCATTATGTTTGACGTGAAAGTGACATAAATTGCTCCCGTCATCCGATAAGGAAGATAGTATTGAATAGAGCTAATAAGGGCCTGCGCAAACCGGCGGAGCGCAGCGCAGATCACTTTAAATTTATCAATGTATATTCTTTTCTATTTTAATTACAATAAGGTATAAATTTGAATGCTCTGAGACCGACCTCGGAGCATTACGGGGGATTTCTACTCTGCGGCTGCGGCTCTAAATTTATACCTTATTGTAATTAAAATAGAAAAGAATATACATTGATTAATTTAAAGTGATCTGCGCTGCGCTCCGCCGGTTTGCGCAGGCCCTTATAGGCCTATGTAGTGGCAGCGGCGGTTTGCGTGGTAGTGGCAACAGCGGTGATGAGCAAAATACGGTAACAATAAGCGTACGAAAACGAAGATCTACATACGATGTTGTTAAACGAACTTTACACATAGTGATTTTAAAAATGCCCACTTTTCAATTTGCCTCGAATCAATCCACCTCCGGTATAGCCACAGCAATATATTATGTCCTGATATAATCGAGGGAGCTATTGTACTTACCCTAAGAAGAATTAATTTCCCATCACTCCAATCCAATTTTATTTTAGTGAATAGACGTTCCAGTACTGTGCAATGTCCAGAAAATTCACAGTATACCTCTGCACCTAATTTTAAGACAGTCATAGAAAAAGTTGTTCCTGAATGCGTTGTGAATTATCCTGAAAGCGTTCGGTACTTTTTTTTTTATTTCATGCTGGGTTTTAACACCCTTTTTACCCGACTAGGCGAGGCCAAAAGAAGGGTTATGATTGTTAAAATCATCGTATGTATGTATGTAAGTATTAGTATATGCATGTACAGTTCGCCATCAAATATATCTGTACATATCATAGTGGTCAAAAATATCTGAACATGCACTCTAACGCCTTGACAATAGAGTCGTGTTCAGATATTTGTGAGCACCTTGTTTGCTGCAATATATATAATGGCGACTGTACGTATGTATGTGACCAAAATTGGATGTTCCACTCTAGGTGCTAAACTGTTAAACCGGTTTTAATCAATGGGATGTCTTAAAACTCGTCATCTGTTACATAAGAGTCTTAAGGGAGCGTTATAATACTCACCTGTCGGGTTTAGTTTATAACTTTGAATTATTTTATTTGTTAACGGTTCCTTTGCAAAAACTACGGCGAAAGAGAAGAAAATGTTAGCACTTATTCTAAAGCAAAAGTACTTTTTTTACTTACAAATAAGCTTGTCCATATTTTTATGGAGAATCGAGTGAAAATCCTTTTCATTATTCACATCAACGAATAATTCTATTTTCTTCCTGTGCGCCATTATGTAGACAGAGAGTCAACACGTAATATGTTAGATTACAATCAGTTTGGCCATGATTTGTTTCTCATGACACTTGAGGACTGATTTAATACATATCCAGATATCTCCAGTAAGAACCAGATAAATTTTAACTCTATCTTTCATATGGTAGAACAGGTCTAACAAAAAGCATAGGCTTCAAAAACCCGACTGCATTTTTTTACTTAATTAATATTGTCGTCTATGTATGTTAATAGTAGATATTGATATTTTTTTGGGTTCCGTACCAAAATGGTAAAAAAGGAACCCTCATGGTGAGATTTCGTTGTCTGTCTGTGTGTCTGTCTATATGTCACAGCAGTTTGTTTCAGCAACTACACAAGCTATCAACTTGAAATTTGACATAGTTGTAGATAATACATTTGTTTACGTTATTATCAAATTGGATTACAAACACACTACACTTATATTAAAGGTACTTTCATTCCCTCATTCAGGATTGGGCTACACGTCTCAGGTGCATAGCCTATGTTCAGTGCTGCTGATTGGATATATAGGTAAGGTAGTTTGTAAGTTTATCTCTAATGTATTGGTAGGTGGTACTAACATTAGCTATAAGTTCTTGCGATTTCTAACACATACGAGTATATGGATGCATAATCCGAAATAAAGATTTTATTATTATTATTATTATTATAAAGCGGATAGTGAGGCAGAAAATGTCCATACAAAATGCGGTAACGCTTATCTCCACTTAAACCTAGCCCGATATTTGCGATTTTTAAATATGTTGTCTATACTTTTTTTTAAAGAAACGAATCCGTTGTAACCTACTTTTTCATAATAGCTACCTACAACATATTCAAAAACCGGGAATTTCGGACTTGATTTAGATAATGAGAAACGTTACCGTCCGGAGCAAAAGTATGAAACAATTTTGACATTTCAGCCACGCCATTTCAGCGTCAATCCTCTTAAATCCACTCGTGGCAGTTCTTGTGGATCAGTCTATGCAGCCCGCGATTGCGTCAGTGACCCAAATATATTGTTTGCAGGGGTATCTGCCGTTTGGTCAAATGTATCATACCTATGCCAAAAAGGTAATCCCCGCCGCAACAATGTTATGGTGCTCACAACTCTAACCTAACCTATTCGATCTAAATAGGTACCCTGTAATTTCACCTAAAAACGTTTCACAAACTGATTAATTTCACAAACATATCATTTTACAAACCGCTTTTTTTCCGAAACTATGAATATCTATTTCAGGATTAATTCAGGACCACCGTGTAGAACCTTATAGGTTAGGTTAGGTTAGGTTAGTTTTATAAAAATCCTGAAATATTTACAGTTTCGGAAAAAAAGCGGTTTGCCAAATGATATGTTTGTGAAACTTTTTTTGGTAAAACATTAGTGAACCATCTAAATAGCTGTTTGGGTACCTGGAAATAAAACATAAATAATACAAATATGTTTTTGGGAAACGAAAATTTGGGAATGATATGAAAGATACATTCGACCAAACATATTTCGCCGAAACCGCACCGTGTTCTCAGTCCAAAAAGTCCAGCCCCACTCACATAACCCCCGACGCAAAACAGAGGGGTGTTATAAGTTTAACGTGTGTATCTCTATGTCTGTGTATCTGTGTATCTGTCGTAGCTCCCAAAAGGATGAACCAATTGTGTTCTTAGCCTCGTGACGACCCCTGTACTTTACAAAGTACATACAAATCAATCAACATAACCCCTTAATTAGAATTTAATTAGGTTTTTAAATATAACTAAACCTATTTGAGCTGTAAGGCCATTTAAAAGTTATTCAGATCTCTGAAAGTAGAGGTCCCAGTTGTCGGGAGTTTTCTTTTTAATAATTATTTTACGTGTCATTAACGTAACTGTGTGATAACGAATAATGGAGATGAACTTTAAGTAAAACTATATTCATATTTTTTGTCATTTATGCGATAAAAATACGTTAGTAATCAGATCTGTTTTGGCCTATCTGTAGGGGATCGGTTTGAAGATGACAGTACACGTCTTCGATTGAAATTTCACTCAGCGTATAATCCTCTATGAGGTCTTTATAAACATTTTTCAAGTGCTCTAGTTTATTGAACATTGAACTATATTGCATCTTGTTTTCTTCACCTCCATCTTTTATATAAAAATATAGCATTGACTGGAACAATGTAGAAAATATTTAATGAACACATTTTTTAAAACAATTGGGGAAGCAAAAATACTGTGATTGGGGACACAAAAGAGGGAGGGGAGGGAGGGGAAAAAAGTTTTTTAACGTGTTCCTACTTCAATATTGAAGCACATATATATAAGCTACATGCATGCCAAGTTTCGTGCTTTCTGCCAGATGGGACCGATGTTTATATATTTTTGAATTAACACGCCGTACTAAAAATACGGGGCCTGCTGATGATAAACTTGCATTCAAAAGACGAGTCAAACGAGTCCAAACTCGACGCATCTACTATTAGCCGTTAAGGAGTTCCTTAAACTACCTTCCATCTCAATCATCATGCCAGGTCGATGGTATGGTCACGAGCGTTAATTTGGAACCCATTTCAAAAAAATATTGCTTGAAGTTGTCAATGTCATTGGAGATGCCAAGTCATTTGTAACTTACAGGAAACTCCGTCTTATAGGTTGTAGATTGTCAGATTGACTTTGAACCTAAAGCGGGTCCCAAATTAAAGTTCGTGACTGTACAGTATTATTGTGTTGTCATCGGAATTACTCAAGGCAGGTACGCACTGAGCAGCTAGCTTCATACGGATGCAGCTAACCGCATAGGGCATTTAGGTTCTGGTTTTGCGGTGTCATACCGCGTACCTCGGCTTAACTATGCAAAAATTCAAGTAGGTTTTTAGGAGTGGGTATTTAGCTTATGCAAGATTTAATTATATAGTTGATTAGTTATAGCTTATGTTATGAGTGAAGCTAATATAAGTGTGTTAAAAACGTTAAGATTCACTTACAACATGCTCCTCCGCAAGATGACTTGTAGGGAAGGCGGTTTTGAAATCCTTTTTTAATTCCATTACAGTCATCGTGGGTCTAAAGTCTAAAAACATAATAAAAGGTTTAAATTTCTTGTTGAAATTACAACACAGACCAACAGTCCGCCGGCTATCAGTGTCAGACACGGGTCTCTATTGTTTGTCATAAATTTATATGCCATTTTATGATACATTTATCATTTGCCATAATCATTTGACATAAAGGTTTTTTTCAGAAACCATATAATTTTTAGGATTGTTATAAAATAAACGTAACTTAACCTAATGGGGTCCACGCAATGATCTTTTAAATAATCTTGAAATGTTTAAGGCTACAGAAAAATAATCCTTCGAGAAAATTAAAATTATGGCAAGTGAAACGATTATGGCAAAAGAAGTGATCCCGTCAGAAACTGTTAGTCTGTGTCCGATGAACTGACAGGCCGAGATCGGCCGGCGGACTGTTAGTCTGTGTCGCCTTTAATGGTCAAGGTATTGTTAGTTATCTAAGGGCTGAATCACATCTATCAGCACTGATTCGCATTTTGTCTATAGAAAATGGCTGTTTAGTATGAAGATGACTACGCATACGAAAGGATAATTGATGCGTTCGCATCTTCACACAAAGAAGAGATTCCCATCTTCCACTCTATCCAGGGCACTATGGAAACCATGGGTGGGCAGGGTGGAAGATGGGAATCACCCATAAATTTTTTTTCAGAATCGGTGCTGATAAACTGCCTACTCTTCAACTCTAGCCGGAGAAACACTCCTCTTTTCGAAGAAGAGAGTATCTAAAATTGAAATATTTTTTCTTCCAACTAAGTAATAATGTTATCTTCACTAAACAATGAGAACAAAAGATTTTCGGGGATACCGGATGACTTTATTGAAAAAGTCATCGTGGAAGTCATTTGCTAGGGTTTTGATGATACCAACTTTGAAAATGAGGTCAAACTTTGATTTCTAGGGATAAAATAATAAAAATAAAGAGTTTATTAATGTCTGTTCAGAATTTTCGAAACGCGAATAGATTTGATACTTTAGATTACAATTTTTGACCCATTTACGAGTATAACGTGGCAAAGGTAAAATTTTAACCAGAAGTAACCTTATGTATCCGCAGTTTGAATATTGGGATCGTACATTAATAGCTAATTCTTAGAGCGTTTCAACCGCCCTCATTACCGTGGCCGCATTAATGTCGAAATTCCTGTAGCTTTATCATTTTCAGTTAAGTTTTGTAAGAAGTAGCATCCAAAGCTACAGGAATTTCGACATTAATGCGGCCATAGGAATGAGGGCGGTTGTAATGCTCGAAGAATTTGTTGACTTGGAATTTTTATTCGACGCCTACTTCTCTTGCAGTAGTTCAAAGTCGAGCAGGTTATGAACCTCGCATATAGTGATTTATTATTGAACTCGTTCAATTAAATTAATGCCCTCACTAAGACTCGGAATCCACACCATATTCTTAACTACCTTCTGCTTCGTACAACAATCTACTATTTTTTTATAAATTTGCATTATGGACAAACCCCGGATTGACGGGGGTAAATTTGTATTGACGTTTAATTAGTGCGAGGACAAATTAAACTAATTTAATTAGTTGATATCGATAAAAATGACGTACAACCGCTAACCGTTGTGTAGTTCTAAGATTTTATATCAATCACATACACAAACAATCAACTTTTACCTTTATCTTCTATATCTGAATGATCAGCTTTCCATGAAGATAAACGATCTTTTTTCTTGCGAGTCATTTTTAACCAACTTAAAAAACAAATAGGTTCTCAATTCGTCGGAATGCTGTTGTACTGAATAAATTATTATTCAATGTAACTTCAATGGTTGTCAAAAGGGACTCGAGTCCAGAGTCAATGTCAGATACCGGTTTTTTATAATTGTTGTTTATAAATAAAAGAGGTTTGCACATAATTAAAAGGTATTCAAACTTGGCCATTAGTTATGATAATGATGATTAAAAATTGCTTTTTATCGATGTCGATAAACTTAGTCGGTATTTAATGAATCACTAGCACTGGTACATTTTTGCCCCCGTCAATCCATGATTTTTGCTGACCTCCAGATAAATTCAATCATGATCGAACCCACATTAAGATTTTAGCCAAAATGTTGTATGATGAAATGATTGATGGTGACTATACCACTCACTAAAGTAGTTTTCAGATTCTTCCGGTTGAAGGAGATTTTCATATGTAAGTGTGATTCCATCGCTAGTCCTCCTTTTATTCGTGCTTCCTGCTGCTAGCGTGGGTACTGTCTCTGTTTCGCCAGAACTTCCCACTTGATATTCTTTTTGAGAATTCTCATCTGAATCAGTTTCAGATTTTTCCGTATCCCCAAGTTTTTTGGCTTCAGGTATATTCTGAGCTTCATTTTGTTGTTGACCAGAACTACCTGCTACGTCTTTTTGGTCAGGTATGTCCTTTTTTTTTTCTTTTTCAGTACTTTGAGAGCTTTCTGCTCCGTCCGCTTTCTCGGGTATATTCTTATTTTTTTCTTCTTCTTCATTTGAAGCGGTAGCGGTATTGTCCGGTTCTACTTTTTCCTCGTAAGGTACGTGCACTACCTCTACTTGAATGCTGTCAGAACTGTCGTCTTTTTCGTTTATCATCTGAATGTGAGATGTCAGTTTATTATCCGATACTTGGTCAACTTTAGCCTTTGCCCATTTAGGGTTTATCTCCACCTCTTCCGTATCATTGTCGGATAGTTTTGAACCGGAAGCATGTAAATGGTGGCGACTATCACGATGTTTTCTTTTACCTTTCGGTTTCTCTTTAGTTTCTAAGGAAAATTCCTCGCTTCCCTCGTAGTGTTGAATGCCTAAAGCTCCTTTCCTTGGTGATTGAAACTTTAAATGTTGCGCAAGTTCACCTTCTGTTGATTCTTCCTTTATAAGGCCATAATCTAGTACTGGTTTACGTCTAAGTTTGAGGCGTGCCATGTGTCCATTGGCAAGCAATGCTCGGATATGTTCGACTGTACCTAGAGCAATTAATTGACCTTCATTCAAGACTGCGACGCGTGTATTTAAAGAGTCGAGATCCCGCCATGCTATGCTAGAAAACAAGAAAAATGCTTCAGCTTTAATAATTTCAAAACAGCACTGTTAAAATACTTCGTTTACTTAAAATCTCCCTTTGGCTATTCGGTTAATTAAGGTTAAGATAAGGTTCTTAAAACGTTCGCGTACGCGTATGAATAAAAAAAAAAGTAAGTATTTTACCTGTGCTCAGACATGACAACCGCGCATCCTCTGCTCCTTAGGCTAGCCAGCGCTCGCCGGACAAGTGGCCGCGAGTGTGGTTCGAGCTGTTGCATAGCTTCGTCTACCAACACGACGGGCGGCGCGGCGAGCAGCGCGACGCACAAACCAAGCCGCCGCGAGCACCCCGGATTGTATGCTCTGACCGGCACGTGCATTAATTGGTCCAAACCTGAAGAAAACTATTCTTTACCAGATTTAACTGGCTACTCAACTGTAACTGGTTATCGAGAATTTTATCTAGGTATCTACAGCTTGGCGTTGAAGTGAAATTGGCAACATGACCTTATTTGAACGCAGAAACTGCTTGTAAATTACATTATTAAATAGTGTCAAATTATTTCTTTGCCAAGTAACACTTACATTTTCCCTTCAAGGAAAATAGAAGAAAAAAATAAAAGAGGGAGACCAAGAATCAATTGAAAGATAAACTATCAGTGTGTATTAAATAATTGGATTAGAATGGAAATTACTCCACCGACACCGACAAGAGCATAGGGAATGATGATATTACTTAATTTTATACTTGAACGATGGACACATGAAAAATTAACTATTAATATTGTTTTGTACAATAAAGCGGGCTCTTTTTTGCAAAATAACTGAGTTCAGATTTATACTCGTAATTAGAAATCGACTAACAAACAAGACACTTTCGCATTTATTATATTAGCAAGGGTAAGGATTGGCGTTCTCAGCTCTCACCCATATACGCCATGCAAGTCACAGCAAACGCCCCCGCATCCTTTTCATCTAACCCGTGCAGCAAACAGAGCCTTTCTAGATTATTATACCCCGTAGAAAAGCTGTCCAAGCCTCCTATACTCAGCGCCAATTTGTCAATAAACTGAAACAGAATTAACAGTCAACATCTTAAGCAGAATTCTGATGAACACCTCGTCTCCAATAGCCAATACTTTATAGCTTTATCCATAATGCATGTTTCCTTATAACACCTTGGCTGGTTATTCATTTAAATAACTCACAATTCATCAATTAACAACTAAAAATCTGCCGTCCTAAAGAAAAAGGCAGTGTAATAAGCATGAGGTCCATGAGCACTTGCTGCCTTTTTAATTTGGAAGGCAGAGATGTCCTGTGCACTCGTAGGCACGTATTGTATGACAGAGTTAGACGTACCTCTATTTATCGCTTTGGCCGAGTTGCTTCGCCGATGAAGCCTGCGACTAAATTTAAAAAAATACGCACTAAAATGTTAAATATGCTCAGACAGAACCGCTTAAGCTCGCAATAATTAATAGAATCACCTACCCTAACTAGTCGTTTTCATTCGTTTGTCAATTTCGTATGGCAGTGCAAACCTGACGTTAAAGCGACTCAGTACAAAATGCACTTAACAAACGCGATACTTTGATTACTAGATATGTACATTCAGAAAAATTATTGAAATTAGTGGTTATTAACCTTTTTGACGCCATGTCAAATACAAAAGACGACGTCACTCACACTGCGCGAAAAACTAGAGCTATTGTCAACCTTAACGGTATATAGTCATTGGCGTTGAACCTGCGGTGCTGATATATGAGACGTTGGCGTCAAAAAGGTTAAGTTTAGCAAGAAAAAATTTATAACTGGAGGCAACCTTAATGTAATTTTTTTTTGTAACTTTATCTACACATAATATATCATAAGTCCTCTATAATGCGTTCAGAATCCGTTGGCAATGACCAGCATTACAACAATCAATTTTACTATGATAATTTTCTTATCTGTAGCAGTAACATAATGTTCTTTTAACGATATAACATTTGATAAAGTTACGAGTTTCAAATTTCGAACATCTTTGAAAAACAAAACAATTTTATTTGACCTCAATTCTAATATCACTCGAGATGACATTTAATTCGAAATGAAATGTCAATTGCATACAATTTTGACAAATCTCGTATGTTACTTGATAATTTGATATCGAACGATATGATAGTAGAGGCCGACTCTAGATTATCTCTGAATTAAAAAAAAACTACGGTTGCCGCCATTTTTGACGTTCTAATAATTGATCAATGCCGCTATGCCTGTCGTAACATGCGATTCCTGAACACATCATAGAGAGCTTATAATATGTATGTAGATAAAATAGTGTATGTAACTGTACATAATTAGGCATTAAAACACTCTTGTGATGCTATTATGAAACTCAACTGTCGGCTCGTTTCATAAACACACACTCGTATTTTAATGCCTCTTATTATGCACCAGTCACATAAACTACTATTACTAACTGTTTAAGGTACATCTTTTTGCAAAATATTAAAGAATCTACAAGGTTCACTGATACAACTTCAACATGTCTCGATGTAGTGTTCACAAATGTTAACAATGTAAACTGTACTTTTGATGTAAAGGAACTTGACCAATCAGATCATAAAGGTAGATATTATAATGACTCTACCTTGCCAAAGCCAGTTAAAAATGAGGCATTGTGAACCGAAAAAAGAATTTTTAGTAGTAAAAATATGAAAGTGTTATCTAGAAAGATTCACATGTCATAATTATGCTCAATGAATTAGAAAAACGTACAAACTTAAAAACTGCCATAACAGCGTATTTAGGGAGTGATCGTGCGGCAACAGTACCCATGCTAAAAACTTTTCACTCTTCAAAAGAAATTTATTAGGACTTAGGACACTCGTTAATATTAAAGCAACAGATAATTGCAGGCCACATTTTACACGTTTAAATATTCTAACACTGCAATGGTGTCTATATATACTTATTTACGAAATATGTAAACTTGTAAGAAATCACACAGACCTAGTTGCCAAGGAAAGAGATAGTTGTTGTCAGTTTAATCTCAGGAAAATAAATAAATTATTAAGCTCTTTTACCAATTTAAAAAATATTTAATAATTAATTTGTGAATATGTGTTCCTAAATAGATATTTAGGGTATTGTTGCAGTGCCATTGAAGGGTTTATGTTAAAATACCTATTGTGTTTTGAAGACCTCATGTACAACATAAAACGATAAATAAATATGACTATGACTACTTACTAGTAAGTAGTTCACTCAAAACAGAAACCTCTCTTTTTCCCCCTAACTTTGCTCTAGGAATGTTACTAGGTGTTTTTATCGGAACCGAAGTCGGAGTCAGAGATTTTAAATTTGATTTGTCGGAGCCGGAACCAGAATCGGTATCGTGTAATAAAGGCCCTTGCATTCTTCAAGACTTCAATAACATACCTACCTTAGATCTCTTTCCCTGCAAACTCGTTTTACCGATATAGCAATTCCCCCTCGTCATAGTCAAGGTCCCAGTGATCATGTAGAGCACGCTCGACAGTCCGGACCCATGGGGTCCTAGTAGCACCAAGCTATCACCTGAAATTTGATTATCATCATCGTCATCATCAAGGTCATCATTGTCGCCATAATAATCATCGTCATCATCATCATCATCATCATCATCATTTTTATTATAATGAAGAAGCTTCGTTCTATCCATTTAGTTATAAAATGTTTTCTATCAAAACGGCTACCTAGGGCTCTTTAAAAAAAAATTGTGGCCCGTCTAGGTTCAATAATGTAATCATTTTTGTAATGTTTCAAAGTATCTCTTAGTCAAGTAAGTAAATGGTTCCATAACGTCAACAATATCTTTAAGGGATAAATGACTTCTAAGCGTAGGCAAATTTAGCTATAGTAGATAAGAGAAGCGAAAATAAGGCTAATTCTCACCTGCATCCACCTTAAAGCTTACGCCTTTTACTGAAGAAACATGTTCGCTATTAAGAAAGCAACGAAAAAATTTCTTGTGGACATTGGAAACCAATAAGGATTTTTCAGGAGGTTTTTCTGAAACCAGCTTATTATTACTGCACCCAATAGAAGAAAAGTTAAAGTTAATAACTAGAACGAGTAATTTTATTTCTGGAATTTTAATCTATTTAATCTATTAATATATGTGTCCATCTCGAGTCACGTCAAGATTCTGTCTTCGATGATTTCGTGTTTTCTTTGACGTGTCCTGAAATGGGCATCTTACCAAGCCCAGTTTAATACGGCCATCAAAGATACACGACTGTACAGGAATATGTTACAAACAAGGTCATCAAACCCTTCAAACCTTTCATTTGTAGATAAAAGAAAATAGACTACGCTAGTAAAGGGAATATTTACCTCCAACACAAGCATTGGGATGTTTGACTAAAAAAAAAGGAAAAAACATGATTATCTTTCATCATAGCAATATTGAATATTTAGTAAGTTAAACCGGGGATATTGTACCTATCTACACTTTAATATTGTTTTTGGTGGAAAGTGACATCTAAGAACTAAAAGAAAATTAATGCTTTCTGAAACAGATTTAAATTTTATTGATAACTACAAAAAGGAGACCTCGATCTTTATATAGGCGTCATTACGTCGCAATTTTGACGTTTTCTTGATTACTGAAATACAATAAAATATTGTTGACCAGCCTATTTAAATAAATTAATAAATAATTATTATGTGATTCTGGTGTGTTTTTCAATATGTGTAATGCGATAAGTATCTTGTCTTTTAGAAGAAAAGGGAAAATAGTGGATAAAGCATCCGTCACTCTCGCACTTACAATCTGAGCGGTTAGCACATCTTGTATTTTCTCGCTTGTCGCTCAGTGCGTCTCTATCATTACAGACACGTTAGAAAGGGAGATCCGAGCGACAAACAAGTCGCGGACCACTTGTGCTCGTCCTAGAAAGTGAAACATGTTTTATCCACGTTTATCCACTTACCACGTTTATACACTATACGAATACTATGGTAACAGTTCTAAAAACGGCGTAACCGCCTGCCTCCATAAGGTCCCTTTATATTGAGAACGTCACATATAAGTAACATAGGCATTTTTTTAAATATCAAATTTAAATCCATTACTTATAAACTGTTTTACTTTTAAGTGTTTAACTAGATTATTATTTGTATATAGATATATACAAATAATAATCTAGTACCAAATGCATGGGAGTGTTCCTCGGAGCAGAGATCTAAATAAAATGTAAGCTATTTCAATAAGGTAACTCGACTCAACTGTCAATGCGTTCAAAGTGGATATTCTTACGTGTCTCAAACTTGGTCGCATTTTGACGCAACTCAACCGAAGTCAAAGTTACACAATACAAAGACCTTACCGCAATTAATCATTCGATCGACCTCCATTTTTTCCTTCATAACTTCCGGGTCCTTGATTAGGAGTTCTGGTTCTGTGTAGCCTACATTGACCACACGCTCAAAAATATGATTTAGATTTTTCTTTTGTAGTAACACAAGAATGCACTGAAAATATCAAATGCCATATGTCCAATAAGATCACATTAATCAACCGCGGGGCTCATATCCTGCGCCTCATTCCCTCTTTCCTGGTGACCTAACCAACCCCACACTGTTTCAAAAATAATTCGAAATATTACAAATTAAGGTAAGTAAGTCGTTTTTTAAACAGTTTACGGAAAAAAAGGTTGTTTATTTTTTACGTGCTTTAATTTTTTTATTAAGAAATTCGATTTTGTAAAACAAAGATTTTATTTTATTTTAGTACGTACGTGGAAAAAATCACGGTTGTAAACCAAACTGTTCTGGTACAATCGCGGAATTTAGTATAAAAATCTGGTTTTGGCTGGAATTTCACGATATTCCTAAAACTGAGAAACAAGATGAAAATTGCTGCACATACATGGGCATATTTCAGATAGGTCTAGGCATGAGAAATCTAGATTTTTTTTATCATATATTGTAATTTGCTCTTCAATTTCTAGACGAAGATTAAAAAGACAATATGCCGTTTAATTTTTTTTAATAATGGGTAAAAATTTGAACCTAATTAGCAAGCAGTCAAGCGTAGTTAACCATACAGACAACGAAGGCGAAAAGTAACCTCGCAATTGTACCTATGGCTAATTTTCGTCGCACAACGGAGTTAAATAGAAAATTTAATTGCATGAGTTATTTGTTACATTTGTCATTTGGGCGCCATTTCACCACATTTTTTTTTTTTTCAAATAAACCCTAGCATTTTTTGCCCGCATTAAATTGACAATTCCAATGAGATCCCACACGCCTAGGTTCGGTTCAGACATTAGGGAGTTAGGGTGAGGTAACACGAGCGTAATTTTGTGAGTTGTGAGTCGCGTAATCGAAATTCAGTATATCGTCGTGTTGATACTGTTTATTGAACCGGACTTTTGTATGGAATTTCGATATTTACGCGACTTACAACTCACAAAATTACGCTCGTGTGGCTTCACCCTTATGGTGGAATAAAGAAACTCACAAACATACATACATGAACCCTGAAAACGACACACTGCTTTTTTGGCCAGTCACTTAATTAAAAGATAAGGAATAAGGGCCGTATTAACCCACTTATAACTACTGTTCTTTTAAAAGAACTTTTAGAAGAAAAAAATATTATAAAACACAATTATATCGATTTAAAATGTTATGCATGATGAATATTAGACATTTTAAAATTATAGTACCCACACGTTATAGAAAATGGCTACTATAGCAAATGAATAATTATAGCAAGTGATTTTATGGCAAGTGATGGTATGAATTTATAGCATCTAATTTTATGTCACTTGATTTCATAGGAAACATGGTAGACCCAGTATTTTTTAATAAACAAACCGTTAGTCGAGGAAAATACTTACCCCATATAATGTTATATGAAACATTAATAACAACAGTAGCAGAAGTGGCTGCCCACTGTAGTACGAATATTGTTTTCGGCTAGGATCTGTAATAGAATAGTACTTTTCGATGCTAGTGCGGAAAGTATGTCATTACTTCACGAGTACCGAGATATCTTGCCACGAGCCGTAGGCAAGTGGCAAGACACGGGACGAGTGAAGAATGACATTTCCGCACGTGTATCGAACGACGTTTTTTAACACAGTTGCGAAAAAATTAATCAATTTCAAACTATAACTCACTCATTTTATAAGCAACTTTTTGAAAACTTAAGATTGGTAAACAAATTCGTTGTAAGTTCGATCTTTCGCAGTGAAAATTTTTGACATTATGAAGAAGCTTTTATTCGACTAGAACGGATTTTGTTATTATTATTGAACCCACTTCAATGAAAGTTTTTTTTTCAAATGCATGTTCTATAAGACATAAACAATTGTAAATATAAAACATTGTACTATTATTACCTAATTATTGTTATCGTATATTTATAAAAACAATATCGAATGTTGCCTTTGGAAACTTAAAACGTGCTTATTGCGGTAAGAAAAAACGCCTCTTCGTAATTCCGTTCCATTCAGACAACTTATTAAGAACGGTTTTTCAATATTAAAAAAAAAAATTAACAAAAAATAAAACCGTCTTCAAAAACCCACTAAAAAGGATTAAATGAAGACCGGCCTCCTAGGAGTCCTAGGAATAGCCAATTTAGTGCCTAATAGGTACATGAAGTATATCCAAGCCGGTGTCAAGTAGGTATACACAATAGCAATGGCACCATGATTCTTGCCACCGACTTCGATATACTTAGATTACAGAACTGCTACCACGAAATTGAGTGAGTCACGGAATTTGATGGGTTTACTATTACGTTTATATACAACTGGTCAGAAAGTAACAAATTTTATCCACAGTTATCCACATCGATAAACACATCCATAATAAGCCCGCTACAGAAACGTCTTAGCAATAGTCGTGTTCAGACATTATTTATCACCTTCAAAATGTATCGACATATTTGAATACATTTTACCCCATAGACACATCCTAAGTTAAAGTATCTATCTGCCCGATACACAGTTATACTACTATGGCATTTTCGTAATCCACGGTATCGACTTTATCATGTTCATTAAAAAAAAAGAAGAAAAAGGTGACCAGAACATATTTTTTTCCAAACGTGTAACTGACAATGCAAAATATAAGGATAATAATAACTTTTAACTGCTTTCCTGTAAAACTTGGTTTTTGTAGATACACACTTTATCTTAGGATGTGTCAATACCTTGTTTTTCTGTAAATGAGGTCTAATTATTAAAAGAGTTAAATAAATCGGCATCCCTACATAAGCTCATAAGTCATAAGTCTTAAATGGCTTACCGGATTTTCATCGAACCTAGCTAAGAACACTTTGGATTAAGTCACCTTTCTAACAAAAAAAAAAAAAAACCATCCGTTTAGGAGCTACGATGCCACAGGCATACAACACAAGTTAAACTTATAACACCCCTCTTTTTGCCGTCGAGTCTTACAAATAAACAGAAAACCAGTGATTTAAATGAATAACTCACCGCAGCAAATCGTATCCAACAGTTTAGTCTTCGAGTTGGTTGTGTCCAATCCCGGGCAATAATGGTCGTTGTGTAAACAGAACGACTTCACCCTAGCAACGGAGGTATAACTCGTTATTACCTCACTTAGTGTAAACACGGGACTCAGACTTCCTATGACAGTCAAGAACCGCAACGGACACTGATATATGGTGCTGTTGGATTCGGACAACTCTACCAATAGTCTTTGTAAAACAGGTCCTGAGAAACCTGAAACAAGATTTTTATGACATTGAAAACAGTGCAACAGACCACTTGCTTGGTATAACTAACCTTACCTCAAAAACTAAAATCCAACTGGCGAGTATGAGGCACCCTTATAATTGAGGAACATCCAAATATTCCGAAATATTCGGGATTTCAATCAATTCGGAATTATGACTCTTCGGAGTCCTTAGGAGTTATGTAGTGTAATAATTTTTATGTACCATCAGCAACACAGTTAACTGACCACTTGTGAATCTTGTCACCTTACAACGAGGCGCACTAAAAAAAATGCGTGGGATATTTTTGCTTCAAAACTTAAAGAGACGACTCAAAGAAAACCTAAGCCTAACCTTCCACACACGTCTACTCACTCAGCACAAGCGTTTCAAACACACTGGAGTTTTTTTTTTGGAGTGCGTTTTAACCGTGTAGCCATGCAGTGCGTGACTCGCTTCTACCAAGGTCACCTTGATAGCCCTTAAATTGGCATTGTGCATAATAATGCACATAACATAACATTCACTTTTTGTATTTTTTTTTTGTGACTAATTTTTTATGCTTTTTTTTATTCTAAAGAGGTTTGAACACCCGACTTTATTCATTCTTGCCAATTTAAGGGATAGAAACTGTGGTTTTACTCTATCTAGCACAGCGTTATGTTTAACCTTCTAAGGCCCCTTGTACAATAGAATGTACATATTTCAATTTCAATTCTTTATTCCTTTTTCACAATGACATAGCTTATTTACAGAAATAAGTATTACACTATGAACCCTGGAGGGCACAGCAACGTTAGGTGAGAGGAGGGCTTATTGTTTAAGCGTGGATTTGAATTAATTATCATGACGTTATTTTATTAGTTATTATAATTTATCTTCGATATACGACCATTGGAATAAAGATCCATTGCAAAGGAGATAGAGTGGAATTTCTTTTGATTTTATGACTGACAATTAAATTAGAAAATAGATTCTGTTCTATTCAGAATAGGTTCATATTCCATTGGCAAGTTTAATTGTATAGTGGGCCTTAGGAGGTTATAATTCAAACGCAGATTAACCTTACCCAGAGCGATGGATTGAATGTATAACTGGCCAACGGCAAACTGTTCCTTAAGAAAGAAACTCAACACGTACAGCTGAAGCAGAAATGCCACAACGAACACTATCTGTGCTAAAACCATAGCACCTGGAATTAAAATTGTATTTATTATTATACCAATAAGCGGAGTAAAAAAGGATACAGGAAAAAACTACTCCTGACGCTTGAATCTGTTGCAATTGTCGCCTGGTTTGATTTAGTTTGGGCGAATTCTTTTTGGTCGTACGTAGCATTTAACTAAAAAGTGCTTCCTGCATACCGTTGAAAAAGTCCGGATAAAAATCCGTTTTTTCCAAACTCGTTTTTTCGGACTTTTATAGAAAAAAAAAATTCTTCTCTTATTTTTCCGAAAAAAAAACGAAACAAAAAAAAACGAAGTTGAAAAAAACGTATGTAGTTTTCAATAAGAATGTTGTAATTTAATTTGGTTAGTACAAAAATAATTGAAATAGGTGGCGAGAGTGACAATTGACTATTAATAAATTGTCATTATTTATTTGTTATTTTTCTTAAAAAAACCGAAAAAAAAACCAAAATTTCAAAAACTCCTGAAAAAAACATTAGATTTTTTCCGGAATTTTCAACGCTATTCCTGCCGCAGACATTTAAATACATATTGTTTTAGTTACGATTAATCATAAATATTATGCACCAACAACAGTCCTTAAAGTTTAGCTTAAAAGATATTTATCAAATTATTTACCTATAACCAATCACTTTTTGCAATAAACATTTACCAGCGATTCTGCAAAAAAACTTGTAAACTAACCAAGAAAATCATTGTAAATAAACGTTTCTTCTTTATCCAGGACTTTCGCGCATACCGTCACAGCAGGCGGTATAAATAATAAAAAGAATGTCGATTGAGATATCAACTTGGCGATCCAGTGGATGAGGTTGGAACAGCCGACAGCGCGGTGTGTGTACCGTACTAGGTACCGGTGGTCGCGGATTGAAAGCACAATAAATTTGATGAGAGATAGCGTGACGACTGAAAAGGATAGGTAAATATTAAATAAGTCAATTAAAAACCTAGTTTCATGACTGCTTTCCGGTTTATCATCATATCATAAACAACATTTCACAAACATAATCATTTGGCAAACCGGTTTTTTTTTCCGAAACTGTAAATGTTTCAGGAATTTTAGAAAACTAACCTAACCTATAGTTTTATATATTCTATAGACATAAAACCTGAAATATTTACAGTTTTGGACTAACTCAATTTGAGATTTGTTCTAATTAAAATTTAGGCATTACCTATGAAATTCAGTCGTAATAACACCGAGTTTCGACGTTTATTACCCAATTGTTTAACTTTTTTTTTACATTCGCAATCCGTCCTCGCTTTGCTCCGATTTAAACACAATAAAAAATAGCTTAATGTTGATTAGGAATAATTAGCTTCTTATATACAGTTTCATAGTTATTTTTTAGAACCAGTTCAGTAATTCCAGAGAATACTCCCAAAACACTAGCAAATAAATACACAATTTTACTTTTTTATAATATTAGTGAACGTAGTAATTAAACGACACCGTTTAACAATAATATGAATATATTGTTGTAGAGCGCTTATGATATACTCGTACCTAGCGATGGTCTAAAGGATAAATGTGCTAAGTGCCACTACACCATCGATATTTTCCAGGTAAAAATAGGTTTCATATGTAAAAATTTTGGAAAGCCTACTAAAATCAAATAGTCAAAAACAACAATACTTACAAAGCGTAACCCCTATGGCCCAAAACAAGCACAATATTGTGTCTTTAGGAATAAAAAGGTCTATCTCCTTAGCAGACAGGGTAATGGGCAGCTCATCTCGCCGCACAATATCAGACATGTAAATATTGCTAAATGTGTTAAGGGCTTTCGTAGCTTGAGGGAGGGAGTGGAGGCCGATATATAGGTCAGAGCTATCACGTTTCATAACAAACTTAATGACGTTTTTGTCAGACAAGTCGGCTAGTTTGTGTTTCATGTCACTGGCGGCTGAAACAAAAATGAAAGTACATGAGAGGTAAGGTTTGTTAATAGATCCTAAAAATTGCAAGTTGAGTCAATATTTTATTAATTTTAATAAGTATTAATTCGGCAAGTATAGTTCATAACACAGATGTATAATGATAATGCCCGAATAGTATTTAGTCATAAAATTGTTACTACAGCATAAAAACAGTGTTTTATTTTTTACAATAATATTAATTAACCTGTTCATCGCCACAGTCATCCAGTCGTGACAGGCAATGACAAGGCTCTTTTACGTGACCAACATTCAACTCGAACTTATTCTTCTACGATGAAATTAAATTCCCATTTATTTACTAGACGGTTTGTTCCGTGGTGCACAGAGCACGACACTTCATTCGTAGTGTGGCGACCAAGAGGTTAAAGCCTGGGCCACACCGGATGCGTTGCGTAGACGTGCAAGTGCGAGTTCGCGTTCCACTGCGTTGTATAGCTGCGTCCTCATGTGAGGATTCATACTATACAACGCAGTGGAACGCGAACGCGCACGTGCACGTTTACGCAACGCATCCGGTGTGGCCCAGGCATAATGATTTTTGGTTTTGTCCATCTCAATGTCAGTAACAATGAACGTAGAAAATTGATAAGGGTGTAAAACTGTGCAGAAGTGATACCGCAAAACTAATACTAAAATTCAATATTTTATTACTGATCTTATATTTCGAAAGTTCGACACCTGGATGTTTTTCGGATGATTACAGCAAAACCAGAGTAAGCACTCGGCTGTCTAACGCTGTCACACTCTCTCTGGCATAACACAGGAATACTGACAGATGCCAGTGTTCCAGCGAGTCAAAAACCTGGTAAGTGAGAGACTCGCGTACTGAGGGTTTAGTACACGTTTAATTATGTCCGGTTTTTAGTGTTTGTTGTTTTTCTATAGGGTTTGTTCTATAAACATATTAAATTTGATGTTTGTAGTTACTTAGCTTTAGTAGTTACTTAGCGTAATTAATTAATCGATTAATTTTCAATTTCAATTTCAATGCTACTTGGCTAGGGCCCCAGTTCTGTCGGCTCTTGGATAGACGGACAGGACATATTGTAATGCACCTATAAACTGATAGAAATGCATAAAATATTACCGTTAGGATCGTTAGTCCTGAGGAATGTCAAATCACGATACGTATCTATCAGCTCGCCGAAGTTACCGCGTCTCACTTCGGGATCTATGAGAACAGTTATCCTTCTGTTACTCCCCGGTTGTCTTTCGTGGAAACTGTTTGTCGTTACAGATATGACCATGAAACCGATAACTGGTACTATGATTTGCTGGAAAATGTCAACATCATGTTATTATTCATCCAAACCATAGAATCCCTGAGCTTCTTACAGTTAGGGGAAAACCGGGATAGTTGCCCCACTTTTTGAAAACACTCTATATCTCTCACAAGAAGCAAACTCTGTCTGTCTGTCTATTACCTCTTCACGCTTAAACCGCTGAACCGATTTAAATGAAATTTGGTATGGAGATAGTCTAAGTCTCGAGAAAGGACATAGAATGGTTTTTATCCCGGAAATTTTGATAGTTCCCGCGGGATACACGATAAACGATAAACGGACGGAGTCGCGGGCAAAAGCTACTTTTTATATATAACCTATATCATCCTGAGGCCCGAAGTCCTACATATAGGACAATTGTCAAAATTGTAACTTTTGTTGACTGACATAAGGTTCTGTTTCGAACTAGCGAAATTTTGACGTAGGCCTCAGGAGGATATCACTTGCACGTTTTCGACGAATCGTGACACCACATTTATTAAAATCGGTCCAATAGATTAGGAGCTAGAGTGAAACATCAGATTATTGGTTCATAAATACATAACATACAATAGTAGGTACATATACTTAAAATCGTATTAACATTATTTTGGCTTCGCTTATTCGGGTAAAAACAAATTACTATAATAACTTACAAGTATAGTAAATTGGTACTTGACAGTCTGTATGTGTGCGAAGTTCCTTTTCATCAGGACTATTATTTGCTGAACGACTCGGCGCCAACCTCTCAGTCGCTGATAACCTTCACCAATCAAACGCAATCAATATCTGTCTCTCTATATATATCTATATCTTCATGGATAAGTGTAAAAAAAGATTAAAAAAACATAATATCGTTGTGCAGACTTAAGACGCTCTTACGAGAGCTGGCAACGTCGCAGTTTTTCGTTGGACAACGTTAATTTGAGAATTTCAATCAATTCCACTTCAATAACGGGGAAAAACGAAAACAAATGATGTTGCCACACAGTTGTTTTAAACGATTCAAGTCTTCTATCAATTATTTTCTAAACTTACTATGGTATGTTTCAACAATCATCGCCTCCTCAATGTTGCTGTCTTCAATGAATCTGTGAAAACCCAATACATTCACCGAATTAAATTACCTAAGAAGAAAAATTCTATTATTGTACACTCATTATTGATCTGCCGTAGGCAAATCAAGATTTTGTCGTAGTTGTAAACGCGATCCGTAACGCCATCTCTTGGCTATATCCGGCACAACGATCGATTCAAAGCCGCAAATGCAAAGAGAGCGTAGGCAGCGCATTGCAGGGTGTACAAATTAACTAACCGTTAGGCATATACTATGGGTACTATGCAACAAAAACATACCTATATAGAGAAATAACAAAATATATAAATGATAAAAACATCCAAGACTCAGAAACAAATATTCGCCGGTAATCAAACCCCAGACCGCTAGATTCGTAGGCAGGGTTACTATCAACTAGGCTAACCGCATCGTCAAACAGCAAACTAAAATGTCTAAAAACAACTCCACCACGCACTGGGAAACTTTTTTAGTATGGTTACGCAGTACAACACGCTACCTTCGCTATCTGTGTGTTTCTGGCTTCAAGTAGATTGTAGTGCCAGATTGAGCCGATAGATGGCGTTACAGAATCCCCTTCTGAATTTAAAAGCGGTATTTATAATGTTCTCTACTTTGTTTTAATCCATCTTGTTTACGAAACTATATTATTATTTAAGGTAAGTTGGTAGGTAATTTGAAATCACCCCAAGAACATTTCCTCCAAAGACATCCCAACTCCCATATTCGCAATGCCCAACTCCGTCTTCTTCTCTTCTAAAGCGTCGAATAGATCGGGGAACAACTCGTGATCCTTCGCAGGAAGAGTGAACAGTAATCTTTTGGGATCTAACTTGGTGGTCACAGTACCATGCACTGTGTTTTCTACTAGAGCACGAACCGCGGCGGCGTCGTTTTTATTTTTTAATGTCACCGATAGATTGAATCCAGTGCCTGTAAAGTTAATACTATAAATACAATGTGAAAAAGCAGCCAACATAAAAGACCTGCCGATCTATGAATAGAAATACTATACAATATAAACTCAATACTTATTAATAATAATATAATATGTTAGATATTGGTTTGTCATAGTTTTGAAGCTGAACCAACTCAATACCTAATTTAAATAAATTTTGATATAAAAAAAAAAACTAATACTATATTAGTTATTATATTATATAATATTAGTCGCTGTAACGCTCATTTTGATATAATTATTGAATCATATAACAACATTTAATATATTTAAAAATTATATACTTATCATTTTATTTAATGATCATTTGATCTAATAACATTTCATATAACATACTTTAAGTATAATGCATATTTCTTATAATTAACTTATAATATCAAGTTAATTTCATCTAAAGTACAGTTGGCATAACTATTTTTGATATAATATGTGAGATATATAATCCTAAATAAACCCCACAAAATTAGTAGTAAACCCCACAAAATTGACTTAGGCAGAAGGGCAAAGGGGGGATTTAAAAGAAAACTGCCTATACTGACTCGTATAACCACTTGGGTAGGTTCGTTAGTTACCTTGTGACCCCACAAAGCCGAAATAGAAGCCCCGCAACAGCGGAGCTTCGTCGGCTTGGCCTTGAACCCCTTGCCCGTGCACAAAACTAAGTGCTACCAGAAATGTAGGTTAGGTTAGAACTGCGGCTGAGGAAATAGATATACCGCATGATAGTTATACAATATGATTTTTATATCAAATGATGATTAGACCAAATGATGTTTATAAGAAATAAGCTATATGCCAAATGAAAATTATATGAAATGTAGATGTTTTGATATTATACCCATCGTTTATTATATACAATGAGTGAGTGAGTGAGTATATCAAATGTTATTATATCATATGAAATTATATTAATTATTTTTATACCAATCATTACACACTCATAATATACAGACAAGACAGATAATATGACAAAACTACAAGGGTCAGTAGCTTTACTACGGACCAGGTACTACTTTAACTAAGTTTAAACGATACCTATAGCGTTTTTCAGAAACTTCGGCGTGCCGTGGCACCTCAGTTTCCCTTTGCTCAGCAAAGCGATTCTATCTCCCACTGCGTCAGCTTCTTCTATTGACGTTGTCGTCATAACTATAGTTTTTTCACCCCGAAGTTCCTAGAAATTTGAAGCACAACGAAAAATCATCACGTAGTCAAGATTAATTTTGAATCTCAAGCGTATAATATTAATTTTTCACTTCTCACGTTCTAAAATGACGCCAGGTTTTTGTTTTGCCCTTCTTTGACGTGAAACGGACAAATAATTTGTGTTTAATAAATAAAATAAATTAATTTAGAAAAAGATCAACATTTTTTTTCCTATTGTGGTCGTCTTTATCACGGTGGATAAATGTGGATAAACCAGCATCCGTCACTCTCGCACTTACATACTGGTCAGAAAGTGACTGGTCGATTTATAGACTAGTGCCCGGTTCCTATATTCAAACCGCGGATAGATAAGGTTACTTCGAATTCAAATTTGACACATGTTGTACGTGGCAAATGTCAAATTTTAACTCGAGGTATCCTTATCTATCCGCGGTTTGGATATACGAACCGGGCATAGGAGGTCACTGCAAATCTGGTAACGATCTCCGAAATACAGGCATTGGTACAGTCAACTGCAGAGAAACGTAACCTCCCTGCATAGTTACCTAGCAGGGGTGGCTACTGGTCGATAGGGGGTAGACTCGCCTCGGATAACATCGGCTCTGTATATAATTAATATTTTAAAATTTCTGATATCAGTAAATAAATGTGATACACGGAAATCATGTAAAGTTTACGCAAACTGAGCAGCGTGAGTGTTATTGAACATTTATACCCGTGAGAACGAACGATAATTATCTTTTTTAAATCTGTGTTAATAAACTAGTATTAATTAAGTGAAATAAGTCTAAGAACCCATAAACAATATAGTGGCATGGTGAGTCGTTTGATTAAAACATTATGTGAATATCAAATTATGTCTATAGTGAATACAAAGTAAATAAACAAAAGAAACATTTCTGCAATCAACCGTTAAGGAGTTCAAAGTCCAGACTAGACAGTACGTATAAACAAAAGTCAGCTGTGAATCGTCAGCATAAGACATCCATCTGTCGTCAACAAGCAAAACGACAAAGTTACGATACACCACAGAAGTCACGCCATCTATTGGTATTCACCATAACTGCAGTGCGCCTACGATAATTTAAACCAACATCTATGCACTCAGGCGCACACGAGCTGTATCGCGAAGCCATCTACCGATAAGGACCCAAACTACTTCCTATGTAACTGTTGTAGTGGATAGCTAACTAGGACCCGTACTAACAACTCGAACTAATAATTACATCAACAATCACAAGATGTCGCCGTTATCATGTGCTAAATGTAAACAAAAAATACAAAATAAAGACATTCTAAAGTGTTCAAAATGTGAACAGACTTTCGACTTGCAATGTGCAGGAAGATCTTCTAAGCTCTTCCAACTGATGACAGAAGACAGCAAAAAAAATTGGACATGTCTATCATGTCGTAAGATTTCACCGAACTCGACTACGTCGACAACTAAAAAGCTACCAGAAAATGTAACCAGAAATAGTGATATCAACAACATAACGTTGAGGAGGAAAAAGGTACTCCCGGACAAATCCTTGAATACGCCTCCAGTTCCTACTACTTCTTTTACTTCCTCCACACCTACGAAACTAGGTCAAGATCGCAAAGTATCTCTGGAAAAATCTAGTTATTCACTAGGTGACCAGTCTTTAAACTCAACCGTAAGTGATATTAGTTCGCAAAGTCTGCCTAACCTCACTGAAGAGTCGCAAATCGCTGATTTAAAGCAAAAGATTAATATTCTTACCACACAACTCGATAGTGCTCATGAAGAGATAAATAAATTAAATTCGGAAGTGACACAGTTATCACGGGCAAATACAGATCTATCTAGACAGATACTAGTTTTTAAACAAATTCTTGGGAACAACACTCCTAAAGTAACGAAAACATCAACCCCAAAACAAGGAGGAAAAGGTAAATCTAGACGGTCCGGTGTCAGCGCCGGAAAAAAAATCGATTCGCTAAAGGTCAGCAAGGAAATCGATATAAGTCCTGAAAATTCTGATATAAATGAAACATCTACGCCATCGATACCCACTCCAGATCCAAAACAGCACCGGATGAGTGAATGTCACTCAAAATTACGACAGAAAGGATCAAATGATACTATATTCGTATTTGGGGGCAAACAAAGTATTGGACTCGCCTCTAGGCTCTTGCATACGCGGCAGGAAAATGTTGACACTGCATGTAAGTCCTACAAAGTCTTATCGACCGTTCAACCGGGTGCATCTACGGCGAGTATAGTCACCCAAATTCAACAATGCGTATTTTCCGAGGGCGATAATGTTGTACTTTCGCTTGGAGAACACGACGAAAATCCGGTGGACCTTATATCTAATTTAAATGTAGCACTAAACTATTTACGAAATTGCAATGTTTTTATTGTCAGTGTTAGGTATAACCCATATGTGCATGCTGATTTAATTAATTACATGTTGCACCATTTCTGTCTTAAGGAAGGTAACTGTAAATATGTAAATATCACTAATTATAGGTATAGAAACAAATCACAATATTTAACAAATATGTGTAAAAAAATTAATTCAATTGTAAATCAAATGGACTACAAAGAATCCTACTATAATTTTGTAAATCCTGTAGACACTCCAGTCCTTTGCTGTTCGCCTCAAGACATAAAATTAAAAATTAAAAAAGGTACAATACCTTATTATTTTAAGAAGCAAACAAAGCCTACAAATATGACAGCAACAGATACTCATTCCTTTCGTAACTGATTCGTTCATTGTGAATATATTTCAACAGAATATTGCAGGTATATTAGGGAAAAGAGATATTTTTGAGTCGGCAATTGACGACCTTTGTATAAAATTAGGTCATTTAGAAATAATATGTTTATGTGAAACCTTTATAAAATCAGGGTCGATAGCAAACCTCACCATAAACAATTACCAAGTTGCTGCCTCATACTGTAGGCAAAATCAGAAGAGAGGTGGTACATGTATCCTCGTTAAAGCGGGTCTGGAATATAAAGCTCTTAAGAAAATCCAAGATTTGGCTCAACCATTTGAATTTGAAAGCTGTGCTATCGAAATACCCCAGTATAAATTGATTGTGGTCTGCATATACAGAACGCCAACATCAAACGTAAATATGTTTCTTTCTCTATTAAACCAATTATTAAAAATGTTAACTGTAAATAACAAGAAACAAATAGTACTTTGCGGGGACTGGAACATAGACATATTAAAGGACAGTAAAATCAAAAAAGAACTGGTATCGACCCTGTTAAACTATGGCATTAATAATCACATATTTAGTCCCACCAGAAAAAAGACTTGCATAGATTTAATGGCTAGTAATATTGCAGAAACCGAGACAAATATCCATACTTTAACTCTTTCAGACCATGAAACTGGTCAGAGTTTATCATGTAAAATATACGGAAATAATTTAATGGTAAGGAAACCAATATTTTGGCATGAAACGAAGAGAGATTATAGTCGGGAAAATTTGCAGAAATTTTGCGAATGTATGTCTGCCTTGTCATTTGATGATATTTTGAAAGAAACCGACACTAATGTATCGTTCAACCATTTTCATGATCTTGTACTATTATTTTACAATCTTTGCTTTCCGTACATTAAAATAAAAAAAGTCATTAAACCTATTAAGAATAGATGGCTTACGAAAGGAGTAAAGATTAGTTGCGCGAATAAAAGAATGTTATATCGT
Source organism: Tortrix viridana (assembly GCA_963241965.1). NCBI lineage: Eukaryota > Metazoa > Arthropoda > Insecta > Lepidoptera > Tortricidae > Tortrix > Tortrix viridana. The sequence continues at coordinate 10,911,193 of OY725187.1, forward strand.
AAAGCTTCCCGAAATAACCACAATAAAAATGATTTACACCATTATAAAAAATACACCAAATTATTAAAAAAATGCTTAAATAAAGCAAGACAAATTTCAAATAGTAGGTTCATAAATAAATCTAGTAATAGGTGCAAAGCTGCGTGGCAAACTATAAAAAATAGCTGTAATCCGACACAGCCAACGGAGGATATAACCAATATTGTAATTGATTCTGTCACTATTAGTGATCCAGAAGAAATAGCCGAAAAAATGAATAATTACTTTATAAATGTAACGCATCCACGGAACCATCCAATAAGGGAAGCCAACAAAATATCCCAAAATATTAATAGCATGTTTCTTACTCCAGTTGACGATTCAGATGTGATTAAGGTTATTAAAAGTCTGCGCAACACTAACTCTACAGGTTATGACGATATATGTACAAAAGTTATTAAACTATGTGCCACCAGCTTGTCAAGGCCCTTAAGCCATATAATAAATCTTTCATTTACACAAGGCATTTTTCCGAATCGTCTTAAATACTCAGTGGTTAAACCATTATACAAAAAAGGGACCAAATCAGAGGTTGGAAATTATAGACCTATTACTCTTATACCCATAATTTCGAAGATTTTTGAAAAGATAATGCATGACAAAATTTCCAGCTTTATATCACAATCCCAAATACTAAAAAAGGAGCAGTTTGGGTTTCGGAAAAATAGCTCAACGACTAAAGCATGCTTCCAGCTAATAAAACGTGTCACTGAAAACCTTGACAAGAATGTACCCATAGTAGCACTACTGTTAGATATGACTAAGGCATTTGATTTTGTTAACCACAAATTATTAATGAATAAACTATTTAAATACGGCATTAGAGGTCTTGCTTATGACTGGCTAAGTAGTTATCTTAGGGACAGACAACAGTGTGTCGAAATTGCGAAAATTGTTGGTCATGAGAAACTTACTTACAGGTCTAGTTACAAACCCAATTATACAGCAGTACCGCAGGGCAGTGTACTAGGTCCTTTGCTATTCCTTCTTTATATTAACGACCTACCAGATGCTACAAGACACGAATGTATTCTATTCGCTGATGATACAACCCTACTAATAAACTGTAATGACATCATGAATTTCGAGAACGACATAAATCACGCATTGAATGATATTATAAATTGGTTGGAAGTAAACTACTTAAATATTAATGTAAAAAAGACCAAACTTATTCAATTCTTGACATGTAAAAACAAAAGTAATAATTTAAATGTAAAATGTGATAATCAACTAATCGAAGAAGTGAAATATGCTTCATTTTTAGGTATAACATTAGATAATTTCTGTAATTGGAAGAATCATCTTAGTAATATACGTGTACGCCTTGACCGTTTTGTGTATGCTTTGAATCGTGTGCGAAGCGTAGTCTCAGAAGAAGCGGCTCTTTCTGCGTACCATGGTTACGTGGCATCTATTTTACGATACGGACTCATACTTTGGGGAAACTCTTCAGATGCTGAAATTATTTTTAGAATCCAAAAAAAATGTATCAGAACTTTATGTGGAGCTGATTTTTTGGAGCACTGCAAACCGCTTTTCCAATCTAAACGTATATTACCTCTCCCATGTCTGTATGTATTTGAAATGTGTATCTTTGTAAAAAAAAACATAGACCTGTTTAATGTAAGAGCCACCAAGTCCAAGAGAGGCACACACAGAAATAAATTAGATTTACCAAAAACCAATTTAGCGCTGTCTCGCAAAAACTCATACTGTATGGCTATCAAAATATTTAATATTCTCTCTGATACATTTAAAGAGTTGCCTTTCAGTACATTTAAGAAAAGGTTATTTGATTATTTAGTCGAACATTGTTATTACTCCGTCAATGAATACTTAAACAAATGCAAATTGTAATGGTAAATTTCGAATTTTAAAATAGTACTTAGGCCTAAAACAAAATATTTGTACGCCAGCCTTGGCAAAACAAGATGCGATCTGTCATAATTATAACACCTTTTTACACGCTTGTTTTTATGCAAATAAACTATTATGATTATGATTATGATTACTTTCCTCTGCAGCTGACCTTACAACTAGTACTTACTTTATATAGGTACAACATTCAGCCGTTTACCTAATCCTTTTTTTTGGTAACAATAAACCATCTTTGAAAGGTCGTAGCGCCATAACGTGACCAAAATTTTGGTTGGTTTTTACAAATTTGACATGAGTATCTACACTTACTTTATGTATAACATTCAACCATTTCCCTTATCGTTTTTTTTGGGAACGATAACACGTTTTTCAGCCGCCATATATACGCAACGCAACCACTGTGCGCAGGCAGACCGACTTATTTGGCATCAGAGTGTTCCTCTATTCTGTCAACCAGAGTTGGGCGTTATTTAGATAATTTCTTATCTAGAAAATTATTTCAAATAAAATCATTTCAAATAAATTTATTCGAAGATAAATTCAATCACAAATAGTGCGTTGACAACTTTTTTATTTAGATAAATTATCTAGATGAAGATAACCGACCTCGTTTGTTATTGAAGTAAGCTTATAATAATAAATGTATACAGAATGTCACGTCGGGTCAAACCGTCACACTGACATTGCTCATATAATCAGAAAATAATTGTTGCAAAATAAACGCTGCAATGTCGTCTTCGAGAAATGTCCCATATATTTATATTTCATATATTTAAGTATGTACAAAACATTCATTACTTTTGTTGTAGGTTATTTTCATTTCATCATCGGTCGGGACCACTTCTAGTTCTACATGACTGTACTACTGACATTCATCTTTTATTTAAAATCCCGACTAAGTTATCTAGATAAAAATGAAACTGATCTAGATAAATTCAAAATAACAAATAACGGATTATTTAGTTACTTCAAATAAAAGATGATTTAGTTATCTTCCCGGTTTTTCGTAAATAGATAATTCTTGCCCAACTCTGCTGTCAACCTAGAATAATCCATTTCGGAGATCGTTACCAGATTTGCAGTGACCTGAGACCTCCTGTAATATTATAGGGTTAAAGTATTACCATTATGATATCCCACAAGTAGTGTCGCGTTTCTGAATCACAATTGAACGTCGGCTGATCCAGTATCAAGATCCCAGCGCCGCCGGCAAGGGCGCAAGCTACCTGTACACGATCATTATTATAGCACTGATACAGAAAATCTAAAATTTATAGTTAGACTAGAGTTAAGTATGTCTAGACTAGCCATTCGTAACTCAAGAAATAAGGCTGCTTTTCCACCAGATATGTGCTAAGCTACGTAGCTAAGGATACAAAACAATAACTCTTTATTGAACACCACATGTGTTGTATTTCCTGTCCTTGCTACAGCGAAAAAAGAGAAGTGTTACCTATATAGTGAGTTAACAGGCGCTAAATAGCTATCTCTTCCAGACAACCTTACAAAGAAGAGACGATTAAATATAAACATAAAAGAACCGGGCAAGAGCATGTCGGACCACGCTCAGCGGAGGGTTCCGTCGCCATTCTTACAAACACAAAAAACAATCTCCAAAAATACGATGTGTAAAAAAGTGCACCAGCAAAAGAGCGTATCTTCATGGCACATACGTCCTTTTGTTGAGAAGCGCAGTTTTTCGGCAATAACTCAAAAACGGTATATCCGATAATGTTGAAAACAATTTTCTTTGAAAGTGTTTATTGTGTTACCTTTGTAAGTTTTTCATATTTTTTAGACTTACAGTTTAAAAGATAGAGAAGGCGGGACACAATTTTTGTAACTTTCGGAGCGATTATTTCTGAAAATATACTACCTACACTTAAAAAAAATTGCTAAGAAACCTCAAAATGTTTTTAAAAGGACTGTCGAAAAAAGTGCCACACGTTGATGTTAGCTGAAAAAAATTATGAATAAACGTATGAATAAACTGATCTTGGCTAAGATGTACCTTCAGTCAACAAAGTATCGGGAATGGATGATTTGTTTATGGTTCCAAATTCAAATTTTTGTTTTTTTTGTTGTTGTTAGATTGGCACAACTGTTTTCTATTTTGGCGCGGAGTTTGAGTTGCATCTGTTATTTATATTAAATACAGTGCTGTTTTTAGTTATATCATATCTAGTGTGTATTGCGAATTTCATAATGGACAAAAACATTGAACAAAGAGTTTGTCTTAAATTTTGCATCGCCAATGGAATTTCGTGTTCGGAGTCACTGAAAATGTTACAGAAGGCTTACGGTGATTCGACTTTATCAAAAACACGTGTTTATGAGTGGTACAAAGCGTTCAAAAGCGGTCGAGATGTGATGGAAGATTTGCCTCGCTCTGGTAGGCCATCAACGTCTGCAACTGAAGTTAACATCGCAAAAGTGAAGGAAATAGTGACTGAAAATCCTCATTCAACTTTGAGAGAGATAGCCGCCGAACTTTCTGTATCTCACGAGTCGATCCGTACTATTTTAACTAATCATTTGGGTATGAAACATGTTACCGCTCGGCTAGTCCCAAAAGACCTGAATTTTCTCCAAAAACTCAATCGCATGAGAGTCGCTGAGGACATGCTAGAACGAGTCAATTCCGACCCAACATTCATGAAACGCATTGTTACTGGTGACGAGACGTGGGTTTACGAGTTTGACATGCAAACTAGTCAACAAGCTTCGGAGTGGCGCCTTCCAACTGAACCGAAACCGAAACGAAGAAGACATAAAGGAGAATTCGCGCCGAGAACTGAATTCAATTCCGGAAACAGCGTTTAAAAAATGTTTTGATGATTGGATTATTCGTTGGCGTAAGTGTATCGTTTCTGAAGGAGCATACTTTGAAGGTGATAAAATAAATTTGGATGATTAACAAACAGTTTGTGTATTATTGATCTTTTCCCGGTACTTTCTTGACAGAGTAGTATATTTGTATTTATAATGTATGTTTGTATTTATTTTCTTCTCCTCTCTCTCGAAATAACTCTGACATGTTTTCCCGGAGAACTATGCAGACATTTTATACAATATTTACAGTTTTATATAATGCTAGAGCAGTATCATTGTAATAAGATAAAATTATTAAAAAAAACGGTCAAGTGCGAGTCGGACTCGCGCACTGAGGGTTCCGTACGGATTTGGCCAGTTTTTTGTATTTGTTGTTTTTCTATAGGGTTTGTTCTATAACAATACTAATTTGATGCTTGTATGTATTACCGTTTTTATGATAGAACAAAATACGAATAAACGTTGAAAAAAAAACGTACTCCCCTTATTATTTGAATTTTGAATTTTTTTATTATTTGTTAGGATATCCGCCGTTGTCACATATTCTGCAAAAAAATCAACGGGCTTTCTTTTACGGTTCAAAAGATACAGCTCTTTATTGTTAGGACAGACAGACGGACGGACAGCGGAGGCATTAGTAATAGGGTGCCGTTAGGCACACTTCGGGTACGGAACCCAAAGAATGACTTGACTGTTGAGTTTTTTGCGGCACTTTTCCTCAGCAGTGGTCTCCTCTTGGGAAGCGCTGGTAGGTTTTGACGTGTAAAAGTGCCCGTGCGGCCTAGTACTAACTGGATAAATATATTTTACCTTTATCTTTTTTATACGTCAAAGTAAACGTCCAGTCATCAGGAAATTGTCACTTTTGACACGTTAACTTTAGACACGTGTGTCTTTTTTGACGTGTCATTTCTGACGTGGAAGCGGACATCTTAGGGCCGTATTAATAAATTCATCTTTACTGAGATCCGTCTCAAGACATGTGAAAGTACACGTCAAGTCTTGGGAAACTACCATTTTTCGACATGTCTTGTCTTGACACGGGCATCTCAGTCAAAATGAGTTTCTTACGGCCCTTAACCATGATCAGTTATTACACGACCAGTTTATTGATACGGCGCTTCACCTGTAAGCACCTCTCCGCGCTGGGCGTCAGCTGGTAGCTGAACATTTCCGCCTTGTTTTTGAGACGAAGCCTCACCATCAGCGCGTCAGTGGTTGTTTTATATTCCTGTTGTTCACCTCTTAGCTGCGAAAACCACAAAAGTGGTAAAACTTTTGTAAATTATAATAACTTATTATTCTTGGATATTATAATGGTTATTATGCTTCTACGGGATTTTGATAGAATTACCAATTACGCCATTTGACGGCGTAGCTGGACTATTTCTTGGGATTCTGCCTACGATGCTAACGGTCCCGGCCGCGTAAATACAACCCCGGGTGCACCACAGACAAGAGCTGATCTGTAACGCAGCCGCATTCGTATGGATAAAGTATTACAAGCACGACAACACCGCAGACACTAGAAGACTGTCTGTATTGCGATGGGCTTCGAACAACATATGTTTAACAAATCGACTGTAGTTCTACCAATACTGCCACTGCATGGCAGCCTCTGGCAGATCGGTAAACTAAATTGGTTAATTAGGTCAATTTGAACTTGATTAGGTTAGGTCAGAGTTGTGTCAAGGCACGAAGCGTCTTAACTACGCGGAATAGGAGCTCCGCCCGGCGGAGCTCCTTCGACTTTGTCGTGCTTACATTTCTTATATTTATTAAGCATTATGCTCTCCATGCTTATCCGTGAAGCACAGACCAAGGGTGTTTGTGTTGTAACCGCCTTTGCATTGTGGTAAACAGTCAAATACGGCTGCACTACAGACCGGTGTGTTGCAGATGGGTTCAGACGAACTAATAGTGCGCCTGCGCCAACCATTCGCAATGTAACGCGGCACAGACTATGAACTACTGTGTTGCATCCGGGTTTGTACTTACGCATCCCGGGCCCGGCTCTCGGAAAGGCCAAAATATTTATGTAATAAGGCCCCACCGGATCGCTACCTCCACCTTTAACCTACCACCAAGCAGCAGTGTTCGCATTGGTATGCTCCGATGTGGGTTAAGACGACCAGTGAAATGACTAGCATAGAGGCATTTCATTTTAGTCCTCACGACTGTACTCACGGGCCGTATTAATAAACTCATTTTTTTTTTTTCGTAATAATTCTGACATGTTTTCCTGCAGAACTACGCAGATATTTTATATTATTTTTATAGTTTTATATAATGCTAGAATAAGTAGTATTATTGTATTAAGTTTTATTTAAAAAATGACTAACTGTTGAGTTTCTTGCGGCGCTTCTTCTCAGCAGTGGTCTCCTCTTGGGATGCGCTGGTAGATTTTGACGTGTAAAAGTGCCCGTGCGGCCTAATTACTGAATAAATATCTTTTATCTTTTTATCTTTATCATCTTGGCTGAAATGCTCGTCTCAAGATACGTCAAAGTAAACGTCATATCATAGAAAACTGACATTTTTGACGTATCTTGAGTCGGGCTTCTCAACCGAGATTGATTTATTAATACGGCATTGCAGTCTTGAGTTTGTAATCTTGATATTGCAAATGTATATGGGTGTCAGATCCCACTTTCCATCAGGTAACATGTATGGACATGTATGCTTGTATGCCTCTCCATGCCATAAAATAACTCACCTGTTCGAATAAAGTGATGTTTTCTTCAACAGTTTGATAGTCAAAAGTGAGATGATTCTGCGGACAATAACCCAGTTCCTTCTGTATAACCCTCAGGAACACCGTGGTGTCGTAACTGTTCACGTATATATTACCTACTGTCGCTTTCGTCATACCTGAAAACATAGGGTACTAATTGGGGAATTTCAAAAAATAGCATACATTTCACTTTTTCTTCAGATTTGGGAAAAAAAGATGTATGGAATTGTCCGTTTTGTTACCAAGAAATGTATTGAATTTAGGTAACAAAACGAACAATTCCATACATCTTTTTGGGGACATATCAGGATTCTATTTTACTTGTTCAGAATGGTGGTCCAAACCATCGTGCAATTTTTTTCCCAAATCTGCAGAAAAAGTGAAAGGTGTGCTATTTTTTTGAAATTCCCCAATTATAAACAAATCGTGAGCAAATTATAAGCCTCCCCGCTGACTGTAGACTATTTAGTTCGCCGATTGTGTTTTGTCTCCACAAACTTTGTAAAAATGGATAAAGACAACCGTATAATCGGCCGATATAAAGTCGGCAGTGTGCGGGGAGTGTAAGAAAACCCTGAAAATAAAAACCGGGCAAGAGCGTGACGGGCCATGCTCAGTGTAGGGTTCCGTTGCAATTACTACAAATACAATAAAAATCAATCTCCAAAAAACATAAATATATTATTACAAATATTTTATTCAAAGTAATCTTAGACGATTTTCGGTAGGCATACCTAAACATTTTAGACGTTTGTAACTCAAAAACCAAATAGTCTACTTAGTCGTGATAGTTTGCCTTTTAAATTCGTTATATGTAAGATATTTTCCAGATTTTTAGTACTTGTAATTTTGGCTTGGGGACACGCAACTCTAGCGAAAATGACACTTTTCGAGTACAATATTTCCTAAACCTTATCTAAAATTTGGTAATGGCAACACATAATTCTTTAAGAGCTACAATGATACCTTATTCAATGTTATAAGACAAAAAAATATTTTTTCCTTTGCTTTATATGTATGGGAGAGGTAAAAGCACCTATTATCCAGTGCTCCAGTTATGAACAATCTAATAAAAATAAGCTTCCGAGATGAATATGTTATTGTTAAAATTAGTAATGTTAGCGTTACAATTAGATTACATTGAAATTAGAATGAAATTTTCGGTATTGCCAATTTTTCTATTAAAAAATGTTATTGTTCATCACTGGAGCGTTGTCCGTAATAGGTGACTTCACCTTACCCTAAAATAGTTTTTTTCTCACAAATTTTATTATTGATCTTTGTGCGCGGTAAAAATTTATATAAAATTTCAACTTTGTGATACTTATAGTTTCTGAGAAAAAGTAAGTGTGACATAGCGAAACTATAAAGGTTCCTATTAGTTTGACTACAGAACCCTAAAAACCAACCTGTGATCACAGACGCTAGGGTTGACTTGCCGGAGCCTTCAACCCCCAATACCACGGTAACTTCACCTTGGTATATGTCCAAATTAATTTCACTCAGAGCATGGTTGATATGCTTTTTGCTTCTGTAGCTGCTAATATCAAACTAAAACGAACTTATTGTTATAACATAAACAGTTCCATCGTAAACGCCATTTAACTTTTAAGTTTCATTAAGTTGTTGCTGTCACTTTCTCTGCTATACCTATAGCATTAGAATAAGACGCAGCAACTTTAATCAAACTTAAAAATATAATCCGTCAAGGCGTTCAGCCTACAGAAGGTCACAAAGACATACATACACACACACACACCCGAAAAACAATGTAGTTACAACGAACGCGTAATAAACGCCATTTTTCTTTTAGTAATTTTTAACCTTTTTACTTCGTGGTCTTGGTCTTATTTTGTGGTTAAAGCCAATACTTTGGCTTGAATGACTTTGTTCAAATACCTACAATATATCGTTTGAATTAAGTGGTACAACTATTAACGACAGACTAAACGCACCACGACACTCAGTGTCGTAGTCTAAGAGCTGGTCACGGAAAAAGGTTTGCTATTTATTGAGCAATGAATCTCCTCTCAATCCTCTGATTAGGATGCCATACCACCATTATTCATTGTTTTGGGAGCCTGGCAGCTGTTGATCGGTGGGGAAGGTGTGAAATTAATTAAAAAAATATATAATAATAATAATAAATAATAATTCAGCCTATATACGTCCCACTGCAGTGCTGGGCACAAGCCTCCACTCACAATGAGAGGGGTTTAGGCTATAGTTCCCACGCGGGCCCAGTGCGGATTGGGAACTTCGCACACACCGTGAAATTGCTTTGCAGGTGTGTGCAGGTTTCCTCACGATGTTTTCCTTCACCGGAAAGCTCATGGTAAATTTACAAATTTTATTTCGCACATAAATTCCGAAAAACTTAGAGGTGCGAGCCCGGGTTCGAACCCACGACCCTCTGATTAAGAGTCGGCAGGTCAAACCATTAGGCTACCACGGCTTTTTTCATGATATCTACAAGTCAATTATTAAAAAATCATCAAATTCGGGCTATGTTTAAGGCTGCCTTTCCATTCAGGCGGAAACGAGCGGAGCGGTGCGAAAAGGACCAATCCTCGAACGGACCCTCCGTTCACACAGACCGGCTCGGAGAGGAGAACAGATTTTTATCGCGTTGGAAACAGAGTTTTGAGTCATTGTAATAAGGTTTATTTTTGTTCAAGCATTCTTAATGACAAAAGAAGTGCACACGCAAAAATAAACCTTAAATTATTACAATGAATTAAAACTCTGTTTCCAACGTGCGTGATAAGAATCTGATCTCTCCGGAGCCAGTCTGTGTGAACGGACCCTAAGGGGAGGGAAACGTTACCGCATTTTCTATAGACATAGCCTCACAATCCTTTTAAAGTCAGTTAATTCTAAGTATCGTTTTTTTTATTATATTTGTACCTTACCTTACTAATGTGATCTAGCTTGATAACCACCGGCAAATTTGCCGGCACCTTCTGGAAGAACCTAGAGTCACGAATACACGTTCTCGACGACTCCGACGATTCGTTGAAATGAACTCTTTTTTTATTTTTCCAGTAATCTCTCTACGAATTTAAAAATAGTAATTTCAAACACTCACAAAACAATAAAATATACTTTTTATTGGGAACCATTCAATTAAAGCATCGAAAGTAAATACAAAAGAAATAGGTACTATAGGTACCTACTAACAAGCAAGGTATTTAAGAGAGGATTGTGAGTTGACGGCTTTCCATACAAACGGCGATAACGTTTTCCACCCCCTAAATGTTAACCGATTTCGACCAATTTTTGATATGTGGTCAGTCGGAACAAAAACTTTGTCCGTCCGTTTCGTTTTTTCCAATATTATCAATAAATATCAATTTATTCCCGTTTAATTGTCAATTTCAGCCATAAGCTCTTTATAATTAATACATATTTTAAAAAACGAAACATACAGACATAGTTTCTGTTTCGACTGACTACATATCAAAAATTGGTCGAAATCAGTTAACATTTAGGGGGTGGAAGACGTTATCGCCGCTTGTATAGAAAGCCGTCAACTCACAATCCACTTAAATAGAGCTAATAAAAACTGCACCTATGAAAATAACTTATACTAACAAATTTTGATAACTTACTCGAAATAAAAAATCTCTCGTCTGAGGGACTCCAAATATGCCCGGTATTACAATGTCTAGGTACCACGCTAAAGTCCAAACAACGATCAGCTGCAAATTGAAATAAATATAACATAGTAGGTAATTACATAGTATTCTGTGTCTCCAACATAACTTATATATCTAAAATAAGAGAATTCAAAAAGTACTACCTCCCGTAAATATATTAAGAAAAGTATCAAAAGGATTGAATGACCTCCTGTCCTTATTTTTTTAATTTATGAATTTTATGATGGCCAATTTATTCATATACCTACTTAAGAGTCAGACAAGAATTTACTACATTTAATGGACACCGCATCTTGTCTGTCTGTGACATAAATACACACACGCATACACACAAGAGCTGCCACCAATTAAAGAAACGTGATATTATTATCACTGATAGTGTTTTAAAAAATGTAGATGTGCCACTAGCGCGCAGAAAGTGATGAGCTCAAATCCTGTCAATTGGTATGATTTCACGCTTTCATTTAGTCGCATAATATCAGCGGTCGGTCATTTAGTCGCATTATATTATCCAGAACAATCGAAAACAAAGGATAGTGAATACGTTCGCAGCTGTAGTGCGATAGGGATAGATAGCACTCGTGTCATAGATCAATCATGCACAGAAGGGAAATCGTAGACAGATAAGTGGAAGTAGGTAGTGGGCTACTTCATTATATTTATTTTGCTTTATTTTCGCAATTGTAGCAATGTGTTGACGTGAACCTAATCTAATAATACTTTTTAATTATAGTAGTAGTTAATGACGGACGATAGTTAATGACGTAGGTAACTAGCTGACTGAATTGTTTGTTTCCTTATTGTGTAGTTCTCAGGGTTCCCGAAAATGAAGTGAGAGTAAAGAATATTTCTTTATCCTTGAACATTTTCTGTATCTTGAAAGTAATATCGATATAATTTATTGTCCCCCGAGTGTCGTATCAGTTAGCACACGTAGTTATAACGTTTGTTATAAAAGTTTATAAGAATAATACATCACCTGCAAAATAAAAGCGAGCCAAGTGTATATCACCGGTATACAAGTGAAGACCGACGGGTGTGGATTTGCAATGTTTTTAAAGTCCACACCAAAGCCTAGAAGTTAAACATTACTACAGTATTATTATAATTATAGATTGCATCTCCTGTAACTTAGCTTGAGATTTTTTTACAACATATTATTTAACTTGCAATGTCATTTAGGTTAAATCTTGCAACTGAATTTTGAACCACTTTCCGGTGGCCGATTGAGCTGAAATTTAGTAAAACTACGTAACTTTGGTGGCAATGAGGAAGAATAAAAACATTTATTCGTGACAAATAAAAGCAAAAGACAGAAAAATACACATTTAAAGAATGTAGTCACGAAATGGTCCTAACTCAGCGTAATATCGGCATTAAAGTCGGCGCTGGTCAATGCAATAATATAGCTATGTCTACCTGTGCGCTTTCAGGTTCAACTTGCCCTTCCTCTGACGCATGCCTCTGCAACCATAGCCCATGCAATAACGAATGCGCTCAAACTGTTTTGATATCAGCGCATACCCGTAGCGCACACTGATCCGTCACCGTTGGGTCGACGTGCAACATTTTGCAAATAAAATGGTGGAAGATAAAGTCAAAACATTGGATTTTATTGAAGATTCAGTGTCTCCCTCGTATTGCATGCGCTTGACGCAAGACGAATTGAAATCTTGCAAGCGCAAGTTGAACATGAAAGCGCACAGATGTGTACATAGCTTATGGTATGGAGCTGGGTCTGGTGGTGCATTCGGAATGTAGCCATAGGAACTCCCCAACGGAACAATATAGCCCCGCCGTATTTGGGCTCGTTGGACTTTTCTTCATAAGCAGACGAATGTGCAAAACGAAGTATAGTCGGCAAGAATAGCTTGTCACGAAATTTTTGACAGAAACTTTTTAGTTAAATTATTTATTACTAGCTTTTACCCGTGACTTCGTTCGCATAGAATTAGTAATTTTGCCATCCCTCGGTAAGTAATTTTTTTTTTAATCCAGCCGATTCAGCGTGAATAACAGGCATACTAACACATTCACACACACTCACAAACTTTCGCATTTATAATATTAATGTGATACAGGGTGATTGGTAAGGTGATAAATTCAATTTAGGGGAGCATAGATAGAAGAGTTATTTTGCAGGAAAAATTACATTTTATATGTCCGATATTTCTTTAACTACTACTCTGTCAAGAAAGTACCGGGAAAAGATCAATAATACACAAACTGTTTGTTAATCATCCAAATTTATTTTATCACCTTCAAAGTATGCTCCTTCAGAAACGATACACTTACGCCAACGAATAATCCAATCATCAAAACATTTTTTAAACGCTGTTTCCGGAATTGAATTCAGTTCTCGGCGCGAATTCTCCTTTATGTCTTCTACCGATTGAAAACGGGTGCCACGAAGTGGTAATTTGAGTTTAGGAAAAAGAAAGAAGTCGGCAGGAGCCATATCTGGTGAATATGGTGGTTGCTCGATGGTATTTGTTGAGTGTTTGGTCAAAAATTCTTTCACAATGATGGCCTTGTGCGAAGGCGCATTATCGTGGTGCAAAATCCAAGAATTTTCATTCCACAAATCTGGCCTTTTTCGTCGAATTTGCTCTCTTAAATGCCGCATAACGCTCAAATAATATTCTTTATTTACCGTTTGACCTTCCGGCAAGAATTCCGAGTGCACAACACCGCGATAGTCAAAGAAAACAGTCAACATGACTTTGACTTTTGATCGACTTTGGCGTGGTTTCTTCGGTTTCGGTTCAGTTGGAAGGCGCCACTCCGAAGCTTGTTGACTAGTTTGCATGTCAAACTCGTAAACCCACGTCTCGTCACCAGTAACAATGCGTTTCATGAATGTTGGGTCGGAATTGACTCGTTCTAGCATGTCCTCAGCGACTCTCATGCGATTGAGTTTTTGGAGAAAATTCAGGTCTTTTGGGACTAGCCGAGCGGTAACATGTTTCATACCCAAATGATTAGTTAAAATAGTACGGATCGACTCGTGAGATACAGAAAGTTCGGCGGCTATCTCTCTCAAAGTTGAATGAGGATTTTCAGTCACTATTTCCTTCACTTTTGCGATGTTAACTTCAGTTGCAGACGTTGATGGCCTACCAGAGCGAGGCAAATCTTCCATCACATCTCGACCGCTTTTGAACGCTTTGTACCACTCATAAACACGTGTTTTTGATAAAGTCGAATCACCGTAAGCCTTCTGTAACATTTTCAGTGACTCCGAACACGAAATTCCATTGGCGATGCAAAATTTAAGACAAACTCTTTGTTCAATGTTTTTGTCCATTATGAAATTCGCAATACACACTAGATATGATATAACTAAAAACAGCACTGTATTTAATATAAATAACAGATGCAACTCAAACTCCGCGCCAAAATAGAAAACAGTTGTGCCAATCTAACAACAACAAAAAAAACAAAAATTTGAATTTGGAACCATAAACAAATCATCCATTCCCGATACTTTGTTGACTGAAGGTATAATAATTACCTGCGGACTCCATAAATTTAACTTCGTCCCAGAAGAGATATATCGGCGCATGCGGTAGGAAGAAACAACCTAAATATAATTGAATGCCGGAAGGATGGAAATTATTGTACCAGAAAAAGCACAACGCGCAAGTCATTATGTAGCTTACTAGCGCCAAACCGTTGGAATTTTCGGCTGAAACATTAAAATGAAAATAAAGCTTAATATCAAGGTACAAATTGATCCAGATAGCCCCAAACTTTGACAATATTCAGGTTATATTTAAGACCTTTTTCCTATCACAGTAGCATTCTCTACTTCATCGACCTCTTCATTGAGTGTTATCTTTTTATGCAGTTTATGCATTTGCCTGCGCAGGAAATAAACCCTTATTTTACGAAAATTGGTCAGTAGAAAAACACTTTTCTGGCTACCAGAACGGCTAGCACATCTTGTATCTCGCTTCTCGCTCGGTACGTCTCTATCGTTACAGACGAGTAGGAAAGGGAGGTCCGAGTGACAAACAAGTCGCGGAACACTTGTGCTAGCCGTCCTGGCCTGTGTCGATGTCGCGCCAGGTAATGAAAAAGAAAACGTGCCTGGCAGAAAAGTCGAGCCAAAAAATGAGGGCGCTGCTGTTCGGAATGAAATTGGCAACATGATCCAAGGTGCTGTTGCCATTTGAAAATATTGTAGTTCCAGCTGTCTCCACTGGCTCGACTTCATTGCCAGGCTATATACCATAATATGATTTGCCACAACCGGATACTAAACAAAATCCAATCCATTTCCATTTATAAATAGTTTCGACTAGTCTATAATTAGATATACCTACTCGAAAAATAAAAAAAATAAAATCTTACACCCTTGCGAAAGAATGCTTGTCACAAAAGCCATCGAGGATATATTCAAAAAGTGCAGTACGATCGTGATTGAGACGACAAAAAAGTCGCTATTTGGCAAAATGGGCGTATTCGTCAACTGTCAAAAAAAAGAAATTAGCAAAAACACCGTGTTGTATACGATATACACACAGTATACAATAAATTTGGGTAAATACTTGGTAAATTCGGTATATATAAGTAGATACACCTGGTTAGTACCTACTTGAGGTAAATAAATACCCATCTCAGTCGGGTAGTCGTCCAATAATGTCACAAGGAAATCTTATACTATTCCTTTTCCTTTTCAAATAAAAACTAGAGCTAATGTCAACCTTAATTCATACATACTCAGGTTTATTTTGCGTTGTCAACCATGACGGATATTTCCGTCAATGGCTTTGAAAAGGCTAAACGAGAAACATGGGGGCGAAAATTCTATCTAGCTAGATCTCATATGTGGGAAAATTCGATCTAGCTAGGTCTCATATGTGGAAAAATTCGATCTAGCTAGGTCTCATATGTGGGAAAATTCGATCTAGCTAGGTCTCATATGTGGGAAAATTCGATCTAGCTAGGTCTCATATGTGGGAAAATTCGATCTAGCTAGGTCTCATATGTGGGAAAATTCGATCTAGCTAGGTCTCATATGTGGGAAAATTCGATCTAGCTAGGTCTCATATGTGGGAAAATTCGATCTAGCTAGGTCTCATATGTGGGAAAATTCGATCTAGCTAGGTCTCATATGTGGGAAAATTCGATCTAGCTAGGTCTCATATGTGGGAAAATTCAAATGCGGTTTCGACCCGAGCGACGACGCTCGGTCTCACAGGTACAGTCGAAGTCATAAATATGTTTACACTTTAGTACCTTGTCTATTCAACGTCGTGTTTAAACTGTCATATGAAATTGTCACAGCGCTTAAAGTGACAAGGTACTAAAGTGTAAACATATTTATGACTTCGACTGTACTATACCTAATATCAAATGTGAACAACTAGGGAATCCCTTGTATGACCATTTTCCCATGAGGGCAAAATTTAAAGAGCATGTTTTTCTTTCTTCTTTCTATTGTTATTGCATTCTAATGAAAATTGTATAAATAACTATTTTATTCACCTTTAGCATGGTAGTAATAAGGGTCGAGTAGATCAACGACATGAAAAGTGTGTCCAAGAGGTGCGAACCACGAAGCACAGTCGGTGTGACACCCATGATTCTCATTAATTCCTGGAACAAAAACAATAATTAAGTATAGATAAAGTCTAAAAAAATGGCACGATAATGAATTCTAATTAACTCATATTTAAATTACATGCACATCTATAGGTACTTCGACCGTGTTTGCTCACATGCGTATCAATCATTCGTTCATCAATACATAGTATAAATAAAATGAAGTCGCCCTCCGCGTCTGTCTGTCCCTATGTACGCTTAGATCTTTAAAACTACGCAACGGATTTTGATGCGGTTTTCACCATCAGTTAGATAATTCTTCACGAAAGGTTATGTGTATAATAGAATTCGGAGCGAAGCGAGGGCGGGTCGCTATAGGCTATTTTTAACTTATGTAACCGAAGCGAAGCGGGGCGGATCGGTAGTCGTTCTATAATATGGATGTTACCTTTAAACCGGACTGGCGCTCGGTAACATATCTCGAATGTTTGTACAGAAAAAACGGGAGCGGAGCCATCATCGTGCAGAATATCAAAAAGTAGTAGAGCCTGTCCAAAGGGTGATAAGGACGAGACAAATCCAGCGCTTTGTAATCGGGAAACGATACGTTCTGAAATAAAGTTAAGTATGTAGTACCTGGGAGCCAGAGCGTCGTATCGTCGCTCGGGTCGAAACCGAATTTTCATCGATTTTCTATACAAAAACCAAAAAAAAAACCGATCCATAGCTGGGGTTCGAATCCGCAGTCTTTGCGTAGTAGGCCAACGCTCTAACCATCAGTATATTTAGACGGCGGCAGCCGCCTCGAAATTACGAACCATATTCCGCGGGAATTTTTTTTGCGTGAAAATACGAGGAATACGAGGAAAAATAGGAGGAAAAAAAACCTGTCTGTTGCATCGTAGCTCCTAAACGGATGAACCGATTTTGATTTAGTTTTTACTTCATTTATTGTCAAATTATCTGTATTTGATACATACCTATTTATTCGCTTTGGGTTATTCATTATAAAAAAACTTACATGGTCAATAACGTAGCCGGTAGAGTACTCTATGAAACTTCTGTCTATAGCCCACTGCAACTCCATTAACTGCGGGGTCGCGTGTTCATCCGCTAAAAAATAATCCCTACTAATATTATAAATGCGAAAGTAACTCTGTCTGTCTGTCTGTTACCTCTTCACGCTTAAACAGCTGAACCGATTTAGATGAAATTTGGTAAGGAGATAGGTTGTCCCAGGGAAGCACATATAGGATAGTTTTTATCCCGGGTAATTTGATAGTTCCCGTGGGATCGATAAACGACTTCTACGCGGACGGAGTCGCGGGCAAAGGCTAGAGTAGGTAAAATAAAAACAAAAAAGTGATCATTCACTCCACCACTTCCTGTTTATGTAAAGGGTAATTAATTACAAATAAACAAATCTGACACAAACTGACCTAGGTAATCCCAAACTAAGGCGCAAGCCAAACAGAAGAGACGTAGGACGATGTAGGTGTTTGCGCCCGCGCCGCGCCGTCGCCCCGTCTCCTCTGTATGTTTTGCATCACGATGCTCTTATGTGGTACATCTTGTATGAAAGTCCGTGACGCGTACTCGTCTTACGTTCCTTCCGTCTGGCTTGCGCCTAAAAGCCGGCACCGGCATCGCTTCGGGGTCGCTTTTTATGCTCGTCGACTCTCCCCTAATAGGTGCTTTTATTTTACTTTTTCCCGAGCAGAGACGTCACGATTCCTCCCCCCCAACTCCGTCACACCCTAGCCGATCCTCCCCCCCAACTCCGTGACACCCTAACCGATCCCGCTCATGTTCAAACTTGATAATTCAAGAGTTGCCCACTGAGTCGGCTCTATAATTACATCATCAAATAAAAAAATAACGTACCATCCAATGGATTTACTGTGATTAATTTCATAAAACGCCGTTTGAGTTGCAAATGGTCATCTATTAAGCCAAGAGTGTAATCCAGACGAGGGATAGAGCGATTAAAATGCTGTAATAATAATTAAAAAATAATTTCAAGTCAAGTTTCAAGTTGTCACAACTGCCTGCCTGATAAATAATAATAATAATAATAAGTTTAATTATTGTTTTAATGTTGGGCTTCTCTGACCTAACAAAATTTAGTCATATTTTTATAGTCTTTCGTTTGACCGCATCCACTCCAGGAAAGCAATTTATTGTATTTGAACTGGTAACCAATAAAAATGTATGTATGTATGTATCAGATGGGTATATTTAGGGGTCCCGATGGTCACCTTTGAGAGCGTCTGCCAAGCACTTCCGGCAAAAAAAATACTGGCAGATTTCGCTTTTCTGTATCTACCAGTAAATTTCTAACTGATGCCATTACTATTATTTTAGTATCAGATGGGTTAAGTAACACCCCCTTTTTCGCACCGGAAATGGCTTTCTTTTTTTTACTTTCGGCAAGTTCCGCCGTGGCAGACTATTAAATTCGGACTTAGCATCACTTTTATGGGAAACCATTGTGCATTTCATCGCGGTATCAAGTCGGTACGAAATTTAGCAGTCGGCTCTCCTACCATTAGTAGCTTGGATTTATCCATAATATAACAAAAGCAAATACATTTATTGAATTGTTGTAGATCATTGGATTGCTCAAAAATCAGGTAGCTAGATCTACTGCTTTATCAGTAGATCTGGAACCAAAACTCAAACTCAAACTCAAAACATTTATTTGACAAACACACTGCAACACAAAAGACAAAGCTCAATGAAAATTAAAAACCATCGTCGAACTAAAAAGATAAAAAGATATAAAATTTAAAATGAGCAAAAATTTAGTAATGTTGCGCTGCATTGTGAGGTCAGATAGGACTCAGCTCAGCACGTGCTGCAGCCAGAGCCGCAGCGCTGGTTTTCAGCCGAACCCCGGTGTTTACCACGTAGCTGAACGCGAACGCGTGACAAGAAAATATATATAGTTACCACTGTCTAGAATGGTCCTTTTTGGCATATAATACCGCATTGTGTGAATATAGTAGCACTATGGCGTGAGCGAGATGGCGCGAGAGCTGCCACCATTTTAGAATATATTATTTATCGCCGCGGCTTATAATAGTAAACAGTTATATACAAACCCTAAAATATACTACAGCTTTAGTTTCATTATTGTTTATTCTCAAATGATTTTGCAATTCTTGTCTGGTCTCGAAACCTCGCGTGTACAGGCTTTCTGGAACATTTCAAAAATGCAAACAAAACTAATTTCTGGTGAAGAATTGTAATGGCTTAAGTTATAGGTTATTGCAAAGTACATGCAAAGATGGTAAGGTAATAATAATAATAAGTAAATAATAATAAATAGCTTGTACTATGGATACTGGGTAACGATATACTTACATACTTATATATATAGAAAACATCCATGATTCAGGAACAAATACTCGTGCTCATCACACAAATATTTGCTCATACCGGGATTCGAACCCCGAACCGCTAGTAGGGTCACTACCTACCAACTAGGCTAACCGCGTCGTCATATAAGTTACAAACGAAAAAGAAGTTCTAAAACGTTAGGTTTATCGCAAATACAAAATGGTAAACAAAGTCTGCATTAATACATACGTTTAGTGCTTAATTTTTTCAACACACCCGGCATGAATTCCTCAATGATATCAGTTTTAGGGTAGAATACAATATAGTCCAAACGGTCTTCTGCATCATGCGCTCTCTGAAAAAAATAATGTATACCTACCTTAAAAGCAAATTAATACGAGGGAATAAGCTACATCATCTCATACACATTCTATACCATTTCGAATTCCCCGTCATGGTGCTTTATAAGCTTTCTCATTAAGATCAGGATAACAAAAACCAACATTCCACTTATTATTTCCCAAAGAGTGTGACATAACCTTCTTCTCCTTTCTTTTAAAAGGAGCACAGTCAAAAGACATAACGGACGGATGTAAAACGCCATCAGTTAATATTAAATTAACTAAACATTACTAGTAAATCTATTCTAATAAATAACTTTCACTTCTGGCCACATCAGACACCATCATTACATTTATTATCCTAATCATTGCTAGAAAGTCTATCGTATTAAATAATTTTCACTATTGGCCCCTTTTAAACGCAGATTATAATATTATTGTTATGTCTAAAGACTTTAAAAGTATAAATTGTTATCAAATTTCAAACTTCGTCGACATTAACGTTGGTTGACAGTTAAATACACAGTGCTACCACATTAAAGTGTAGAATAGAAAATGAAAACAAGTGTATTTCAGAGTCTATGGTTCATTCTAACTTCATTGCTTCAACTCCTGCTCACTCAAAGAAATCAATAAAATCAATAATTTTTAAGTTTGATTAAAGTTGCAGCGTCGTATTCTATTTATATAGCAAACAAACTCACAGCAGCAACTTTAATCAAACTTTAAAGTTAATTGACGTCTCTGAGGCCGATTACAATATCAATATTCATATTATACTCGAGTATCACGGTAATATTGATAATATAACATGCCATATAGCATTATTTTATTATGGCATCAGTATTATCTTGATAATATTATAATTTCGTTTACCGATTCTATCGATACTTCTCAACCTAATCGATTATAAGTAATAACAATGGCAACATTCCAACATTCAAATGGTCGGCCGGCCATATTGAATCATTTCAGTGATTCGGAAATTATCGTCTGCAATGGAGTCATATTTTTGCTTATCAAATTTTGATTATATTTTCGTTGGGAATTCGCCAAAATTATGTCATTTCTTCATGGTTCCTCAATCTGGTCGTTGTCATAGTAGAAAAGCGTCGATTGTTTGACAAAATCCGCTTGCGAATATCGTTATTAAATTCTGTGCCGACCCTGGAGACATCTTGTGATAAAAGCATAGCGGCGAGTCATTTCGCTGTCTCTGAAATTGTCTTCACGTGAAACGAATAACGAATTTAGATTGGTGCTATCTAGTGTCCGCAATCATGGAGGAATCGTGGGGTGAGTGTCAGAGAATGCGTTGATTTATTGATTTTCGTATTAGTAGCAGTGTAAATGTCATCGTGTGGTTA